>CM046876.1:230630694-231830694 GCA_025667525.1 Glebionis coronaria | reverse complement strand
AATTTCAGATGAGTGCTATGAGAGAGCTTACATTTTTCCTTGGTCTTCAAGTCAAGCAACAGTCGGATGGAATCTTCATAAGTCAAGAACAATATGTTCATGAGATGCTTCAGAAGTTTGATATAGATCCTCTTAGACCAGTAGCAACACCTTATGAAGTAGCTAAAGTCAAACTCAAGAATGAGCCAGATCCTCTGGTAAATGTTCACATGTACAGGTCAATGATTGGCTCACTCATGTATTTGACTGCATCACGTCCAGATATTATGTTTGCAGTAAGTGCTTGTTCTATGCCTCTTCTATAGCCATGTTTCACCGTTCCTAACAGGCTGCAAGATCCACATCTAGTGGACCCAACAGAACATGAAAAGGAAAACGGGTGAGCAATACGCTCAGTGCACGGATATACAAGTATAGCATGAGTAATATAAGCATATAAACATGAAGAAGCAGAAAAGACTAAGTCCTGGATAACTTGGTTATATCTTAGTAAAACTGGTTTTATAGTTTGAAAAACCTTATGTTTATCTTGTAAAAACTGTTTAACATATTTACCATTAGCCAATATAGGTCATGAAATATCAACGTGCATGAATACTTGAAGGGGTGACCTCGTCATGCAAATTAGAGGGGCTGCCTCAAATTTAATATACTTGTTTTGGGTAGGAGCGATCAGCTCCTTGTGAAGGATGCAAGGCACACACCACATTCACATTGAGTAATCTGCTGAAAACATGTAAACTAGGATGAACCCATACGCCCCACCTGATAATATAATAAATGGCCAAAAGCTGAAGGGGACGCCACGAGCTATCACTCCGCCGTGGTGAAGTCATAACAATGGTGCCTTCAGTGTTATGGTTATGGTACCTCCATAACTAGGTGAAACTGGTCATGCATATATATGGCTTTAGGTATTCAAATTAAACATAAGCAATACAAAAACATATAATATATATACTGGGGAAAACAGTTGGCTGCATACGGGGAAATCTTAATAAGGAAGAATGTCCATACTTAAAGGACGGAGAATCCGTACCTTGTGTCCAGTGAACGAAGAAGACGAACGGAAGAGAGTCCTACTTCGGTATCACTAATGCTACATAAATACATACATGTATAAGTATCTTATTACTAAGTATGTAACTTGTTTTATATCATGTCTTAGCTTGTTTTATATGTTCATGTCATGTTTTACTGATTTATGCTTTATACTGTGCTTATCATATATTATGTCGATTCTGATTAAGTATTACTTGTATTTTATGTATTATTATACTTGTTGTGTAATAATAAGTAACTTTCTAAAAATAGCAGGTTTCCTAAAATAGAAAGTTTCCAAAAATAGAAAGTAACCAAAAATAGAAAGTTTCCAAAAATAGAAAGTTTCCAAAAATAGAAAGTTTCCAAAAATATATTTATTGCTTAAAATATATAAGTTTCTAAAAATAGAAAGTTTCCATAAATAGATTAGCTGCCTTAAATAAATAAGTTTCTAAAAATAGAAAGTTTCCATAATTAGATTAGCTGCCTTAAATAAATAAGTTTCTTAAAATAGAAAGTTTCCATAATTAGATATAAGCTGGATAATTAAGCTAATTATATAAGCTTAAGTGTTTATTGATTATTATTCTAAGTCATGTGATTATATAGTATAGTTTATTAATAATTTCCTGTGAATTAAATAAACTATAGGTTAAAGTATTTAATTAAATATAACATGATTTAATTAAATAAAGGTAAAATAAATACTTAGGTTAAAACATGTATTATTATCTATTAATAATATAACCTAATTCATGTAAATTAATTAATTATAAGTCATGATTTTAATAATTAATTAATTATATAGTCTAATTAAATTATAAATACTTAGGTTAAAATTCATGTATTAATAATAACATTAATAACCTAAGTCATGTAAATTAAATTAATCATGTTCATGTCTTTAATTAATTTAATTTAAGTCTTGAAAAAAATATATACTTTGTAGAAAATATTTAACCTTGTAAAAATATCCCATGAACCGGACCGTGTTTTAAATCTAAACATGTATGAACCGGACTCGTGTTTTAACCCATGAAGCAGACCCAAATACACCACCATACCCCGACCTAGGTCGGGGTTTCCCTTCCTTTCTGCTGCCATGACACCACCACCACCAAACCGAGACCATAATGTCTCGGTGGTGCGAAATAAAACCCAAGCCGAGACCCCCCCCCCCCTTAGGGTTCGGTTAGGCGTCGGCCACAAACAAACACCCCCTTAATCATTATTCTGTTATACCCCATGATTAAAACAACATGTTTACACTTGTTTTTAATTAGTTTATTAAAAACATTCATGATTTTATGTGATTAGTAAATCAAAACATAAAAAGAAAAAGGTTAAAGGTTATACCAATCACGTGAATCAAATGAGGATGAACACACAACGATCCTTGCAATAAATCTAACGCCAAAATCAAACCGAACACCCATTTGGTGTTCTTATACCCGGCGGCCAAAGAAGGAGAAGAAAAGGAAGAACTAGGGTTTTTCTTGTTTTCTAAATTTTGTGATTATGGAACATGTTTTTCCCTTTTTCCTAGTTTAGTAAATTTGCATGGGCTTAGCCCATGTTTCTTGTTGTGTCCGCGGGTAAGGGGGCCTACAAGGGTAACCCGAACATTTTCCGTGTCTAAATATAAGTGTGTTCTCGTGTTCGTGTTCTACGTGATTTAATTAGTTATCGTTCGTGTCTTATTATATTTATTCCTGCTCATAATAAATATACATACATACGTATTATTAGCTCGTGATTAATTTACGTTCATGATTTCATGTTCGTATGTTCGTGATTATAATTATTATTGAAATAATTATCGTGTGTTAATACGTAATAAATACTTATCGTGATATAACACGTACGTAATACTTGTAATTCTTGTTCATGAAACGTAAACGTGCTATAAAAGGAAAGTTCTAATCATGTACGTACTATTGTAAGGGTACTATTCATGGTAAAAGCATGTGGGTTTTATAGCACCGATGTTGTCATTGTTGGAAAGATCAGAAGGATTTATAGTTGGTTGTGATGTGTTTCATAAGGATTATGAAGTTTTGGTAATGACTTTGATATTTTGGAAATAATAATTGTATGGAATCAAGTGTGTAGCAATTAAGGATCATAAGAGTTGTCTCGTATTCAATTTCTTTGGAAGGCAAAGGAGATGTGTAGAGGATCACCAGTTATAAAATTTCTAGTGCTTGAGTATGTTGGTGGTTATGACTATGAGTGATTATGACTACGAGATTCGCTACCATCCGAGAAAGGCGAATGTGGTAGCTGATGCACTTATCAAGAAAAAGATTATAAGGTTTGAGTTTTGGTGATGACAAGACGTGTGGATTTGATAGAAAGGATATTGAAACTTTAAGTTAGTGGTCTGATACGGAAGGATGTCAAGGTAAGTGGTTTCAACATACTGTCAAACTTATGAAAAGGATTTGTTGTAAAGTCAAATGAGACATGGTATATTTAGCACTGCTAATATACCTGAGATGATAGTGTGAGACTTAGTGATGAAGGAATCTCACAAGTCAAGTATCTGATATATTCTGGGTTGGATAAAAGTGAAAGTTGAGTTAAGTAATACGTGTTATACAAAGACTGATGGACAGAGTGAAAGGAAGATTTGAACATTGGACGATATACTTGTGTGCGTATGATTGACTTAGTAAATAGTTGGAATTCTTATACAAGGATGGTTACCATGCTAGTAATGAGGTTGTACTATTTGAAGGTACCTAAAGAACTCCAAATTGTGAGGACTAAAGACCGTGAGTTATGGACGTAAGTTAGGTTTTCTATGTATTGAAAGTAATGTAGGAAGAATTAAATGTCTAAACTAGAAATGATGTTGGTGATTACTGATAAGATTGTAAAGATTAAGGATCGTTTGATAGCTACGAGGCATCATCAGAAGAGTTATGTTGGCAATCGAAGGAAATTGATGGTGTTTTAAATTGGAGATATAATTATACTTAAGGTGTCGTTATGAAGGTTGAAATTTGTCTTGAGAAACAAGGAGAAAATTCAACTTGAAGATAAGTTGCATTTCATAGAGAGAACTGTGAAGAGTTCTTAAGAGGTTGAAGTATAGTAAGGTTTATATTGTGATGATACAAGAAATCTAAGAGTGAACTCGAATTTGTGAAGGAAGCATGAGGATTTCTTTAAGGAAAAGAGTTCTCTTTTGCTCTACAAGTATGGAATATGAGTATAAGAGGGGCCAAGCGCCGAGGACGTCGCTCTCTTTTAGGAGGGTAGGATGTGATAGGTGTGAAAACATCCATCCTTTTACCACTTATTTCTTACTAAAACAAGACCAAAACGCGTATTTCATGTCATTTGTTTGGAATTATGCGTGGTTTGTGTGTTTGTTGTGTTTTCAGAGCCAACTGGATAAATATTGGAGAAAACATGGGATTGCACAGGTTTTATCAAGGAAAACGACGAAAAGACGAAGTCTATAGTCCAAGAGATGCAAAAGATTTGAAGTCAATGGGCCTATTTGAAGATTTATCGAAGAAAAGGACCAAAGATGGAAGATTTACACATGTCGAAGAAACTCAAGTCTATTAAATGAAGAAATTAAAAGACGAGTTGAATTTATTCGCTGAAAAATCCCGAATCGAAATCGAAAACGTCAGCTTTTCTGAAAAGACGAGAAGACAAAAAGAAAGGGAGAAAGCCCACTCACCAACCAAGGAGGAAGCCTATAAATACTCCTCCCATTCACAATTTTCCACTAGTTTTTTCATTCAGTTACGTTTCTCCTAGTTCGTAGGAACAACCATCTCCCTTAAGGAGTGGTTTTCATTTTCTTTGATTTCTTCTTGAATCATGTAAGTTTAATCTTTCCATTTGTTTGTTGAATCTTAATCATTAATACTAGTTTACATTTAATCTTTCTATCATCTTGTTCTTCATCTCTTTGTGATTCAAAGTTTTCAAGTTAAATTTTATTGGTTTGATCATCAAAAGTAAGTGGGTTTTGTGTTTTTGTTGTTTTGGATTGATGTTTACCTTAGGTAAATGATTAGTGGTGAAATTGGTTTAAGTTTTGATTAAAAACTTGGTGAATTTTGAGTCAAATTCGTGTGTAAAAGAATCCCCTGTTCTTCGCTTTTCTTTACTGTGTTCGCCCAGATTCCGGATAGGGTGTCTGTGTTTGTACTGTTGGTTCGGAATATCAAATATTCCGGATCAAGGTTGTGATTTTGTTGGTTACTCGGAATAAAAATTATTCCGAGTAGAGTATTTATTCCAGATAGATTAACATTCCGCATAAGCACATTTATTCCGGATAGAGCAGTTTTTCCGAGTAGAGCAATTATTCAGGATAGACTGTTATTCCGCATAGCCATGTTATTCCGAGTAGCACAATTATTCCGCATAGCCATGTTATTCCGAGTAGCACAATTATTCCGCATAGCCATGTTATTTCGAATAGAGTTTCCTTTCTAAAACATTCCGAGTAGAGCAGACATTCCGGATAGCCATTATTCCGAATAGAGCAGTTTTCCAGTTTTATTCCACATGAGAAGAAATATTCCGAATAAGCTAAATTTCCCTGATGTTCCAGATCAAGCATTCATTCCGAATAAGTTGTTTTCTCCAAGTGTAGGTACTTACTGTTTGATTTAAATTCTTTGTTTTATTCTCATTAATTGCTTTTAGTTTAATTTTATTATTTCTAGCACTTATCATTTTAGTAGATTTAGACCAAAGCTCCCCCTTTTTAGTCACCAATTACAACGATTCCACTTCTGACCGTGATCGATTCGAGAAGATACCGAGAACGAAACAACGACATATCAATTGGGTACGAGCAACGCAAAGAAAGATTTTGCAAGCAAACCTTTTTTATTAACTAACCAAAAATCAGTTATTAAAATGGCGCTGCTGCCGGCTCTTTTCGTAAGGATCAACGGTTTTTTGTGAGAAAAATTGGATTTTGGGATCCGTTCTTTCGGGAACGTTATTTTCAAGCACAAAAATTTTCAAAAACCCATAAAAATATAAAATTTTCAAAACTACAAAAACATTAAAAAACCTATAAAAACCAAAAATATTTTCTCTTGCATTTTCTTTTTAGTGTATGCGTACTCGATCAACGTCTTATTCAGAGCCCGAGACTCTCGAAGATTTAGACATGGCCGGTGTACACAACAACAACAATAATAATCCACCCCTCCCCAACAATAATAATCCACCCCACCCAAACATGAATAATCTACCCTTACCCGACCTACGAACCATGGAGGAGCTATGTCAACCCACCATGAACGGACGTGGAGGCCCGATTGCGCCGATGCATGTCACGGCTCAGGAGTTTTCGTTGAAGCATCACATGATCCAACAAGTGCAAACTAACCCATTTCATGGAATTCCGGATGATGATGCCAACAAACACCTCGACAAATTCATTACCATCACCGAAAGCATGAAGTTCCCCGGTGTTTCTATGGATGACCTTCGCCTCAAACTCTTTCCCCACTCGCTTTCTCACCATGCCGAAAAATGGTTTGACCGTCTCCCAAAGAACTCTATTCATACTTGGGACGACATGACTCAACGCTTTTTGTCGCGCTACTTCCCACCATCCATGGTCACGAGCCTTCGTAACCAAATTAGTGGATTCATGCAAGACAATGATGAATCGCTCTTTGATGCTTGGGAACGATACAATGATTTGATCGAACGCTGTCCAAATCACAACATGCTCCCCGTCACTCTCATTGATACTTTCTACAATGGTCTCACTTTTCGTGATCGTGACACGATCAACGCCGCCGCCGGTGGTACTTTTATGAAAAGGAGACCGGAGGAGTGTAGAGAGTTGATTGAAAACATGACTACTCACCACAAGAATTGGGATTCATCCACATCCTCAAGATCTAACTCGAGAGTCAATGTTTCTTCTACTACTTCCAATCCCGAGATAATCGAACTTACCCAACAAATCGCAGAGATGAACAAGAATTTCATGACTATGGCCACAAATCACTTTCAACAAGGTAAAGCCGTTTCTATTTCTCGTGACACATGTGGTGGTCCTCATTCCTACAATGATTGTCCTTCCACTCAAGGCAATTTTTCTGAAAACGTTAACGCGGCATACGGTACTTATCTCATGGGAGGCTATCAAACTCGTCCTCAAGGAGACCGTAGCTTGCTAAGTTATCGTTCAAACAACTATCTTGCTCCACCCGGTTTCCCTCCTCCAAACCAAAACCAACAACAAAGCTATAACCGAAACAACCAATCCCAACCTCGTGCTAACAATCAATATCAATCCCAAAGAAACCCATACACACCTTAAGGAAATTATCAAGCTTACCAAGCTCCACCTCTCAATCAACCGATGGTATTGAATCAAGAAGTCGAGACGTTCATGAAGACTAATCGAGAGATGGTGACGAATCTTCAGAGTCAATTCGTCAACTTGAAGGGAGAAATGGCGAAACAAGGGAACGATATTCGAGCCGAGCTAAGGAATGACATGGCAAAACAAAGCAATGAGATTCGTGCAGACATGAGAGACTCTTTCAGCACTCAAGCGCTTAACATACGTGATATGATCGGTTCGCTCTTCCAAGGTAATCAACCCTCTTCTTCGGGTACTCTTCCGAGTAACACCGTTGCGAATCCAAGAGGGGAGATGAAAGCAATCACCACTCGTAGTGGAAAAGGTTATACGGAACCCGAGCTTCCTACACCTCCACCCATGATTGTGAACAAGGAAAAAGAGAAACTTTCCCCACCTCCTTTGCCTTCTACACCCATTTTCCCACCACCCGTGGTTGTGAGTGATCCTACTCCCTTAAAGCCTTCTTCTTCATCCAATATACCTTATCCTTCAAGGTTGAGGAAAGAGAAGCAAAAGAGCAAGGATGATATTCAAGTTTCAAACTTTCTAAAAATGTTTAAACAATTGAATTTTAACATCTCCTTTGTCGAGGCTCTCGCTCACATGCCTAAATACGCTAAGATATTTAAAGATCTTCTAAGTGACAAGGAGAAGCTTCTTGACATTGCTCAGACCCAACTTAATGAGAATTGCTTCGTCGTTCTCTTAAGGAAATTGCCTACCAAACTTGGTGATCCAGGTAGCTTCTTGATTCTTTGCAACTTCCCGGGAGTAGAGAATTGCATGGCCCTAGCCGATCTAGGTGCCAGTATAAACTTAATGCCTTTAAGTGTTTGGAAGCAATTATCTCTCCCCGAGCTAGTCCCCACCAAAATGACTTTGGAATTAGCTAACCATACAGTTGCTTATCCAGTGGGGATAGCCAAAGACGTCATTGTTGGCGTTGACAAATTCACATTCCCAGCGGATTTTGTTGTCGTTGACTACCAGATGGATCCTCGTGTTCCATTAATTTTTGGACGTCCATTCCTGAGGACCGGTCACACTCTCATTGATGTAGCCGCGGGCGAAATAATCATGAGAGTTGGTGATGATAAAATTGTCTTCAACATGGGTAAGATTTCTAAGCAACCTTATTCATATGAGAGTGTTAATGCTATTGATGTTCTCGATGAGGCTTGTGAAGAACATTTTCATGATGCTTGCAAAAGTACTCTCTCTTCTCTACCCAATGTTGAGACCGTTGCCTCAATTGCTCCGGCATTGACTCCTTTTGGAGAAAGTGTCTTGGATGATTTCGAAGCTAGCTTGGGTCCTCTCGATATTAAGTATGATAATTCGTCCACCGATTGGGATGAAGATATTCGTACTATTGAGAGACGTCTCAATGAAGACCCATTTTCTCCTCTTTCTCCTAAAGAGGTGACTAATGATGATCCATCATTAGATACACCATCTATTGAGGATCCTCCTACTCTTGAGCTTAAAGATCTACCTCCTCATCTAGAGTACGTTTTCCTTGAAGACAACGAGAAGTTACCGGTCATCATCGCGAAGGACCTGAAAGAAGAAGAAAAAGCCCGACTTATCGTCGTGTTGAAGAAACATAAAAAAGCTATCGCTTGGAAAATCTCCGACATTCGCGGAATTGATCCTCACTTTTGCACACATAAAATTCTCACGGAGGACGACTTTAAGCCCACAATTCAAAGCCAACGAAGGGTAAATCCTAAAATCCATGAAGTCATCAAAAAAGAGGTTATCAAACTTCTTGATGCGGGTATGATTTACCCTATTTCGGATTCACCATGGGTTAGTCCAGTCCATTGTGTGCCTAAGAAAGGCGGAATCACCGTTGTGCCCAATGCCAACAACGAGTTGATTCCTACCCGTCTCGTTATTGGGTGGAGAGTTTGTATAGACTACCGCAAACTCAATGATGCCACGAGAAAGGATCATTTCCCTCTTCCTTTTATGGACCAAATGCTTGAACGTTTAGCGGGTAATGAATATTACTGCTTTCTTGATGGTTTCTCGGGTTATTTCCAAATACCCATCGATCCCCAAGATCAAGAGAAGACAACATTCACTTGTCCCTATGGCACATTTGCCTACAAAAGGATGCCTTTTGGCTTATGCAATGCCCCCAGGACTTTCCAAAGGTGCATGTTGCCTATCTTCCATGACATGGTTGAGAAAACAATGGAAGTCTTCATGGATGATTTCTCGGTCTTTGGGGATTCCTTCTCTTATAGCCTTGCCAATTTGGAACGTATGCTTAAGCGGTGCGAAGACACTCGCCTTGTTCTGAATTGGGAAAAATGTCATTTTATGGTAAAAGAAGGCATTGTGCTAGGACACAAAATCTCTAAAGCCGGTCTTGAAGTCGACCGTGCTAAAGTAGATGTCATAGCCAAATTACCTCCACCTTCAACCGTGAAGGGTGTGAGAAGTTTTCTGGGTCATGCGGGCTTCTATCGTCGATTCATTCAGGATTTCTCCAAAATCGCTCGCCCGATGACCCACCTCTTGGAAAAAGATACTCCTTTTATCTTTTCCAAAGAGTGTATCGAAGCCTTCAACCTTCTTAAGGATAAGCTAACTAAGGCACCGGTCTTGGTTACCCCTAATTGGGAGCTACCCTTTGAGTTGATGTGTGATGCTAGCGACTTTTCTATTGGTGCGGTTTTGGGACAAAGGATCAACAAACACTTCCAACTAATCCACTATGCTAGCAAAACAATGACGGGGGCTCAATTGCATTATACGACAACCGAAAAAGATCTTTTAGCTGTTGTCTATGCTTTTGAAAAATTTCGCCCCTATCTTGTTTTATCCACCACAATCGTTTACACGGACCATTCCGCGTTGAAGTACTTGATGACTAAGCACGACTCTAAGCCAAGACTTCTTCGCTGGGTTTTACTCCTTCAAGAATTCAACATTGAAATTCGTGACAAGAAGGGTGCTGAAAACCTAGCTGTGGATCATCTGAGTAGACTTGAGGATCCATATCAAGGGGATCATCCGAACAAAGAGATCAATGACTCTTTCCCCCTTGAGACCTTAATGTCTATAAATCTCAATCTTGATGACACCCCGTGGTTTGCCGATATTGCAAACTACTTAGCGGGTGGTGTTCTCATCAAAGGGTTAACATCCCAACAAAAGAAGAAGTTCTTGAATGATGTTAAGACTTACTTTTGGGATGACCCTTTTCTATTCAAACAATGCGCTGACTTGATTATTCGCCGATGTGTTGACGGACCGACAGCTTTTGACATTCTCCAGGCTTGCCACAAAGGACCCACCGGTGGTCACTTTGGTCCCAACTACACCGCCAAAAAAGTGTTTAACTCGGGATTCTATTGGCCCACCATTTATCGTGATGCTCACGAGATGGTTAAACATTGTGATGCTTGCCAAAAACAAGGCAAGATCACACATAAAGATGAGATGCCTCAAAATTTCATACAAGAATGTGAAATCTTTGATGTATGGGGCATCGACTTTATGGGGCCATTCCCTTCTTCTAAAGGCAACAAATACATCCTTGTCGCTGTCGACTACGTTTCTAAATGGGTTGAAGCCAAAGCTTTACCCACTAACGACGCGAGGGTGGTTTGTAATTTCTTGAAACAACTGTTTGCTCGATTCGGTGTTCCTCGTGCTATTATTAGTGACCGCGGGACTCATTTTTGCAACGATCAATTTTCAAGAGTCATGGCTAAGTATGGTGTCAATCACCATCTTTCCACCACTTACCATCCTCAATCCAACGGTCAAGCCGAGATATCCAACCGTGGATTAAAGAGAATTTTGGAACGTACTTTGGGAGAGCATCGTGCCTCGTGGGCCGATAAACTTGATGATGCTCTGTGGGCTTTCCGTACCGCCTATAAGACACCGATTGGTTGTACACCTTATCGTCTTGTGTACGGGAAAGCCTGCCACCTCCCCATCGAGCTGGAACATAAGGCATATTGGGCCTTGAAGTGGGCTAAATTCGACATCAACAAAGCCGGTGATCTTCGCAAGATTCAACTCAATGAGCTACATGAATTGAGGAATGAAGCTTACGAGAACTCATTGATCTACAAAGAGAAGACCAAGATTATCCACGATGCTAAAATCAAGAACCAAGAGTTCCACGTTGGTGATCAAGTCTTACTTTTTAACTCTCGGTTGAAAATCTTCTCGGGCAAGTTGAAGACCCGCTGGTTTGGTCCATTCACCATCGCCACTGTTTTTCCCTATGGCACCATTGAGCTTTCTCAGCCAAATGGGCCCAACTTTAAGGTGAATGGCCAGCGTTTGAAATTGTACTTTGGTGAGGACATCTCTCATGAGATGATTCCATCCCTCACCACTTTTCCCTTGAATTAGTTCGAGACCGAGTCAGGCTCGTGACTCGGTGAACAAAAACAAGCGCTCCTCGGGAGGCAACCCGAGTATCTATCCCCCTTTCCCGTTTTTCATCCTAAGTGTAGGGGAGCTATATAGGTTTCTTGTATTTGGATGGTGATGTGATTACAGGGATAACTGCACTCTTGGAATCTTTGAAGAACCGTTCTCCCATGTTATCCGCAATACCGGTTATATCTCTCAACTATCGTGATTCAATTATCTTCATACTCACATTTGCAATTGATCACTTTAGTCGTCCCCTCCTTAGCTTGATTTAACCAACGTGCACAATGTCATAAGTGTAGGGGAGATTTTTCCCACATGCTTAAACATTGAGGACAATGTTTATCTTAAGTGTAGTGGGGCTTCTATCGAAGTTTTAAGTGGACTTTTCCATTAAAATGCCTTCATTTAACCGGAAAATCATCTTTTTCAGCATTTTTCAAATTTTAAATTAACTTTGGCCATTTAGTCGTAATTTTTAAATTTTTATCGTTGCTTTCATATGTATATATCCCGCAATAAAGTCAAAAATATTAATAAAGTGGTGTAGCTAGTTTTGAAATCTTTGACATATTAGGCCCGTTGCGATTATTTTGACTCAACCCGAATAGACTTATCCAAGTTTATTCTAGCTAGTATCCTTAACCATGTACACCTTAATTGGTTTATTAGGCTAAGCATCCACGAGTCTCATTACTTGAGATTTTAAATTGTGGAGGACGAGAAATGATAGAGTCAATTATAAGTCGGTATTCTTGCACAAGCTCACTTGGTGTAATTATTTGCCTATTCTCCCATCACTTGCTAATAATTTATCTGCAATAAGTAAGGTCGTACGATTTGAAAGCTTACTTAGCTTCTAGCCCAAGATCGTTTAAAAGTTGCTCGGTAATGATAAGAGTTCATAGCCAAGGCATAACTTATGAAGCGGGGCGCGAAGATTGGCGAGTCCAAAAAGGCCCTAACAAGGCATGAGGATTCCATTTTCTTGCTAAAGATCCAAGGTGATGTGAAAAGCATTATTCCCAAAATCAATATGAAGGATCAAGACTCACAACGAAAAGCAATCAACTCCCATAAAGATCATGGAGAAGTCTATCTGAAAAGACCCTAACAAGGTATGAGGATAAATAGATCCAAGTCCGAAAAGGAGGCGGATCGTTGTATCTCAAAATCCCAGTTAGCGATTGAAAAAATAATGATGAAGTTGTGGTCAACAAAGGGGAGTATCCCTTAAAAATACTCCAAGTGAAGAACTCTATTAACGAAGAGAAGACCATTATCTCAAGCACGTCTCTCAAGATATGAAGTATGAAGTACATGCCAAATATCGGCCCGAGAAAGGTCTCAAATCGTGAAGCGAGTTATGCCAAGATATGAACTTTTTGATATCCCGAGAAGCAGTTTTAAGGGATTTTGTCCTTTAGCTAACTATCAATCAAATCATCCTACTTTGCTTTCAGCCTAAATAAACTATCGAAATAAGTCCAAAAATGCATCTTCATGATCATTCTAAGACAAAATAAAATATAAGAGATACACCTAGGAATAAGGGAGTTTAAGCATATAATTAAGCCATGTGTGTAAGTGTTTTGAATTGCTAACTTATAATAACAATGATCTCGTTTTTAAGCTTAGTTTGGGGAACGTGAAACTTGAGGGTGATAAATCTTCGCAGCACCAAAGCCCTAATGTAAGTCCTTGATCTCTTTGCAAGTTATTTCATATAGCTATTTTCAAGTGAAAATGGTTTCTATCCTTTTGTCTCCTTTAAAGTTTTAATTTCTCTTAGTATTTAAATTTTTGTTTAGTAGAATTTTAATAAGGCCAAGGTTGATTGATTATGAGAAAAGTGTATAATTGCTTTATCACTAAGCATTGCATGAGGGCATGGCAATGGTTAAGTGTAGGGGATTTGATAGGTGTGAAAACACCCATCCTTTTACCACTTATTTCTTACTAAAACAAGACCAAAACGCGTATTTAATGTCATTTGTTTGGAATTATGCGTGGTTTCTGTGTTTGTTGTGTTTTCAGAGCCAACCGGATAAATATTGGAGAAAACATGGGATTCCACGGGTTTTATCAAGGAAAAAGACGAAAAGACGAAGTCTATAGTCCAAGAGATGCAAAAGATTTGAAGTCAATGGGCCTATTTGAAGATTTATCGAGGAAAAGGACCAAAGATGGAAGATTTACACATGTCGAAGAAACTCAAGTCTATTAAATGAAGAAATTAAAAGACGATTTGAATTTATTCGTCGACAAATCCCGAATCGAAATCGAAAACGTTAGCTTTTCTGAAAAGACGAGAAGATAAAAAGAAAGGGAGAAAGCCCACTCACCAACCAAGGAGGAAGCCTATAAATACTCCTCCCATTCACAATTTTCCACTAGTTTTTTCATTCAGTTACATTTCTCCTAGTTCGTAGGAATAACCATCTCCCTTAAGGAGTGGTTTTCATTTTCTTTGATTTCTTCTTGAATCTTGTAAGATTAATCTTTCCATTTTGTTTGTTGAATCTTAATCATCAATACTATTTTACATTTAATCTTTCTATCATCTTGTTCTTCATCTCTTTGTGATTCAAAGTTTTCAAGTTTCATTTTATTGGTTTGATCATCAAAAGTAAGTGGGTTTTGTGTTTTTGTTGTTTTGGATTGATGTTTACCTTAGGTAAATGATTAGTGGTGAAATTGGTTTAAGTTTTGATTAAAAACTTGGTGAATTTTGAGTCAAATTCGTGTGTAAAATAATCCCATGTTCTTCGCTTTTCTTTACTGTGTTCGCCCAGATTCCGGATAGGGGGTCTGTGTTTGTACTGTTGGTTCGGAATAACAAATATTCCGGATCAAGGTTGTGATTTTGTTGGTTACTCGGAATAAAAATTATTCCGAGTAGAGTATTTATTCCGGATAGATTAACATTCCGCATAAGCACATTTATTCCGGATAGAGCAGTTTTTCCGAGTAGAGCAATTATTCAGGATAGACTGTTATTCCGCATAGCCATGTTATTCCGAGTAGCACAATTATTCCGCATAGCCATGTTATTCCGAGTATCACAATTATTCCGCATAGCCATGTTATTCCGAATTGAGTTTCCTTTCAAAAACATTCCGAGTAGAGCAGACATTCCGGATAGCCATTATTCCGAATAGAGCATTTTTCAAGTTTTATTCCACATGAGAAGAAATATTTCGAATAAGCTAAATTTCCCTGATGTTCCAGATCAAGCATTCATTCCAAATAAGTTGTTTTCTCCAAGTGTAGGTACTTACTATTTGATTTAAATTCTAGTTTTATTCTCATTAATTGCTGTTAGTTTAATTTTATTATTTCTAGCACTTATCATTTTAGTAGATTTAGACCAAAGCTCCCCCTTTTTAGTCACCAATTACTACGATTCCACTTTTGACCGTGATCGATTCGAGAAGATACCGAGAACGAAACAACGACATATATCAATTGGGTACGAGCAACGCAAACAAAGATCTTGCAAGCAAACCTTCTTTATTAACTAACCAAAAATCAGTTATTAATATGACGTTCGGTGGTTTAATTTAAAACCGACGTTGAAAGTGTTATTTTTACCTTTTTACTAATAGCGAGGATTATTAGTGATGACGATATCGACGGATGCCCGAAATATTACGTTTTATTACTTGTTGTTTCGATGTTTATATTTTTGACGTTTTTGTTTTTAAATTGCGTATTAAGTCGTACTGGGATTATATTATTATTATATTTTGAGTGTTTTTTAATTTTTGAGAAGTATTTTTACGAAACCCGAGTCTCGTAAATATTTTTAAAATTGATAATTTACATTTTCTACCCTTTAAACTATTTAATTGCATTTTGATCCAAAACTATGCAAAGTTGGCAAAAACTACCCCTCCAAACTACTATATCTAATTTTTCCACTTACATCACTTAATATAAAATTCACTTTTATCAAAAACTTGATCTCTTTCTCTTTTCTTATTATTGTCGTCCAAAACACAACCCAAAAACCCATTTGATCTTCAATTTTTGCTTTGATCCATGATTATCTAATCAATATCCCATGTTGTAAATTCAACAAGGATCATTTTGGTGTAATTTTCTTTAACATGCATTCACTTTTTATTCTTTTTAATTTTTTTATGAAGAACAAGGTTGTAAAACCCGCATGCTTTTACCATGCATAGTACCCTTAGGATCGTACGTACTAGTTAAAAAACTTTCCTAATATAGTATGATTACGATTACGTGTTAGGAGTTTACGTATAACGTACGTGTTAGAACACGATAAGTATTTTATATGAACGATCATGTAATAATTATTTAATAATAATTAATCACGAACATGCGATCATGAAATCACGAGCGTAATTAAAACACGAGCTATTATTAATTACCTATATATATTTAATACGAGCGTAATTAAATATATTAGTTTATGGTATTTACGTAACAGGAACATTTAAAACACGAACATAATTAAACACAAACGACTAACTAAATAACAAGACACGAAAGGAGGTACGGGAATCCCACGGGGGGGTCCCTACCCGCGGCCAAACAAGGGTAATGGGCCAAGCCCATTACCAATTTTTACTAAAAGGAGGGTTAAGTAATTTTTACTACTCAAAATCACTTTACAGAAGATTTCAAGAAAAACCTAAACCCTCTCGTTCTCCTCCTCTTTGTGCCGCCACCTACACATCACCATACAAGGTGATTCCTTGATCTTGGATCTTGAAGATTTATTGTTTGTTCGTGTTTGTTCTTCATTCCCTTGATCCACGAATACGGTAAAACCTTTTTAAACCTTTTCTTTTTAACTAATCTTTTTATTAATGATGAACATGGGATGTTTTTATAAAAAACATATTAATTAAACATAGGTCTAACATGTTTTGATGATTAATTAAATCAAAGGGTCGATTAAGGGGTGTTTTGGATTTGGCCGCAGGCTACAACCGACCCTAAGGGGGTTTCGGTTTGCTTAAGCCGACCACCACCAAGACCTTTTGGTCTTGGTTGGTGCGTGTGGGTCCCACGGCAGCAAGGGGTACCCCGATTTGGGTCGGGGTACGGTGTCGATTCATGTCTGGTTCATGTTTTTAAGCTTAGATCCGGTTCATGGTTATGTTAGTTTTTTTTATGTTATGAACTTAGGATAAAATTAAATTAATAAAGATGTAATTAATTTAATAACATGACTTAGGTTAATTAATTGTTAATAATCATGAAATTATTTTAACCTAAGTATTTATATTATTAAGACTTATAATTAATTAATTATTTTAAAAACCATGGATATAATTAATTAATTAACATGACTTAGGTTATATTATTAATATTTAATAATACATATTTTAACCTAAGTAGTTAATATATTTAATTAAAAACATGTTATACTTTAATTAAATATTATAACCTATAGTTTAATTAAAGTACATGAAATAATTATTAAACTATACAATATATCGTATGACTTAGAAAATAATCATGAAAACACTTAGGCTTATATATTTAGCTTATTTAACCAGCTTATTTCTAATTATGGAAACTTTCTATATTTAGAAACTTAATTAAATAAGGCAGCTAATTTTTTATGGAACCAGCTATTTTTAGAAACTTATTTATTTAAGGTAGCTAATCTATTTATGGAAACTTATTTAATTAAGGCAGCTAATCTATTTATGGAAACTTTCTATTTTTAAAAACTTATCTATTTTAAGCAGTAAATCTATTTTTGGAAACATTCTATTTTTGAAAACTTTCTATTTTTGGTAACTTTCTATTTTTGGAAACTTTCTATTTTAGGAAACCTGCTATTTTTGGAAAGTTACTTATTATTACACAGTAAGTATAATAACACATGAAATATCAGAAATACTTAATCAGAAAGAACAGAATATAGGATTTAACACAGTTTAAGGCTTTAAACAGTGAAATATAGTAAGAACACATAAAATAAGCTAAGACATGACATAAAACCAACTATGTATTTAGTAAGGAGATACTTATTTCATGTACGTATTTATGTAGCACTAGTGTTTCGGAAGTAGGATTCTCGCAGTTCATCGTTCTCGTTCACTGGACATAAGGTACGGATTCCCGTCCTTTCAGTATGGACATTCTTTCCTTATTAGGATTTCCCCGTATGCAGCCAACTGTTTTCCGTAGTATAAGTATGAGTTTGATTGCTTATGTTTAAATATGATTACCTATAGCCATATACATGCATGACCAGTTTCACCTAGTTATGGAGGTACCATAACCATAACATTTGAGGCACTGATGTTATGACTTCACCACGGCGGAGTGATTGCTCGTGGGGTCCCTTAAGCTTTTGGCCATTTATTTATATTTATCATGTGGGGCGTATGGGTGCATCCTAGTTACACGTTTTTATTCAGGATTACATGGTGAATGTGGTGTGTGCCTTGCATCCTTCACAAGGAGCTGATCCCTCCTACCCATAAAACAGTATATTAAATTAGAGGCAGCCCCTCTAATTTGCATGATGAGGTCACCCCTCTAATTATTCATGCACGGTGGATTTTCATGACCTATATTGGCTAATGGTAAAATATGACAAACAGTTTTTATAAGATAAACATAACACTTTCAAACTATAAAACCAGTTTTACTAAGACTTAACCAGGTTACTCGGGACTTAGTTTCTTCCGCTGTTATTATGTTATATGCTTATCCTATTCATGCTTTATTATACATCCGTGCACTGAGCATATTGCTTAGTCGTTTTCCTTTTCTATGTTCCCAAAACGGCAGGTACTCAGGGACGCTCGTAGACACTAAGAGTACGCGCATATGGACTGGAAGCTGTCTAGCCTTCTTTACATTATGCATTTCCTTTCTTTATGATACTTATGCTTTGGACATTGTTTAGTCCTTTTCCTTTACTATACTATGTTTGTGTGTGATGAGCTTTACTTTTGGACTACCGATGTTTGATTCCGGTATTTTCCTTTATATGGTCAAGTAATGTTTAGACATTTTACCTTGTATGCTTTGATGACACGCCATAGTTACTGTGATATTTCCATTTCCAAAATGGGGTGTTACAATTATGGTATCAGAGCCAAGGCTTCGACCTGTAGGCTCTCAAATATGACCTGTGATTAGTGGGTAGTCACTACGGTCTACCTAGAACTGACAGTTGTTTTCATGCATTCATCATTTTTAAGCATACATATACATGTCATTGTTGCAGGGTTTTTGACTAAGTAATGGTTGGTACAGGACTGGCCCTATTTAGTCGCATGTGTTTTATCGAAACGTTTAGATTTGGGACCGACCCATAGGCGTCCCTTCGATATGTCTTTTGTTTTGGGTGAACTGACCAGAGGCGTTCACTCTCGAGCATACAAAGTTTTCATAAGACTGCATCATGCATTCATACAAAAATTTTATTGCATAAAATTTTTCTTGTGAAAATTTTAGTATAAAATTTTTTTCATGTATATATTTATATTTTTTTATGTTTTGAACTGTTTAATCATATGTTTTATGTTATACTGTCAGATGGTTCTCACACACGAACAGGAGCAGCTCAATGCTGCAATTCAGGCTGCCATGCAAGCCTTGCTTCCTCAACTGAGGAATGACATCCGGGCTGAAGTTCAAGCTGCCAACAATCAGCAGCACAATCAGCCACCTCCACCTCCTCCTCCAGTGACATTATCATTATGGCTGGAGAGATTCAACAAGCTCTGCCCTCGAGGTTTTGAGAAGACAGATAGCCCCAGCGATGCTGAAAGCTGGTTGGCTAACATCGAGAAGATTTTCAACGCTATGGGCTGTGACCCCGCATACAAGGCGAGGTTGGCATGCTATCGGTTCGAAGGCGATGTACTCAACTGGTGGTTAGCTTTGATGCAATCTGAAGGTGGTGATGAGTGGGTTGCTAGTTTGACTTGGGCTCAGTTCAAGGACAGGGTGATGGAGCAGTTCTTTCCCAAGGCTGAGCAGGAAAAGCTCAAGAGAGAGTACCATGGGATCCGTCAGAGAGCTGGGGAGAATAGCAACGAGTTTATGCAGCGCTTTCTTCGCTTGGCTGGTTTCCTTGGTGCGACAGCAGGTACTCCTGAAGAGCAGGCACATCACTTCAGATGGGCTCTTCGCACATCGGTCGCAAACAATCTGGTGTGTGCTACGTTCAATACTGTAGCACAAGTGGCCGATGCAGCACGGAAACTGGAGATGCTGCAGGAGAGGGATGAGTTCGGGGAAGCAGAAAGACCCGACAAGAGGTAAACCTTCGTATTCAAGCGGTGACCAATACGTATACTTTCCATATGTCAATTATTCATCTCTTTAAATGTATCTTTCAGGCAGAAAACTGGGGACCGGTCTCAGCCGGCTACTCAGCAGCAGCCTCATCAGCCCAAGGGAAACGGTCAGACTAACGACCGTTCTGCTACGGATAGGCGTGGCGGTAATGACAATTACCGTAACAACGCCGGGCAATCCAACAACAGCAGGAACCATGGAAACGGTAGGGACCAGAACAAGAGAGGTACGCAGCCTAGCCGTCCAGCTATCACTGGTATTCAATCTTACGATTATCCGCTTCGTCCTTTGTACCCAACTATTATGTCTCATGTAAAATGTTTTTATCAGGTCCTCAGCCAGCCAGAGCACCTGCTGGAGGATACACTCATCCTCTTTGCTCTACTTGCCACCGTAGGCAGCCAGGACCATGTCGCCGTAATACTGATGCGTGCTTCAAGTGTGGTCTTCCTGGCCATATTATGAAGGATTGCCGTAAGGGCGAGATGGAGGGTACATCGGGACATGCTGATACCAAGCCGCCTCCTACTGCCGGGCGTGTCTACACGACATCTCGAGACCAGGCCAACAAGTCTACAGGTACCATCATTGGAATCTTGTATATGTTTGGTCGCGCTGCATGTGTTCTTTTCGATACGGGTGCTACTCACTCGGTTATTTCTACTGCTTATGCTAAGAACATTAGGATGCCTCCCTTGCCACTAGAAAATAGGCTTACTATTTCCACGCCTTTGAGGGACTCTGTATTAATCACCCATGTATACAAGAGTCTTACCCTAGAATTTGATGATAAGGTTCGACTTGGCGACGTACTTCCGCTGGACATGAATGACTTCGACATGATTTTGGGCATGGATTGGCTATCCAAGTATCATGCTACCATAGACTGCCATTCATATCGAGTTATCTTCGGTGATGTCAATGCACCAGAGTACATTCATAATGGGTTCATACCCGGACGGTCTCTACAAGTCATATCCACCCTACAAGCGCGTGCACTACTGTCACATGGCTGCGAGGGTTATCTAGCTACGGTTCACGACATGGATGCTGAATCTCCATCGATTCAGGATCAACCAATAGTGTCGGAATTCCAAGACGTGTTTCCAGCAGAACTTCCGGGCATACCACCTGCACGAGAAGTGGAATTCAGTATCGAGCTGGTTCCAGAAGCTGAACCAATCTCCAAGGCTCCTTATCACATGGCTCTAATAGAGCTGAAGGAGCTGAAGGATCAACTGCAAGAACTTCTTGAACGAGGTTTCATTCGACCGAGCGCATCTCCATGGGGCGCACCGGTCTTGTTTGTTAAAAAGAAGGACGGCAGTATGCGTCTTTGCATAGACTATCGCGAGCTCAATAAAATTACCATTCGGAATAGGTATCCACTGCCACGCATTGACGATCTGTTTGACCAACTCCAAGGGGCCAAACACTTCTCCAAGATCGATCTTAGGTCAGGCTATCACCAGCTACGGGTCAAGGAGCAGGATATTGCTAAGACTGTCTTTCGTACCCGTTATGGCCACTACGAGTTTGTAGTTATGCCATTTGGCCTGACAAATGCTCCAGCAGTGTTCATGGATCTGATGAACAGAATCTTCCATGAATTTCTGGACAAGTTCGTCATTGTTTTCATCGATGACATCCTGATTTTCTCAAAGTCCAAGGAAGAACACGAAGACCATCTTCGTACAGTACTACAGATTCTTCGCCAGAAGCAGTTGTATGCTAAATTATCCAAGTGTGAGTTCTGGCTAGACAAGGTGGCATTCTTAGGTCACATTGTATCAGCAGAAGGAATCACTATGGATCCAGCGAAGGTTGAGGCCATTACTAAGTGGCCGAGGCCGACATCAGCGACCGAAGTCTGCAGTTTCTTAGGCTTAGCTGGCTATTACCGTAGGTTCGTGGAGAACTTTTCCCGCCTAGCACAACCATTGACCAAACTGATGCGGAAAGGGGAGAAATTCGTCTGGACTGAAGATCGAGAGAAGAGCTTTGAAGACCTGAAGCAGAAGCTAGTATCTGCACCTATTCTTACTCTACCAATCTGGTACGGGTGGATTTCAAATCTACAGCGATGCATCGGGGAAGGGACTTGGTTGTGTTCTCATGCAACATGGGGAAGTGATCGCGTACGCTTCACGGAAGCTTAAGCCTTATGAAGAGAATTACCCCACACACGATCTGGAACTTGCTGCAGTCGTGTTTGCATTGAAGATATGTAGACACTACTTATATGGAGAATCATGTGACATTTTCACGGACCACAAGAGCTTGAAGTATATCTTCACTCAGCGTGAATTGAACATGAGGCAGAGGAGATGGTTAGAGCTGTTGAAGGATTATGATATTAATCTACAGTATCATCCCGGAAAGGCAAATGTAGTAGCAGATGCTCTTAGCAGGAAGTCCGGAATGATCAACGGCATTAAAATCGAAGAGGAAGTCATCAGAGACTTGGAGCGACTAGACATCGAGTACATGATACGTGGACAACACGGTTACTGGGCTAATCTTAGAATAGAACCCGAGTTACTATCTAAGATCAAGGAAGCTCAGAAGGATGACGGAGAAATCTGGGCGATAGTACAGAATTTGGAGAAGCAGACAAAATTCAGAGTAGATGCAAATGGTATCGTATGGCAGGGAACTAGACTTTGTGTTCCTGACGACCAAGAACTCCGGGAAGCTTTGCTAGCTGAAGCTCATAGCTCCCCATTCTCGATACATCCTGGTTCAACTAAAATGTACCATGACATCAAGCAGTACTTTTGGTGGAGTGGTATGAAACAGGATGTGGCCACTTACGTCTCCAAATGTCTTACCTGCCAGCAGGTTAAGATCGAGAATCAGCGATCTGGCGGTCTCCTTCAACCGTTAGATATTCCAGAGTGGAAGTGGGACAAAATCACCATGGATTTTGTTACCGGTCTTTCGCCTACCAAAAGGAAGCACGATGCAATTTGGGTTATCGTTGATCGACTTACCAAATCAGATCATTTCTTACCGATCCGCAAGGAAGATCCGGTAAGTAAACTCGCAGATACGTACAGACGAGAGATCATGAGACTCCACGGTGCACCATCCATCATCGTCTCAGACAGAGATCCTCGATTCACTTCGCGCTTTTGGAAAAGTCTGCAGAAAGCTTGGGGTACACAACTCAAGCTTAGCAAGGCTTTTCATCCTCAAACAGACGGACAGTCGGAGCGAACCATTCAGACATTGGAGGATATGTTGAGGTCATGTGCGCTGGAATGGACGGGTGATTGGGACGAATACATCTGTTTGGTGGAGTTTGCATACAACAACAGCTGGCACGCAAGCATCAAGTGTGCTCCATTTGAGATGTTGTATGGCAGAAAGTATCGCGCCCCAATCTGCTGGGATTAGGTTGGCGAGCGAACACTCGAAGGACCGGAAATCATTGAGATGACAAATGAGAAGATCGCAGTAGCTAGGCAGAAAATTCAGGAGGCACGGTCACGTCAAAAGAGTTACGCTGATAAGCATCATAGGGATTTACACTTTAATGTAGGAGATCACGTCTTCCTTAAGGTTTCGCCGGCACGTGGTGTTAGACGCTTCGGGATTAAAGGGAAGCTCAGTCCTCATTTCATCGGACCGTTTGATATCATTGAACGAGTCGGTGAAGTATCTTACCGATTGACGTTACCTCTGCAGCTTTTGCATGTGCACAATGTGTTTCATGTGTCCTTACTCAGAGGGTACCAATATCATCCCCTTCACATGGTTCAGTATCCACTGGAACAGATACGTGAAGATCTCACTTTTATAGAAGAACCCGAACGAGTTCTTGACAGACAAGAACGAGTCATGAGAAAGAAGACGATTCCATTCGTCAAAATTCTATGTAGGGATCATACCGAGCGGGAAGCCACTTGGGAAACGGAGGAGTCTATCCGGGTTTCTTACCCTCATTTCATATTTTGAATTCGGGTATGTTCTTCTTTTCCAGTTTACTTTATCTATAATTCGGGGACGAATTATTCTTTTTAGGGGGGAAGAGTTGTAAAACCCGCATGCTTTTACCATGCATAGTACCCTTAGGATCGTACGTACTAGTTAAAAAACTTTCCTAATATAGCATGATTACGATTACGTGTTAGGAGTTTACGTATTACGTACGTGTTAGAACACGATAAGTATTTTATATGAACGATCATGTAATAATTATTTAGTAATAATTCACGAACATGCGATCATGAAATCACGAGCGTAATTAAAACACGAGCTATTATTAATTACGTATACATATTTAATACGAGCGTAATTAAATATATTAGTTTATGGTATTTACGTAACGAGAACATTTAAAACACGAACATAATTAAACACAAACGACTAACTAAATAACAAGACACGAAAGGAGGTACGGGAACCCCACGGGGGGGGGTCCCTACTCGCGGGCAAACAAGGGTAATGGGCCAAGCCCATTACCAATTTTTACTAAAAGGAGGGTTAAGTAATTTTTACTACTCAAAATCACTTTACAGAAGATTTCAAGGAAAACCTAAACCCTCTCTTTCTCCTCCTCTTTGTACCGCCACATACACATCACCATACAAGGTGATTCCTTGATCTTGGATCTTGAAGATTTGTTGTTTGTTCGTGTTTGTTCTTCATTCCCTTGATCCACGAATACGGTAAAACCTTTTTAAACCTTTTCTTTTTAATTAATCTTTTTATTAATGATGAACATGGGATGTTTTTATAAAAAACATATTAATTAAACATAGAGCTAACATGTTTTGATGATTAATTAAATCAAAGGGTCGATTAAGGGGTGTTTTGGATTTGGCCGCAGGCTGCAACCGACCCCAAGGGGGTTTCGGTTTGCTTAAGCCGACCAGCACCAAGACCTTTTGGTCTTGGTTGGTGCGTGTGGGTCTCACGGCAGCATACCCCGATTTCGGTCGGGTTACGATGTCGATTCATGTCCGGTTCATGTTTTTAAGCTTAGATCCGGTTCATGGTTATGTTAGTTTTTTTATGTTGTGAACTTAGAATAAAATTAAATTAATAAAGATGTAATTAATTTAATAACATGACTTAGGTTAATTAATTGTTAATAATCATGAAATTATTTTAACCTAAGTATTTATATTATTAAGACTTATAATTAATTAATTATTTTAAAAACAATGGATATAATTAATTAATTAACATGACTTAGGTTATAATATTAATATTTAATAATACATATTTTAACCTAAGTACTTAATATATTTAATTAAAAACATGTTATACTTTAATTAAATATTATAACCTATAGTTTAATTAAATTACATGAAATAATTATTAAACTATACAATATATCGTATGACTTAGAAAATAATCATGAAAACACTTAGGCTTATATACTTAGCTTATTTAACCAGCTTATTTCTAATTATGGAAACTTTCTATTTTTAGAAACTTAATTAAATAAGGCATCTAATTTATTTACGGAAACCAGCTATTTTTATAAACTTGTTTATTTAAGGTAGCTAATCTATTTATGGAAACTTATTTAATTAAGGGAGCTAATCTATTTATGGAAACTTTCTATTTTTAGAAACTTATCTATTTTAAGCAGTAAATCTATTTTTGGAAACTTTCTATTTTTAGAAACATTCTATTTTTGGAAACTTTCTATTTTTGGTAACTTTCTATTTTTGGAAACTTTCTATTTTAGGAAACCTACTATTTTTGGAAAGTTACTTACTATTACACATTAAGTATAATAACACATGAAATATCAGAAATACTTAATTAGAATGAACGGAATATCGGATTTAACACAGTTTAAGGCTTTAAACAGTGAAATATAGTAAGAACACATAAAATAAGCTAAGACATGACATAAAACCATCTATGTATTTAGTAAGGAGATACTTATTTCATGTACGTATTTATGTAGCACTAGTGTTTCGGAAGTAGGATTCTCGCAGTTCATCGTTCTCGTTCACTGGACATAAGGTACGGATTCCCGTCCTTTCAGTATGGACATTCTTTCCTTATTAGGATTTCCCCGTATGCAGCCAACTGTTTTCCCGTAGTATAAGTATGAGTTTGATTGCTTATGTTTAAATATGATTACCTATAGCCATATACATGCATGACCAGTTTCACCTAGTTATGGAGGTACCATAACCATAACATTAGAGGCACTGATGTTATGACTTCACCACGGCGGAGTGATTGCTCGTGGCGTCCCTTCAGCTTTTGGCCATTTATTTATATTTATCATGTGGGGCGTATGGGTGCATCCTAGTTACACGTTTTTATTCAGGATTACATGGTGAATGTGGTGTGTGCCTTGCATCCTTCACAAGGAGCGGATCCCTCCTACCCATAAACCAGTATATTAAATTAGAGGCAGCCCGTCTAATTTGCATGATGAGGTCACCCCTCCAATTATTCATGCACGGTGGATTTTCATGACCTATATTGGCTAATGGTAAAATATGACAAACAGTTTTTATAAGATAAACATAAGACTTTCAAACTATAAAACCAGTTTTACTAAGACTTAACCAGGTTACTCGGGACTTAGTTTCTTCCGCTGTTATTATGTTATATGCTTATCCTATTCATGCTTTATTGTACATCCGTGCACTGAGCGTATTGCTCAGCCGTTTTCCTTTTCTATGTTCCAAAAACGGCAGGTACTCAGGGACGCTCGTAGACACTACGAGTACGTGCATATGGACTGGAAGCTGTCTAGCCTTCTTTACATTATGCATTTCCTTTCTTTATGATACTTATGCTTTGGACATTGTTTAGTCCTTTTCCTTTACTATACTATGTTTGTGTGTGAGGAGCTTTACTTTTGGACTACCGATGTTTGATTCAGGTATTTTCCTTTATATGGTCAAGTAATGTTTAGACATTTTACCTTTTATGCTTTGATGACACGCCATAATTACTGTGATATTTCCACTTCCAAAATGGGGTGTTACAAAGGTTGTTTGATCTATTTCTATGCTTGTATGTGGTGTTAATATTATAATAGTTAAAATTTTGAGTGCTTACATGTATGAATTTTAATGGTGATTTATAAGAGAATGATCATTCAAGGGTATTAAGGGTTTGATTACTTGTTTAAGATGATTGTAGAGTAATATTAGGGGTACGAGATTGATTAAAATGGGTTGAAAAATTGAGTTAGTGTGATTTTTAGAAAGGTGTTTTACATCAGTGAGTTGTAAGGCAATTTTGGAATCTTAATATTTGAAAATGGGTAAACTAATAGGATAGAGTTGTAGAGAATTCGATTAGCTTCGATCTGATATAAAGTAGAGCTTCTAACTCCAAACGAGTGTGAAGTTATGATGATTTGATTATTCGTGTATCGGGAGACGAGTATCGGCACGACATGTAGTTGTTGTCGATATTTGGATCAAATCTTGGGGACTATAGAATGAGTTGTGAAATGAGTCAAGGTCTGATGTCAGGCTCTAAACCCTAGGTTGTGAGTCTATTTTCATACCAAGGTGTCGGTTTTGTAAATGGAGTCGTTTATAAAAGTTAAAATGGTTATATGAGTAGATGACGTAAAACTGTCCGGATTTTGTAGTTCAAAGATGTGTCGAGCAGGGAGCTTTAAAAGTAAAATCTTTTGATGGGATATTAAGAGGACTTTCTATAGATAGTAAGTGAGGTCTCTGAGTAGTACCATGAATATTTGACATGTTTAACTGGGGTAAATGAGCTTGTACATTTGGTATGTACCGGTAGATTTTATCGAGTGTATTGTCTAATAAAGTAAACATATAGAAGAAAGTAATAGGTAACTTGTATTGTTTTTCTTTTGGGTTTGTTGTGATTTTATTATTTTGAGTTTGATGTCATTAGGTATGAATTTTACTCGAGTTTATTGTTAATGAATGCACCTTATTTTATAGGTTGCGGTCTTCGTTTTTATCGGGCATCAACAATCGTCGAAGATTGTTCTAAAACCCGCATGCTTTTACCATGAATAGTACCCTTAAGATCGTACGTACTAGATTAAAACTTTCCTATTATAGCATGATTACGATCACGTGTTAGGATTTTACGTATTACGTACGTGTTAGAACACGATAAGTATTTATTATGCACGAACACGCAATAATTATTTAACAATAATTAATCACGAACATGCGATCATGAAATCATGAACTTAATTAAATCACGAACTAATATTAATTACGTATATATATTTATTACGAGCGTGAATAAATATATTTGGTCACGGTAAATATTTAACGAGAACATACAAAACGCGAACACAAATAAACACGAACGAACAATTAAACATCAAGACACGGAAAATGGTACGGGTACCCCATGTGGGGCCCCCTACCTGCGGCAACAATAAGGAGATGGGCCAAGCCCATCTCAAAACTTACTAAGAAGGGGTTAAGGTAAAATTAGCTAGTCATTTTTCACTTTACAGAAGATTAAACAAAAACCTAAAAAAATATTTTCTCCTTCTCCTCTTCTTCTTTTTTTTGGCCGCCACACATAAACACACCAAGGAGGGTGTTTGTTTGATTTTGATCTTGGTTTTGGTGCAAGTGTTCGTGTTTGTTCATCCACGTTTAGATCCACGCATTCGGTATATTCTTTTTTCCCTTTTTCTTTTTGATTTGATCTAATAATTAATTAAGAACATGATGTTTTTAAAACCTAATTAAAAACATAGATCTAACATTAAAATGGTTATTGGGTAAATCAAAAAGGGATGTTTAGGGGTGTTTGTTTGGCCGGCGCCTAAACCGAACCCCAAGGGGGTCTCGGTTTGGCTACTCGACCACCACCGAGACCATATGGTCCCGGTTGAGTGGTGTGGGTCCCACGGCAGCAGCAAGACAAAGGGAACCCCGAAGTGGTTCGGGGTATGGTGTCGATTTCATGTCCGGTTCATGGTTTCAAGTCAAGATCCGGTTCACGGTTTATGTTAAGATTATTTTTTATATAATCATATGTTAAAATTAAATTAATAAATATAACATGATTAATTTAATAACATGACTTAGGTTATAATTTAATTATTAGATCATGAAATTATTAACCTAAGTATTTTATATTTTTAGACTTATAATTAATTAATTATTTAAAAACCATGGTTATAATTAATTAGTTAACGTGACTTAGGTTATATTATTAATAAATAATAATACATGTTTTAACCTAAGTATTTAACTTTATTTAATTAAAAACATGATATATTTTAATTAAATACTTGTAACCTATAGTTTATTTAAATTACATGAAATAATTAATAAACTATACATTATATCATTATGACTTAGAAAATAATCAGAAAAACGCTTAGGCTTATATACTTAGCTTATTTAACCAGCTTATATCTAATTATGGAAACTTTCTATTTTTAGAAACTTATTTAATTAAGGCAGCTAATCTATTTATGGAAACTTTCTATTTTTAGAAACTTATTTAATTCAGGCAGCTAATCTATTTATGGAAACTTATTTAATTAAGGCAGCTGATCTATTTATGGAAACTTTCTAGAAACTTATCTATTTTAAGCGGTAATTCTGTTTTTGAAAAGTTTCTATTTTCGGAAACTTTCTATTTTTGGAAACTTTCTATTTTTGGTAACTTTCTATTTTTGGAAACTTTCTATTTTTGGAAACTTTCTATTTTAGGAAACTTTCTATTTTAGGAAACCTACTATTTTTGGAAAGTTACTTATTATTACACAGTAAGTATAATAATACATGAAATACCAGAAATACTTAATCAGAATAGACAGAATATAAGATAAACACAGTTTAAGGCTTTAAACAGTAAAACATGATATGAACATATAAAATAAGCTAAGACATGATATAAAACCAGTTACGTATTTAGTATTCAGATACTTATTCACGTATGTATTCATGTAGCATTAGTGATACGGAAGTAGGATTCCTCTCAGTTCGTCTTCTTCGTTCACTGGACATAATGTACGGATTCCCGTCCTTTCAGTATGGACATTCTTTCCTTATTAGGATTCCCCGTATGCAGCCAAATGTTTTCCCGTAGTATAAGTTTATATGTTTGACTTGCTTATGTTTAATTTAGAATACCTATAGCCATATACATGCATGACCAGTTTCACCTAGTTATGGAGGTACCATAACCATAACATTAGAGGCACTGATGTTATGACTTCACCACGGCGGAGTGATTGCTCGTGGCGTCCCTTCAGCTTTTGCCCATTTATTTTATTTATCATGTGGGGCGTATGGGTGCATCCTAGTTACATGTTTTCAGCAGATTACTTAGTGTGAATGTGGTGTATGCCTTGCATCCTTCACAAGGAGCTGATCCCTCCTACCCAAACCAGTATATTAAATTAGAGGTAGCCCCTCTAATTTGCATGATTAGGTCACCCCTCCAAGTATTCATGCACGGTGGATTTTCATGACCTATATTGGCTAATGGTAGAACATGCTAAACAGTTTTTATAAGATAAACATAAGGCTTTTCAAACTATAAAACCATTTTTACCAAGACTTAACCAGGTTACTCGGGACTTAGTTTCTTCCGTTGTTATATGTTATATGCTTATCCTATTCATGCTTTATTGTACATCCGTGCACTGAGCGTATTGCTTAGCCGTTTTCCTTTTCTATGTTCCCAAAACGGCATGTACTCAGGGACGCTCGTAGACTTTTAGAGTACGTGCATATGGACTGGAAGCTTTCTAGCCTTTCTTTACTTTATGCATTATCTTTCCTTTGATACATTTGCCATGGACATTGTTTAGTCCTTTCCTTTACAGTACTTATGTTTGTGTGTGATGAGCTTTACTTTTGGACTACCGATGTTTGATTTCGGTATTTTCCTTTTATTGTCATGTAATGTTTAGACATTTTTCCTTGTATGCTTTGATGACACGCCATAATGACGCGTGACATTCCATTATCAAAATGGGGTGTTAAAATTATGGTATTAGAGCCAAGGCTTCGACCTGTAGGCTCTCAAAATATGACTTGTGATTAGTGGGTAGTCACTACGGTCTTCCTAGAACTGACAGTCGTTTTCATGCTTTCATCATTTTATGCATACATATACATGTCATTGTCGCAGGTTTATGACTAAGTAATGGTTGGTACAGGACTGGCCCTATTTAGTCGCATGTGTTTTATCGGAACTTTTAAATTTGGGACCGACCCATTGGCGTCCCCTCGCCATGTCTTTTGTTTTGGGTGAACTGACCATAGGTGTTCACTCTCGAGCGTACAAAAGTTTTCATAAAACTACATCATGCATTCATACACAAAATTTTCTTGCATAAAATTTTTCTCTTGAAATTTTGGTATAAATTTTTTTCATGTATATATATATATATATATATTTTATGTTTTAATCTGTTTAATCATATGTTTCATGTTATACTGTCAGATGGTTCTCACACGCGAACAGGAACAACTCAATGTTGCAATCCAAGCTGCAATGCAAGCTTTGCTTCCTCAACTGAGGAACGACATCAGGGCTGAAGTTCAAGCTGCCAACAATCAGCAGTATAATCAGGCACCTCCTCCTCCTCCTCCAGTGACATTAGCAGTATGGCTGGAGAGATTCAACAAGCTCCGTCCTAGAGCTTTCGAGAAGACATATAGCCCTAGTGATGCTGAAAGCTGGTTGGCTCACATCGAGAAGATTTTCAATGCTATGGGTTGTGACCCCGCTTACAAGGCGAGGTTGGCATGCTATCGGTTCAAAGGCGATGTGCTAAATTGGTGGTTAGCGTTGATGCAGTCTGAGAGTGGTGACGAGTGGATTGCTGGTTTGACTTGGGCTCAGTTCAAGGACAGGGTGATGGAGCAGTTCTTTCCTAAGGCTGAGCAAGACAAGGTCAAGAGAGAGTACCATGGGATCCGACAGAGAGCTGGGGAGAGTAGCAACGAGTTTATGCAGCGCTTTCTTCGCTTAGCTGGTTTCCTTGGTGCAGCAGCACGTACTCCTGAAGAGCAGGCACACCACTTTAGGTGCGATCTTCGCACATCGGTCGCAAACAATCTGGTGTGTGCTACGTTCAACACTGTAGCACAAGTGGCCGATGCAGCACGTAAGCTGGAGATGCTGCAGGAGAGAGATGAGTTCGGGGAAACTGAGAGACCCGACAAGAGGTAAACATTCGTATTCAAGCGGTGATCGATCCGTATTCCTTCGATATATGTCAATTATTCATCTCTTTAAATGTATCTTCCAAGCAAAAAACTGGGGACCGGTCTCAGCCGGCTACTCTGCAGCAGCCTCATCAGCCCAAGGGAAACGGTCAGATTAACGACCGTTCTGCTACGGATAGGCGCGGCGGTAATGATAATTACCGTAACCACGCTGGACACTCCAACAGCAGCAGGTCCTAATACTTACGCAATTTTCTTATGATTTCATGTTATAACTCATATTCTGACACTTTTGCAAAACTTCTACCAGGAACCATGGAAACGGTAGGGACCAGAACCAGAGAGATTCACAGCCTAGCCGTCCAACTATCACTGGTATTCAATCTTACGATTGTCCGCATTGTCCTTTGTACCCTATTATCATGTCTTATGTAAAATGTTTTATCAGGTTCCCAACCAGCCAGAGCACCTGTTGGAGGATTTACTCATCCTATTTGCTCTACTTGCCATCGTAGGCACCCAGGCCATGTTGTCGTAACACTGATGCATGCTTCAAGTGTGGTCTTCCTGGCCATATCATGAAGGATTGCCGAAAGGGCGAGATGGAGGGTACCTCGGGACATGCTGATTCCAAGCCGCCTCCTACCACTGGGCGTGTCTACACGACATCTCGAGACCAGGCCAACAAGTCTACAGGTACCATCACTGGAATCTTGTATATGTATGGTCAAGCTGCATGTGTTCTTTTCGATACGGGTGCTACTCACTCGGTTATTTCTACTGCTTATGCTAAGAACATTAGGATGCTCCCCATGCCACTAGAGAATAGGCTTAATATTTCCAGGCCTTTGAGGGGCTCTGTATTAATCACTCATGTATACAAGAGTCTTCCCCTAGAATTTGACGATAAGGTTCGACCTGTTGACGCACTTCCGCTGGACATGAATGACTTCGACATGATTTTGGGCATGGATTGGCTATCTAAGCATCATGCTACCATAGACTGCCATTCATATCGAGTTATCTTCGGTGATGTTAATGCACCAGAGTACATTTACAACGTGTTCGTACCCGGACGGTCTGTACAAATCATATCTACCCTGTAAGCGCGTGCACTACTGTCACATGGCTGCGAGGGTTATCTAGCTACGGTTCACGACATGAATGCTGAATCTCCATCAATTCAGGATCAACCTATAGTGTCAGAATTCCCAGATGTTTTTCCAGCAGAACTTCCAGGCATACCACCTGCACGAGAAGTAGAATTCAGTATCGAGCTTATTCCAGGAGCTGAACCAATCTCCAAGGCTCCTTATCGTATGGCTCCCATAGAGCTGAAGGAGCTGAAGGATCAACTGCAAGAACTTCTTGAACGAGGTTTCATTCGACCGAGCGCATCTCCATGGGGCGCCCCGGTCTTGTTCGTTAAGAAGAAGGACGGCAGTATGCGTCTTTGCATAGACTATCGCGAGCTCAACAAGATTACTATCCGGAATAGGTATCCACTGCCACGTATAGACGATCTGTTTGACCAACTACAAGGGGCCAAACACTTCTCCAAGATTGATCTTAGGTCAGGCTACCATCAGCTACGGGTTAAGGAGCAGGATATCGCCAAGACTGCTTTTCGTACCCGCTATGGCCACTACGAGTTTGAAATTATGCCATTCGGCCTGACAAATGCTCCAGAAGTGTTCATGGATTTGATGAATAGAATCTTACATGAATTTCTGGACAAGTTAGTTATTGTCTTCATCGATGACATCCTGATTTTCTCAAAGTCCAAGGAGGAAGACGAAGACCATCTTCGTACTGTACTAGAAATTCTTCGCCAGAAGCAGCTGTATGCTAAATTCTCCAAGTGTGTGTTCTGGTTAGACAAGGTGGCATTCTTAGGTCACATTGTATCAGCAGAAGGAATCACTATGGATCCAGCGAAGGTTGAGGCCATTACTAAGTGGCCAAGGCCAACATCAGCGACGGAAGTCCGCAGTTTCTTAGGCTTAGTTGGCTATTACCGTAGGTTCATGGAGAACTTTTCCCGCTTAGCAATACCATTGACCAAACTGATGCATAAAGGGGAGAAATTTGTCTAGACTGAAGAACGACAGAAGAGCTTTGAAGACCTGAAGCAGAAGCTTGTATCTGCACTTTTTCTTACTCTCCCATCTGGTACGGGTGGATTTCAAATCTACAGTGATGCATCGGGGAAGGGTCTTGGCTGTGTTCTCATGCAACATGGGAAAGTGATCGCGTACGCTTCACGGCAGCTTAAGCCTTATGAAGAAAATTACCCCATGCATGACTTGGAACTTGCTGCAGTCATGTTTGCATTGAAGATATGGAGGCACTACTTATATGGAGAATCATGTGACATTTTCACGGACCACAAGAGCTTGAAGTATATCTTCACTGAACGTGAATTGAACATGAGGCAGAGGAGATGGTTAGAGCTGTTGAAGGATTATGACATTAATCTACAGTATCATCCCGGAAAAGCTAATGTAGTAGCAAATGCTCTTAGTATGAAGTCCGGAATGATCAACGACATTAAAATCAAAGAGGAAATCATAAGAGACTTAGAGCGACTAGACATCGAGATCATGGTACGTGGAAAACAAGGTTACTGGGCTAATCTTAGAGTAGAACCCGAGTTAATCTCTAAGATCAAGGAAGCTCAGAAAGATGATGGAGAAATCTAGGCGATAGTACAGAATTTAGAGAAACAGACGGAATTCAGAGTAGATGCAGATGGTATCGTATGACAGGGCACGAGACTTTGTGTTCCTGATGACCAAGAACTTCGAGAAGCCTTGTTAGCAGAAGCTCATAGCTCCCCATTCTCTATACATCCTGGTTCGACTAAGATGTACCATGACATCAAGCAGTACTTTTGGTGGAGTGGTATGAAACAGGATGTGGCCACTTACGTCTCCAAATGTCTTACCTGCCAGCAGGTTAAGATCGAGCATCAGCGATCTGGCGGTCTCCTTCAACCGTTAGATATTCCAGAGTGGAAGTGGGACAAAATCACCATGGATTTTGTTACCGGTCTTCCGCCCACCAAGAGGAAGCACGATGCAATTTGGGTTATCGTAGATCGACTTACCAAATCAGCTCATTTATTACCGATCCGCAAGGAAGATCCGGTAAGTAAACTCGCCGATACGTATAGAAGAGAGATCATGAGATTCCACGGTGCCCCATCCAGCATCGTCTCAGACAGAGATCCTCGTTTCACTTCGCGATTTTGGAAGAGTCTGCAGAAAGCTTGGGGTACACAACTTAAGCTTAGCACGGCTTTTCATACTCAAACGGACGAACAATCGGAGCGAACTATTTAGACATTGGAAGACATGTTGAGGTCATGTGCGTTGGAATGGACGGGTGATTGGGACGATTACATCTGTTTGGTGGAGTTTGCATACAACAACAGTTGGCACGCAAGTATCAAGTGTGCTCCTTTCGAGATGTTGTATGGCAGGAAGTGTCGCGCCCCAATCTGCTAGGATCAGTTTGGCGAGCGAACACTTGAGGGACCAGAAATCATAGAGATGACCAATGAAAAGATCGCAGTAGCTAAGCAGAAACTTCAGGAAGCACGGTCACTTCAAAAGAGTTACGCCGATAAGCATCATAGGGACATACATTTTAACGTAGGAGATCACGTCTTCCTTAAGGTTTCGCCGGCACGTGGTGTTAGACGCTTCGGGATTAAAGGGAAGCCCAGTCCTCGTTTCATCGGACCGTTTGATATCATTGAACGAGTTGGTGAAGTATCTTACCAGTTGGCGTTACCTCCGCAGCTTTCGCATGTACACAATGTGTTTCATGTGTCCTTACTCAGAGGGTACCAGTATCGTCCCCTACACATGGTTCAGTATCCACTAGAACAAATACGTGAAGATCTTACTTTATAGAAGAACCCGAACGAGTTCTTGACAGACAAGAACGAGTCATGAGAAGGAAGACGATTCCATTCGTCAAAATCCTATGGAGGGATCATACCGAGCGGGAAGCCACTTGGGAAACAGAGGAGTCTATCCGGGCTTCTTATCCTCATTTCATATTTTGAATTCGGGTATATTCTTCTTTTTCAGTTTACTTTATCTATAATTCGGGGACGAATTATTCTTTTTAGGGGGGAAGAGTTGTAAAACCCGCATGCTTTTACCATGAATAGTACCCTTAAGATCGTACGTACTAGATTAAAACTTTCCTATTATAGCATGATTACGATCACGTGTTAGGATTTTACGTATTACGTACGTGTTAGAACACGATAAGTATTTATTACGCACGAACACGTAATAATTATTTAACAATAATTAATCACGAACATGCGATCATAAAATCATGAACTTAATTAAATCACGAACTAATATTAATTACGTATATATATTCATTACGAGCGTGAATAAATATATTAGGTCACCGTAAATATTTAACGAGAACATACAAAACGCGAACACAAATAAACATGAACGAACAATTAAACATCGAGACACGGAAAACGGTACGGGTACCCCATGTGGGGCCCCCTACCCGCAACAACAATAAGGAGATGGGCCAAGCCCATCTCAAAACTTACTAAGAAGGGGTTAAGGTAAAATTAGCTAGTCAATCTTCACTTTATAGAAGATTAAACAAAAACCTAAAAAAATATTTTCTCCTTCTTCTCTTCTTCTTTTTTTGTCCGCCATACATAAACACACCAAGGAGGGTGTTTGTTTGATTTTGATCTTGGTTTTGGTGCAAGTGTTCGTGTTTGTTCATCCTTGTTTAGATCCATGCATTAGGTATATTCTTTTTACCCTTTTTCTTTTTGATTTGATCTAATAATTAATTAAGAACATGATGTTTTTAAAACCTAATTAAAAACATATATCTAACATGAAAATGGTTATTGGGTAAATCAAAAAGGGATGTTTAAGGGTGTTTGTTTGGTCAGCGCCTAAACCGAACCCCAACGGGGTCTCGGTTTGGCTACTCGACCACCACCGAGACCATATGGTCCCGGTTGAGTGGTGTGGGTCCCAAGGCAGCAGCACGACAAAGGGAACCCCGAAGTGGTTCGAGGTATGGTGTCGATTTCATGTTCGGTTCATGGTTTCTAGTCAAGATCCGGTTCACGGTTTATGTTAATATTATTTTTTTATATAATCATATGTTAAAATTAAATTAATAAATATAACATGATTAATTTAATAACACGACTTAGGTTATAATCTAATTATTAGCCTAAGTATTTTATATTTTTAGACTTATAATTAATTATTTATTTAAAAACCATGCTTATAATTAATTAATTAACGTGACTTAGGTTATATTATTAATAAATAATAATACATGTTTTAACCTAAGTATTTAACTTTATTTAATTAAAAACATGATATATTTTAATTAAATACTTTTAACCTATAATTTATTTAAATTACATGAAATAATTAATAAACTATACATTATATCATTATGACTTAGAAAATAGTCAGAAAAACACTTAGGCTTATATACTTAGCTTATTTAACCACCTTATATCTTATTATGGAAACTTTCTATTTTTAGAAACTTATTTAATTAAGGCAACTAATCTAATTATGGAAACTTTCTATTTTTAGAAACTTATTTATTTAAGGCAGCTAATCTAGTTATGGAAACTTTCTATTTTTAGAAACTTATTTAATTCAGGCAGCTAATCTATTTATGGAAACTTATTTAATTAAGGCAGCTGATCTATTTATCGAAACTTTCTATTTTTAGAAACTTATCTATTTTAAGCAGTAATTCTATTTTTGGAAACTTTCTATTTTTGGAAACTTTCTATTTTTGGAAACTTTTTATTTTTGGAAACTTTTTATTTTTGGTAACTTTCTATTTTTGGAAACTTTCTATTTTTGGAAACTTTCTATTTTAGGAAACCTGCTATTTTTGGAAAGTTACTTATTATTACACAGTAAGTATAATAATACATGAAATACCAGAAATACTTAATCAGAATAGACAGAATATAAGATAAACACAATTTAAGGCTTTAAACAGTAAAACATGATATGAACATATAAACTAAGCTAAGACATGATATAAAACCAGTTACGTATTTAGTAGTCAGATACTTATTCACGTATGTATTCATGTAGCATTAGTGGAAGTAGGAATCCTCTCAGTTCATCTTCTTCGTTCACTGGACATAAGGTATGGATTCTCGTCCTTTCAGTATGGACATTCTTTCCTTATTAGGATTCCCCGTATGCAGCAAATGTTTTCTCGTAGTATAAGTTTATATGTTTGACTTGCTTATGTTTAATTTAGAATACGTATAGCCATATTCATGCATGACCAGTTTCACCTAGTTATGGAGGTACCATAACCATAACATTAGAGGCACTGATGTTATAACTTCACCACGGCGGAGTGATTGCTCGTGGCGTCCCTTCAGCTTTTGGCCATTTATTTTATTTATCATGTGGGGCGTATGGGTGCATCCTAGTTACATGTTTTCAGCAGATTACTCAGTGTGAATGTGGTGTGTGCCTTGCATCCTTCACAAGGAGCTGATCCCTCCTACCCAAACCAGTATATTAAATTAGAGGCAGCCCCTCTAATTTGCATGATGAGGTCACCCCTCCAAGTATTCATGCACGGTGGATTTTCATGACCTATATTGGCTAATTTTAGAACATGCTAAACAGTTTTTATAAGATAAACATAAGGCTTTTCAAACTATAAAACCAGTTTTACCAAGACTTAACCAGGTTACTCGGGACTTAGTTTCTTCCGCTGTTATATGTTATATGCTTATCCTATTCATGCTTTATTGTACATCCGTGCACTGAGCGTATTGCTCAGCCGTTTTCCTTTCCTATGTTCCAAAACGGCAGGTACTCAGGGACGCTCGTAGACTTTAAGCGTACGTGCATATGGACTGGAAGCTTTCTAGCCTTTCTTTACTTTATGCATTATCTTTCCTTTGATACATTTGCTATGGACATTGTTTAGTCCTGTAACACCCCCACAATTGTTATGCGCAGCGGAACTACAACAATGGGTGCTACACAGTATTCATTGCACACAAGAGATATCAAACGACGCTAAAAAGACGTCGACTTAAAAATTCAACATTTAAAATTGTTAGATGATACATGTCCACAGTTTTTCCAACCCCAAATAGTGCACAGAGTTTAGCGTTTTCGGTCCCCATGAATCTCAACCCCAAAAACTTCAGTTTTACAATGACATTAAACATAAAAATTGTTTAAGTAGAAAAGGAGGGAAAAACAAGCGGACACCAAGCCGATCACACAACATCCATCCCATGCATGCTCCATCCTACTGCTCAGCGGTTACCTGAAATACATGCCAAAAATTTGGTCAACGAAAACGTTGAGTGGAATTCATAGGTTTTTCAATCCATTTGAACGTATATATAATAAAAACCATTCGTGATCATTTATAGTCTTGTCGATCAAACAAACTATAATCAGGATACTGACAATTGTGTTTAAGCTCATGACACTAATCCGTTAACTCAATCACCCGCGTAAATATACCGGCATGATTCAGATGAAACCAGTGCCCCTCTAAAGGCATCAGTTGCAATTATACCTTATTTCTCATACAAAATAATCTACCGCAGAACTTACTATAAGTACAGCTTCTCGGCTAGCATTGGGTCGTTAACCCCGTAGTACTACAAATTGCATAAGCGGCTATTTCCCCCTTCGCAAGGGCAAGACAATAGTTAATAGTTCATGAATTTAGGGACTTTTGCAACTTTGGTACTCAACACAATTTCTAAGGCAACTTTCGGGTCTAACAATCATTCATGATATACGTTCCTTTTAAAAACTAGCATGCATTTCCCTCGCGGGTAAAACAATTTGAAATAATATGAGCGAGGCTATAAATTCACACCTTAGATATTAAGTAGTCGGTAGTTCGAGGAGTGTTCACTGACGATGTTACGGATGCCCGGGTAATTCAACACCTATCACAAATAACGCGTAATGAGTAATCTCATTTAAATACTTACGGTACTGTATAAAATACATATATATAAGTCACTTAAGACCAATATAACTCACGCCAAAAACAAAAACAACAAGTATCATTCATTTTATACCATTCATTCTTATAACCTACGTTGTCCATTTTTACACGTTCTCGCCGGTACTTGACTAAAGTACGGGCTGATTTACCTTATTAAACCATGCTTATAAAATTTGATAAAATTTCCAAAAATCCTATATGACCTGTAGATAACATGTTTTTAAGTCCAACAAAAGTTTTCACTTTTACGACCCGTTACGCAACTCATTTCCACGACTACATTTTACGGGCTGAAATTGCGCTTCGACCAATTTTGACCACTTTGACCTATATGAAAAATACCTTTGACTTTCTTGACTCATAAGTCAACATATAGACTCATTTGTACAGGTTAGGGACCAAATTTTGACCCTTGATCATTCACCAAATTATACTTGTGACCCTCGGGATTTGACTAAAACTTTACACAAATCCGGATTGTGAAAGTCCTCGTCTCCCGGTACCCGATCTTTAAAATGTCATAACTTTTAGCTCGTTTTGAGTCACGGGCTCTACCTTATACCAAATTAAAGCTAGAAAAACCCTCTATCACTATATTTGGTTTTCAAGACTTGGAACAAAAATCATTTTTCCAAAATAGACCAAATGTTTCTGCCTAAAAATGACTATACCAAAAACATGCTTAGACTCGATTCCAAGACTTCTAACCAACACTAAACATCATCCTAAGACTTCCCAAACATATCCTAACATCAAACTTCCATCCTACCCCTATTGATCAACCAATCTCAATATCAAAATCAAAGAAAAATACACATGCAAGTAGTAACACCTATGTAAATCATCATAAAACAAATAACCAAACACAATAATAACATGCATGATCAACAACCACCATGGCTCCCCAAACACCCCCCTTTGCCGTGGGGTTTGGGTGACCAAATCACCACAACCAAATTAATTTTGGTGGGTTTTCATGGTGTTTATACTTCCATAACACTCAAAATTAACATGCATTAGCTCAAATAGCCACAAAAACAAATTTTGGATCATATGAAAAATCTTGAAAAATTTTTATCAATGCATGTTGGATTTGATTACATGAATAGGTGGGTAATGACCAAACTAAGCGTGGTCTAACCTTAGATTTTTGAAAAATCAAGTAGAAAAGATTTTTGGTGGATTTTTGTGTGTTGTGGGTGTGCCGTGAGTTTAGAGAGAGACAAGGGAGGGAGAGTGTTTGATTTTTCTTGTAAATTTTTGTGTGTGTTTGTGTGTTTGTCCACTTTGCCCCTTTTTGATAGTTAGGAGGGACCTAAGTGCAATATTGGGCTTCTTTTGTCCTTAAATAGAAAACAACCTCAAAACTTGCGGGTTTGACTCATTTGTCAATTTTGAAAATTTTACGGGAGTCGGAAATCTTCCCGAACGCTCCAAAATATTTTTGGGATACTTTAAATGTACTTGGAAGGCTATAAAACTCACACGACTCAACTTAACACGAACCGTAAATAAAATTCTCGAAAAATTACGTTATCGATAAATCGTCAAAAATTATATAAAATTGGGCATCTCTCGGGATCGTAATCGTCATCGTCCTTCTCAAAACGTCAACCGTAAAAATTATAACCTCGAACATCGGCTCTAACCAAAATACTTATAATTATAGAAATTAAAATTTATCAAAAATTTCAAAAATTAGCGTAATTTAGGGTATCGTTTATGACCTCGATTCTAGGGTGTCACATCCACCCCTCCTTAAAGAGAGCGACGTCCCGGCGCTCGCCTCTACTTGGGCTCACATTTCGTCTTACTGGAACAAATGAGGATACCTTTCCTTGAAAAAGTCCTCACGTTCCCAGGTGTATTCCGGTCCACGCTTAGAATTCCATCGGACCTTCACAATAGGAATCCTACTATGCTTCAACCGCTTGACCTCCCGGTCCATGATTTCCACAGGTTCTTCCACAAAGTGCATTTTGTCGTCTAGTCGAATCTCGTCCAAAGGAATCACCAATTCCTTGTCCGCCAAACTCTTCTTCAGGTTCGATACGTGGAACGTGTCATGAATAGCACTAAGCTCGGTCGGCAATTCTAACTTGTACGCTACTGGTCCAATTCGTTCAACGATCTTAAACGGTCCAATATACCTCGGACTCAACTTTCCTTTCTTTCCAAAACGAATTACACCCTTCCATGGTGATACCTTGAGCATAACCATATCTCCAACTTCAAACTCCAACGGTTTCCTTCGGTTATCAGCATAACTTTTCTGTCGGCTTCTCGCAGCAAGTAGTCGGTTCTTGATCTGCACGATCTTCTCTGTCGTTTCTAATACCATTTCGGGTCCAGTCAATTGACTTTCCCCTACTTCACTCCAACACACAGGCGATCTACACTTCCTTCCATACAATGCTTCGAACGGTGCTGCTTTGATACTCGCATGATAACTATTATTGTACGAAAATTCCACTAGAGGCAAGTGGCGTTCCCAACTTCCTCCAAAATCAATCACGCATGCTCGGAGCATGTCCTCCATCGTTTGAATCGTTCGTTCACTCTGGCCGTCAGTTTCCGGGTGATAAGCCGTGCTTAAACTCAGTTCAGTGCCCATCGCACGTTGAAGCGATCTCCAAAATTCCGACGTAAATCTACTGTCGCGATCCGAAATGATCGATAACGGCACTCCATGTCTACAGACGATCTCTTTCACGTACACGCTGGCGAGTCTTTCCATGCTGTCCGTCTTCTTCATAGGTAAGAAATGAGCAGACTTCGTCAACCTGTCCACAATTACCCATATCATATCGCTTCCACTAGGAGTCCTAGGTAAACCCGTCACAAAATCCATTGCGATTTTCTCCCATTTCCATTCTGGGATCTCCGGTTGTACCAACAATCCAGATGGTTTCTTATGTTCTGCCTGAACCTTCGCGCAAGTCAAACACTTACTAACGTAACGAGCAATATCTGCCTTCATATTCGGCCACCAATAGACTTTCTTCAGGTCGTGGTACATCTTATCCGATCCAGGATGTATCGAATACTTCGACTTATGCGACTCATTCATAATCAATTCTCGAACTCCAGGCTTTCCTTCCTCAGATGGACACAATGGTAACCAAATCCGATTCTCAAAATATCTTAGTCCGTCAGACCTAATCACGAAAAGAGGTTTCAACATTCGTCCCAAATTCTCGGCTTCAACATTCCCTTTCATCAATCCTCTCTCCTGAGCCTTCAGTATGGTTTCGGTTAAGTCAACGCTCTCACTCATCACTAAAGCTCTAACCCTCAAAGGTTTCTCCCGCTCCTTCCTACTCAATGCATCCGCTACAACATTCGCCTTCCCAGGGTGATAGCGAATTTCACAGTCGTAATCACTCAATAGTTCAACCCATCGTCTTTGTCGCATATTCAACTCCTTTTGATCTAAAATGTGCTGCAAACTCTTGTGATCAGTGAATACAACACACTTTGTCCCATACAGATAGTGTCTCCACAACTTCAACGCAAAAACTACCGCTCCTAATTCCAAATCGTGCGTCGTGTAGTTCTCCTCGTTCTTCCTTAATTGCCTCGACGCGTAAGCTATCACCTTCTCACGTTGCATTAACACTGCTCCGTAACCCTTACGAGACGCATCACAATACACTACGAAATCTTCGGTTCCCTCAGGCAATGATAAAATCGGCGCGGAACATAACTTATCCTTGAGCGTTTCGAAAGCAAGCTCTTCCTCATTTCCCCATTCATACACCCTATTCTTCTCGGTAAGCCGCGTCAATGGTTTCGCAATCAACGAAAATCCTTCAATAAACCTTCTATAGTACCCAGCTAAACCCAAAAATTGTCGAACTTCAGTCGGCGTCGTCGGTGCTGACCATTCCCTGATTGCTACGATCTTAGCAGGATCTACACGAACTCCTTCCTTATCAATCACATGACCTAGAAACTGCACTGATTCCAACCAAAACTCACACTTAGAGAATTTTGCATACAGCTTCTCCCTCCTTAACAACTCCAAAATCTTCCTCAGGTGCTTCTCGTGCTCCTCCTTACTCTTAGAGTAAATAAGTATGTCGTCGATGAAAACAATAACAAACTTATCTAGATACGGCTTGCACACGCGATTCATAAGATCCATGAATACAGCAGGCGCGTTAGTCAACCCAAACGGCATCACTCGAAATTCAAAGTGTCCATACCGCGTACGAAAGGCAGTTACAGGAATATCCTCCTCTCTTACACGCAGTTGATGATACCCTGATCTTAAATCGATCTTTGAGTACACACTGGACCCTTGTAATTGATCGAACAAATCATCAATCCTCGGTAATGGGTACCGATTCTTAACCGTCAGCTTATTGAGTTCTCTATAGTCAATACACATTCTAAACGAACCATCCTTCTTCTTTACGAACAACACTGGCGCTCCCCAAGGTGATGAGCTCGGCCTAATAAATCCTTTGTCCATCAACTCCTTCAATTGATCCGCTAACTCCTTTAACTCAGATGGTGCTAAACGATAAGGTGCACGTGCAACCGGCGCATCTCCTGGCACTAAATCAATTCGAAACTCGACCTCACGATTAGGCGGTAAACCTGGCAACTCGTCTGGAAAAACGTCCGGATACTCGCGAATAATTGGTACCTCTTCAATCCTCGCCTCTACATCACCATCGCTCGAAACCTGTGCCAAAAACACATCGCATCCGCTCTCTACGTACTTCATCATCTTCAAACACGAAATCACCTTCAAACGAGAAGTGCATTCGTCTCCCTTTACCGTCAAAACTCTGTTCCTCAGCGGAATCTGCACCAATCTCTCACCACAGACGATTGTAGCACTATGCGCCATTAGCCAATCCATTCCCACAATCACGTCAAACGATCCTAGCTCTATAGGCATCAAGTCGATTTTAAAAGCGTAGTTTCCTAACTTCAAGGTACACCCTTTCAGTATAGAATTCGTACTAACAATTTTTCCATCGGCTAATTCAACATTATAACTAGTCGTTAACAATACCGGTTCTCTATCGATATGACGACTAAATCTAACGTCTACAAAACTCTTGTCGGAGCCAGAATCAAATAAAATACTAGCATAACAAGCGTCTAGCAAAAACGTACCGGTAACCACATTGGGACCTTGTGGTTTATCAGCAGTTCCCACTTGATACACAGCTGCCGCATTATTTCCTCCCCGTCTGTTCCCTGTCTTCGGGCAATTTGCTTGCACATGCCCCCTTTCTCCACAGCTATAACATCCTCTCATCCTGATAGCATTAGCCCCAGTGGCTACTCCTCCCATTCGACAACTAGCAGTCCTATGACCTGCCTTTCCACACTTGCCGCATGCCTGCGGGCAGTTTCCAACATGATACAAGTTGCACTTTCCACAATGGGGGTTCACTTTCACACCTCTAGGGTTTGTCACGGCCCTCATTCCTTCGTTCCTTCTCTGATTAAACTGCTGATTACGGTTCGGCCCTTGGTTGTTTCGGTTTCCTCCTCGGTTCTGGCCTTGGGATTGATTGCCTTGTGCTGCTTCCCATTTTCTTTTGTTGCCCTCAGCAATGTAGTTCTGCTTGTCCTGAAGCTTAACGTCCATCAAAGCGTGAGCCATTTGAACCGCTTCGTCAAACGTTCCAGGTTTCGACGAAGTTGTTTCACCTTTGATGTTGCTAGATAAACCCTTAATATACTGCTTCATTTTCTTGGCATCATTGGCAAATATGTCCGGACACAAAAGACTTAACTCATTGAATCTCCTGGTGTAAGCAGCTATATCGTTGTTCCTTAAGGTCAAATGCCTCAATTCGTCCTCCAATTGCCCCAATTCCTCCTCTGGGCAGAACTTCTTGGTCAACAAAGCTTTGGTTGCATTCCACGTTCTCGCATTCGCCACAGCCAATCCCACCGTAGCTACCTGGGTGTTCCACCAGCTTAACGCATCATCCAGAAATGTAGCTGCTGCAAACTTTACTTTATCCGCCTCTGCACAACCACTGATTTCAAACGTACTCTCAACTTTTTCCAACCATCGCCTAAGTTCTAGTGCTCCACCCGATCCACGGAACTGCGTAGGACCGCACTTCATAAAGCTTGAATAGGTACACACTCTCGGGGCTGGTTGTCTCCCCGCGTTCCTTCCTGGATCCTGATTTCTCCCAGCTCGGTCTGCTTCCAACGTATTAGCTATCGCTTCCTGAATCATGTTGTTAACACGATCGGCAGTCAACTTTGGAGGCATTGTTTTATCGAATATCTCTTTCTGCAAGACAAGAAAAATAGAAAAACAATGTAAGTATTCATATCAAGTTTCTCAGACATAAAATACATACAACGACACATCACTACGGAGTTACTAATATTCATCAATTCACACCACAAAAGATCAAATTTAAGACATATCACAGATCATGAAAGGTAACATAGATTGTATTGATAGTTAACCAAAATCGTGACAAGTAATGCCACTACAATCATTCACCACAAAACATCAAGTACTTGAGTTTCTCGTCATAATACCATCATACAAAGGTCTAAAATAGTTCTATTACAATGATCAAAGAAAAATACAAAACAAGTAACTAGGCATGTGGTGATCCACACGGCCTCTTGGATGGCGGCTCGTCGTCGTCCTCGGTTTCCTCATCACTCACGTCCTCGTCCACATCATCCACTTTTCCCTTTCCTTTCTCATCTGGCCCACATTCTGTTTCCTTTTTCGTCCCTGATGTGGATCCATGCTCAATCGCTCCTTGACTTCCCACCGAAATACAAGCACCTCCAGTAGGCGGCTGAACCATGAAGTCATTCGCCTCCATCTCCACATCGTCCACGAATCTCCAATCCGGGGGCAATGAATCCCTCACACGATGCTCCCAACTCTGCATCCTCGACAACCTCATCTGATCTTCCCTCACACGATCAAGACTAGCACTCAAATTCGCAACCATTGATTTCAAACTGTTGATGGCACTTGTGTTCATCATCCCATCATACGCAATTCTTGAAGTCCTTTCCAACAATCTTTGATGCTCCCTCTCAGTCTTATCAAACTTTTTAATCACCCTAGTCTCAACTACAAACCGCTCATACATTAACCTTTCCATCCTCCCCAAACGACCTGCGGGATCCCAGTAGTGACTCGGTCTCGGAAAATAGACCCTTGCAATATTCTCATGAATCGATGGCGACTTGGATGACTCTCCACTGCTCCCATTACTATTGTCCATCGGGCGATCAAAGGGTTGCTGCTCATAGCGACCGGTCGGTGGTACCTCATAACCCTTCGGCGAATTCGGAGATCGAAACAAATCGGGTTCGGTCTGGCCTACGGCATCCTCGGGAATGCCATCATCCAATAGCTCCTCGGGCTCTTCTTCGGAATCCTCATTGTCGTCACTACTCATGCTGAAGTTATCCACCTCACTTTCGCCATTGTCGTTTTCCGGTCCTATTTCGTCTTCTGGAGCGATCCATCCATTATTATTGTCCGGCGGGTTCGGAGGTAACGGTCCCCCTTCGTGACCTACGACGTAATCGTTCCCATTATCGTTGGGCGGTACCTCGGCCATTCCTGCAATAACAGCGAATTTCGGAGGGTACATAAGTAATTATACAATAATTATAAATATATGCATGCAAATGCAATGCAAAGGTGGTACATATGCCCGAAATGTAATAATATGATGCTCATGCATGATAAATATGAAAATTACGATGTCGGATATTTCACGTAAAATTTAACGTCTACATATAGTAATTCCATACTTATATAATAATTACCCACATATATACTTTACTCAAAAGTATACGTCAAATGCCATAAATACAACAATAAATCTTACCGGAGCCATGCAGGATAGTTGTGTGTGCTTGGACCCTTTCTTACAACACCAAAAGTTATAGTTTAGGATTTTCAAAAACGACCTAGTTCTCTATAACTCGTGGCTCTGATTACCAATCTGTAACACCCCCACAATTGTTATGCGCAGCGGAACTACAACAATGGGTGCTACACAGTATTCATTGCACACAAGAGATATCAAACGACGCTAAAAAGACGTCGACTTAAAAATTCAACATTTAAAATTGTTAGATGATACATGTCCACAGTTTTTCCAACCCCAAATAGTGCACAGAGTTTAGCGTTTTCGGTCCCCATGAATCTCAACCCCAAAAACTTCAGTTTTACAATGACATTAAACATAAAAATTGTTTAAGTAGAAAAGGAGGGAAAAACAAGCGGACACCAAGCCGATCACACAACATCCATCCCATGCATGCTCCATCCTACTGCTCAGCGGTTACCTGAAATACATGCCAAAAATTTGGTCAACGAAAACGTTGAGTGGAATTCATAGGTTTTTCAATCCATTTGAACGTATATATAATAAAAACCATTCGTGATCATTTATAGTCTTGTCGATCAAACAAACTATAATCAGGATACTGACAATTGTGTTTAAGCTCATGACACTAATCCGTTAACTCAATCACCCGCGTAAATATACCGGCATGATTCAGATGAAACCAGTGCCCCTCTAAAGGCATCAGTTGCAATTATACCTTATTTCTCATACAAAATAATCTACCGCAGAACTTACTATAAGTACAGCTTCTCGGCTAGCATTGGGTCGTTAACCCCGTAGTACTACAAATTGCATAAGCGGCTATTTCCCCCTTCGCAAGGGCAAGACAATAGTTAATAGTTCATGAATTTAGGGACTTTTGCAACTTTGGTACTCAACACAATTTCTAAGGCAACTTTCGGGTCTAACAATCATTCATGATATACGTTCCTTTTAAAAACTAGCATGCATTTCCCTCGCGGGTAAAACAATTTGAAATAATATGAGCGAGGCTATAAATTCACACCTTAGATATTAAGTAGTCGGTAGTTCGAGGAGTGTTCACTGACGATGTTACGGATGCCCGGGTAATTCAACACCTATCACAAATAACGCGTAATGAGTAATCTCATTTAAATACTTACGGTACTGTATAAAATACATATATATAAGTCACTTAAGACCAATATAACTCACGCCAAAAACAAAAACAACAAGTATCATTCATTTTATACCATTCATTCTTATAACCTACGTTGTCCATTTTTACACGTTCTCGCCGGTACTTGACTAAAGTACGGGCTGATTTACCTTATTAAACCATGCTTATAAAATTTGATAAAATTTCCAAAAATCCTATATGACCTGTAGATAACATGTTTTTAAGTCCAACAAAAGTTTTCACTTTTACGACCCGTTACGCAACTCATTTCCACGACTACATTTTACGGGCTGAAATTGCGCTTCGACCAATTTTGACCACTTTGACCTATATGAAAAATACCTTTGACTTTCTTGACTCATAAGTCAACATATAGACTCATTTGTACAGGTTAGGGACCAAATTTTGACCCTTGATCATTCACCAAATTATACTTGTGACCCTCGGGATTTGACTAAAACTTTACACAAATCCGGATTGTGAAAGTCCTCGTCTCCCGGTACCCGATCTTTAAAATGTCATAACTTTTAGCTCGTTTTGAGTCACGGGCTCTACCTTATACCAAATTAAAGCTAGAAAAACCCTCTATCACTATATTTGGTTTTCAAGACTTGGAACAAAAATCATTTTTCCAAAATAGACCAAATGTTTCTGCCTAAAAATGACTATACCAAAAACATGCTTAGACTCGATTCCAAGACTTCTAACCAACACTAAACATCATCCTAAGACTTCCCAAACATATCCTAACATCAAACTTCCATCCTACCCCTATTGATCAACCAATCTCAATATCAAAATCAAAGAAAAATACACATGCAAGTAGTAACACCTATGTAAATCATCATAAAACAAATAACCAAACACAATAATAACATGCATGATCAACAACCACCATGGCTCCCCAAACACCCCCCTTTGCCGTGGGGTTTGGGTGACCAAATCACCACAACCAAATTAATTTTGGTGGGTTTTCATGGTGTTTATACTTCCATAACACTCAAAATTAACATGCATTAGCTCAAATAGCCACAAAAACAAATTTTGGATCATATGAAAAATCTTGAAAAATTTTTATCAATGCATGTTGGATTTGATTACATGAATAGGTGGGTAATGACCAAACTAAGCGTGGTCTAACCTTAGATTTTTGAAAAATCAAGTAGAAAAGATTTTTGGTGGATTTTTGTGTGTTGTGGGTGTGCCGTGAGTTTAGAGAGAGACAAGGGAGGGAGAGTGTTTGATTTTTCTTGTAAATTTTTGTGTGTGTTTGTGTGTTTGTCCACTTTGCCCCTTTTTGATAGTTAGGAGGGACCTAAGTGCAATATTGGGCTTCTTTTGTCCTTAAATAGAAAACAACCTCAAAACTTGCGGGTTTGACTCATTTGTCAATTTTGAAAATTTTACGGGAGTCGGAAATCTTCCCGAACGCTCCAAAATATTTTTGGGATACTTTAAATGTACTTGGAAGGCTATAAAACTCACACGACTCAACTTAACACGAACCGTAAATAAAATTCTCGAAAAATTACGTTATCGATAAATCGTCAAAAATTATATAAAATTGGGCATCTCTCGGGATCGTAATCGTCATCGTCCTTCTCAAAACGTCAACCGTAAAAATTATAACCTCGAACATCGGCTCTAACCAAAATACTTATAATTATAGAAATTAAAATTTATCAAAAATTTCAAAAATTAGCGTAATTTAGGGTATCGTTTATGACCTCGATTCTAGGGTGTCACAAGTCCTTTCCTTTACAGTACTTATGTTTGTGTGTGATGAGCTTTACTTTTGGACTACCGATGTTTGATTCCGCTATTTTCCTTTTATGGTCATGTAATGTTTAGACATTTTTCCTTGTATGCTTTGATGACACGCCATAATTACGCGTGACATTCCATTATCAAAATGGGGTGTTACAAATTTCTTGCTACTTCTATTACTCAAGGTGAGTCTATAGCCTCGCGTTTGTACAAGTTGTTTTGAATGATTTTAAAACCCGCGAGGGGGATACATGCTATTTGAAAACAAAATGGAACACAAGTCATGAATAATTGTTTGGACCCGTATGTTGCCTTTGGACCCGAATGTTGCCTAAATTATGTTGAGCAACTAGTTGTAGAAGGTCCTAAATTCATGAACTGTTAACTATTGTCTTGCCCTTGTGTGGGTTGGAAATAGCCTTTTAAACAATTGATAGTACTATCGGGGTTGACACCCCTATCCGAGACGAGAGTTAGTATGCTGAGTGCGCTGCTCGGACGGACAACTTGAATAAGAGACAAGGTAAAATTTACAACGATTACCTTAACAGGGGCAATGGTTTCACTTTTATCATGCCGGACTTTTGGTGGATGATTTGTCATAACGGGTCGGTGTCATGAGCTTAAACACAATTGTATAGCTTATGCTATAAGATGGAATGCCTGATCAATAGATTGTGACGACAATTCTATTAAATGATTATGATTGATTTTTCTCTTGTGTTCAAATGATGATTTGATAAACATATAGACTTTCTCAACGTTGTGTTGATGATTTTAAGCATGTATTTCAGGTTTGAAGTTGACTGATAATAGAGCTTGCTGGGGAAGGTTGCGGGTTGCTTTTGTGGTAGTTGAGTCTAAAACTGATTTCTTTCCCTGTTTGTCATTAAAATAATTATAATGGTCATGTACTTTAGTAAAAATGTTTGTTGTTTGGTTGAGATCTTTGGGGGACCGAAACGCTACTCTGATTGTTAAACTCTTGTTTTATTTGGTATCGATGGTTTTATAAAAATGGTTAAATTACTTTCTTTTATATTTGAAATGTCTCATTTTGAGATCGTTAAAAGTGTGTTGTGTAATGATGTTTGAGTTTAGCACCCAAATGTGTATTTCTGCTGCGCAATGTAATTTGGAGGTGTTAAATTATACTTGTACCAAAAACATATAGGGAAATCACTTTTTGCAAGTTTTTTGAAATAACAAAATCCTAACTCCTTACACCTTTGGCCGTCGGTTTTTAACAAAGAAAACAAGAAGAGAAAGTCGGTCAATCCTTAATTCGGGTTTAGGCTTTGTTCATGTTCATAATCATTAATCATTACACATTACGGTATCCCCAAATCTAAATCTTTTTAATTTCTTTTCTTTTACTTTGGTCTATTAATTTTATAACCATGAACACATGTAATTATGATATTAAAAACAAGAAAGTAAACAAGTCTTATTGGGTTTTATTTGGGTTCATGGTAAACCAAGAGTTTCAATACTCTCGGTGTGGTTTATGCTTGGCCAACCGCAACCCATAAGGGTGCGGTGGCTATTTGTTTGTCTCAGCCACAACCCTCAACTGCCCAAAAGTGGGAGCGTTTGGTTAGAAGTGGAAACCGAGATCTTTATTGCTCTCGGTGGGAAAACAGAACACGGCAGGGGGAACCCCGGCTGGAGCCAGGGGTGTTTTGTGCCAAGCAGTGGCACCGGCATTGCAGCTGGTGGCTGCTGGTGGTCGGGGCAACAAGCCACATCCACGGCTGTGGTGTTGTTGTGTTGTTCGAGGCAAATCGAGACCTCCATGGTCTCGGTGGGTCCTTGTGGGACTCGGGTAGAACCGAACACACCAAAAGGGTGTGTTTGGCTAAACTTTTGCTAAATTACTTTATGTTAAAATATTATAAATTTTATAAATTAACCATGGTTTAATTTAATTCATTAATAATATGACTTAGGTTATAATTATTAATATAATTATCATGGTAATAATACATAGCCATTTTATTTAAATGAACTATATGTTATGATAATTATTCTTGTTATAAGTACATGTACACTTAATTAATTTATTTAAGAACTTAGCTTAATAAATTAACTACATGTTAACCAAGGTTTAATTGAATTAATAACTATAATTTAATTTAATTATACATAAATCATTTAAGGTAAAGTTTAATTAATAAATCATGTAATATTATTAATCAATAATTACTTATAATATCATGTATTATATTATTAATTAATAATCATATGTTAAGACTAAGTATATAATATTAATAAACTTTAATATAGTATTATTATTTAATAATCATGACTTATTTAATATAAGCTTATTACTGAATATGGAAACATGCTATTTATGGAAACATACTAAATATGGAAACTTGCTATTTTTGGAAACTTACTAATTATGGAAACTTTAAATATTTAGAAACTTACTATTTATGGAAACCTACTATTTTTGGAAGTTACTATATATAGAAACCTGCTATTTTTAGGAAGTTACTCATTTTGATAAAACAAGTACTATAACAGATAAAAATGAAAAACGCTAATCAAGAACACATGAAACACTAAGAATCACATGATCAAAACATGCAACAATAAAACAAGACAAGAACAAGTAAAACAAGTTAAGAACACGTTAAGTAAACTAATAATCAGTAAGTATAAGTTAAACAGACAACTCATTCATGTCCCTTTTATTATGTATTTATCGTGAAGTCGTAGTAATTCATTCACTTTCATTTTCCTCCTCATTACTGGACATAAGGTACTGATATTCCATTCTTCACTAAGGACACTCTCTTCCTATATATAAGATTTCCTGTTTGTAGCCATTTGTTTTCCCTAGTAGTTTAATTTAAACTAAACAGTAATTAATATAATTAATATTTTAGATTGCTTGAGCTATATACATGCATGGCAGTTCCACCTAGTTATGGAGGTACCATAACCATAACACTGGAGGCACCGGTGTTATGACTCTTCCACGGTGAGAGTGGTTGCTCGCGGTGTCCCTTTTGAGTTATTTGGCCTTTTATATTATTATCATGTGGGGCGAATGGGTGCATCCTAATACAAGTTAGCAGATTACATGGTAAATATGGTGTGTGCCTTACATCCGTTACATGGAGCTGATCCCTCCACCCAGACAATTATAATTAGAGTTAACCCCTCTAGTTGCATGATGAGGTCACCCATCTATGTATTCATGCACGTTGATATTAATCATGACCTATATGGGGTCTTTGGCAATTAAAATACAGCTTCAGTATAAACATGAATATAACGCTATTTTTCAGTATAATTATGAACATAAGACTTTTCATTAAACCAAAATCATTAGACTTTTTCAGTATAAATGTTTTTAAACAACTTCCAGGTTTCCAGGACTTACATTATTTCGCTGCATTTTTCATACTTACTTATGTTTCAGTCATTTTACTATGTCATTATATCCGTTCACTGAGCGTATTGCTCAGTCGTATATATTCTTTCCATGACCCAAATGGCAGGTACCCAAGGACAGAATCGAGCATGGAGAGGACGTGCTTAGAATGGGAGCTACCTTAGATATCTCTTCCTTTTGCACTTCATTTACTTTTTGCTTATTTTGAGTTTATGTCTGGGAACCGATGTTTGATTCCGGTTTTCCTTATGGTCATTTATGTATTAGGACATTTACCTTGCATGCTTTGATGACACGCCATAATAATCATGTAACGGTCCACTTATCAAAGTGGGGTGTTATAGCACAAGTCTCCGCATTACACTAATTAGAAAGCAAAAATATTTACAAAAAGGATAAGCATGAGAATCCGCCACGAGGCACCTTGTTTTTATAACCGATTCAAATGCTCGACTCAAATCCCCATAAATGTGATCAGGGATTATCATGGTTAGGTCATTTTTTATGGGGCTTACATGGTAAACAAGGCCCAAAAGTACGTGGGGTACTTAAAAATCCGACATTAGAATAACGGGGTCAAAGATAGCGTCCTCGTTTTCGGGTGAAAGACGAAACAATGCTACTCCAACCGTAAGCAAAACCCCAAAGGGGTAGAAGAAATTAGATGAGAAGTAGAAGGGTGGGTCAATGGGTGGGGCAATATAATGAGCTACTCGAGGTAGATTCACACAAATCAAATAGAAAGATTTTCCATTTATTGCATTGGTGGAAGACCGAGATTTCTCTAAAAATGTGATTTCGAGATCGAATATCTCGTCCTCGGTGAAGAAATGCGAGGGAACATAAGGGGCTTCTCCCACACTAGATCCACATGAAGCATCGTCAAAAGGAGTAGACGAGCTCATAGCACTCAAAACACGTAGTGATGATGGAGTTAAAGTAAGAAAATCATTTAAATCAAATTCAAAATCCTTTCCTTTTTCATATTTAAAAAACTCTACGAAAAGCCGATTTGATTATGTCGAAATGCGTTTCTAAGACGAGGTTAGGCACACTAAAAATTGTCACATTTAAGTCGCAGGTAGGGTGGTGGATTGTATAAGTTCTCAAATTGTTGATCAACAAAGAGCACCGCTCCCTCGGGGTCAACATATTCGTTATCCTCATGAACGTTAATCTCGTCGATTTATTCATCGTAGATAGGCTCGTCAAACCAAGGTTTGTCGTTCCCCTCATTGATGATTTTTGAAACTCTCTCGAAGAGATCACGATCAATCAAAAAACCATCATTCTTTGGTGGGGATCGTTGATAAGTTAGATCCTCATGAATGTGGTAAACATCATTCTCATTTGAGGAGCATTGATAAGGTAGCTCCTTGAGAATGGGATTTTTGGTCACGTGAGTTGGTTCGCCATTATGAATGAGACGTTCCAGCTCATCAAGTTCGGCCTCGATATTGGAAAAATAATCCTCACTTGTAGATGGAAGTGGAGGTAAAAGAGCTAGTTCTCGTTCAATAATTTCCTCAATCTCGGGCTCAAATTCCAAATCATCATCAAGGGAAGTGTCGATGTGAGCGTTCATAACCATGGTCTTACAAGTCGATGGACTATGCTTAGGTGACATTTCAGTGATGAGCGGATCGATATCGATAAAACCTTTAGCCTCAATGGATATTGGGCTAGGAAATGGAGGCACTTCAATAGAATTAGAAGTCGATGCCTTAAAGACGTGTTCCTTCGAAGGTGGTGAAAACAAGTCCATTTTAGTCATTGTCGTGATGGCATTAACGTCTCCTTTCATAATTGTTTGTTCACTTGTTTCACTGAATATATCCCAAAATAATTTTTGATTCATACATTTGCTTAAACCTTTTTCAATTAAGAAAACATATTCATGATCATTAAAATCTTCATCTCAAACACCGTTCTTTTTAATTCTTTCAAAACATGCATCAAGCCTCATATTTTCCGCTAAAGTGAGCATTTTGAAATCAGTTTTGGAACATCGGTTTTGCTTTGATCATTTGAAACATAGGATTTACTCGTGAAAAAGTTCATTTCACCCTCCCCATATTTCATAGTTAATTTTCCACCGTGAACGTCGATTACAGCTCGAGCCGTCGATAAAAGGGGTCGACCTAAAATAATGGGACATTTAAGATCACACTCATAATCGGAAATGACGAAGTCCACGGGAAAAATAAACCTTCCAATTTTAACGTAAACATCCTCGGCTATTCCAATTGGTTTTAATGGTGCATAATTTGCTAGCTCGATAGTCATGTTCGTGTGGGTAAGTTTTGGCAATTTCATCAATTTCCAAAGAGAATGAGGCATGAGATTTATGTAAGCCCCTAAATCGGCAAGTGCTAAACATCCCTCAATCTCGGAAAAATCACAAGGTAGTAGAAATTGGCCTGGATCCTCTTCCCTTCTCGGCATATTCCTTTTGGGTTTTTAAGAAGGATTGAAGCACAAATTTCCTCAAGGGTCACTTTGGTAAGGTCGATAAAGCTCTCTTTTTGAACCGTCGATAGAATTGGAGGTACACAAGGGTGTGCATTCTTTTCCTTGGTCACCACGTTCATTACCTCGACTTTAAAACATGAAGGCGTTTTAGAAGTCAAGGGTTGAGAAGAAGGAACAACTTTGAAACCATCGAGGTTTGGGGTAATCATACGACTTTTTCCATGAGATGAGGCGGCTTTAACGTGTTCCTTCGGATTTGGTACGGTGTCGCTAGGTAAAGTACTCGAAGACGAACTTGATTGCTTGTTCATTATAGCCGAAAACATCCTTTTAATGTCAATTTTCCTTGCTCAATTTTAGTATTTTGACATATCAACGTATTGGAAAATTCGTTTTTCAAAGTACCAATTTGTCCCTCTAATCGTCTCATATTAGCCTCATTTTTTTTCATATAATCTTGAAACTCGTTTGATGAACTATTTTGATTAGAATTAAAGTTCCCTTGGATTTAATTATTTCTTTGAAAATTCCCTTGATTGTTGTTGTTATCTCGATTTTTCCAACTCAAATTACGACCTTGATTATACCGTTGATTGCCATGATTATTTCATTGATAATTGTTTCGGTTTTGATTTGAAAAATCATTTCCACGATTACAATTATTGCCTTGATTGTTGTAATTCGTTTGTTGCGATGGACCGACGTTATTTTTATTTTGAATTGAAAAATTACCATTTAACGCTTTTACACTCGATGTTTAGCCATCCGTAGCCGCAAAATCGTAATAATTATGAGGACCACCACACAACGTATACGAAGCCTCAACCGCTTTCACCGTAGCGGGAGTGTCTGTCTTTTGCATTTCGATGATAACGACGTAAACCCATTCGTCAACCTATCGACTTTCGCGTCAACCCTCTCAATATCGCGATTAGAATTACTAAAATTGGCGACATTGGCAACACTCGGTGTGCTACGGAGTTGAAAAACCTTGGATCGATTTTCTATAATCATTAAAGAGTCTTTCAGAGTTTTACACAAAAAATTGCCACCAGCTGCGGAATTTAACGAATCTTGCTCTTGAAAATTAAGACCATTATAATAAGTGTTGATTTAGAGTAACTCGGAAAATCCATGCTGAGGACATTGCCTAAGAAATTCCTTAAAACGATCCCACGTGTCACTAAATGATTCATTCGTCTTTTGTTCGAAACCTCGTGATCTCGTTTTTGAAAAACGTGGTCTTAGACGGTGGAAAAAAATGATTAACGATTTTGGAAACAAGATACTTCCACGTAATTATGGAATTAGGTGGCTCTTTCTAGTACCAATCCTTGGCGACACCATCGAGCGAGAACGGAAAAGGCATAAACTTAACGACATTGGTGTTAACGTTCTTAAACTTGCTCGTGGTTAAAAGACGATCAAAATTCCGAATGTGATCGTGAGGATTATCCGCCTCACGACCTTCAAATTTTGTCGCTTGAATCAAAGATAGCATTCCGCTCTTGATTTCAAAATTCTCCACTTCAATTGCGGGAATTACGATCGTGTCCCCATATTCCTCGGTGGGAGCTTGGAGCAAGTCCATCATCGTACGATTCTCGGAAATCTCGTCTACGGTTTCGACAACGATATTAGGCACGTCCGTTTCTAAATTTCTTCTTCTTCGTCGATTCCTTCGATTTCGATTGCGTCGATTCAAAACGCCGCTAGAATTTTTATAGTCCTTCGATCGAGTTCACATGCACTAACATAGACAATGGGGTAGCAAAGAAGATTCTTTTTGGGGTTTTTCGATTTTTAATTTTTTTTGTTTTTGATGGTTTTTGAATTTTTTTTGAATTTTTGGTGTATTACGTAGAAATTAATCCACAAAAATTATCCAAAAATCATAGGTCTTGATTAGAGAATCCAAAGAGGAATGAAGGAACTTACGTCAAGTAAAAACCTTCATCGACTTTGAAACGTTGGCAGAAAGCCAAAACGTTTCGAGGTTTGAACATTAAAACTCACCAAAATAGATGTATTAATACTTGAATGGCAAACCCTTAATCAATCGTCCCTAAATCGATACGCACAAGCAAGCGGAGAAACGAGGCGGCGAAGCACTTAAGAGCCTTTTTCTTTAGGGTGTATTTTATAACACCCGCCTTATACCCACCTTATAGTTTGCATCAATTGAGATTGAATTAACTAAAAGTATTTGTCTATTTAGCCTTGATTTTTCGTGTGAACTCGATACACTCGATAATGGCCGGAATGCCTACTATCGAGGTGCGACTTCTCGCGTATTTGGATAACTATTGTTTATTAATTTTTCTACGTAAATACAATATACTATTCACAATAAAACTAAAAGCGATTTTGTGTTAATACATTTCTCTTTAACACTCTTTATTTTTATGGCTAATATATATACGAAAAATAAAAACGAGTATGTACGGTATTTACAATTTCCAAAAATTAAAAAGCAAAAATGCACTACTTACACTGTAACACCCCATTTTGATAAATGGAATGTGACGCGTGATTATGGCGTGTCATCAAAGCATACAAGGATAAATGTCTTAAACATTTCATGACCATAAAGGAAATACCGGAAACAAACATCCGTACCCCAAAGTAAAGCTCATCACACACAAACATAAGTACTGTAAATGAAAAGGACTAAACAATGTCCATGGAAATAAGTAGCCAAAGTATGATGATAAGCATAAAGTAATGAAGGCTAGGATGCTTCCAATCCATATGCACGTACGCTTAAAGTCTACGAGCGTCCCTGAGTACCTGTTGTTTTGGGAACATGACAGGAAAACGGCTGAGCATAACGCTCAGTGCACGCATATACAAGCATAGAATTTAATAACATAAGCATATACAACATATAGCAGCGGAATTTATTAAATCCTGGAAAACTTGACATAACTTAGTAAAACTGGTTTTATAGTTTGTAAAGCCTTATGTTTATCTTATAAAAACTGTTTAACATGTATAGCATTAGCCAATATAGGTCATGAAATATCAACGTGCATGATTACTTGGAGGGGTGAACTCGTCATGCAATTAGAGGTGCTGCCTCTAATTAATATAAGTTTGGGTAGGAGGGATCGGCTCCTTGTGAAGGATGCATGGCACACACCACATTCACCTGAATAATCTGTAAAAAAAAACATGTAACCTAGTATGCACCCATACGATCCACATGATAACATAATAATATGGCCAAAAGCTGAAAGGGACGCCACGAGCTATCACTCCCCCATGGTGAAGTCATAACACTGGTGCCTCTAGTGTTATGGTTATGGTACCTCCATAACTAGGTGAAACTGGTCATGCATGTATATGGTTTAGGCATTTAATTAAACATCAGCAAATCAAAACATATAAAACATATTTTGGAAAAACAGTTGGCTGCATACGGGGAATCCTAATAAGGAAAGAATGTCCATACTGAAAGGACGGAGAATCCGTACCTTATGTCCAGTGAACGAAGAAGACGAACGCAAGAGAGTCCTACTTCGATCTCACTAATGCTACATAGATAATATACGTGTATAAGTATTCTGATTACTGAGTACGTAACTGGTTCTATATCATGTTTTAGCTTGTTTTATATGTTCATGTCTTGTTTTACTGAGTTTATCGTTATGTTGTGTTTATCATGTATTCTAGATGTTCTTATTAAGTATTACTTGTATTAGTTTACTTGTTGTGTAATAATAAGTAACTTTCTAAAGATAACAGGTTTCCTAAAATAGAAAGTTTCTAAAAATAGAAAGTTTCCAAATATAGAAATTTTCCAAAAATAGAAAGTTCCCAAAAATAGATTAACTGCTTTAAATAAGTTTCTAAAAATAGAAAGTTTCCATATTTAGAAATAAGCTGAATTATTAAGCTAATAATTTAAGCTTAAGTTTTACTGATTAATATTCTAAGTCATGAGATTAATAGTATAGTTATAATACATGTAAATTAAATAAACTATATGTTTTAAGATTTAATTAAATATAGCATGATTTAATTAAATTAAAGTGTAAATAATACTTAGGTTAAAAGATGTATTAATATTTATTATTAATATAACCTAAGTCATGGAAATTAATTAATTACATGTCATGTTTTAATAATTAATTAATTACTTTAGTCTAGATTAAATTATAAAATACTTAGGTTAAAATCATGTATTATTAATAATAATAATTAACCTAAGTCATGTCTAAATTAAATTAAGTATATAGCATGTTAAATTAATTTAATTAATCTTGTAAATAAATAAACTTGTAAAAATAATTAACTTGTAAAATTAAGTCGTGAACCGAACCCGTGTTTTAAATCTAGACATGTCGTGAACGCGACGGTGTTTACCCTTGAACCGGACCAAACAAACACACCCTTAACAGTGGCGAACCGGTTGGCCGGTTGCCACTGTTTGTGTAAAGGTGCCACCGGCTTAAGTCGGTGGTCCCTTGGTCTCACGGCTAGCCGCCGCCCATGCGGCGTTCCCCCTGCTTGTTCATATTAGCCACCGGCTTATGCCGGTGGTGCTTGTTTGTTTTTTCAGCCGAGACCCCCAAAGACCACAAGGCCATCCCGACATGCGTCGGGGTCCCTTATTTTGCCTGTTTCCGAACCACAAAGCCAACATCAAGACCCGAAGGTCTCGGTTGTGGTCACATGTGGGACACCGAGAACTTCAGCTCTCGGTTTGTGTGCGTCGGTCGAACCAAAACACCCCTAAACCACCATGATTATAACCCCCATGATTTAATTAACATGTTTCATTAATAGTTTTTAATAAACCCATGATTCATGTGTTCTTAATCTAATAAATAATTAAAAAGAAAAGGGTTTAAGGATTACCGATGCGTGAAACAAAAGAGAATGATAACACGAACAATCTCATTAGAATTGGATCACCAAAAATCAACAAACACCCCTTCTTGGTGTGTTATACCCGGCAGCCAAAGAGGGAGAAAAAGGGAGCTAGGGTTTTGTATTTTTCTAATCTTCTGTAACTATGAAAAATATGTTTTCCCTTTTTCTAATTTAGTTAAAATAAAAGTGGCCTTGGCCCCTTTCTTTTGTTCATGTCGCGGGTAGGTGGGGCCCATAAGGTGGAACCCATTGTTTTCCGTGTTCTAAATATTTACGTGTTCTCGTGGTCGTGTTTACATGATTTATTTTTTCCTCGTTCGTTTATAATATATATTTATACGTAATCGTAATAAATATTACGTAAATACATAATAATAGGTTCGTGATTATTTACGTTCATGATTTCATGTTCGTGATTATAATTATTGTTGATAATAATTATCGTGTATTAATATGCTTAAATACTTATCGTGTAATAACACGTGCGTAATACTTGTAATTAACATTCAAGAAACGTAAACATGTTATATTAGGAAGGTTTTAATCATGTACATACGATTATATATGTACTATTCATGGTAAAAGCATGCGGGTTTTACAACTCTTCCCCCTAAAAAGAATAATTCGTCCCCGAATTATAGATAACGTAAATTGGAAAAGAAGAACATACCCGAATTCAAAATATGAAATGAGGGTATGAAGCCCGGATAGACTCCTCTGTTTTCTAAGTGGCTTCCCACTCGGTATGATCCCTCCAAAGGATTTTGACGAATGGAATCGTCTACCTCCTCATGACTCGTTCTTGTCTGTCAAGAACTCGTTCGGGTTCTTCTATGAAGGTAAGATCTTCACGAATATGTTCCAGTGGATACTGAACCATGTGAAGGGGATGATACTTGTACCCTCTGAGTAAGGACACATGGAAAAGATCGTGAACATGAGGAAACGCTAAACGATAAACGATAAGATACTTCACTGACCCGCTCAATGACATCAAACGGTCCGATTAATCGACGACTGAGCTTCCCTTTGATTCCAAAACGTCTAACACCACGTGCTGGTGATACCTTAAGGAAGAAGTGATCTCCTACGTTAAAATGTAAGTCCCTACGATGCTTGTCGACATCACTCTTCTGACGTGACCGTGCTTCTTGCAATTTTTTCTTAGCTACTGCGACCTTCTCGTTAGTCAACTCTATCATTTATAGGCCTTCAAGTGTTCGCTCACCAACCTGATCCCAACAGATTGGGGCGCGACACTTCCTTCCATACAACATCTCGAATGGAGAACACTTGATACTTGTGTGCCAACTATTGTATGCAAACTCTACCAAACAGATGTAATCGTCCCAATCTCCCGTCTATTCCAACGCACATGACCTCAGCATGTCTTCTAATGTCTGAATCATTCGCTCCGATTGCCCGTCTGTTTGAGGATGAAAAGCCATGCTAAGCTTAAGTTTTGTACCCCAAGCTTTCTACAGACTCCTCTAAAATCGTGAAGTGAAACGAGGATCTCTATCTGAGACGATGCTGGATGGAGCACCATGAAGTCTCATGTTCTCTTTCTTGTAAGTATCGAGGAGTTTACTGACCGAATCTTCCTTGCGGATCGGTAAGAAATGAGCTGACTTAGTAAGTCGATCAACAATAACCCAAATCGCATCGTGCTTCCTCTTTGTCTACAGAAGACCGGTAACAAAATTCATGGTGATCTTGTCCCACTTCTACTCTATAATATCTAACGGTTGTAGAAGACTGTCAGATCGTTGATGCTCGATCTTAACCTGCTGGCATGTAAGACATTTGGAGACGTAAGTGCAACATCCTGTTTCATACCACTCCACAAAAAGTATTGCTTGATGTCATGGTATATCTTGGTCGAACTAGGATGAATAGATAATGGGGAGCTATGAGCCTCAACTAACAATGCTTCCCGGAGTTCTTGATCATCAGGGACACAAAGTCTCGTGTCCTGCCAGAAGATACCGTCTGCATCTACTCGAATTTCTGTTTGCTTTTCCAAAATTCTGAATTATCTCCCAGATTTCATCATCATCCTTCTGAGCTTCCTTGATCCTAAAGAGTAATTCGGGTTCCACTCTAAGATTAGCCCAGTAACTATGATGTCCACGTACCATGATCTCAATGTCTAGTCGCTCCAAGTCTCTTATAATTTCCTCCTTAATTTTAATGTCGTTTATCAATCCCGACTTTCTGATAAGTGCATCTGCCACTACATTCGCCTTGCCGAGATGATACTACAGATTAATGTCATAATCCTTCAACAGATCTAACCATCTCCTCTTTCTCATGTTCAATTCACGTTGAGTTAAGATGTACTTCAAGCTCTTGTGGTCCGTGAAAATGTCACATGATTCTCCGTACAAGTAGTGCCTCCATATCTTCAATGCAAACACGACTGCTTCAAGTTCCAAGTCATGCGTAGGGTAATTTTCCTCATAAGGCTTAAGCTACCGTGAAGCGTATGCGATCACATTCCCATGTTGCATGAGAACACAGCCAATTCCCTTCCCTGATGCATCACTGTAGATCTAAAATCCACATGTACCAGATGGGAGAGTAAGAATCGGTGCAGATACTAACTTCTGCTTTAGGTCTTCAAATCTCTTCTCTCTTTCTTCAGTCCAGACGAATTTCTCCCCTTTCCGCATCAGTTTGGTCAACGGTAGAGATAAACGGGAAAAGTTCTCCACGAACCTACGGTAGTAACCAGCTAAGCATAGGAAACTGCGAACCTCAGTTTCTAATGTCTGTCTTGGCCACTTGGTAATAACCTCAACCTTTGCTGGATCCATAGTGATTCCTTCTGCTGATATAATGTGACCTAAGAATGCCACCTTGTCTAACCAGAACTCGCACTTGGAGAATTTAGCATACAACTACTTCTGACGAAGAATCTGTAACACTGTACGAAGATGGTCTTTGTTTTCCTCCTTGGACTTAGATAATATCAGGATGTCGTCAATGAAGAGAATGACGAACTTGTCCAGAAATTCATGGAAGATTATGTTCATCAAATCCATGAACACTACTGGAGCATTGGTAAGGCCAAATGGCATGACTACAAATTCGTAGTGGCCATAGCATGTACGGAAAGCAGTCTTGGCGATGTCCTGCTCTTTAATCTGTAGCTGATTATAACCCGAACTCAGATCAATTTTGGAGAAATGTTTGGCCCCTTGGAGTTGGTCAAACAAATCGTCAATGCGTGGTAGAGGATACCTATTCCTGATGGTGATCTTGTTGAGCTCGCAATAATATATGCAAAGACACATACTGCCGTCCTTCTTCTTCACGAATAAGACCGGTGCGCCCCATGGAGATGCACTTGGTCCAATGCAGCCTCGTTCTAGAAGTTCTTGCAATTGATCCTTTAGCTCCTTCAACTCTATGGGATCCATGCGATAAGGAGCATTTGAAATTGGCTCAACTCCTGGGATGAGCTCGATATTGAATTCTACCTCGCGTGCAGGTGGTATGCCCAGAAGTTCATCTGGAAATACATATGGAAATTCTTACCCTATCAGCTGATTCTGAATTGATGGAGATTCAGTATCCATGTCATGAACATTAGCTAGATAAACCTCGCAACCATGTGAAAGTAACGCAGGTGCTTACAGGGTTGATATGATTTGTACTGACCTTCCGGGTACGAACCCGTTGTGAATGTACTCTGGTGCATTAACATCACCGAACATGACTCGATATGAATGGCAGTCTATGGTAGCATGATGTTTGGATAGCCAGTCCATGCCTAATATCACGTCAAAATCATTCATGTCCAATGGAAGTGCGTCAATAGGACGAATCTTGTCATCAAACTCTAGGGGAAGGCTCTTGTACACATGGGTTATGCGTACAGAGTCTCTTAAAGGCGTGGAAATGTTCAGTACATTCTCTAATGACATAGGGGATATCCTAACATTCTTAGCATAAGCAGTAGAAAGGACCGAATGAGTAGCACCCGTGTCAAATAGAACACATGCAGCTTGACCATACATATACAAGATTCCAGTGATGGTACTTGTAGACTTGTTGTCCTGATCGTAAGAAGTCGTGTAAACTTGTCCACTAGTAGGAGGCAGCTTGGTATCAGCATGTCCAGATGTGCCCTCCATATCGCCATTGCGGCAGTCCTTCATGCGATGGCCAGGGAGGCCACACTTGTAGCATGCGTCGTTGTCGCAATGACATGGCCCTGGGTGCCTACGATTGCAGGTAGTGCAAAGAGGATGAGTATATCCTCCAGCAGGTGTCCTTGTTGGCTGAGAGCCTGATAAGAACAGTATACATGAGACATGATAATAGGTACAAAGGACAATGCGAAAAAAATCGTAAGATGGAATACCAGTGATAGCTGGACGGTTAGGCTGTGAACATCTTTGGTTCTGGTCCCTCCCGTTACCATGATTCCTTGTAGAAGATTCTCTAATGTGTCAGAATTATGAACTATTGCATGTAATCATAAGAAAATGAGTAAGTATAAGGACCTGTTGATGTTGGAGTTTCCAGCATTGTTACGGTAATTATCATTACCACCACGCCTATCCGTAGCAGAACGGTCGTGAGTCTGACCGTTTCCCTTGGGCTGAGTAGGCTGTTGCTGAGTAGCCGGCTGAGACCGGTCCCCAGTCTTCTGCCTGGAAGATACAGTTTAAAATAGATGTAAATATTGACATATGCTGAAAGAATACGGTTTGGTCACCGCTGAATAACGAATGTTTACCTCTTCTCGGGTCTCTCTGCTTCCCCGAACTCTTCTCTTTCTTGCAGCATCTCCAGCTTACGTGCTGCATCTGCCACTTGTGCCACCGTTTTGAACGTAGCACACACCAAGTTGTTGGCGACCTATGTACGAAGAGCCCACCGGAAGTGGTATGCTTGCTCTTCAGGAGTACCTGCTGCTGCGCCAAGAAAACCAGCCAAATGAAGAAAGCGCTGCATGAACTCGTTGATGTTCCTTCCATCTCTTTGTCTGATTCCATGGTACTCTCTCTTCAACTTGTCTTGCTCAACCTTGGGAAAGAATTGTCACATCACCAAATCCCTGAACTGAGCCCAAGTCAAACCAGCCACCCAATTATCACCTCCTTCAGACTGCTTCAGTTCCTTCCACCATGATAGCACATCACCTTCGAATCGGTAACAGGCCAACCTCAACTTGAAAACAGGGTCACAGCCCATTGCATCGAAGATCTTCTCAATGTGAGCCAACCAGCTTTCAGCTTCACTGGGGCTATCTGTTTTCTTGAAGGATCGAGGGTGTAGCTTATTGAATCTCTCCAGCCATGTGACCAATGTTGTTGGAGGAGGAGGAGGAGGTACTGGATGTTGTTACTGATTGTTGGCAGCCTGCACCTCAGCCCTGATTTCGTTCTTCAGCTGAGGAAGCATAGGTTGCATTGCAGCTTGGACTGCTGCATTGAGTTGTTCTTGCTCGCGTGTGAGAACCATCTGATAGTATAACATAAAAACACATGATTAAACTGATCAAAACATAAAATATATACATGAAAAAAAAATTTATTCCAATAAATCATGAGAAAAAATTTATGCAGGAAAACTAGTACATGAATGCATGATGCAGTTTATGAAAACTTTTATATGAGCGAGAGTGAACGCCTATGGTCAGTTCACTCAAAACAAAAGACATGGCGAGGGGAAGCCAATGGGTCGGTCCCAAAGTTAAAAGTTTCGATAAAAGCACATGTGACTAAATAGGGCCAGTCCTGTACCAACCATTACTTCGTCATAAACCTGCGATAATGACATATATATGAATGCATGAAAACTATGAATGCATGAAAACCGAATGTCAGTTCTAGGAAGACCATAGTGACTACCCACAAATCATAGGTCGTGCTTTGAGAGCCTACAGGTCGAAGCCTTGGGCTCTGATACCATAATTGTAACACCCCATTTTGATAAATGGAATGTCACGCATGATTATGGCATTTCATCAAAGCATACAAGGATAAATGTCTTAAACATTTCATGACCATAAAGCAAATACCGGAAACAAACATCAGTACCCCAAAGTAAATCTCATCACACACAAACAAAAGTACTGTAAATTAAAAGGACTAAACAATGTCCATGGAAATAAGTAGCAAAAGTATTATGATAAGCATAAAGTAATGAAGGCTAGAAAGCTTCCAATCCATATGCACGTATGCCTAAAGTCTACGAGCGTCCCTGAGTACCTGCCTTTTTGGGAACATGACAGGAAAACGGCTGAGCATAATGCTCAGTGCACGGATATACAAGCATAGAATGAATAACATAAGCATATACAACATATAGCAGCGAAATTAATTAAGTCCTAGAAAAACCTGACGTAACTTAGTAAAACTAGTTTTACAGTTTGAAAAGCCTTATGTTTATCTTATAAAAACTGCTTAACATGTTTACCATTAGCCAATATAGGTCATGAAATATCAACGTGCATGAATACTTGGAGGGGTGACCTCGTCATGCAATTAGAGGGGCTGCCTCTAATTAATATAAGTTTGGGTGGGATGGATCAACTCCTTGTGAAGGATGCAAGGCACACAACACATTCACCTGAATAATCTGTAAAAACATGTAACCAAGGATGTACCCATACGCCCCACATGATAACATAATAATATGGCCAAAAGCTGAAAGGGACGCCACGAGCTATCACTCCGCCGTGGTGAAGTCATAACACTAGTGCTTCCAGTGTTATGGGTATGGTACCTCCATAACTAGGTGAAACTGGTCATGCAAGTATAAGCATTAGGCATTTATATAAACATAAGCAAATCAAAACTTATAAAACATATACTGGGAAAACATTTGGCTGCATACGGGGAATTCTAATAAGGAAAGAATGTCCATACTGAAAGTATGAAGAACCCGTACCTTATGTCTAGTGAACGAAGAAGACGAACGGAAGAGAGTTCTACTTCGATCTCACTAATGCTACATAGATAATATACGTGTATAAGTATTCTGATTATTGAGTATGTAACTGGTTCTATATCATGTTTAGCTTGTTCTATATGTTCATGTCTTGTTTTAATGATTTTATCGTTATGTTGTGTTTATCATGTATTCTGGATATTCTGATTAAGTATTACTTGTATTATTATACTTGTAGTATAATAATAAGTAACTTTCTAAAAATAGCAGGTTTCCTAAAATAGAAAGTTTCCAATAATAGAAAGTTTCCAAAAATAGAAAGTTTCCAAAAATAGAAAGTTCCCAAAAATAGATTACCTGCTTAAAATAAATAAGTTTCTAAAAATACAAAGTTTCGATATTTAGAAATAAGTTAAATTATTAAGCTAATAATTTAAGCTTAAGTTTTACTGATTAATATTCTAAGTCATGAGATTAATAGTATAGTTTATTAATTAATACATCTAAATTAAATAAACTATATGTTTTAAGATTTAATTAGATATAGCATGATTAAATTAAATTAAAGTGTAAATAATACTTAGGTTAAGACATGTATTAATCTTTATAATTAATATAACATAAGTCATGGAAATTAATTAATTACATGTCATGTTTTAATAATTAATTAATTACTTAAGTCTAGATTAAATCATAAAATACTTAGGTTAAAATCATGTATTATTAATAATAATAATTAACCAACGTCATGTCTAAATTAAATTATTTATATAGCATGTTAAATTAATTTAATTAATCTTGTAAATAAATAAACTTGTAAAAATAATTAACTTGTAAAATTAAGTCGTGAACCGAACCTGTGTTACAAATCTAGACATGTCGTGAACCGGACCGTGTTTACGCTTGAACCGGACCAAACAAACACACCCTTAACAGTGGCGAACCAGCTTGGACGATTCCCATTGTTTGTGTAAAGGTGCCACTGGCTTAAGCTGATGGTCCCTTGGTCTCACGGCTAGCCGCCGCCCATGCGGCGTTCCCCCTGCTTGTTCATATTAGCCACCGACTTATGCCGGTGGTGCTTGTTTGTTTTTGTTGGGAATTATTTGTTAAGTGTCAAGTACCGTTAGTATATTCTAAATACTATTAGTGTTATGTAAGTACCTTTAGTGTTAACGCGGTACATAGTAAGTACTGCTACTTATAAAGTAAGTACTGCTATGATGATTAGGACGAATATATCTTTGTATAAGATATGTCATAGTTATAGTTAGAGTATTTCTTATGTGATATACCTAAATAGTTAGAATATTGATAATATATCGTCTGTGATATAATTATCTTTATAGAATATTCTAAGGTTTCTAGGGTTCCTTACTCTATAAAAGGAACATAGGTACAATGTCTTTGATGTACCTCTTTCAAGTCGATTAATAAGAGAATCGAATAGTTAAAAGTAATTATGTTCTTCTGTGCTTTATAAGTTAGATTCCGCATAACTTATTTAGTGTTAGTAAGAGTGCTCAAAGTGTTTTAGTTTGATTACAAACTATTATACTAATTCTTAACAGAATATAGATCCAACCAAAGGGATCAACAAGTGGTTTCAGAGCTTGTTTAGAAACTCTGAAAAAGAAGAACACGATCTCAAACACTCCACACATACCAAATCTCAATGTCTCAACTAGATGGTGATAATGCTCACTTGGAAGATGCTCAGATCACTGATCCTATTCCACTGGGACAACCACAAGTTGTGCATCCTACACCAGCACAAGGTGCTCAAGTCGTGAATGATGTAGCTACCTCTACACCTACACCTTCTCATACTCTGTCTGATGTTAAACTCCCAGTTCTCAAAGGTGACAATTATGAGACTTGGGCTATGCAGATGGAACATTACTTGAATCACACAGATCATATTGTGTGGCGAGTTATCAAGAATGGGAATACACCAAAGAAGCTACACTGGTTGCCAGACAATACATGCTATGTAAATCTACCTGTTGTGACTACTGAGGAGGTACAAGCAGAGATCAGAGAAAGAAAAGCCAGAACTGCTTTGGCTATGGCTCTTGCTGAAGACATTCTACCAAGCTTTCATCATTATAAGGATGCAAAAGCTATGTGGGATGCTATAAAACTTAGATTTGGAGGCAATGACAAATCTAAGAAAATTAAGAAGATTGTTCTTAAGCAAGAATTTGATAACTTCTGAATTACCAGTATAGAGGGAATATATGGTGGGTATGGAAGGTTCAGTAAGTTGCTTATTCAGTTAGCAGTTTATGGACAAGTAATTCCTAATGAAGAAGCAAATCTAAAATTCTTAAGAAGTGTTCCACCAGAGTGGAAATCAATGGCTATGCACTTCATCACAAGAGATGATTTGGAAACAATTTCGTTTGATCATCTCTACAACAATCTTAGAGCATATGAGATGGATGTGAAAGGCACTGAAGAAAAGACAGCAACTACTTCAAAGTCTAACTTGGCTTTTGCGTCAGATGGGAACAACGGTACTTACTTTCAAAATACCGCCAGTGGATCTAGCAGCGGTACATACTTCACAAATACCGCTGGAGGACTTACAAGCAGTACTTATCCATAAAGTATTGAAAGCAGTCCAATAGTCTCTCAAAATCCACATGGAAGGTCTTCACCATTGTTTAGTGACAATGATGCCTTCTCATTCTTTGCTGGACAAGACAACAGGCCAAGATTAACTCTCAATGACTTGTTCCAAATGGATGATGCTGATGTTGAAGAGATAGATCTTAAATGGCAAGATGCTATGGTGTCAGTAAGATCTAATAGGTTCTTCAAGAAGACTGGAAGAAAAATGACTTTTGATCCTAATGAAACATTAGGATATGACAAGTCTAAAGTTGAATGCTACAACTATGGAAGGAATGGACACTTTGCAAGAGAATTCTATAGAGATAAAGCTGAGACTAGCAAACAGAAGTCCAAAAACAGCTATAGAACTAGTCCAAAAATAATTGAAAGCATTCCAAAAGGAAACAGCAGGAGTCCTAAAGGAACCAAAGCATTTGTTACTGTAGATGGAGTGGTGAATTGGGCAGAAGAAGAAGAAGAAGAAGAAGAAGAGCTTAGACTAATGGCTCTCTCACATGAAGATACTGAGGTACATCCTTATTTTAAAGATTTTATTCTTAAATTTAATAGCCTAAAAGTAGAACTAGAGGAACAGTATCAAAAGGTTAACACATGCACTGTAGAAGTAAAAGCTTTCAAACAGGGTGTTGTTAAATTAGAAGAAAATATAGTTTTGTACAAAAAGGCTCAACAAAAATATGAAGAGAAAATAAGGATTTTAACTCTTCAAATGAGGGAAAAAGATGTGGAAATAAAAGCTTTTGAAAAACAATTTTAAAAATAAATTCAGAAAATGAAGCTTTAAAAACCAGTCTTTGTAATGAAAGAGAAGTGATTAGTCATTGGCAACAATCCTCTAAGGGATTGGGAAAATTGATTAATTCAAAAATGGGGTATTATGATAAAACAGGCCTAGGATATATTGAGGACCAACCTGGGATAACCTTAACTAACAAAGACTTATTAAAAGGGACTTTTGATAGTTCTAGTAAGGTAGATGATACACCTGAAAATGATAGATATGCTGAAGGAATGAAGGCAGTTCCTCTATCATTATCAGGAATTTTCATGCCCTCTTGTAGTGATACTAGTATAGAGTTAGAAGAACCTAAGATTAATAATGTCTTTAACACTAGTACTGTGTCTCAATAAAATACTGCTTTGACCAAGAATATTGTTTATCCACCTTTAATGAACAACTTTGTTTCTGAGGAATCTAAGACTAGTTCTGCTCCCAAGCAGGTAAAAACTCCTAGCAAGATATTGGAAAACAATGTACAACATAATAAAGTCAAAAGGGGTGGGATAGGTTTTGAGAAAGTAAAGTCAAAACAACCTTTTGGATCTTATTTAAGAAGATAAGGATGTTATGTTTGTTGTAGTCTAAATCATTTTATCAAAGACTGTACATTACATGAAGATAAAATTGTGAAACAAAAGGCTACACAAAGGGTCATGAAAAACATTAATGGGAAAAATGCACAGGGTTATAGGAAACAGAAACTTAAAGATGACAAACCTAAGTTTGATCACACAAGGGTAGTTAAACAGATTAAAAATAATCCTACCGAAAGTTTTGTTCCTAGGGCAGTACTTATGAAGCAAGGACTTGTATCCTTAAAGTCTGGTAAACCAAGTACCAGCAAGTCTAAACCTACAAGTACTGTTAGACCAAACTCAAGTTCTGTTGGTTTAAAGTCTGTAAAACGAATGTTCTCCAAGACTTCTAAGAAAGTTTTTGAAAAAGTTAAAACACCTGCAAGTAAGGACAAGAACAAACTAGTAAAAATGTGGGTTCCTAAAAGAGATATACCATGTGTTAAAGCAAGTACCGCTAAAGCAGTACTTAAGTCAAAGAAGTCAGAGCACATAGAGTCACCCTATGAATTCGAATACATAAGTGAAACCATGAAGTATGAGAGTAAAAGTAGCATTACTGGAAATGCTTTAGTACAAACTCTTAAATGTGTAGGTCCCACAAGATCTGAGCCAAATGTGGCTTGGGTCCCCGTTAAAAACTAATAAGTTTTATTTGTGTGCAGGGGCATCTCATTCATGAATTAAAAGATAAAGGAATTGTAGATAGTGGATGCTCAAGACACATGACTGGAAACAAATATTTTCCTGCTGATTTTGAAGAATTCAGAGGAGGTTCAGTATCCTTTAGGGGCGGCAAAGGTAGAATCACTGGCAAAGGGAAAATCAACAATGGAAATTTGGAGTTTGAAGATGTTTTCATTGTAAAAGAATTGAATGGGTTCAATCTCTTTTCTGTATCACAAATGTGTGATAAGAAGAACAAGGTGCTATTCACAGACAAAGACTGCTTGGTGTTGTCCAAAGACTTTGAGATGCCTAAGGAATCTCAAATACTGCTTAAAGTATCCAGGCAAGAAAATATGTACACCTTTAATATTCATACTATTACTCCAACAAGTGGTATTACATGTTAGCTAGCTAAGGCTTCTTTAGATGAGTCAAACTTATGGCATATAAGGTTAGGTCATGTGAATTTCAAGAATCTTAATAGATTGGTAAAAAGGAATTTGGTTAGAGGTCTACCTAACAAATCTTTTCAAAATGATTTCACATGTGCTGCTTGTCAAAAAGGTAAAAAACATAGAGCCTCTTGTAAGACCAAGACTGTAAACACTGTGGTAAAACCTTTGCATCTCTTGCATTTGGATTTATTTGGTCCAGTTTCTATCAGAAGCATTAGTCATAAGACCTTTTGTCTAGTCATAACTGATGATTATAGTAGATTCAGTTGGGTTTTCTTTTTAGCCCTTAAAAGTGAAACAAGTGAATTACTAAAGGATTTTTTCACTTTAGTTGAAAAGCAGTTCACTAAACAGGTTTTAATCATTAGGACTGATAATGGAACAGAATTTAAGAATGTTGATTTTGATGAATTCTGTAGGTCTAAAGGAATTAAGAGACAATTTAGTAATCCTAGAACTCCACAACAGAATGGAGTAGCTGAAAGGAAGAATAGGACATTAATTGAGGCTGCTAGAACTATGCTGGCTGATTCACTTTTGCCAAATACCTTTTGGGCAGAAGCAATCAATACTGCATGTTATGTGTTAAATAGAGTCCTAGTAACAAAGCCTCAAAACAAAACACCTTATGAACTTTTGACTGATGTAAAGCCTAACATAAGTCATTTAAAACCTTTTGGGTGTCATGTGTTGATAGGTGTGTAAACACCCATCTTTTCTACCACTTAATTACAATAATAACCGGACCAAAACGTGTATTTTATGTCTTTTAAGTCGGAATTATGCGTGGTTTGTGTTTTTGTTGTGATTTAGGACGAAAAGGTGAAAAGTGGAGAAAACACGGGAATTCACGGGCATTTACGGACTTTTATTGAAGAAAAAGATGAAAGACGGAGTCAAGAAGTCAAGAGTGCAAAAAGAACGGAAGTCCAAGACCAATTCTGAAGATTTATCGAAGAAATAGTCAAAAGACGGAAGTTTATCAAAAGCCGAAGAATTCAAGTCTATTTTATTGAAGAACTTAAAGACGAGTTCGAAGAAATCCCGAAGCCAAAAGTCCCTTAAGTCCAAGTTTAAAGAAGATTAGAAGAAAAGGACTAATGACACAATTAATGAAGATTAATAAAAGGAGGGACTTAAGCTTGTAATTAAGAAGAAATGAAAGAGGGGAGGAAGCTTCCTAATCCTCCCCTATAAATAGACCATTAGTGTGTTCATTTGTTTTTGTTGGCTAAGTGTGACAATTAGTCTTCCACCATTTACCTTTCCTTGCACCTTTAATTACCTTGTCAATTTAAATACTTGTCAAATTTAATTACCTTGTCTTGCACTTAATTACCATTTAATTTCAAGTAAGTTTTTCTTTTAATTCTTGTTAATCTTTATCTTTATCTTGTTAATCTCATTCTACCTTTCTTTAATCTTTGTGTTGATTTGTTTATGTTCATGTTCTTAATTTTTGTTGATTTATTTAAGTGGGTTTTGATTATTTTGATTTAGTTTTGTTAGTTTTATTGTTTTTGGATTGATTGTTTATGCTTAATAGATGCTTTGTTATTGGTTTGATTTAATCTTGTGTTTGATTTAGCTTTGGTTTTATTTAGATTCGTGCTTTATTTTATTTTCCTTGTTCTTCGGTTTATTGTTACTGATCTTCCCCAGGATTCGTGCCCAGCCGTTATTCCGAATAGAGGCTTTGTCAATTTGTGCTTTATTCGGAATATTTAATATTCCGAGTAAGGGTTTAGCAGAGATTGCTATTCGGAATTTCCATTATTCCGAATAGGGGGGACTTTCTGAATAGACCTTTTATTCCGAATAGGGAGTATATTCCGAATAGGTGACAAAATTCCGAATAGGTGACAAAATTCCGAATAGACAAATTATTCCGAGTAGGCACTTTATTCCGAATAGGGGGATTTTTCCGAATAGGAAGCAATATTCCGAATAGGGGCATTATTCCGAATAGGGGCTTGATTCCGCATAGATCTGACATTCCGAGTAGGCTAAACTTTCCGAATAGACCATTATTCCGAGTAGGGTATATTTAGGATAGGTGACATATTCCGATTTGCCATATATTCCGAATAGGGTTTATTCCGGATAGAGCTTATTTTCAGTTTCTTTAAATTTAGTTTTTAAGTTTCTGCCCTTTTATTTTAAGCTTTATTTTTCCCACCTTTTTCTTTAGTCGCACTTTAAGTTTATTTGCATTAGATTTATTTTAGTCTTGCCTTAGTTTAAGTTTTAGTTTTAGTTGCGTTTTAAGTTTGCCTTAGTTAGATTTAAGTTTGCGTTATTTTCATTCAGTGCCTTTAAATTCTCGTCAAGCTTTTAATTACTTGCACCATTTACCTTATTAGAGTTAGATTTACTTTAAAGTCATTTACTTTAATTGTTTCGCACTTTTATTTTAAATACTACAACGACACATTTTTGTTTCACCAAAGAACGACTGAGTCGCACATTAAACACAAGTTTTTCAATTCGAAGAGAACAACACAACAAACTTTAATTTTTATACGGGCCAAAAGCCTTGTATCAAATGGCGCCGCTGCCGGCTCTTTTCGTAAAGATTGACGGTTTTCTGTGAGAGACACGTTGCTTTTTGGGATCCGCTCACTTGTGAACGTTATTTTTCTTGCCTTAAAAAATTCAAAAAAATCATAAAAATTAAAAATTGATAAAAATCCATAAAAATTAAAAATTTCAAAAATCCAAAAAGATTTTATCTTTATTGTGTATATATTGACTTTGTGTTTGGTTTTGTTTTCTTTTGCATTTTCAGGTGTATGCGTACTAGATCTTCTAATTATCAAGAGCCCGAGCCTCAAGAAGATTTAGATATGGCAGGTGTTAACAACAACAACATTCCTTCGCACCTCAATAATAATAATAATAACAACAATGCTCTTCCACATCCCGATCTTCGGACCATGGAGGAACTTTGTCAACCAACAATGTTTGGACGAGGAGGACCGATTGCGCCGATGCAAATCAACGCTCCTGAGTTTTCGTTGAAGCACCACATGATTCAGCAAGTACAAACAAACCCATTTAGGGGATTGCCTGATGATGATGCCAACAAACACCTCGACAAGTTAATTACAATCATCCAAAGCATGAATTTGCCTGGGGCCACAATGGATGTACTTCGCCTACAACTCTTCCCACATACTTTATCGCATCATGCCGAGAAATGGTTTGATCGTCTCCCGAAGAATTCTATTCACACTTGGGATGATATGACTCAACACTTTTTGTCGCGCTACTTTCCACCATCCATGGTAACAAGCCTTCGCAATCAGATCAGCGGTTTCATGCAAGACCCTGATGAATCTCTTTTTGATGCTTGGGAGAGATATAATGTCTTGATCGACCGTTGTCCAAACCACAACATGCTTCCCGTCACATTGATTGATACTTTCTACAACGGATTGACTTTTCGAGATCGTGATACGATTAATGCAGCCGCTGGTGGCACATTCATGAAAAGGAGACCCGAGGAGTGTAGAGAGTTAATTGAGAACATGACTACTCACCACAAGAACTGGGATTCCTCTGCTTCTTCAAGGAACAACCCGAGAGTCAATGTTTCTTCTACCTCAGCAAACCCTGAGATGACCGAACTCACCCGCATGATGGCTGAAATGAGCAAAAGTATTATGCTTCTCGCTTCAAACCAACAACAACAACAAGTTAAAGCGGTTGCTAATCCTTGTGAAACATGTGGCGGTCCTCACTCATACACCGATTGTCCTTCGACACAAGGAAATCCGGAAAATGTGTATGCTGCTTACGGTAATTATTCACCGGAAAATTACCAAGCTAGACAACAAGGGGATAGAAATCTGCTGAGCTACCGATCCAACAATTACCTTTCACCCGGTTTTTCTCCTCAAAACCAGAATCCCGCCAACAACTACAATAGAAGCAACCAAATCCCACCAAGAGCTTCTAACCCTTATCAACCACCCACCCAACAACACCCACCCATAAACACCGATGTTGATGCCATCATGAGAACTCATGGTGAGCAAATCAAGAACTTGCAAAGCCAAATTATCAATCTGAAAGGAGATATCCTGAAGCAAGGTAATGACATTAGAACCGAGGTTCGTGATAATATCCAATCTTCCTTCAGCACTCAAACGACTGAATTAAAGAATCTATTGGCTAGTTTCTTGCCCGAAGCTCAACCTTCTTCTTCGGGTTCTCTACCTTCAAACACCGTCACCAATCCGCGAGCTAATGTGAGTGCTATAACTACGCGTAGTGGAATTACCATTGTCGATCCACCTATCCCACCACCATCATCTACACCTCCCCCACCACCATGTATCCCTACTCCTCCTACACCTAGTATTAGTACACCATTACCGTCTCCGCCTCGTCATGACGATGTATCTCGGAAGGACCCTTCAACATCACAACCTTCACCAACTACACCTTCACCATCTCCCTATCAACCCAGAATCCCATACCCTTCTCGCATAGGCAAGACCAATGATCTAACCAAGAATGACTGTCAAGTATCGAAATATGTGGAAATGCTATCTAAAATGACCATCAACATTAGCCTTGTTGAAGCACTTTGCCACATGCCGAAATTTGTCAAAGCATTCAAGGAATTGCTTAGCAAGAAGGAGAAGCTGATTGAACTCGCCAACACACGCTTAAATGAAAACTGCTCAGCAGTTATTCTTAAAGAGTTACCGGAAAAGCTTGGAGATCCCGGTCGTTTTGTGTTGCCTTACGTGTTCAACAAAACTGAAGAATTTACTACCCTTGCTGATCTCGGGGCTAGTATTAATTTGATGCCACTGAGTGTTTGGAAAACACTATCATTGCCCGACCTCATTCCAACGAAGATGACTCTCGAACTTGCAAATCGCACTCTCGCTTACCCCGTTGGTATAGCCGAAGACGTGTTTATCAAAGTTGGCACATTTACTTTCCCGGTCGATTTTGTCGTAGTGGATTATGAAATGGACCCTTGTATTCCTTTAATACTTGGTCGACCATTCTTGAGAACCAGACGAGCTTTAGTAGATGTGGCCGAAGGTGAGTTAATCTTACGAGTCGGGGATGATTCAAAAGTTTTTAAAATGGGGAAGCTTACAGGAAAATCCTTTGGAAGTCGAGAATCAGTGAATATGATTAATGTGCTCAATGACTTTACCGTCTATGACAATCCTCTATTCGAGTCTTCCACTGATAATCCACTCTTTGAAGATAATGTGGATGATTCTCACTCTACTTTGGACGCTTCTCTCATTTATGATTCGCCACCGGTCTTTGATGCTTATGATGATGATGATTCTAGCTCAGATTCGGATGATTTTGATTGTACTTCTGAGTATCCCGAGCTGCCTACTTTCGATGATTTCGATGAGGCTGATACTCTCTCGAGCGATTCTTCACATGATGAAGATCCTCCGCCATCACTCGATCCTACTTTGGACGATTACTCATTTGAGGAAGATTTCTCTGAATTTCTCAACACTTACTTCCCTCATGAGAGTGATGCTCCTCCTTATGACTTTGAAGATTATCGTCTTGATCCCACTTTGGATTTGAAGAGCATTCTGTCAAAGGAGAACAAACCGGTTGACACCAAAATCCGTTGCACTTATGATTTGACACCTCTTTGTCCCCCTTCTGAGGACGAGGTTGTGCTTCTTTGCGGATCTTCTTCACACTCGGCTGAGCCTGAGTGCTATTTTCCCTTGAAGGAAAAGGTGTTCAACCCTGGTATTGAAGTCTTTAAGCCATCTCAGTATCCACCTGATGAAATAAAAGGAAAAATCTTTGGAAATTTTGAAGACATGCTTGCACCGCTTCCTACTTGCTTCCACCGTGCTCCATCGCTGCTTAAGGGAACCCTGCCACTTCTTCTTTGGCTTGCCTTGTTCACCTTAAGCTCGTGCTTATTGATGGATGAAAACTATGTCTTTGATCCTGGTGGATATGTTTCATGCTTCTTCCGTTGATGATCAAGGTCGAGTCAGGCTCACGACTCGGTTAACAAAAACCAAGCGCTTCTTGGGAGGCAACCCAAGCATCTATGTTTTCGCTTTCTTTACCATAAGTGTAAGGGGGACCCTTTGGTTTGTTTTCCTCTCCTCACTTCTTAATCAGGGATTCGAGCTTCAATGATCTACTCTTGATGATTCTTGACGACCCGTGATTCCGTGTTCTACTTCTTCCCGGTTCTATCCTAAACTCTTTTCGATTCACTATTTTATATTTTCTCAATATTAAAATAGGAATCTCTTTAGTTGTCTTTTCCTTAGCGAGATTTAAACAACGTGCACAATGTCCTAAGTGTAGGGGAGTTTACTCCCATATGCTTAAACATAGAGGACAATGTTTATCTTAAGTGTAGGGGGGACTTCTATCAAAGTTAAGTGGTCTTTTCCTTGTATTTGTCCTCATTTTAACCGGAAAATCAATTTTTCGACATTTTTCAAAATTTTTGATCTATTTTGGCCTATTAGTTTTACCCTTTGTATAGTTATTTTCTTTCTTTGCTAAGAATAAATGTTTAATAAGTGGTTTTAATTTTCAAACGTTGTGAATCTTTTGACTCAATCCGAGTTTACTCTAGCTAGTATCCTTAACGTGTTTAAGTCAAGTTTTGCTAGGCTTTTATATAAGGAGCTATAAAACGCGAAAGTCTTAACTCTCACGGGTTAAGAACAAGAAATTTTCGCAAGTTCCTATAATTGATCCTAGAGAGTCGTTTATCAAGGGAACTTTAAAATGCGATTTCTAAACTTGAAAGAGTCTAAGAATTTGCAAGATCCTATAGGCGACTCGAAAACCCAAAACTTTGATTTAATAGGCTAAGCATCCACGAGTCTCATTCCTTGAGATTTTAAACTGTAGAGAACGAGAGATGATAGAGCCAATTATAAGTTCGGTATTCTTTCGTGAATTTATGTGAGTTAATTATAAGCCTATTCTCCCATCGCTTGCTAATAAATTTATCTGCTAATAAATAAGGTTGTACGATTTGAAAAGTTACTTAGCTTCTAGCCCCAGATCGTTTAAAAGTTGCTCGGTATGTATTAGAGTTCATAGCCAAGGCAAACTTATTGAAGCGGGACGCGAAGATTGGCGAGTCCGAAAAGGCCCTAACAAGGCATGAGGGCTATATTTTGTTGCTAAAGATCCAAAGTGATGTGAAGAATCATTTATCAAAAATCAATATGAAGGATCGAGACACACGACGTAAAGCAATACTCCCCAAAAGTCATGGAGAAGTGTATCCGAAAAGACCCTAACAAGGTATGAGGATAAATAGATCCAAGTCATAAAAGGAGGCGGATCGTTGTATATCAAAGTCCAAAATAAAGATTGGAGAAAAATGAAGAAGTTGTGGTCCAAGTATGAATCTCTCAAAGTTCAAGTGAAGAAATTCCAATTATGAAGAGAAGACCATTATTTCATGAACGTCTCTCAAGATTAGAAGTATGAAGTCGCTGCCAAATATCGGTCCGAGAAAGGTCTCAAATCGCGAAACGAGTTATGCCAAGATATGAACTTTTTGAGGTCCCGAGAAGTAGTTTTAAAAGATTTTGTCCTTTAGCTAACTATTTATTAAATCGTTCACCTTATTTTAAGAATAAATAACTATCGAAATAAGTCAAACAATGCATCCTCGTGATCATTCAAGACAAACAATAAAATATAAGAGATACCCGTAGGAATAAGGGAGTCTAAGTGAATAATTGGCCGACATGAGTTCGTGTTAGTCTACTAACTTATAATAACAATGATCTCGTTTTTAAGCTTGGTTTGGAGAAAGTGAAAACTTGAGGATGATGATTATTCATAACATTTTCAAAACCCAAGGTATGTTTTTGATTTCTTTACTTTGTATGTTTTTAATTTTCTATTTCTTTAATAAAGGCCAACGTGGATTGATTATGATGAAAAGTGTAATCTTGCTTTGTAACTATGCATTGCATGAGGACATTGCAATGGTCAAGTGTAGGGGATTTGATAGGTGTGTAAACACCCATCTTTTCTACCACTTAATTACAATAATAACCGGACCAAAACGTGTATTTTATGTCTTTTATGTCGGAATTATGCGTGGTTTGTGTTTTTGTTGTGATTTAGGACGAAAAGGTGAAAAGTGGAGAAAACACGGGAATTCACGAGCATTTACGGACTTTTATTGAAGAAAAAGATGAAAGACGGAGTCAAGAAGTCAAGAGTGCAAAAAGAACGGAAGTCCAAGACCAATTCTGAAGATTTATCGAAGAAATAGTCAAAAGACGGAAGTTTATCAAAAGCCGAAGAATTCAAGTCTGTTTTATTGAAGAACTTAAAGACGAGTTCGAAGAAATCCCGAAGCCAAAAGTCCCTTAAGTCCAAGTTTAAATAAGATTAGAAGAAAAGGAATAATGACGCAATTAATGAAGATTAATAAAAGGAGGGACTTAAGCTTGTAATTAAGAAGAAATGAAAGAGGGGAGGAAGCTTCCTAATCCTCCCCTATAAATAGACCATTAGTGTGTTCATTTGTTTTTGTTGGCTAAGTGTGACAATTAGTCTTCCACCATTTTCCTTTCCTTGCACCTTTAATTACCTTGTCAATTTAAATACTTGTCAAATTTAATTACCTTGTCTTGCACTTAATTAGCATTTAATTTCAAGTAAGTTTTTCTTTTAATTCTTGTTAATCTTTATCTTTATCTTGTTAATCTCATTCTACCTTTCTTTAATCTTTGTGTTGATTTGTTTATGTTCATGTTCTTAATTTTTGTTGATTTATTTAAGTGGGTTTTGATTATTTTGATTTAGTTTTGTTAGTTTTATTGTTTTTGGATTGATTGTTTATGCTTAATAGATGCTTTGTTATTGGTTTGATTTAATCTTGTGTTTGATTTAGCTTTGGTTTTATTTAGATTCGTGCTTTATTTTATTTTCCTTGTTCTTCGGTTTATTGTTACTGATCTTCCCCAGGATTCGTGCCCAGCCGTTATTCCGAATAGAGGCTTTGTCAATTTGTGCTTTATTCGGAATATTTAATATTCCGAGTAAGGGTTTAGCAGAGATTGCTATTCGGAATTTCCATTATTCCGAATAGGGGGGATTTTCCGAATAGACCTTTTATTCCGAATAGGGAGTATATTCCGAATAGGTGACAAAATTCCAAATAGGTGAAAAAATTCCGAATAGACCAATTATTCCGAGTAGGCACTTTATTCCGAATAGGGGGATTTTTTCGAATAGGAAGCAATATTCCGAATAGGGGCATTATTCCGAATAGGGGCTTGATTCCGCATAGAGCTGACATTCCGAGTAGGCTAAACTTTCCGAATAGACCATTATTCCGAGTAGGGTATATTTAGGATAGGTGACATATTCTGATTTGCCATATATTCCGAATAGGGTTTATTCCGGATAGAGCTTATTTTCAGTTTCTTTAAATTTAGTTTTTAAGTTTCTTCCCTTTTATTTTAAGCTTTATTTTTCCCACCTTTTTCTTTAGTCGCACTGTAAGTTTATTTGCATTAGATTTATTTTAGTCATGCCTTAGTTTAAGTTTTAGTTTTAGTTGCGTTTTAAGTTTGCCTTAGTTAGATTTAAGTTTGCGTTATTTTCATTCAGTGCCTTTAAATTCTCGTCAAGCTTTTAATTACTTGCACCATTTACCTTATTAGAGTTAGATTTACTTTAAAGTCATTTACATTAATTGTTTCGCACTTTTATTTTAAATACTACAACGACACATTTTTGTTTCACCAAAGAACGACTGAGTCACACATTAAACACAAGTTTTTCAATTCGAAGAGAACAACACAACAAACTTTAATTTTTATACGGGCCAAAAGCCTTGTATCATGTGTCCATACTAAATACTCTTGATTATTTGGGAAAGTTTGATGGAAAGTCTGACCCAGGATATCTTGTAGGATATTCATTGCAAAGTAAAGCATATAGGGTTTACAATTTGGCAACTAAGAAAGTTGAAGAAAATGCTCATGTCAATTTCTTAGAAAATAAACCCAATGTTCTAGGAATAGGATATGCTTGGATGTTTGATTTAGATTATCTAACTAACTCCATGGATTACTACTATTTGCAAAAGGATTGTCAAACTAACAATGCAGGTGAGGAGTCAAGTGCAACTAATGCAGGTACTCAAGAAGATGTTTCTTCATCAGATGATGTTGTTCATGTCTATGTGCCCAACATGCCTACTGTTACTCCCATGTCTGCAACTCCCAAGAAGCAAACCATGCCATCAAATGATGATCAAGCCTCCCAGGAGCTTCAGAGGCTTCAAGATCAAGAAAAGAATGATACATCTACTAATAAGCATTTAGGAGAAGAATCTTTTGAGTCACAACACTCAGCAGTACATACTATACCTAGCGGTACTTCATCTGCAAGTACTGGTAAGTCAAAATCTGCCAAATCTGTTGACTCGCTAGAAGAGATTTTGCAAGCATTGGACGATGAAGACTTATATGCCAATCTAGCTGAAGGAATCTTCTCTAAAGCTTCCTATGATGAGCAGGGTGCAGTAAATAATTTCAACAATTTGGAAACAGAAATTCCAGTCAGTTCTATTCCCATTCATAAAGTCAATAACAACCATCCTACTACACAGATTATTGGTGAACCAAAATCTGCTGTACAAACCAGAAGACAACTGCAAACCAATATTGAAACTCATGCATTAGTGAGTTATGTCAAACAACATCAGAGAACAAATCATAAAGATACTCAGTGTAAAATCTGTAAAAATAAGGTCATAATTTAATTCTATTTTCATTTATTTTGAAGTATTTTATAACGTTAAATATTATTATGTTTAACGGTTTAAGTTGAAACCAATATTAAATATTATATCTTAATATTTTGACGAGCAATTAAATAAATAATAGCAAATGTTTTCGAAACTCGACAAAGTAAGGACTCAAATTTATTGGAGAAATGATTTTAAAAACGATGGCGCAAGTCTCGTGTCTTGAATCATCCGTTAAGTCATCCAAACAAGCTTCGAACACCTATTTTTCAAAAGTAAATAAAACATTTACAAACTTTACCCTTAACTATTGTTAGTTGCTATTTGCATTTTCTTTGTTTTAGTATATATGTATTTTCTTCCCTCATTTTCTCATTTACAACAACAAAACACACACACATCTTAGAAAGCTCTCTCCCACTCTCCCATGGCTGCCAGCCACGGCCGCCGCCGCCTCGCCGCCACCGGAAAAGTTTTCCGGCCGTATTTTCCGGCGAACACCCTTTTTCCGGCCGAGACTAATATTGCTCCAAAACCCCAGATCTACACAACCCCCATAACCACTTTCTGCCACTCGCTGCCACCAACGCCGCCAGCTGCCGCCGTTGTCTTGGTGGGTTTTTTGGCCGCTGCCGCCGTTTGGTGGTATGTGGGTGATGGGTACATTTTGTTTCAAGTGGGTCTACCTTAAAAACCCCAAAAACCTTTTGATATTGTCCCGATCCACACATGCAAGATGGTTACAATCAAGATTAGACAAAATAGTTTAATTATTTTATTTATTTTATCTATGGTGGTTCTTGGCCGCATTTTGATCAGAAAAGGGGGCTGTCAGCCGCCCAGCCACCCGTGGTGGCGGCCGGACGTGGCCACTGTAACCACAGCCGCACCATGGTGGTGTCGGGCTGGTGGTGGTGATGCTCCTGGACTTGTTTTTGTTAATTGTTTGTTATTTTGGGTATAAGATCTAGATGTATACTTGTATTTGTATTTTTATTATTATTACTTTATTTTATTGTTTTTATTTAATAATGAAATGATAAATAGAAAGTTTAATGAATAAGAAAATAAATAAAATTATAACCATTTATATAATAAGTTTATTTTTATTTTTAATTAGGTTAAAAGTGATATATAAAAGAAATAAATAAATAAATAAAGGAAATAACAATAGTGAGATGTATGAAAATACATATTTTGAGGATACAATAATAATTATTATTAATAATAATTAGGGTTTAATAAAATATAGAATGTAGGATTCTGAAAATATTATAATAATAATAATTATTATTATTTGATAAAATGAGATATATAATTATTTAAGGACTTATAAGAAAATAATAAATAAATACATATTTAAAAGATTGTTGTTATCAACATTATTATTAATAAATGGTATATTAAAATATAAAATTATTTAATGATATATGGAAAGTAATTAAAATATTGATGGGGATAATTAATATATTAATTAAGGTATTGATTAAAAATGGAAAGTAATTAATTAAGGAGAAATGGAAAGTAATTAAAATATTAATGGTGGGAATATATAATTAATATAATAATCATATTATTAAAAATACCTTAATTAGAATATTGATTGAGAAAAATATTAATTGGGTATTGATTGAGACAAAGTAGGAAAAAATTATGTATTTTATATACATGGAAAATGTTATAAAAATGGCAAGGTCATGCCGAAATTTTCTAAAAATGTATACTTTTATAAAAGAAATAGTTAACGAATAACTACGTTATAAAATAATTTTTGAAAAGTATTATTTTAGTTAATATGACATGTAACGTTATATATGATAAATAAATTTTAATGAGTTATATAACGATTTTCCAACGAGTGTCGAATTATATAAAAATAACTTCGTATACACTATTATAACCGAAGGATATAGTATATAACTTAAGAAATACATTTTTAAATGTTTGTTCTAAATAATAACTTGCGACATGAATTATGAGCGTCATGTTCACATATAAATTATACCGAATATATTATATGATTTATTTTATCATTTTATTTTATTTGGCCAACCACCAAAGTTTTACGAGTTAAATTTTATTAATTATTTTGTGTCGAGTTGATGTAACCATCCATCGGGAAAACACCAAAACTTAAACCTCACCAAACGATTGGAGCATAGCTGTGGAATTATTTACAACCGCGGAAAGATATTTGTTGACGCTACATGATTATTTATTATGGTATATTACGACTATTGGAATCAAGCCGTATATATTATGTGATGCTGTGTGGTGTGATACTTATATTCTGCTGATGTCTGCATTTAAGGTGAGTCTATAACCCCGCTTTATACTAGTTATTAAATGATTTTAAACCCGTGAGGGGGAATACATGTTTTATAAACTTAGAACATAAGATTTTTATGGTATGCTTTGTCCCTTTATGAATGGACCCGTGGTTGCCTTTAAATTTCATTAAGTGATTGCCTTTGTTAAAACATCAATTATGGACCGTTAACTAGCTTATGATGGGCTAGCCGCTAGTACAATTAATAGATCTATGGGGGAAGCCGCCCCAGTTCAGTTTGTGTGGACTTGTCATAGAAGCTTAGGCCCGACCTCCGCACTGTTTGGACATATTGTATTGAGAAGTCAGGTATACGGCAATGTACCAAAAATCTAGAGGTAACCGACAATTAATAAATTTCTCGTCTTATTAGACTGATATGGGAGTGTTTAAGGGCTCGGTTCCATGAGCTTATTGCAGTTTATGCTATATACAATTATCATTGTTGATGCAAATTATTATTTGATGCTTATAAGCATGCCACAAACTTATAATCTTTGCTTGTGTTCAAATTGATTTCATAAACCTATAGATTCACTCGGCATTTTTGCTGATTGTTTTACTCACATGTATTTCAGGTAATCAAGAAGTGGAAGCTTGGAGGTCACGGGGAATGAAGTTGTGCACTGCTTTTGTTGTTCAAACTCTTTGATTTATTTATCGTTCCATTTTTAAAACAAACCAATATGTTGTTTTAACTTATCTTTTGGTAACGATTACTTGGGACTACGTTACTCTGACAAATGTTTTAGGAACGATAAATCTAAAACGTCTCTTTTCGAGTCGTTCTTTATAAATTATGTGTTGTTGTATCATTGTTTAGCACCCAAAGATGTATTCCGCTGCGTGTAAATTTGGGGGTGTTAAAGATTGGTACCAGAGCCATGAGTTATAGAGAACTAGGTCTTTATTTTAAAAACCTAAACTATAACTGTCAGTTTTTATTTTTCAAAGAGTCGGTGCACCGGACTTCGCGTGACTTCAGGTTCAAGCTACTTCTGGGATTACAACTTTAGTATACATTATTATGTATGCCTTATTGCTAAGTATTTCTAAATAAATACTATAATCCTTTATCGATATATATTTATGTCGTTAAAATTTTCGATAAAAGTTTATCATTTATTAATGATTAACTTAAATAAATACAATAAATTTTCAAAATCTTTCTGTATTTATTTTTGAAGTATTTAAATTCCTTTTATTGCAAAAATTTTATATTATGACCTTACATACCTTCATCTGCGCGCGTTACTTTCATTGTTTAACCCTCTGTGATATCTATATAGATGTCTAAATCGTCTTCCGGCTATTTTTGCCTGGACGTCTTTTAACGTAGTCTCTAGACCATTGTGTAACTCAATGTGTCCTTGGAATAGACTAACCGCTATCGTGTGAGTCACACATTTTGAAATACTTCTTATAATCGTGTTGAATAATACCATGGTTTTTCATAATATTTTGTTGATTTTTATTATCGTTTTACACGACATGCGAAGATTTAATTCGTTGACATTTATATGTATCGACTGCAAAGTGTATTGTTCGCTTGTATCTCGGTAACGTCATCGTCATTTTATAAATCATCGTCTAGATTATGACGCTAGAATTGGAATACGATTTTACTTATATAAAATTGTATCATTTGTTTTTTTTTCATTAACCTTCTCGCTCCCGGAGTGTAGCATGTTAATGTTCCATTCTTTTCTTGTTATGTTTTGTGTTTTTGACAATCGTGGCACCAAGGAGATTTGCCTACATTGCATTTTGGAATCTAAATTACGAACGTCTTTCACCGTCTTGCTTCCTAAATTTCGTGTTGAATACCTTGAAGCATTTTCTGTCATTCATCATGCTATATTTTATTTGATGCTCATTACGAGATTTATTTTTCGTTGTTATAAAATCCACAAGACATGTGTGTATATATGTATATATTTTGAGCCGTTAAGTAGTGTCGAAAAATACACTTTATGCAGAAACTGTAGGGGCAGTATAAACAGGTCAAAACTTAAAAGTAAAACCTGCGTTTTTAAAATAAAATAGTCAAATCTGCACAGAACTTGCAGGGGTATTTTAGTCATTTATTATTGGGTTTCAGGTCTCGGGTAAAACCAGAAAGTCGTCTGAAACGTCGTTTTGCATCAAAATGCTTTAGACTCCGAGTCTTGGAAATGTCGTTTATTGGGTCAATTAATCGGCTCATATTTAAAAGTCAAATTTGACAGAAAATTCGAAACATGAGTTTTAAACGTTTCTAAGCAGTTTTGAGTTCATTTGAGATCGTAAAATTTTAAAGAATATTATTTTACAACTAACTAATACTAGTCGCATGTGAAAATGTCTAAAAATAGAAATATTTTAGAATTAGCAATTACCGGATTAATGGTGTAATTTGAAAATGAATAATATACTTTCTTAAAAGCATGTTGTGTCTAGTATCTTACATAGAATACACATATGGATTGATTTATTCTTTTTATGTATATGACTCATTTGTCATTCGATGTTATTTTATTTTTATTTTTATTTTCTTCTAACCTTCCATTGATTTGGGTTGAGTTCTGATGTTTTTCTTCACATTCTTCGTCGACATTATTATCACGTGTCTCATGGCGTTTCCGTCTAAACCTTATAACCTTTTGAAACCTTATTAATTCGTGAAGATTTCATTGGTTTTCCTATGAGCTACTATTTGCAACTTTTTTTTTGCAACCCTTTTGGTTATTATATACCTCATTAAATGTCATCATATAATTTTAATTGACATTTTTACTACAATTACTTCATAAATTGTTTTACTTTGATATTATGAAATAATTTTTATAACATTTAAGTTGTTGCTTACTGAATATCTCACAAATTACTGTATCCTATAAACTTATAAACTATTTTTAAATTCTATTTTTCAAATGGCATGGTTTATATATAAACATAAGAAACGTAATACTTTTCGACGAAATGGAGCACTGCATTACTAGACCTAAATTATACATGGCCTGATCACCTATGTCTAATTTAGAAGGAGCCATGCTAGGCTGAATAGTAGTCACCTTAAAAATCTTGATAATAATCAACTTTTTACTTGTATTTATGATAAAGATAAATAAAATGAAAAGTAGTTTTAAAAACCCTTATATCTCATACAAGTAGCGCAATTTCTATGCATCCTCATACGTTTTCTTACCTTTTCTTGAACAAATTACGCGCTTACGAATACGTTTTTACTCGACAATCGTTTTTCCACTTGTTACTTCATATTGTCTTACAACTGATTTCTTTTGACCGTTCGTCTAATTACTAACTCTTGATAAATGACTTGAAAGTCTCGATGTTTTATCCTTCCTTCTCGTCCAATCTTCTTTATGCGACTGGGTAGATCCTTGGAATGTCTCTGCACGTGAATAATGAATTATCACTAGAGTGATTTCCGTATATCCAGGATGACGTCCGTCACTCTCGTTTGTCTCGAAATCCACCCTTGTGAACCGTGCTTTGACTTCTCCCTTTAAACACTAACATCGTTCGTTTGATTTGTTTTACTTACAAGTGATTATTAGGAATTCCCTTTTATTAAAATTTTTGTATGGATCTTATTTCCGATCGTGTAACGACCACCGCTAAGTTAACGAGCTAATAATGGTGAACCATCGACCGCACCAACCAAATTTGACAACTTGTTTAATCTATTATTTCTTATCATCATACCATCAATGCCTTTATTTTATTATTCTCTTTAAGAATGCATACGACATTTGCTTCGTTTTCTTTTGTACCATTGATTTCGTATTAATTGTTGACTATTATTTTCATTCGTATTCGTTTGTTATCTTGTCACATTTCGAAACCCGAATATATTCCATGTTTATATTGAAATAATAAACACCTTTAAGTATTTCTACAACATATTATAAAATTTTTATGTTTATACATTTTCCAATGATTTTTAATTATCAAAATAACCATCACAAGTAAAAGGTCAAATTTATACACCAAATTTTGTATAACTAAAACTAATGTTTAAAACAAAATTATGTTCTACCTTTTGAACTAATTGACTTATCATACTTTACATTTAATGTAATGAAATTACCAGTTTAATTTATATTCCTAATAATGATTTAATTTATAAATTATATTTTCTAATTGTAAACATCAATACGAGTTTAATTAATAAATTCATGTCAATCTTTCAAAGTTTCTTAAGACAACCAAAATAAATTATGAAGCTATCTAACTCCTATTTTGATATATCATCTTTATCAAGAAAGTACCTCAATTACGTTTTAAGGTAATACCAAAACCGGGATGGATGATTGTGACAAACGTTATTTTAATATTAATATTTAATTCATTCTTCGCCCTCATTTTTCTAGTATTGTGAATTATTATGTTTTATGGTTACGTGATTCGAGATCCCTCGTCGATCGTTAACCTTAAATCATTTTACCACATCTTGTCCGTTTATGCGTTTATTGAATTTATTTTTATCTCGTTCTGTTCCTCGTATTGAATATCACTATTTTATTTTGAGTTTAAAATAAATCTCGGGAAGCAGTGTATAAGAAGAAACGATAAGTGTCACCAGGATTTATGCGTGTACTTGTGGAATGATTGAGGACCGAATCTCTTAATGAATGGAGTTAATAAATTTGTTACAACCTCGAGGAGCATGTTGAAGCCGACACCGCAAGTGGAAAGACTCTTGTGATCAAGTGGTTATTATCAAGGGTTCGTTCAAGGTTTTCTCGATGATTAATGATGGAAATCTATACTTGATGTTATTGTTTGACCTTTTATTTTTATGTACTTATGTGGTATGTGATCTAGTCAAATGATCGTAAGTTGTGAGAACTTGAGACGACATCATCCGATGACGTCCGATCATGTAGAAAATATATTATGTAATATCTTTTTGACTTTCAACGACGATGTTTATTGAGACTTTAATGCGCGTTGGCGAAAGTGAGGCGAGTTGAGCGGTGGGACGTCGCTCCCTTAAGGTGGTGAGGATGTAAAATCCGTAAAAATAAGGTCATAATTTAATTCTATTTTCATTTATTTTGATGTATTTTATAACGTTAAATATTATTATTGTAACACCCCCAAATTTATACAACTCAATACAGCAGAAGACTAGTTGGTGTTACGGGATAGCACATTACTCACATCATAGACAACGCTTAAAAGTCGCGTCGTTTTAATAATAAAGCATTTCCATTCATAAATATCAAAGTTACATCGGTCCCAAGTCATATAATTTCATACAAAATTTTACAAAGTATTTGAATGGAAAATATTGTTTAAGTGCGGACCATGAATTCTTGTCGTCTTCCCGAGAATTACCTTCAAGTACCTGAGATAAAACATGTTAAAAGAAAAGGTCAGCGATAACGCCGAGTGAATTCATAGAGTTTAATATAATCCATCAATATAATATCAGTATAAAATTTTTACTAAAAATCATTTTGTACAAATCATTTTAATAGGCCATAAAATAGCCAAATTCGTTTTATACAAATCCTTATCGAAAATCATAATATAGGCATTTGCCTTAAAAATCATTATACGAGCCAATGTCACAAAAATATCATACAATACGTCTTATAACGTTGTATGAAAATAAAAACCGTTATATGAATATGGTTATGAAAACCAAAACATGAACATAATATCAATAGTATGACCCCGTATTGCTAGTCAGGCAATACTTCGTAATTCGGTGCGTCTAATAGTATTTCGTTAGCTTGGATTATTATAAGCCGCATGACATTGTTACCTTACTAAACCAACAACGGGTAGCTAACCCGATACTCAATTTGCCCATCTAAAGTAGCGTGTCGTCACAAAGGTCACGCTATGGAAATCTTCTCATACATAAATTCTCTTACCAATCAATGTGGCACGACGGGGATCAACCGTCAAGGCGCGAACTGGGGTGATCGTCCCCAAATAGTACTATTATATGCACAAGCGTCTACCAAATCCCGGTAGTTCACAATTCATGCTAATGGGACTTTTAGTGACATAACCTAACTTTAATTATCCATTTTATATCATCTATCGGGTCCTTTAACCATTTATCGGGTCATACAATCGGGTCATTCAAACATTCGGGTCCAAATCAATAAACAAACAATCGGGACAAATGGTGTCCAAACTTTTATTAAAACTAACATGTTATCTCCCTCGCGGGTTTATAAAGCATTTATAAAAACATTTAAAAGAGTGCGAGGCTATGAACTCACGTTGATGTGGGAAGGCGGGTTATCGGCAATTCGGACGTACGGTACGTGCTTCAATCACGGAAACCTAGACAAATAATACTCGTCTTAGACTCATGTCCAATGACTTTATAAAAATAACAATTATGTATACATATGATGATTATATATATATGATGATCAAGTGGGTTTACATATTCTTGTTTACTCATTTTAGTGTTTACGTATTGGTATCTTCTTACTAGTTTACTAGTTTTACCTATTTACGTGTTTTAAGTCTAATAAACTTATTATAAGTTCTTTAACTTGTATTAATCCATGTTATACTTATATTATCAGTATCCATACTTTAGAAGTTGGGCCTAAATGGGTTAAGCCCAATAATAAGTTTATAAGTGTTTTAGTCCATTTTTGTTGTATTATTAGTCCAATAACGTTAATTTAGTCCGTTAACGTCCGTATGTCCTATAGTTCGGGTTTTATCGGTTTTTACTTGTTATACATGTTTATATATCAGTATATAAGTTTTATAAAGTTTACATTAGACGGGTCCAACCATCTAAGTTTTATTTAACAAAAACGTTAATTTTACGGTATTAGCCGAAAAAGTCGTAAAAATCATGTTTATAGTTTTATAACTTATAAAACTTAACAAGTTACCATTTTTAATAAAATGTCCACTTATTTACCATTGTACATATTTATATAAATGTATTATATAAGTTAGTGGGTTTTAATTTATATTTTATACTATTAAATTTTTGAGTGCTCATATAATAGTATTATACTTTAATTTCCAAAATCTGATTTTTATCTTCATCTTCGCCAAAACTGCCATATCTTGAGTTCTATATGGAGATAGAGGCTCAAATGTTTATCACATAAACTACATGATACGTGCTCCATTTAACTCTTCTATAGCTACTGTTGAATCATCCTCTAAATATTTTATAAAAATCGTCCAAAACAGTAAACTCAGATTTGTACCCTAAACTTGTTTTGATCATATCTCACTCATTACAATGATTCCATTGTATGGCCAACTCTCACATGTGTACAAGACCCATAGCTTACTGTAAATCCATTATACTTAATCATTTTATCAGTTCATGACATGTTTCTTTACTGTTTTATACAGCCATCATTTTTAAGCAAGATTTTAGCCTTGTTCTTTATTGTTTTTCATCTTTTTAAGCATGTTTATCAACACCAAATCCCAACACAATATTTTTATCATCATATAATCATCATAAACATATACAATAGGAAATAAAATACATGATTACATAACCAAAAATAACAAGAGGATGAGAAGGACAATCTTTATACCACCAAGTTGATGTAGGTTGTGATTTGGGCATGGATTTTGATGGAGAAACTTGTGCATAGCCAAGACCATCTTCAAGACCACCAATCTTCATGATCACCTTGTGGAAAATCAGCCCTAATACTCCATGGAAACTCCTCCTTGGATGTTATAACTTGCACCAATCTTCATCTTTTTGAATGGAGATTAACATATGTTAATTATAACATATGTTTGTGGTTAAAAATTGTATGAATGGGGTGTTTTGGTTGAGATATGGGACGGCAACAATGGAGGATGGGAGAGATGTTTTGAGTTGTTTGCATGGTGAGAAATGAGGAAATGGTTTAAGTTTGGTGGTTTTGGTTTGTTGTAGCTTACACATTAAGCTTAGACATGTGTTAGCTAAATTGTTGAGGTTGTGACACATCATAGATGTGTTGGTGAGTTTTGGCCGCCCCATGTGTAGTGGGGTGGGAAATTAGTTTGTCCCATCCCACTAATTTACGGGTATTCCTCGATTCTAGTTTTCTCGATTTGCGTGCCCTCGGGTCGTTTTACGAAAAACGTTTTTATAAATTATGAATCAACGGCACAAAACGAATCCAATAAAAATTGTCTCATCAAAAACGGAGTTCGAAAACGTAAATACGTAATCCTAAGGTTTCCGGTTTAGTTGTAAAGGACGTTGATAGGTGTGTAAACACCCATCCTTTTACCACTTAATTCTGGCTAAAACGAGACCAAAACACGTATTTAATATCATTTGTTTAGAATTATGCGTGGTTTTTGTGTTTATTGTGTTTTCAGAGCCAACCGGATGGATATTGGAGAAAACATGGGATTGCACGGGATTTATCGAAGAAAAAGACTCAAGATAAAGTCTATTGTCCAAGAGATGCAAAAGATTTGAAGTCACTGGGCCTATTTGACGATTTATCGAAGAAAAGGACCAAAGATGGAAGATTTACATAAGTTGAAGAAACTCAAGTCTATTAAACGAAGAAATTAAAAGACGAGTTGAATTTAATCGACGACAAATCCCGAATCAGAATCGAAAACGGAAACTTTTCTGAAAAGACGAAAAGACAAGAAGAACGGGAGAAAGCCCACTCACAAACCAAAAGACAAGGCTATAAATAGCCCTCCCCTCACACATTTAGGCCAGCTTTTTAGTTAGTTTTAGTTTTCTTCTCCCCTACTTTTCTCTTTTTCTGTTTCGTATCATCACCATCACCACTAGGGTGATTGGTGATTTTGATCTTTGTTCTTCCAATCTTGTTATTTTAATCCTTGTTTCATCTTGTTAAAACATTAATCATTTAATAAAAGTTCTTGTTTAATCTTTCCATTTTATCTTGTTCATCATCATTTTTCTTTTCAAGTTCTTAAGTTCTTATTTTCTTGATTTGATCTTCAAAAGTTGTTGGGATTTGTGTTTTTGTTAATGGGATTTGTAGTTTATGGTTAGTAGATGCTTTGTGTGTAGTTTTATTTAAGATTTGGTTAAAAATTTGGTGATTTTTGGATTAAAACGATTTTCCTTGTTCTTCGGGTACTGTTTCTGTATCTGGGTTTCCCAGACTTCCGAACGAAGCAAAAGTTCCGAACGAACCAAAAAGTTCCGAATGAGTTGTCTTTAAAAAGTTCCGAATGAGTTTGTCTTTAAAAAGTTCCGAATCAGAAGAAACTTTCGAATGAACAGTAACTTCCGAATGAAACTTCTGAATGAACAGTAACTTCCGAATGAACCTAAGTTCCGAAGCAAAGACTTCCGAGTGAAAAGTTCCGGATGAACTAAAAACTTCCGAATCAGTAGAAAGTTCCGAATGAACCTAAAAGTTCCGAATGAAGGCCAACTTCTGAATGAACAGTAACTTCCGAACCAACTTCTTTATCAAAAGTTCCGGATGAAGGTTAAAACTTCCGAATCAATTTCTTGTTAGTGTTTCTGTTTTACTGTTTATCTGTTTCTTTACTTTTATTTCACAACTTATATTTCATACTTCAACTTTAACTTTAAGTTTAATTTTAATCTTAATTTCAATTTTAATTCAAATCTTTATTAATTGTCATTATAGTAATTGTGTTTGATTTAAATTTTCATTTAAACTCTTTATTAGATTAGAAAACCAAACCCTTTTATTTAGTAACCAAGAACAATCATTCCACTTAAGGCCGAGATCAATTCGAGAGGACTGTGAGAGAATTAGAACCCAATGAAAATCAAAGTATCAAATGGCGCCGCTGCCGGCTCTTCTCGTTAAGATCAAAAGTTTTTTGTGAGAACTTGGATTTTGGGATCCGTTCCCCGTGAACGTTACTTTTTCATAAAAACTTTCAAAAACACTAAAAAATATAAAATTTTCAAAAAATACAAAAAAAAAATAATAAAAAAAAAACATAAAAACCAAAAATATTTTTGCCTTGTTTTTCTTTGTTCGTTCTTTTGCAGGTGTATGCGCACTCGATCCACGTCTTATCAAGAGCCTCTCGATAACTTAGACATGGCTGGTGTACAAAACAACAATAACATACCACCTCCGAACAACAATAATAACAACAACAACCCGCCTTTCAACAACATGAACAATAACAACAACAATGAGCACCTTCCGGATAATCGCCCGATGATTGAACTGCTGCAAGCTCATGTCGATGGCAACACGGATCCAATTGTTATACCACCAATTGCCGCCAACAATTTCGAGCTAAAATCAGGCTTTATCCAGATGGTCTCCGCTCAACCATTCTTGGGACGTACCATTGATGATCCACACGACCACATCAAGAGATTCTTGCAACTCACCAACACGGTCAAATTCAATGGTGTTACACAAGAGGTTATAAGGTTACAACTTTTTCCCTTTTCTTTAGAGGGACAAGCCCGGCATTGGCTTGCTAAGGAACCGCCACAGAGTATTCTCTCGTGGACGGATTTGGAAACAAAGTTTATAAATTACTTTTTCCCACCCTCTCGTACTACCGCTTTGCGGAATGAAATCATAAATTTTGAACAAAAGTACGATGAGTCATTCAGTGAATCTTGGGATCGTTTCAAAGATCTTTTAAGAAAATGCCCACAACATGGTTTTACCAAAGTACATCAAATTAACACTTTTTACAATGGTTTAAGCATGAGTGACCAAGATTCACTGAACAGTGCCTCGGGGGGTAATCTATTGGCTAAGACTTCCAATGCTGCTTGGGACATCATTGAGAATAAATCTCGTGTGCAAACCAAGAGTGTTCGGACCAATGTTGCTAGTGCTAGCACAAGTGACAGCGACAAGCGATTGGACAAAATCACTACACTTCTTGAATCGCTTGTCACCCACACCGTTAGCAACAACAACAGCAACAACGCCAAAAACGCTCAAGTGAACACTGTCAGCCAACCTTGTGAGATATGCGGTGGTCCTCACTCTTACACAACTTGTACCACCACCCAAGACTACCCTGCTGAGAATGTGAATGCGGCATATGGCACCTATCCTCAACCTGCTTATCAAGCTAGACCTCAAGGTGACCGTAACTTGCTTAGCTACCGCTCCAACAATTATCTTTCCCCACCTGGCTTTCCTCCTACCAACCCAAACCAACAACAAAACCTTAATCGCCCTCCTCAACAACAACAACAACCTCGACAACCATACATCCCTCCTCACAAGCAGTAACAACCGCCTCAACGTAACAATCAAGTCTACCAACAACCTGCTTACCAACCACCTGCATACAATGCTCCTCCCAACCAAACCACCACTGCATTACACCAAGAGGTTGCAACCTACATGAGGACCAATGATGTGATCGTGAAAAATATACAACAGGAAGTGCGAAACTTGAAAGCAGACTTGGTCAAGCAAGGAAACGATTTGAGAGCCGACATGAGAAACACGTTGGATAGCCAAACTAATGATCTGACGAACATGATGGCTGGTTTCTTCCAAGGTAATCAACCCTCTTCTTCGGGTACTCTTCCGAGTAACACCGTTGCGAATCCAAGAGGGGAGATGAAAGCAATCACCACTCGAAGTGGCAAAGGTACCAAGGAACCCGAGCTTCCTATACCTCCACCGGTGGTTGTGACTAAGGAGAACGAGTCACCTGCTCCTATTCCTCATCCTTCTCCTTCCCCAATTTCTCCACCTCTTCCTTCTACCCCTCCTCCACCCGTGGTTGTGAGTGATCCTATTCTCCCAAAGCCTTCCTCTTCTTCCAATATACCTTATCCATCTAGGTTGAGGAAAGAGAACCAAAAGAGCAAGGATGATATTCAGGTTTCGAACTTCCTTAAAATGTTCAAACAACTGAATTTCAATATCTCCTTCGCTGAGGCTCTCGCTCACATGCCCAAATATGCAAAAATGTTTAAAGATCTTCTGAGCGACAAGGAAAAGCTCCTCGATATTGCCAACACCCAACTTAATGAGAATTGCTCTGCAGTGCTCTTAAGGAAATTGCCAACTAAGCTTGGTGATCCGGGTCGTTTCCTTATCCCTTGAAATTTCCTGGGAGTAGAGAATTGCATGGCCCTAGCCGATCTAGGTGCCAGTATTAATCTTATGCCTCTAAGCGTTTGGAAGCAATTATCTCTCCCAGAGCTAGTCCCCACCAAAATGACTTTGGAATTAGCTAACCGTACGGTTGCTTATCCAGTGGGGATAGCCGAAGACGTCATTGTAGGAGTCGACAAATTCACCTTCCCTGCTGATTTCGTTGTCGTCGACTACGAAATGGACCCCCGTGTGCCACTAATTGTTGGTCATCCATTCTTGAGGACCGGTCGCACTCTCATCGATGTTGAAGCCGGTGAGCTTATCATGAGAGTGGGTGACGATAAAGTAGTCTTCAACATGGGAAAGCTTTCTAAACAGCCTTATTCTTACGAGAGTGTTAATTGTATTGACGTTCTTGATGAGGCTTGTGAAGAACACTTCAAAGATGCTTGTAAAAGTATTCCTACCTCTCTTCCCAATGTTGAGACCGTTTCCTCTATCGACTCATCACTATCTCTATTTGGAGAAAGTGATTTCCTTTGGAAAGATTTGGAAGCCATCATGGGAGATGTGCATTTAGACAATGACGATTCTACTACCAACTGGGATGACGATCTCAGCTTCATTAAAAACCTTCTCAAAGAAGACAATCCTTCTCCTCCATCTTCCACGGTCATTGCTATCGATACTCCGACTTCGAATACGCCTCCCGTCGAAAATCCTCCGGATTTGGAACTTAAGGAGTTGCCACCCCATCTCGAGTATGTATTTCTTGAAGAAGAGAAGAAGTCGCCAGTTATCATTGCTAAGGATTTGAAGGATGAAGAGAAAGCCCGACTTGTCGTCGTGTTGAAAGATCATAAGAAGGCTATTGCTTGGAAGATTTCGGATATTCGTGGAATTGATCCTCACTTCTGCACACACAAAATTCTCATGGAGGACGACTTTAAGCCCACAATTCAAAGCCAACGAAGGATGAATCAAAAAATCCATGAAGTCATCAAAACAGAGGTTATCAAACTTCTTGATGCAGGTATGATTTACCCTATTTCGGATTCACCATGGGTTAGTCCAATCCATTGTGTGCCAAAGAAGGGCGGAATAACCGTAGTTCCCAATGAACACAACGAGTTGATTTCCACTCGTCTCGTTACTGGGTGGAGAGTTTGTATAGACTACCGCAAACTCAATGAAGCCACGAGAAATGATCATTTCCCTCTACCTTTTATGGACCAAATGCTTGAACGATTAGCGGGTAATGAATATTACTGCTTTCTTGATGGTTTCTCGGGTTATTTCCAAATACCCATCGATCCCCAAGATCAAGAGAAAACAACATTCACTTGTCCCTATGGTACATTTGCTTACAAAAGAATGCCTTTTGGCTTATGTAATGCGCCCGGGACTTTCCAAAGGTGCATGTTAGCTATCTTCTATGACATGGTTGAACAAACCATGGAAGTCTTCATGGATGATTTCTCGGTCTTCGGGGATTCATTCTCTTCTTGCCTTGCCAATTTGGAACGTATGCTCAAGCGGTGCGAAGACACTCGCCTAGTTCTGAATTGGGAAAAATGCCATTTTATGGTAAAAGAAGGCATCGTGCTTGGACATAAGATCTCGAAAGCCGGTCTTGAAGTAGACCGTGCTAAAGTCGATGTTATCACAAAGTTGCCTCCACCTTCAACCGTGAAGGGTGTGAGAAGTTTCCTGGGTCATGCGGGCTTCTACCGTCGATTCATCAAAGATTTTTCTCAAATCGCTCGCCCGATGACCCACCTCTTGGAAAAAGATACTCCTTTTATCTTTTCCGAAGAATGCCTTGAAGCCTTCAACTCGCTTAAGGATAAGCTAACTAAGGCACCCGTCTTGGTTACCCCTAATTGGGAGCTGCCCTTTGAGTTGATGTGTGATGCTAGTGATTTTTCTATTGGAGCGGTTATGGGACAAAGAGTGAACAAACACTTCCAACCAATCCATTACGCTAGCAAGACAATGACGGGGGCACAATTGCATTATACGACAACCGAAAAAGAGCTTTTAGCTGTTGTCTATGCTTTTGAAAAATTTCGCCCCTATCTTGTCCTTTCTACCACTATTGTGTATACCGATCATTCCGCGCTGAAGTACTTGTTGACAAAGCAAGATTCCAAACCAAGACTTCTTCGCTGGGTTTTGCTGCTCCAGGAATTTAAAATCGAAATTCGCGATAAAAAAGGAGCAGAAAACCTAGCCGCGGACCATCTTAGCAGACTTGAGGATCCTTACCAAGGGGATCATCCGAACAAAGAAATCAATGATTCTTTTCCCTTGGAGACCTTAATGTCTATAAACTCGAAGCCGAATGAAACCCCGTGGTTTGCAGACTTTGCAAACTACTTGGCGGGTGGAATTCTCAAGGAAGGGTTGACGTCCCAACAAAAGAAAAAGTTCTTCACCGACATCAAGACTTATTTTTGGGACGACCCTTACCTATTCAAACAATGTGCCGACCTGATTATCCGCCGATGTGTTGATGGACCGGCAGCGTCAGAAATCCTTGATGCTTGCCACAAAGGACCCATCGGTGGTCACTTTGGTCCCAACTACACCGCTAAAAAAGTGTTTGATTCGGGATTTTATTGGCCCTCCATATATCGTGACGCTCACGATATGGTTAAAAGATGTGATGTTTGCCAAAAACAAGGCACGATCACACATAAAGACGAGATGCCTCAGAATTTCATTCAAGAGTGTGAAATCTTTGATGTTTGGGGTATCGACTTTATGGGGCCATTCCCTTCTTCTAAAGGAAGTAAATACATCCTTGTAGCCGTTGACTACGTTTCAAAGTGGGTTGAAGCCAAAGCTTTACCTACTAATGACGCAAGGGTGGTTTGTAACTTTTTGAAAGCTCTTTTCGCTAGATTCGGTGTGCCTCGTGCCATTATTAGTGATCGTGGGACTCATTTCTACAATGACCAATTTGCTCGAGTCATGGCTAAGTACGGTGTAAATCATCGTCTTTCCACAGCGTACCACCCACAAACTAATGGCCAGGCTGAAATATCCAACCGTGGTCTTAAGCGAATTCTGGAACGAACCGTGGGAGAGCATCGTGCCTCATGGGCTGATAAACTTGATGATGCTTTGTGGGCTTTCCGTACTGCTTACAAGACCCCGATCGGCTGTACGCCTTATCGTCTTGTGTACGGGAAAGCGTGCCACCTCCCCATTGAGTTGGAGCACAAGGCTTACTGGGCCTTGAAGTGGGCTAATTTTGATATAAACAAAGCCGGTGACCTACGCAAGATCCAACTCAATGAGCTGAATGAACTCCGTAATGAGGCTTATGAAAATTCTTTAATCTATAAGGAAAGGACTAAGCTCATTCACGACTCTGAGATTAAGAACCGAGAGTTCCATGTTGGAGACAAAGTCTTACTTTTTAACTCTCGGTTGAAAATCTTTTCGGGCAAGCTCAAATCTCGTTGGCCGGCCCATTCACCATTGCCCAAATTTTTCCATATGGTACTCTCGAGCTCGCTCAACCTAATGGACCTAATTTTAAGGTGAATGGCCAACGAGTGAAGTTGTACTTTGGTGAGGACACCTCTCAGGAGGTGATTCCATCCCTCACCACGTTCCCCATGAACTAAATTTGGGTCGAGTCAGGCTCGTGACTCGGCTATAAAAAACAAGCGCTCCTCGGGAGGCAGCCCGAGTATCTATCTTTTTATGTTTTAATCCCCTAAGTGTAGGGGGGACTTCTATACGTGTTTGTCTTTGTGTGGTGATGTGATTACAGGGATAAGTGCACTCTTGGAATCTTTGAAGAACCGTGCTCCCGTGTTATCCAAAATTCGGTTCTATCTCTCAACTATCGTGATTCAATTTTCTTCATACTCACATTTGAAATTGATCACTTTAGTCGTCTCTTCCTTAACTTGAGTTAACCAACGTGCACAATGCCATAAGTGTAGGGGAGACTTTTCCCACATGCTTAAACATTGAGGACAATGTTTATCTTAAGTGTAGGGGGGACTTCTATCGAAGTTTTAAGTGGACTTTTCCATGAAAATGCCTTCATTTAACCAGAAAATCATATTTTTCAACATTTTTCAAATTTTTTATTAACTTTGGCCAATTAGTCGTAATTTTTAAATTTTTATCGTTGCTTTCATATGTATATATCCCGCAATAAAGTCAAAAATATTAATAAAGTGGTGTAGCTAGTTTAGAAGTCTTTGACATATTAGGCCCGTTGCGTTCATTTTGACTCAACCCGAATAGACTTATCCAAGTTCATTCTAGCTAGTATCCTTAACCATGTAGACCTTAATTGGTTTATTAGGCTAAGTATCCACGAGTCTCATTACTTGAGATTTTAAATTGTGGAGGACGAGAAATGATAGAGTCAATTATAAGGCGGTATTCTTGCACAAGCTCACTTGGTGTAATTATTTGCATATTCTCCCATCACTTGCTAATAATTATCTACAATAAGTAAGGTCGTACGATTTGAAAAGTTACTTAGCTTCTAGCCCAAGATCGTTTAAAAGTTGCTCGGTAATGATAAGAGTTCATAGCCAAGGCATAACTTATGAAGCGGGGCGCGAAGATTGGCGAGTCCGAAAAGGCCCTAACAAGGCATGAGGATTCCATTTTATTGCTGAAGATCCAAAGTGATGTGAAAAGCATTATTCCTAAAGTCAATATGAAGGATCAAGACTCACGACGAAAAGCAATCAACTCCCATAAAGATCATGGAGAAGTCTATCCGAAAAGACCCTAACAAGGTATGAGGATAAATAGATCCAAGTCCGAAAAGGAGGCGGATCGTTGTATCTCAAAATCCCAATTAGAGATTGAAGAAATAATCATGAAGTCGTGGTCAACAAAGTTGGAGTACCCCTCAAAAGTCTCCAAGTGAAGAAACTCTATTATGATGAGAAGACCATTATCTCAAGAACGTCTCTCGAAGATATGAAGTATGAAGTACATGCCAAATATCGGCCCGAGAAAGGTCTCAAATCGTGAACCAAGTTATGCCAAGATATGAACTTTTTGATATCCCGAGAAGCAGTTTTAAGAGATTTTGTCCTTTAGCTAACTATTGATCAAATCGTCCTACTTTGCTTTCAGCCTAAATAAACTATCGAAATAAGTCCAAAAATGCATCTTCATGATCATTCTAAGACAAAAATAAAATATAAGAGATACACCTAGGAATAAGGGAGTTTAAGCATTTAATTAAGCCATGTGTGTAAGTGTTTGAATTGCTAACTTATAATAACAATGATCTCGTTTTTAAGCTTAGTTTGGGGAACGTGAAACTTGAGGGTGATAAATCTTCGCAGCACAAAAGCCCTAATGTAAGTCATTGATCTCTTTGCAAGTTATTTCCATGTAGCTATTTTCAAGTGAAAATGGTTTTCTATCCTTTTAAGTTTTAATTTCTTTTAGTACTTTAATTCTTGTTTAGTAGTATTTTAATAAGGCCAAGGTTGATTAGTTATGAGAAAAGTGTAAAATTGCTTTACCACTAAGCATTGCATGAGGGCATGGCAATGGTTAAGTGTAGGGGATTTGATAGGTGTGTAAACACCCATCCTTTTACCACTTAATTCTGGCTAAAACGAGACCAAAACACGTATTTAATATCATTTGTTTGGAATTATGCGTGGTTTTTGTGTTTATTGTGTTTTCAGAGCCAACCGGATGGATATTGGAGAAAACATGGGATTGCACGGGATTTATCGAAGAAAAAGACTCAAGATAAAGTCTATTGTCCAAGAGATGAAAAAGATTTGAAGTCACTGGGCCTATTTGACGATTTATCGAAGAAAAGGACCAAAGATGGAAGATTTACATAAGTCGAAGAAACTCAAGTCTATTAAACGAAGAAATTAACAGACGAGTTGAATTTAATCGACGACAAATCCCGAATCAGAATCGAAAACGGAAACTTTTCTGAAAAGACGAAAAGACAAGAAGAACGAGAGAAAGCCCACTCACCAACCAAAAGACAAGGCTATAAATAGCCCTCCCCTCACACATTTAGGCCAGCTTTTTAGTTAGTTTTAGTTTTCTTCTCCCCTACTTTTCTCTTTTTCTGTTTCGTATCATCACCATCACCACTAGGGTGATTGGTGATTTTGATCTTTGTTCTTCCAATCTTGTTATTTAAATCCTTGTTTCATCTTGTTAAAACATTAATCATTTAATACAAGTTCTTGTTTAATCTTTCCATTTTATATTGTTCATCATCATTTTTCTTTTCAAGTTCTTAAGTTCTTATTTTCTTGATTTGATCTTCAAAAGTTGTTGGGATTTGTGTTTTTGTTAATGGGATTTGTAGTTTATGGTTAGTAGATGCTTTGTGTGTAGTTTTATTTAAGATTTGGTTAAAAATTTGGTGATTTTTGGATTAAAACGATTTTCCTTGTTCTTCGGGTACTGTTTCTGTATCTGGGTTTCCCAGACTTCCGAACGAAGCAAAAGTTCCGAACGAACCAAAAAGTTCCGAATGAGTTGTCTTTAAAAAGTTCCGAATAAGTTTGTCTTTAAAAAGTTCCGAATCAGAAGAAACTTCCAAATGAACAGTAACTTCCGAATGAAACTTCCGAATGAACAGTAACTTCCGAATGAACCTAAGTTCCGAATCAAAGACTTCCGAGTGAAAAGTTCCGGATGAACTAAAAACTTCCGAATCAGTAGAAAGTTCCGAATGAACCTAAAAGTTCCGAATGAAGGCCAACTTCCGAATGAACAGTAACTTCCGAACCAACTTCTTTATCAAAAGTTCCGGATGAAGGTTAAAACTTCCGAATCAATTTCTTGTTAGTGTTTCTGTTTTACTGTTTATCTGTTTCTTTACTTTTATTTCACAACTTATATTTCATACTTCAACTTTAACTTTAAGTTTAATTTTAATCTTAATTTCAATTTTAATTCAAATCTTTATTAATTGTCATTATAGTAATTGTGTTTGATTTAAATTTTCATTTAAACTCTTTATTAGATTAGAAAACCAAACCCTTTTATTTAGTAACCAAGAACAATCATTCCACTTAAGGCCGAGATCAATTCGAGAGGACTGTGAGAGAATTAGAACCCAATGAAAATCAAAGTATCAGACGTTAAAATAAAATCGTAAGTCCTAATCTCTTCTCGTAAATTTGTGAGTTTATGAACCAACACAAATTTAAAACTCCAAAATAATATTCACGGATAAATTTATTTTCTGAATTGTCAGACTGTCACCAAAGACGGTGTATGTAAACGTAAGCACGTAACATTGAATCCTCTGGTTTAGACGTAGTCGATGCTACTCCAAGACGTAAATCCAAATTTCTTCCCAAAAATAAGTGACTTCATATTATAACATTAAAATAATGTTTTTAAATAATATCTGAGAATAAAATATCAACCATAAATTGACGGATTGTCACAGCATTTACCCCTAAACAGGATCTTTGTCCTCAAAGATCATCTTACTACTCGCTTCTTATAGAGTTAAAGCCATGTGGGTACTTCCTCCACATTTGGTCTTTTCTCACAAGTGCAATTCATTACAATACGCGAGTTTCATCAAACATAACTATGGGAATAAGATCAGGCTTAATGTTGACTTACTTTCTCTATCCATGATATTCACGGGTTTTTGATGAATGCAACTTTTCGCCGATCTAAACTTTACTAAGAAGAATTCAGATTTTCACTTGATAGATATTTCATCAAGTTCGATATACGAAACATAATTCACGCAGCTCTTGAAGTCCTAGGGTAGATCCAACTTATATGCCTTTCAATCCCAACTTTTACATCATCTCAATGATCCCATACAATGGGGACTTATATCCCATGATTTGTCAGATCATGAATTCATTTTTCCAAGGTTAAAAATTGTGGCATAACTTCGCTACCCATTTGGCACTCCAAGATCTACATTTCATATTCACGTAACCTCTTGCCCACTATCGGCAGTCAGTAATCAGATCCTAATTTCAACAATCATTTCAGATCTCGCGGGTCGGGTATTTTGTATGATTAGGTTCGCCATCATAGGAAACCTTAAACCTAAAAGACATGTCCAACTCACAGTGGGTGTATGTCGGGTGTCTTTATCTCAACTCCTACTTACAGATGCTCTAATATTTAGATCCTAACAAGATTCGATCTCAATCCTAATATGATGATTATCAATGATAATCTCTCCAAAGGAAAACGATTATACGGTCTATTACCAAAGGTCAATCATTCAAACATAAAACAACACTTATATTACTTTGTATCGTTACTTTACCTCGTCCCTTCGATTTGGGGTGGTATATAGTACTCTCATCAAGGTTCGTTCTCAATGATTTCTGAGCAAATCTCTAGAAATTCGATGCGAAGCGAGGATCTTGATAAAGATGTTCGATACAGGCACACTATGTTTACATAACTCTTTTGCAATTATCATTAACGGGAATGATATTAGCAGATTTGGTCAGTCTGTCGACGATGACCCAAATCGAATCAAATTCAGATGATGACCTTTGCAATAGCTAGACGTTTACTAATGTATGAGGCGATGTCTGCCTTCATAATTGCCATCAGTACAACTTCTTTAGACAAAGATACTTTTAGTCATAAATGACATAAATAGAATACTTATACTTACAAATTCCTACATAACTATATCTCAAAATCCTTCATAATTAGGCAACCATAAGTGGTCTTTAAAACATTTAACGCTATCGGCTTCTCAATTTTAATGGTTCACATTATCCGCGAACCCCTTTTATTAACTATATTATCCCTTTTATAAGCATCGGTTATATTTTAAATTGTTCGGCAATTTATATTGCACCTTCATTACTTAGGAACACATCCTAATCGATTCTTTATCTTTTCTACATAATGCGTCGGTATTTATATTCACTTCTCATGATGATATAATTATCATGTCCACAATTCACTCAGATATTCTTTCTATATTATGCGTCAGTAATTACGTTCACCTTTTTTCATATTTTTTAAGTTTCAGAGTTCATCTTTCTTCATATTTTCTAAGTTTCAGTTTCGTCTCATCTATCATTTTTATCAGTTTTTCTCAATCCAGCGTTTAAAGCGTCGATAATTATTATAATTAATTAAATAATTATTAGTTAATTTTTATGAAGCGTAAACGTAAAAGTTTTAAATTTCTTAGTTCGACCAATTATATAATGTTCAAAATAATTTTTAATTTAATTAACACAATTTTTGTTGATTTGCCGAAAATGATTATTAAGATTCGTAAATGTTTGAAAAATCTTTGGTTATACTTTGGTCAAAATTTCCTTAGTTAAAAAGCAAAAAGCATCGTTTCAAATATCAAGTCATAAATTATATAGTTTCCTCAATTCTTCTTAAGTTGTCTAGAAGTATACACAAACATTTACCCCTAAACAGAAGTTTAGTTAAATGGTTTGTGTATAAGGGAATAATCCCTTAAAATCCTTTGTTAAAACATTTGTCAAAAGACGTTTGCACTTTCTTTTTGGTAAAAATCCAAAGTCTTAAAAGGGCTCTTAATTTTTGAAGAGTCAATATATTCCATTATCTTATTAATCACACGGTCAAATAATGTTAAGGTTAAGTCTTTAATCACATATCAATTATTCAAGGTTCAGGTTTTTATTGTTTAGCCAATTCAGGGCAATTTATAACTAATTATTAACTCATTATTATTCTTATATACAAACAATTGGTCCTTAATGATCTCAAGCATGAATTTATCATTTTACAGCCTACACACGTGATTCACCAAATTTATGAATGCTACATGTGTATTAGTCAATCCAAACGTCACCACATGAAACTCATAATGTTCATTACAAGTACCGGATGTAGTGATTGGAATTCATAATCCTTTTCGCGGACGCGAAATTGATGATAACCATGCCGTGGATCAAGTCTTTAAAACATACGCTAGAACCTTGTAAATGATTGAACAAATCTTCCATTTCGAGTTATGGATTTCGTTTTCGATTGTCAATTTACTCAGTTCACGGTAATCTATAAATATAAGGAATGATAACACCATAGCTCTTCAGGATGACATGCTTGGTATAATAAAATCTTTCTCCGACAACTCTCTCAGTTGTACAGTAATTCCTTTAATTTAGATGGTGCTGACGTATAGTGCACAAGCCACAGGTGCAGCACCGGAAATATAATCAAATACCAAATTCTACTTGCCTTAATGGCGAAAGTCTAGGTAATTAATCAACAAATACTTCCTAAGATCTCAAATAACATAAACATCTTTTAATAAATTTAGTTTAAGTTCTTTCTAGATTATAATATCTATAACTAGTTCACAACCATTCACGGTATACTTTTAAGTCTAAAAGCAGGATACAGCCACCTATCGGGAATTATTTAAATCACTTTTGATAATCAACATCTTATCATTTTAGGGGAATTCTACTCGAGTTCCCATCAATTAAGACAATGTTGTCATGTCATAATCAATCAATCCATTCTACTGGCATTATCAACTTTCCAATTTTATTGCCGTCGATAAGATGTGAACTTCTCAAAAGACTAATAATAATTCATAATCCTTCACAAATTCAAGGATATATGGAGACATAACTTTCATCTAAAGAGTAAGGTCAACGCAAAATCTACGCAAGAGAATTTCAATTCATAAATAGACGAAAACATTTAACGAATATGATTATATCCCATGTTTTCATAATTTGAGTACGCATTCGAAAGCTCCTAGGATCGTTACCCAGGTCATTCAAATGATATTAAATCAAAAGAAATGATAGGAACGTCGATACATCCAGTCGGGTATCAACACTCGGTAATCAAATACTTTTCCTAAGAATCTCACTACGGGAGAATTGGACAAGAAAGAATTGTCAATTGTCAAATAAGACAATTTCCACAGATGAGTAAATTCGACTCAGAAGAATAGGTGTTACAGGCACATATGTAGGTGTCCCTAACATTATGTCCCTATTTTTCACTTCTTGCAGAGCTCATAAAATTTAATCTTTCACAATCTTCAATGAAAATGTAGTGTTTATTCATTAGTTTTATGGTGACTACTAATCAGCCTTGCATGGTCCATTCCAAATTGTATGTAGGCGCGCAACTATATACAATTTCAAGATTAACGATGCAATACTCAGTTCGTCAAAACTTTATCATCCTGTTTATTATACAAACATTTTCATGCTTAATTCTTAAATAAGAATCAAGAATAAATTTACAAAGATTTTCTTTATTATGAAAACAATTAAGTTTTCCCAGGTGTTTTATAAACAACTTCATTTCGATAACGATTACTCATAAATCTCACTTTGAATAATCCTTACAGTGATGAAAATTTATTTTTCTCAAGGGATACTGTTTTAACTTTATAAAAACAATGAGTGATCTGCAAAAGAGTGATGAAGAGTTGCTCATCAAGAACTAACTACAATATAATAGGAAATGAGCTTAGCCAAATAATCATGAGGTTCATGATCTCGATGGCACTCAAAAGAATAATCCACAACGTAACTCAATTCAAGATGAGTACTTATTCAATGGTTGTATCACTAATTCGAACATTAGGATGAAGCAAGAAAAGATAGATAACATCGGTACATGTAGAATTTAGCAATCAAAGGTAGTCTTTTCATTAATCACAAACAAGTCAAAATTGTACCGTAACACATTACGTGTCACTATGTCATACAATTCTCAGAACTCATCCTACCAACTGATATCTCAGTTAAGTTAGGGATTATTTTTAAAAGATACCACAATGAATACTAATCTACAAGAGTCATTAGGTGTTCCACATATCCCAAAAGATCCATCGGTCCCAATTCAGAAGAAGATTTCTTCAATTTATTTGTTGGACACTGGGCATCCTCGTCAGTGGACAATGGCCTAGGAACAACACTTAACACGAATCAACAATCAATTAAACCTTATAATTCAATCACAGGACTTAACGACTTATATTAACAATCTCAAATTCCATACAGGTTATGTGACACCCTAGAACCGAGGTCATTAACGTTACCCTAAATTACGCTAATTTTTGAAATTTTTAATAAATTTTAATTTCTATATATATAAGTATTTTGGTTAAAGCCGATGTTCGAGGCTATAATTTTTACGATTGACGATTCAAGAAGGACGATGACGATTACGATCCCGAGGGATGCCCAAATTTTCATAATTATTGACGATTTATCGATAATGTAATTTTTCGAGAATTTTACTTACGGTTCGTGTTAAGTTGAGTCGGGTGAGTTTTATAGCCTTCCGAGTACATTTAAAGTATCCCAAAAATATTTTGGAGTGTTCGGGATGATTTCCGACTCCCGTAAAATTTTCTAAATTGACTAGTGAGTCAATCCCACAAAGTTTTAAGGACGTTTTTACTTAAGGCCAAAAGAAACCTTTATTTGCACTTTGGTCCCTCCCAATACCACAAAAAGGCATAAACACAAACACATAGAAACATTTAGACAAAACAAATCAAACTCTCTCCCTCTCTTGTCCTTAAAGCCGACGGTCACCCCCAAACCCACCAAGAACACCATTAAAAATTTTTTCTACTTGATTTTCATTGAAACTAAGGTTAGACCACATCTAATCTCATCATTCCCCACCTTTCTATGTACTTAAATCCCACATGCATTCAAATTAATTTTCCAAAAATTTTCAAGATGATTCAAATTCGTTTTTGAGGCTAATTGTGTGGATGCATGTTAAATTCATGTATAGTGTGAGTATAATCACCAATAAAACCCACCAAAATTAATTTGGTTGTGGTGATTTGGTCACCCAAACCCCACGGCACAAGGGGGTGTTTAGGGAGCCATGGTGGTTGATGATTTTGAGCATTTATTTTGTGTTTGGTATTGTGTTTAGTGATGTTTTAGATTGGTACATGTGGTTGCATGTTTGTTTTTAGATGTTAGGATTATGAGGTTGATTGATCAATAGGGGTTAGGACTGAAATTTGTGTTTGGTTGTGATTAGGGAATCTTAGGATGATGCCTAGTGGTGATTAGTAGGTTTGGAATCGAGCTTAAGCATGATTTTGGTATAGCCAAATTTAGGCAGAAAGTTTAGGACCTTTTCGTAAAACTTATTTTTCCTACAGGTCTTAAAAACTAAATTTAGTTATAGAGGGTCTTCTTATCTTTAATTTGGTATAAGGTAGAGCCCGTGACTCAAAACGAGCTAAAAGTTATGAGGTTTTAAAGATCGAGTACCGGGAGACGAGAACTTTCATAATCCGAATTTATGTATAGTTTTAGTCAAATCCCGAGGACCACAAGTATGAATTGGTAAATGGTCAAGGGTCAAATTTTGGTCAAAAACCTGTGTAATTGAGTCTATAAGTTGACTTAGGAGTCAAAGAAGTCAAAGGTGCATTTCAAATAGGTCAAAGAGGTCAAAGTTGGTCGAAGTATAATTTCAGCCCGTAAAATGTAGTTTTGAAAAAGCGTTGGGTAACGAGTCGTAGAAGTAAAAACTTTTATTGGGATTAAAAATGTGTTATCTACAGGTCTTATAGGATTTTTGAGAATTTTGTCAAATTTTATAAGAATGGTTAAGTATAGTAAAACAGCACGTACTTTCGGTGAGTACCGGCGAAAATGGATGAAAATGGATAACGTAAATAATAAGAACGAATGATGTAAAATGAGTGATGCTTGTTGTTTTGTTTTGGCGTGAGTTATAATTGTCCTAAGTGACTAGTATCTATGTATTTTATACAGTACCGTAAGGTATTTAAAATGAGATTACTCATTACGCGTTATTTGTTGATAGGTGTTGATTTACCCGGGCATCCGTATCGTCGTCAGTGATCATCTCTCGAACTACCGACTACTTAATATATAAGGTGTGAATTTATAGCCTCGCTTATATTTATTTCAAATTGTTTTACCCGCGAGGGAAATGCATGCTAGTTTTTAAAAGGAACGTATATCATGAATGATTGTTAGACCCGAATGTTGCCTTAGAAATTGTGTTGAGTACCAAGTTGCAAAAGACCCTAAATCATGAGCTATTAACTATTGTCCTGCCCTCGAGTAGGGGGAAATAGCCGCTTATACAATTTGTAGTACTACGGGGCTAACGACCCAATGCTAGCCGAGAAGCTGTACGTTGAGTAAGTTCTGCGGTAGATTATCTTGTATGAGAGATAAGGTATAATTGCAACTGATGCCTTTAGAAGGGGCACTGGTTTCATCTGAATCACGCCGGTAATTATTACGCGGGTGATTGAGTTAACGGATTACTGTCATGAGCTTAAACACAATTGTCAGTATCCTGAATATAGATTGTTTGATCGACAAGTCTATGAATGATCACGAATGGTTTTTATTTTATATACGTTCAAATGAATTGTAAAACCTATGAATTCCACTCAACGTTTTCGTTGACCAAATTTTGGCATGTGTTTCAGGTAACCGCTGAAGTGTAGAATGGAGCATGCATGGGATGGATGTTGTGTGTGTATGGCTTGGAGTCCGCTTGTTTTTCCTCCCTTTTCTACTTAAACAATTTTAAGTTTTAATGTAATGTTGTTGTGAAACTGAAATTCTTGGGTTGAGATTCATGGGGACCGAAAACGCTAAACTCTGTTGTACCAAGTGGGGTTGGAAAAACCGTGGACATGTATCATCTAACAATTTTTAATTCAAGTTTTAAGTTGACGTCTTTTTAGCGTCGTTTGATATATCTTGTGTGCAATGAATACTGTGTAGCACCCAATGTTGTAGTTCCGCTGCGCATAGCATTTGTGGGGGTGTTACAGATTGGTAATCAGAGCCATGAGTTATAGAGAACTAGGTCGTTTTTGAAAATCCTAAACTATAACTTTTGGTGTCGTAAGAAATGGTCCAAGCACACACAACTATCCTGCATGGCTCCGGTAAGATTTATTTTTGTATTCATGGCAATTGACGTATACTTTTGAGTGAAGTATATATGTGGGTAATTATTACGTAAGTATGGAGATTACTATATGTAGACGTTGAATTATACGTGGAATATCCGACATCGTAATTTTTGTATTAATCATGCATGAGCATCATATTATTACATTTTTGGGCATATGTACCACCTTTGCATTGCATTTGCATGCATGTATTTATAAGTATTGTATAATTACTTATGTACCCTCCGAAATTCACTGTTATTGCAGGAATGGCCGAGGTACCGCCTAATGATAATGGAAACGATTACGTCGTAGGTCACGAAGGGGGACCGTTTCCTCCGAACCCGCCGGACAACGATAATGGATGGATCGCTCCAGAAGAGGAAATAGGGCCGGAAAACGACAATGACGAAAGTGAGGTGGACAATTTTAGCATCAGTAGTGACGAGAGTGAGGATTCTGAGGAAGAGCCCGAGGAATTAATGGATGATGGCATTCCCGAGAATGCTGTAGGCCAGACCGAACCTGATTTGTTTCAATCTCCGAATTCGCCGAAGGGTTATGAAGTACCACCAACCAGTCGATATGAGCAGCAACCCTTTAATCGCCCGATGGACAATTGTAAGGACTATTTGAGAACAGTGCCAGGATTTGTTCGAGTAAGTAATGGGAGCGGTGGAGAGTCCAGCAAATCATCCAAGTCGCCATCGATTCATGAGAATATTGCAAGGGTCTACTTTCCGAGACCAAGACACTACTGGGATCCCGCAGGTCGTTTGAGGAGGATGGAGAGGTTGATGTATGAGCGGTTTGTAGTTGAGACCAGGGTAATTAAGAGGTTTGATAAGAATGAAAGGGAACACCAAAGACTGTTGGAAAGGACTGCAAGAATTGAGTATGATGGAAATGTAAATAAAAGTGACATCAACAGTCTAAGATCGATGGTTGCAAATTTGAGCGCTAGTCTTGACCGTGTTAGGGAGGATCAAGTGAGGTTGTCGAGGATGCAGAGTTGGGAGCATCGAGTTAGAGCATCATTGCCCCCGGATTGGAGATTCGTGGACGATTTGGAGATGGAGGCTAATGACTTCATGATTCAGCCGCCTACTAGAGGTGCTTGTATTACGGTGGGAAGTCAGGTAGCGATTGAGTGTGGGTCTACATCAGGGACGAAAAAGGAGACGGAATGTGGGCCGGATGATAAAGGAAAGAGAAAAATGGACGATGTGGATGAGGACGATAGTGATGAGGAATCCGAGGAAGATGAGGACGAACCGCCATCCAAGAGGCCGTGTGGATCACCACATGCCTAGTTGCTTATTTTGTATTTTTCTTTGATCATTGTAATAGAACTGTTTTAGACTTTTGTATGATGGCATTATGACGAGAAACTTGAGGACTTAAGTTTTGTGGTGAACGATTGTAGTGGCAATACTTGTCACGATTTTGGTTAATTATCAATACAATCCATGTTACCTTTCATGATCTGTGATATGTCTTAAATTTGATCTTTTGTGATGTGAATTGATGAATATTAGTAACTCTGTAGTGATGTGTCGTTGTAGGTATATTATGTCTCGGAAACTTGATATGTATACTTACATTGTTTTTCTATTTTCCCTGTCTTGCAGAAAGAGATATTCGATAACACCATGCCTCCAAAGTTGACCGCCGATCGTGTAAACACAATGATTTAGGAAGCTATAGCAAATGCGCTGGAAGCGGACCGAGCCAGGAGAAATCAGGACCAGGGAAGGAACGCGGGGAGACAGCAAGCCCCGAGAGTGTGTACCTATTCTAGTTTTATGAAGTGCGGTCCCACGCAATTTCGTGGAACGGGTGGAGCTTTAGAACTTAGACGATGGTTGGAAAAGGTTGAAAGTACTTTCGAAATCAGTGGTTGTGCAGAAGCGGACAAGGTGAAGTTTGTGGCTGCTACGTTTCTTGATGATGCGTTAAGTTGGTGGAATACCCAGGTAGCTACTGTTGGATTGGCTGTAGCGAATGCAAGGAAGTGGAATGCGACAAAAGCTCTGTTGACTAAGATGTTTTGCCCGGAAGAGGAATTGGGGCAATTGGAGGATGAGTTGAGGCACTTGACCTTGAAGAACAATGATATCGCTGCCTACACTAGGAGGTTTAATGAATTAAGCCTTTTGTGTCCAGATGTTTTCGCCAATGATGCCAAGAAAATGAAACAGTACATTAAGGGTTTATCCAGCAATATCAAAGGTGAGACAACTTCGTCAAAACCTGGGTCGTTTGATGAAGCGGTCCAGATGGCTCACGCATTGATGGACGTCAAGCTCCAGGACAAGCAGAACTCCATTGCTGAAGGGAACAAGAGGAAATGGGAAGCAGCACAAAACAATCAATCCCAAGGCCAGAACCGAGGTGGAAATCGAAACAACCATGGTCAAAACTGCAATCAGCAGTTTAACCAAAGAAGGAACGAAGGGATGAGGGCAGTGACGAACCCTAGAGGAGTAAAAGTGAATCCACATTGTGGTAGGTGCAATTTGTACCATGTCGGGAATTGCCCGCCTGCATGCGGCAAATGTGGGAAGGCAGGTCATAGGACATCTGGTTGCCGAACGGGAGGAGTAGCCACTGGGGCTAATGCTATCAGAATGAGGGGATGTTATGGATGTGGAGAGAGAGGCCATGTGCAAGTGAATTGCCCGAAGGCAGGAAACAAGCGGGGAGGTAACAATGCGGCTGCTGTGTATCAAGTGGGAACGGCTGATAAACCACAGGGTCCTAACGTGGTTACCGGTACGTTTTTGCTAGACGCTTGTTATGCTAGTATTTTGTTTGATTCTGGCTCCGACAAGAGTTTTGTAGATGTTAAATTTAGTCGTCATATCGATAGAAAACCGGTGTTGTTAGCGACTAGTTATAACGTTGAGTTAGCCGATGGAAAAATTGTTAGTACGAATTCTATACTGAAAGGGTGTACCTTGAAGTTAGGAAATTACGCTTTTAAAATCGACTTAATTGAACCTTGCAATTGATCTGTTCCAGTGTATACTCAAAGATCGATTTAAGATCAGGGTATCATCAACTGCGTGTAAGAGAGGAGGATATTCCTGTAACTGCCTTTCGTACGCGGTATGGACACTTTGAATTTCGAGTGATGCCGTTTGGGTTGACGAACGCGCCTGCTGTATTCATGGACCTCATGAATCTCGTGTGCAAGCCGTATCTAGATAAGTTTGTTATTGTTTTCATCGACGATATACTTATTTACTCTAAAAATAAGGAGGAGCACGAGAAGCACCTGAGGAAGATTTTGGAATTGTTAAAGAAGGAGAAGCTGTATGCGAAATTCTCGAAGTGTGAGTTTTGGTTAGAATCCGTGCAGTTCCTAGGTCACGTGATTGATAGTAAGGGAGTTCGTGTGGATCCTGCCAAGGTCGAAGCGATCAGGGAATGGTCAGCACCGACAACGCCGACTGAAGTTCGACAATTCCTTGGTTTAGCTGGGTATTATCGAAGGTTCATCGAAGGATTTTCGTTGATTGCAAAACCATTGACAAGGCTTACCGAAAAGAATAGGGTGTATGAATGGGGAAATGAGGAAGAACTCGCTTTCAAAACGCTCAAGGATAAGTTATGTTCCGCACCGATATTGTCATTGCCTGAAGGAACCGAGGACTTTGTAGTGTATTGTGATGCGTCTCGTAAGGGTTATGGAGCGGTATTGATGCAACGTGAAAAGGTGATAGCTTACGCGTCGAGGCAACTGAGGAAGAATGAGGAGAACTACACGACGCACGATTTGGAATTAGGAGCTGTAGTTTTTGCGTTAAAGTTGTGGAGACACTATTTGTATATGACGAAGTGTGTTGTATTCACTGACCACAAGAGTTTGCAGCACATTTTAGATCAAAAGGAGTTGAATATGCGACAGAGACGATGGGTTGAACTAATGAGTGATTATGACTATGAAATTCGCTACCACCCTGGCAAGGCGAATGTTGTAGCGGATGCACTGAGTAGGAAGGAACGGGAGAAACCTTTGAGGGTCAGAGCTCTAGTGATGACTGAGAGTGTTGACTTAACCGAAACTATACTGAAGGCTCAAGAGAGGGGACTAATGAAAGGGAATGTTGAAGCTGAGAACTTGGGACGAATGTTGAAACCTCTTTTCGTGATTAGGTCAGACGGACTGAGATATTTTGAAAATCGGATTTGGTTACCATTGTGTTCATCTGAGGAAGGAAAACCTGGAGTTCGAGAATTGGTTATGAACGAGTCGCATAAGTCGAAGTATTCGATACATCTTGGATCGGATAAAATGTATCACGACCTGAAGAAAGTTTATTGGTGGCCGAATATGAAGGTGGATATTGCTCGTTACGTTAGTAAGTGTTTGACTTGCGCGAAGGTTCAAGCAGAACATAAGAAACCATCTGGATTGTTGGTACAACCAGAGATCCCAGAATGGAAATGGGAGAAAATCGCTATGGATTTTGTGACGGGTTTACCAAGAACTCCTAGTGGATGTGATATGATATGGGTAATAGTGGATAGATTAACGAAATCTGCTCATTTCTTACCTATGAAGAAGACGGACAGCATGGAAAAGCTCGCCAGTGTGTACGTGAAAGAGATCGTCTGTAGACATGGAGTGCCGTTATCGATCATTTCGGATCGCGACAGTAGATTTACTTCGGAATTTTGGAAATCGCTTCAACGTGCGATGGGCACTGAATTGAGTTTAAGTACGGCTTATCACCCGGAAACTGACGGCCAGAGCGAACGAACTATTCAGACGATGGAGGACATGCTCCGAGCATGCGTGATTGATTTTGGAGGAAGTTGGGAACGCCACGTGCCTCTAGTGGAGTTTTCGTATAATAATAGTTATCATGCGAGTATCAAGGCAGCACCGTTCGAAGCATTGTATGGAAGGAAGTGTAGATCGCCTGTGTGTTGGAGTGAAGTAGGAGAAAGCCAATTGACTGGACCCGAAATGGTTTTAGAAACGATAGAGAAGATTGTGCAAATCAAGAACCGACTACTTGCTACGAGAAGCCGACAGAAGAGTTATGCCGATAACAGAAGGAAACCGTTGGAGTTTGAAGTTGGAGATATGGTTATGCTCAAGGTATCGCCGTGGAAGGGTGTAATTCGTTTTGGGAAGAAAGGAAAGTTGAGTCCGAGGTATATAGGACCATTTAAGATCGTTGAACGAATTGGACCAGTAGCGTACAAATTAGAATTGCCGAGCGAGCTTAGTGCTATTCACGACACGTTTCACGTATCGAACCTGAAGAAGAGTTTGGCGGATAAGGAATTGGTGATTCCTTTGGACGAGATTCGACTGGACGACAAAATGCATTTTGTGGAAGAACCTGTGGAAATTATGGACCGAGAGGTCAAGAGGCTGAAGCATAGTAGAATTCCTATTGTGAAAGTCCGATGGAATTCTAAGCGTGGACCGGAATACACTTGGGAACGTGAGGACTTTTTCAAGGAAAGGTATCATCATCTGTTCCAGTAGAACGAAATGTGAGTACAAGAAGAGGCGAGCGCCGGGACGTCGCTCTCTTTAAGGAGGGGTGGATGTGACACCCTAGAACCGAGGTCATTAACGTTACCCTAAATTACGCTAATTTTTGAAATTTTTAATAAATTTTAATTTCTATATATATAAGTATTTTGGTTAAAGCCGATGTTCGAGGCTATAATTTTTACGATTGACGATTCAAGAATGACGATGACGATTACGATCCCGAGGGATGCCCAAATTTTCATAATTATTGACGATTTATCGATAATGTAATTTTTCGAGAATTTTACTTACGGTTCGTGTTAAGTTGAGTCGGGTGAGTTTTATAGCCTTCCGAGTACATTTAAAGTATCCCAAAAATATTTTGGAGTGTTCGGGATGATTTCCGACTCCCGTAAAATTTTCTAAATTGACTAGTGAGTCAATCCCGCAATGTTTTAAGGACGTTTTTACTTAAGGCCAAAAGAAACCTTTATTTGCACTTTGGTCCCTCCCAATACCACAAAAAGGCATAAACACAAACACATAGAAACATTTAGACAAAACAAATCAAACTCTCTCCCTCTCTTGTCCTTAAAGCCGACGGTCACCCCCAAACCCACCAAGAACACCATTAAAAATTTTTTCTACTTGATTTTCATTGAAACTAAGGTTAGACCACATCTAATCTCATCATTCCCCACCTTTCTATGTACTTAAATCCCACATGCATTCAAATTAATTTTCCAAAAATTTTCAAGATGATTCAAATTCGTTTTTGAGGCTAATTGTGTGGATGCATGTTAAATTCATGTATAGTGTGAGTATAATCACCAATAAAACCCACCAAAACTAATTTGGTTGTGGTGATTTGGTCACCCAAACCCCACGGCACAAGGGGGTGTTTGGGGAGCCATGGTGGTTGATGATTTTGAGCATTTATTTTGTGTTTGGTATTGTGTTTAGTGATGTTTTAGATTGGTACATGTGGTTGCATGTTTGTTTTTAGATGTTAGGATTATGAGGTTGATTGATCAATAGGGGTTAGGACTGAAATTTGTGTTTGGTTGTGATTAGGGAAGCTTAGGATGATGCCTAGTGGTGATTAGTAGGTTTGGAATCGAGCTTAAGCATGATTTTGGTATAGCCAAATTTAGGCAGAAAGTTTAGGACCTTTTCGTAAAAATTATTTTTCCTACAGGTCTTGAAAACTAAATGTAGTTATAGAGGGTCTTCTTATCTTTAATTTGGTATAAGGTAGAGCCCGTGACTCAAAACGAGCTAAAAGTTATGAGGTTTTAAAGATCGAGTACCGGGAGACGAGAACTTTCATAATCCGAATTTATGTATAGTTTTAGTCAAATCCCGAGGACCACAAGTATGAATTGGTAAATGGTCAAGGGTCAAATTTTGGTCACAAACCTGTGTAATTGAGTCTATAAGTTGACTTAGGAGTCAAAGAAGTCAAAGGTGCATTTCAAATAGGTCAAAGAGGTCAAAGTTGGTCGAAGTACAATTTCAGCCCGTAAAATGTAGTTTTGAAAAAGCGTTGAGTAACGAGTCGTAGAAGTAAAAACTTTTATTGGGATTAAAAATGTGTTATCTACAGGTCTTATAGGATTTTTGAGAATTTTGTCAAATTTTATAAGAATGGTTAAGTATAGTAAAACAGCCCGTACTTTCGGTGAGTACCGGCGAAAATGGATGAAAATGGATAACGTAAATAATAAGAACGAATGATGTAAAATGAGTGATGCTTGTTGTTTTGTTTTGGCGTGAGTTATAATTGTCCTAAGTGACTAGTATCTATGTATTTTATACAGTACCGTAAGGTATTTAAAATGAGATTACTCATAACGCGTTATTTGTTGATAGGTGTTGATTTACCCGGGCATCCGTATCGTCGTCAGTGATCATCTCTCGAACTACCGACTACTTAATATATAAGGTGTGAATTTATAGCCTCGCTTATATTTATTTCAAATTGTTTTACCCGCGAGGGAAATGCATGCTAGTTTTTAAAAGGAACGTATATCATGAATGATTGTTAGACCCGAATGTTGCCTTAGAAATTGTGTTGAGTACCAAGTTGCAAAAGACCCTAAATTCATGAGCTATTAACTATTGTCCTGCCCTCGAGTAGGGGGAAATAGCCGCTTATACAATTTGTAGTACTACGGGGCTAACGACCCAATGCTAGCCGAGAAGCTGTACGTTGAGTAAGTTCTGCGGTAGATTATCTTGTATGAGAGATAAGGTATAATTGCAACTGATGCCTTTAGAAGGGGCACTGGTTTCATCTGAATCACGCCGGTAATTATTACGCGGGTGATTGAGTTAACGGATTAGTGTCATGAGCTTAAACACAATTGTCAGTATCCTGAATATAGATTGTTTGATCGACAAGTCTATGAATGATCACGAATGGTTTTTATTTTATATACGTTCAAATGAATTGTAAAACCTATGAATTCCACTCAACGTTTTCGTTGACCAAATTTTGGCATGTGTTTCAGGTAACCGCTGAAGTGTAGAATGGAGCATGCATGGGATGGATGTTGTGTGTGTATGGCTTGGAGTCCGCTTGTTTTTCCTCCCTTTTCTACTTAAACAATTTTAAGTTTTAATGTAATGTTGTTGTGAAACTGAAATTCTTGGGTTGAGATTCATGGGGACCGAAAACGCTAAACTCTGTTGTACCAAGTGGGGTTGGAAAAACCGTGGACATGTATCATCTAACAATTTTTAATTCAAGTTTTAAGTTGACGTCTTTTTAGCGTCGTTTGATATATCTTGTGTGCAATGAATACTGTGTAGCACCCAATGTTGTAGTTCCGCTGCGCATAGCATTTGTGGGGGTGTTACAGGTTAAGTTTCACTTTATTCAAGTTTTAACCAATTTTTATACTCAATTCGATATCCTACCTCATTCTCCAATACTTTCAACCTTTATTCTTAGGCCTTAAAAGGGAAATAAAAGCTCAATATGATCAACACTTAATTTCCAATCCTATAGCTCTTATATCATTAATTATCAAATGAGTCACCAGTATGAAATGACTTGATCATTCAACTAGACTTCTCGGAAAGGTACTAGTGGCATGAGGCTTTTGGGTAATGGTTCCAATGACAGCCTTAAGTGCAACATTCACCCTTTCGATTTCAATTTAAGAATTGGATGATAACGAATCAGATGACATCTTTCTAGGTGGTAACGTTTTGTCCATCTCAACTTTATAAGGAAAGATCGTCATGATATCGATATCAGATTTAATCTCGCCAATTCTTTTTAAATATCACAATCAACTAATATCTACATTTCTACGAATATCAACCATTTGTTGGGATCATAGATATCCACAACTTGGTTTAGATCTAGGATAGCTAGAATTCCTACGAGAATAGCTTCGATAAATTTACTTGGGGAGTTAGGGTTTCTTGTGACAATCTACGTCATATAAATACCTCGTATAAATATCAAAATAATCATTAGTCAATCATGTAATAAAATTACATCATATATATAATCCAAGTATATATATATTAAAATAACACTTCTCAGTCTGGCCTTGTCGGTAACTCGGGACTTCTTCGGCACCGTTATAGTCAAAAGATTTTTAGACATTTGTGAAAAATGTTTATAATTAAAAGATTTTGAAATGTTTTATTCAAAACCTTGGTTTTAAAAATCTTTCGTTCTCTATAACGAGAGCTCTGGTACCAAACTGTAACACCCCCAAATTTATACAACTCAATACAGCAGAAGACTAGTTGGTGTTACGGGATAGCACATTACTCACATCATAGACAACGATTAAAAGGCGCGTCGTTTTAATAATAAAGCATTTCCATTCATAAATATCAAAGTTACATCGGTCCCAAGTCATATTATTTCATACAAAATTTTACAAAGTATTTGAATGGAAAATATTGTTTAAGTGCGGGCCATGAATTCTTGTCGTCTTCCCAAGAATTACCTTCAAGTACCTGAGATAAAACATGTTAAAAGGAAAGTTCAGCGATAACGCCGAGTGAATTCATAGAGTTTAATATAATCCATCAATATAATATCAGTATAAAATTTTTACTAAAAATCATTTTGTACAAATCATTTTAATAGGCCATAAAATAGCCAAAGTCGTTTTATACAAATCCTTATCGAAAATCATAATATAGGCATTTGCCTTTAAAATCATTATACGAGCCAATGTCGCATAAATATCATACAATACGTCTTATAACGTTGTATGAAAATAAAAACCGTTATATGAATATGATTATGAAAACCAAAACATGAACATAATATCAATAGTATGACCCCGTATTGCTAGTCAGGCAATACTTCGTAATTCGGTGCGTCTAATAGTATTTCATTAGCTTGGATTATTATAAGCCGCATGACATTGTTACCTTACTAAACCAACAACGGGTAGCTAACCCGATACTCAATTTGCCCATCTAAAGTAGCGTGTCGTCACAAAGGTCACGCTATGGAAATCTTCTCATACATAAATTCTCTTACCAATCAATGTGGCACGACAGGGATCAACCGTCCAGGCGCGAACTGGGGTGATCGTCCCCAAATAGTACTATTATATGCACAAGCGTCTACCAAATCCCGATAGTTCACAATTCATGCTAATGGGGCTTTTAGTGACATAACCTAACTTTAATAATCCATTTTATATCATCTATCGGGTCCTTTGATCATTTATCGGGTCATACAATCGGGTCATTCAATCATTCGGGTCCAAATCAATAAACAAACAATCGGGACAAATGGTGTCCAAACTTTTATAAAAACTAACATGTTATCTCCCTCGCGGGTTTATAAATCATTTATAAAAATATTTAAAAGAGTGCGAGGCTATGAACTCACGTTGATGTGGGAAGGCGGGTTATCGGCAATTCGGACGTACGGTACGTGCTTCAATCACGGAAACCTAGACAAATAATACTCGTCTTAGACTCATGTCCAATGACTTTATAAAATAACAATTATGTATACTTATGATGATTATATATATATATGATGATCAAGTGGGTTTACATATTCTTGTTTACTCATTTTAGTGTTTACGTATTGGTATCTTCTTACTAGTTTACTAGTTTTACCTATTTACGTGTTTTAAGTCCAATAAACTTATTATAAGTTCTTTAACTTATATTAATCCATGTTATACTTATATTATCAGTATCCACACTTTACAAGTTGGGCCTAAATAGGTTAAGCCCAATAATAAGTTTATAAGTGTTTTAGTCCATTTTTGTTGTATTATTAGTCCAATAACGTTAATTTAGTCCGTTAACGTCCGTATGTCCTATAGTTCGGGTTTTATCGGTTTTTACTTGTTATACATGTTTATATATCAGTATATAAGTTTTATAAAGTTTACATTAGACGGGTCCAACCATCTAATTTTATTTAACAAAAACGTTAATTTTACGGTATTAGCCGAAAAAGTCGTAAAAATCATGTTTATAGTTTTATAACTTATAAAACTTAAAAAGTTACCATTTTTAATAAAATGTCCACTTATTTACCATTGTACATATTTATATAAATGTATTATACTTTAATTTTTGAGTGCTCATATAATAGTATTATACTTTAATTTCAAAAATCTGATTTTTATCTTCATCTTCACCAAAACTGCCATATCTTGAGCTCTATATGGAGATAGAGGCCAAATTTTTATCACATAAACTACATGATATGTGCTCCATTTAACTCTTCTATAGCTACTGTTGAATCATCCTCTAAGTATTTTCTAAAAATAGTCCAAAACAGTAAACTCATATTTGTACCCTAAACTTGTTTTGATCATATCTCACTCATTACAATGATTCCATTGCATGGCCAACTCTCACATGTGTACAAGACCCATAGCTTACTGTAAATCCATTATACTTCATCATTTTATCAGCTCATGACATATTTCTTTACTGTTTTATACAGCCATCATTTTTAAGCAAGATTTTAGCCTTGTTCTTTATAGTTTTTCATCTTTTTAAGCATGTTTATCAACACCAAATCCCCACACAATATTTTTATCATCATATAATCATCATAAACATATAAAATAGGAAATAAAATACATGATTACATAACCAAAAATAACAAGAGGATGAGGAGGACAATCTTTATACCACCAAGTTGATGTAGGTTGTGATTTGGGCATGGATTTTGATGGAGAAACTTGTGTATAGCCAAGACCATCTTCAAGACCACCAATATTCATGATCACCTTGTGGAAAATCAGCCCTAATACTCCATGGAAACTCCTCCTTGGATGTTATAACTTGCACCAATCTTTATCTTTTTGAATGGAGATTAACATATGTTAATTATAACATATGTTTGTGGTTAAAAATTGTATGAATGGGGTGTTTTGGTTGAGATATGGGACGGCAACAATGGAGGATGGGAGAGAGATTTTGAGTTGTTTGCATGGTGAGAAATGAGGAAATGGTTTAAGTTTGGTGGTTTTGGTTTGTTGTAGCTTACACATTAAGCTAAGACATGTGTTAGCTAAATTGTTGAGGTTGTGACACATCATAGATGTGTTGGTGAGTTTTGGCCGCCCCATGTGTAGTGGGGTGGGAAATTAGTTTGTCCCATCCCGCTAATTTACGGGTATTCCTCGATTCTAGTTTTCTCGATTTGCGTGCCCTCGGGTCGTTTTACGAAAAACGTTTTTATAAATTATGAATCAACGGCACAAAACGAATCCAATAAAAATTGTCTCATCAAAAACGGAGTTCGAAAACGTAAATACGTAATCCTAAGGTTCCGGTTTAGTCGTAAAGTACGTTAAAATAAAATCGTAAGTCCTAATCTCTTCTCGTAAATTTGTGAGTTTATGAACCAACACAAATTTAAAACTCCAAAATAATATTCACGGATAAATTTATTTTCTGAATTGTCAGACTGTCACCAAAGACGGTGTATGTAAACGTAAGCACGTAACATTGAATCCTTCGGTTTAGACGTAGTCGATGCTACTCCAAGACGTAAATCCAAATTTCTTCCCAAAAATAAGTGAGTTCATATTATAACATTAAAATAATGTTTTAAATAATATCTGAGAATAAAATATCAACCATAAATTGACGGATTGTCACAATTATGTTTAACGTTCAAGTTGAAACCAATATTAAATATTATATTTTAATATTTTGACGAGCAATTAAATAAATAATAGCAAATGTTTTCGAAACTCGACAAAGTAAGGACTCATATTTATTGGAAAAATGATTTTAAAAACGATGGCGCAAGTCTCGTGTCTTGAATAATCCGTTAAGTCGTCCAAACAAGCTTCGAACACCTATTTTTCAAAAGTAAATAAAACATTTACAAACTTTACCCTTAACTATTGTTAGTTGCTATTTGCATTTTCTTTGTTTTAGTATATATGTATTTTCTTCCCACATTTTCTCATTTACAACAACAAAACACACACACACCTTAGAAAGCTCTCTCCCACTCTCACATGGCTGCCAGCCACGGCCGCCGGCCGCCGCCGCCTCGCCGCCACCGGAAAATTTTTCCGGCCGTATTTTCCGGCGAACACCATTTTTTTGGCCGAGACTAATATTGCTCCAAAACCCCCGATCTACACAACCCCCATAACCACTTTCTCCCACTCGCTGCCACCAGCGCCGCCGGCTGCCGCCGCTGTCTTGGTGGGTTTTTCGGCCGCTGCCGCCGTTTGGTGGTATGTGGGTGATGGGTACATGTTTGTTTCAAGTGGATCTACCTTAAAAACCCCAAAAACCTTTTGATATTGTCCCGATCCACACATGCAAGATGGTTACAATCAAGATTAGACAAAATAGTTTAATTATTTTATTTATTTTATCTATGGTGGTTCTTGGCCGCATTTTGATCAGAAAAGGGGGCTGTCCGCCGCCCAACCACCCGTGGTGGCGGCCGGACGTGGCCACTGTAACCACAGCCGCACCATGGTGGTGTCGGGCTGGTGGTGGTGATGCTCCTGGACTTGTTTTTGTTAATTGTTTGTTATTTTGGGTTTAAGATCTAGATGTATACTTGTATTTGTATTTTTATTATTATTACTTTATTTTATTGTTTTTATTTAATAATGAAATGATAAATACAAAGTTTAATGAATAAGAAAATAAATAAAATTATAACCATTTATATAATAAGTTTATTTTTATTTTTAATTAGGTTAAAAGTGATATATAAAAGAAATAAATAAATAAATAAATAAATACAGTAAATTACAATAGTGGGATGTATTAAAATACATATTTTGAGGATACAATAATAATTATTATTAATAATAATTGGGGTATAATAAAATATAGAATGTAAGATTCTGAAAATATTATAATAATAATAATAATTATTATTTGATAAAATGAGATATATAATTATTTAAGGACTTATAAGAAAATAATAAATAAATACATATTTAAAAGAGTGTTGTCATCAACATTATTATTAATAAATGGTATATTAAAATATAAAATTATTTAATGATATATGGAAAGTAGTTAAAATATTGATGGGGATAATTAATATATTAATTAAGGTATTGATTAAAAATGGAAAGTAATTAATTAAGGAGAAATGGAAAGTAATTAAAATATTAATGGTGGGAATATATAATTAATATAATAATTATATTATTAAAAATACCTTAATTAGAATATTGATTGAGAAAAATATTAATTGGGTATTGATTGAGACAAAGTAGGAAAAAATTATGTATTTTATATACATGGAAAATGTTATAAAAACGGCAAGGTCATGCCGAAATTTTCTAAAAATGTATACTTTTATAAAAGAAATAGTTAACGAATAACTACGTTATAAAATAATTTTTTAAAGTATTATTTTAGTTAATATGACATGTAACGTTATATATGATAAATAAGTTTTAATGAGTTATATAACGATTTTCCAACGAGTGTCGAATTATATAAAAATAACTTCGTATACACTATTATAACCGAAGGATATAGTATATAACTTAAGAAATACATTTTTAAATGTTTGTTCTAAATAATAACTTGCGACATGAATTATGAGCGTCATGTTCACATATAAATTATATACCGAATATATTATATGATTTATTTTATCATTTTATATTATTTGGCCAACCACCAAAGTTTTACGAGTTAAATTTTATTAATTATTTTGTGTCGAGTTGATGTAACCATCCATCGGGAAAACACCAAAACTTAAACCTCACCAAACGATAGGAGCATAGTTGTGGAATTATTTACAACCGCGAAAAGATATTTGTTGACGCTACATGATTATTTATTATGGTATATTACGACTATTGGAATCAAGCCGTATATATTATGTGATGATGTATGGTGTGATACTTATATTCTGCTGATGTCTGCATTTAAGGTGAGTCTATAGACTCGCTTTATACTAGTTATTAAATGATTTTAAACCCGCGAGGGGGAATACATGTTTTATAAACTTAGAACACAAGATTTTTATGGTATGCTTTGTCCCTTTATGAATGGACCTGTGGTTGCCTTTAAATTGCATTAAGTGATTGCCTTTGTTAAAGCCTCAATTATGGACCGTTAACTAGCTTATGATGGGCTAGCCGCTAGTACAATTAATAGATCTATGGGGGAAGCCGCCCCGGTTCAGTTTGTGTGGACTTGTCATAGAAGCTTAGGCCCGACCTCCGCACTGTGTGGACATATTGTATTGAGAAGTCAGGTATACGGCAATGTACCAAAAATCTAGAGGTAACCGACAATTAATAAATCTCTCGTCTTATTAGACTGATATGGGAGTGTTTAAAGGCTCGGTTCCATGAGCTTATTGCAATTTATGCTATATATAATTATCATTGTTGATGCAAATTATTATTTGATGCTTATAAGCATGCCACAAACTTATAATCTTTGCTTGTGTTCAAATTGATTTTCATAAACCTATAGATTCACTCGGCATTTTTGCTGATTGTTTTACTCACATGTATTCAGGTAATCAAGAAGTGGAAGCTTGGAGGTCACGGGGAATGAAGTTGTGCACTGCTTTTGTTGTTCAAACTCTTTGATTTATTTATCGTTCCATTTTTAAAAACAAACCAATAGGTTGTTTTAACTTATCTTTTGGTAACGACTACTTGGGACTACGCTATTCTGACAAATGTTTTAGGAACGATAAATCTAAAACGTCTCTTTTCTAGTCGTTCTTTATAAATTATGTGTTGTTGTATCATTGTTTAGCACCCAAAGATGTATTCCGCTGCGTGTAAATTTGGGGGTGTTAAACTCAGCATTGTTTTTTTGCCTATTTCTTATCTCAAGAAGAGCCCAAAAACATCTTTTAGGCTCTTGATGAAGAAAGTTGGGTAGATGCCATGCAAGAAGAATTAACACAATTTGAGCTACAAAAGGTTTGGAATCTTGTGGATCTTCCCTCAGGTAAAAGAGTAATTGGTACTAGATGGGTCTTCATAAACAAGAAGGATGAAAGAGGAGTTGTTTTGAGGAAAAAGGCAAGACTTGTTGCTCAAGGCTATAGACAGGAAGAAGGGATAGACTATGATGAGGTTTTTGCACCAGTTGCAAGGATAAAAGCCATTAGGTTATTTTTGGACTTTTCATCATATATGGGATTTATAGTCTATCAAATGGATGTGAAAAGTGCCTTTCTATATGGTACTATTTCAGAGGAGGTATATGTCTCACAACCTTTAGGTTTTTTAGATCCTAAATTCCCCAATAGAGTCTACAAAGTTATCAAAGCACTTTATGGTCTGCATCAAGCTCCAAGAGCCTGGTATGCAACTTTATCCAACCTTCTACTAGAACATGGATATAGGAGAGGAACGATTGACAAAACTCTGTTCATCAAGAAAAATTCCAAAGACATCATTCTAGTTCAAGTGTATGTTGATGACATCATTTTTGGTTCTACCAAGAAGATATGGTATGAAGAGTTTGAAGCTTTGATGCAAGGAAGATTTCAAATGAGTTCTATGGGAGAACTAACTTTCTTTTGGGATTACAAGTCAAACAAAGGAAAGATGGAATATTTATCAGCCAAGATAAATATGTTGCTGAAATCATAAAGAAATTTTCATGTAGGGATACAAGGAGTACAAGCACACCTTTTGAAGCCAATAAATCTTTATCAAAAGATAAACATGGAGAAGATGTTGACATTCATCTCTATAGGTCAATGATTGGTTCATTGATGTATCTTACTGCTTCAAGACCAGATATAATGTTTGCTGTGTGTGACTTTTCAAGATTCCAAGTTCATCCAAAGGTGTCACATCTACATGCTGTGAAGAAGATTTTTAAATATCTTAAAAGTCAACCTAATTTAGGATTATGGTATCCTAGTGATTCCACCTTTGAATTGGAAGCTTACTCAGATAGTGATTATGCTGGAGCAAATCTTGATAGGAAATCCACAACAGGAGGTTGTCAATTCCTAGGCAGAAGACTCATATCATGGCAGTGTAAGAAGCAAACCATTGTTGCTACTTCTAAAACTGAAGCTGAATATGTAGCTGCTACTCATTGCTATGGACAAGTACTTTAGATTCAAAATCAGTTGTTGGACTATGGGTTTAACTTCATGAACACCAAGATTTACATTGATAATGAAAGTACTATATGCATTGTCAAGAATCCAGTATTTCACTCCAAGACTAAGCATATTGAAATAAGACATCACTTTATAAGAGATGCTTATGACAAAAAGCTTATTCAAGTCTTGAAGATTCATACAGACAACAATGTAGCTAATTTGTTGACCAAGGCATTTGATGCAAAGAGATTCGAATTCTTGGTGACACACATTGGTATGCTCAACCAATAACATGCTGCATATGTTGAGGGTAGGTAATAGCTGTACAATTTTTTTTATAATTTTTTATTGTATAATCTATGTTTTGTGTTTTTGATGTTATTGCAGGTTTATAGAAAAAGATAAAAGAGGTTACATCTCTAGTGGAAAGCATGAACTGGTCAAAATTGTGAGGTACCGTTGTCACTCCAAGTACCGCTAGCACAAAACCAAGTACCACTTATGTTCCATGTACCGCTACATGTCCGTTGTACCGTTAAGGGTCTCTTTTGTAAATTTGGCGGTTTCTTCGCGCTTGGGTTTGTTATTTACTTAAATACTTACTCCAATTACACAATTGATTCACATAATCTTTTATTTTTATCTCTTGATTCTATAACCTTCATTCTAATATTTCGATCATCAAAAATACGAATGACTGCTTTACAAGTAATCTCTAAGCATAATTTAGTTGTGAATCTTGCTACGCATGATGACTCTCTTGGTTTCCATGAGATGCTTGGTTTCCTATCTCGAAGTCATGTTCGTTTCGCACTCACTATGAGTCCAGTTGTCTCTATACCCATTGTTGAACAATTTTGGGATACTGCTGTGTTAGGTACTCGTTTTGATCAACCTTGCATTAAAACTAGGGTGAATCATAGGAATATATATGTCACTGAGATACTTCTACGAGTAAGATTGAGACTAAATGACGAAAAAGGACTTAGTATGCTTAATAATATAAAGATTCATGATGGCCTTGCAGCCATGGGCTTTGGGGGTGGTAGGAAAAGTCTTACTTTCTTTAAAGCATTATTTTCACCTCAATGGAAATTGCTTTTTCATGCTATTATTCACTGTTTAAGTTCAAAAAGTACATCTTTTGATCAACTACCTGCTGCATTGGCATCTACTGGTATTTTTCTAGCAAATAACAAGGTTTTTAAATTTTCAAAATTAATTTTTGAAGGCATGACTAGGAATTTGGAAGGGACTAAGAAGTTCTTATTGTATCCTCGATTCATTTAGACTTTAGTTAGTGGCCAAATACTTGGCCTACCAGCATTAACTGATACATGGGATGTTCCTTCATTCACAAAGAGAACTTTCTTTTTCTTGACCAAACAAGGCAATGCTTTTACAGGAACAGTAACACCATTGTTTGCTCATATGTTAGCCCAACCTGCCAATCAAGAAGGTGAGGAACCTAGCAATGCTAGTGCTTCTTAGCAAACTCCTTCTCACCAGAGCTCCCACTCTCTAGAAGATTCACAATCTTCTTCTCACAATGTTGGTGTTCCACCAATCACTGATGAGATGATCCATACACCTACTGCTTCTATTGATGCTAGTGGTTCACCATAAGCACAAGCACCAGAGGTGGTGGATGTTGCAAATTTAACTGCTTTTTGTACAAGTTTGTCCTAACAGGTACATGTATTGCAGAAAGAAAAGCTTGTTCAAGACAAGAAAATTGCTGAATTGGAAGCTAGCCTACTCAAGTTAAGGAACAAAGTATCACCTTGGATGAGGCAATATAGATCTGTTCAGAAAACTGCAATCAAGAAGCAAAGATTCAGGAACCACAAGAAAAGGCAACTGAATGCAACCAAACAGGGGAGGAATAATGAAGAACAGAGGAGGAATAATGAAGAACAACCACCTTCTTCTGATAATCAGACAAGGATCTCTGGAAATGACATCAATTTTGAAATGGATGAAGATGTCATGGGGACTTATAAAGATGGAACTGGTTTAGAGACTGGTGTGGATGGACCTTCAGATATGGAGATTCAACAACAAGACCCACAACCTACTCCAAAAGAACCACAAGTTCAAGAAATGTTGGTAACTCAACCAGAGGAACCACAAGTTCAAGAAAAGTTGGTAAATCCGCCAGAGGAGCCACAAGTTGTAGAAACATTGGCAACTCAGCCAGAACCATCAATTCAATCACCACTTCAAGCTAATTGGAGTGCTTTCTATGAGAAGTTGGAGGAAATTTCTATTTAGTTTCCTGCTCCATCACCACAAAGCAATAAATCAGATAAGACTGAAGAAGTGCAAGTTGATATGATGGCTTCTATGGAAGAAAGAGTATCTGGGGATACACAAGTAATTGAAGAAACAAGTGTGTCTAATACTGGTGAAGTCAACATTGTTGAAGATCCAAGTACTGCTAAGCCAACTAAGCCGACTGCAAGTACTGCTGACATTGTTGAAGACCCAAGTACTGCTAAGCCAACTAAGCCGATTGCAAGTGCCGCTGGTGATCATCCTTCACTAGAAAGTCAAATTTATTTTGGAGAAAATGAGACTTTAGCCCAATTGCTGCTTGATTTAAAGAAGAATTTAGTTGAGAAGAGTAAGCAAGCAGAAGTAGAGAAAAAGACAAAACAAGAAGTTCTTGCCAAAAAGGATCAAATTCAAGGTAAGAAAGTTCAAGCTTCACACCCTATAAAAGGTATAGTCATTCAACAGCTAGCTAATGAAGAAGTAGCTGCCAAGCTGAAGAAGAAGCTACCTAAGATTAATCCAAAGGATAAGGGGAAGAACCAATTATTGTCAGAATCTAAAGATGAAAGTGATTCAGATGATGATATAAACAAAGTCATGTACATATTTAATCAAATAGACCATGATGAGGAATTTGCTTATACAATGCAAGCATAAATTCGTGAAAATAAGTTGCAAGAAGAACTTGCAACAAAGCAAGATTTGCTAGAAGCTAAAAGGATACAACAATAATGGAACATACAATAGTATGATAGGATTCGAGCTGAGATACATGCTAGTGAGCTTCTTGCAGACTCATTGATAGCTGAAGAGAGAGATGCATATGATGAAGAAGAGAAATCAAAATTGATTGATGATCTGGTAAGGGAGCAACAAAGATTCTTTACTGAAAAGAGAAGGAAAGAAAAGATTAAGCCTCCAACTACTACGCATATTAGAAATCTGATGATGAACTTTCTAAAGAAAGTTAAAGGATTTACTCATATTCAGCTGGTCAAGATGAATTTTGAAGAAATCAAGACTTTGTATGAGCAAAGTAAAAGGACTGAATTGAATATTGTTGAGATTGGATCTGAAGCAGACAAGAAAGCTGTTGAAGAATTCAAGAAACATCTGCAACAACAAAGACAATTTGGTAGTACTCCTAGAATTGAGCCAAATACTGCTGAACCTACAAGTACATCTCCACCTATCAAGACCACATATGTGAGGATGAATAGAAAGGAGAAAGTAAGTTTAAGGGAGGAAGAGACTGCTCAAAGAATGAATATAGGAGTTGAAACTCAAGGTATTGCTCATATTGAAAATGTACAAGCAGTACATACACAGTCAACAGTACATACAACAGTACATACTGAGGAAACTGTACATAACAAGCTTGGAAGAGGGTGCAATAGAACTTGAGGGAATTTCCAAGAGTGTTAAAAGGAAAAGGTCAACAAAGCTAAAGAAGAAAGCTAAGAGAGCTAAAACAACAGCAGAAGATAGTGATGATGATGAGAGCTTAAAAAAGTACCTGAAGATTGTGAAATTTGATGATCAATGTATTGATACAGAGATTTTTGGAAAAAAAGCATCCATTGCTAAGTGGATTTACTCTACAGATCAAGGACTTGAAGCTCATGGAATTCAGAGAACTGATGGCCCAACAAGAGTATTCAGAATTTCGGAGGATATTCTTCACATTCTTGACAGACAAGATATTCAAGATCTTTTAAGGTTAGTTCAAGAAGCCAGTTCAGGTAAAACTGAAGTATCACTATTATATAGGGAATTTCTCTTTATGTATGAGCCACACAACTGTGATCAAGAAATGTTGAACGTATTAGAGGATCAGGTTCCTAGTTACTGGAGATATTACAGGTCATGTGGATTGCATATTCTGGATGTAGATGATGTTACATACTATATGCTGCAAGAGAAAACTTACCCCTTCAAAAGAAAATTATTGGAAAGGATGTTAGAAAAACAATTAGAAGTAATAGAAGAGTCTGCTGATGCTTTGGAGTTGATCATAATGGTTAAACAACAAATCAAGAATTTGAAAGATGAGGAAGAAGCTGAGAAAGAATCTTAAGTGTTTGACTTTCAGTCACACTTCACAAATGGTTCTCAGTTCACCATGTCTACCACACATAAGAACTGGCTAGTTCATAAGCAAACGATTTGTGGTAAAGACTTATAAAATCCGTTGAAAGTTGATAGTTTGCTAAAAAATATATGGTTCTAACTCACCTTGTTTCGAGACAAAGAGTTGGCTAGTCCTAGACAAACGATACTAGGTAAAAACTTAATCAAATCCGTTGATGGTTGACAATTTACCAAAAATTGTAAGGTTTTCATTACACCTTATTCTTTTTGAATAAAGTATTGTCTATTCCAGAGTGTACGGCTAACTGGTAAAGAATTCATCAAATCCGTTGATAGCTGGTGATTTGCTAAAAATCATAAAGCCAATACAGATTGGTGTTTGTTGTTAACTGTTTTATTTCAGGTATGAAGATTGCAGGCAAAGAAGTATTTTTAAAAAAAATACTTAGAAGGTTTTGTTATCATCAAATCAAGACAAAGATTTATGATCAAGAGTTCAAGGACTAAACTCAAGAAGACAATAACTGATTCTATAAAGATGAATGAATGTTTAGAAGACACAAGAAGATCATAGTTTGAAGACAAAGATGATACTCATGATGTTTGAAGATTATCTTATCAGAAGAAGATCTACATTTGAAGTGTTTGGCTACATTCAGTTGGATATAAATACAAATTACCAAGTTCAATCCATGGATGAAGGAAAGACTGAAGACATGTATTTTTAATATATCCAGTACAAAAGAAACAAGAAGACAACAAGTTATCATTTCTTGTTTAGGGGAGGATTGTTGGGAATTATTTGTTAAGTGTCAAGTACCGTTAGTATATTCTAAATACTGTTAGTGTTATGTAAGTACCGTTAGTGTTAACGCGGTACATAGTAAGTACTACTACTTATAAAGTAAGTACTGCTATGATGATTAGGACAAATATATCTTTGTATAAGATATGTCATAGTTATAGTTAGAGTATATCTTATGTGATATACCTTGTTAGAAATACGTTTTAACGTATATTAGAAGTATCGGTCACTCCACAATATTATTGAATGTTGTATAGCTCGTAGTTAAATATTTGTTTAATTTGTTAAGTAAAATCGGCCCATGGGCTTGTCATGGGCCGGCCCAAGTCCATTAGTGGCTTGGATATAAATACCCCTTTCCACCATGGAAAGGGGGTTGGTTGGTTGTTTCACTTTTGATTTAATAAAAAACACATATTTCTCTCTCACTTTCTCTCACTACTTTCTCTCTCTAGAACCATCAACCCACCTTAATGATTCATAAGATTATCACTATTCTTCAATTGGTACCAAGAGCCATGGGGTGATTTAAGGTAATGATTTATGTTATTTTTTAGTTTTTGATTGTATTAGTGATTTTTAGGAAAATCTACCTTGAATCTTGTAATTTTTGGTGTTTTTGTTGTTGGGATTATTAGATAAGTGTTGGGTTTAGCTTATTTTGGTAGAAATCACAAAACTTTTCGTGGTTTTTGGTCAAAAATCGGGTTTAGATTCGTTTGTTCTAAGAAAAAACATCAAAACTTGGTCTCGAAGTTATTTCAACAGTTTATTCCGGATCAAAAAAACATTCCGAATCAACAGTTTATTCTGGATCAACAAGGCATTCCGAATCAACAGTGTATTCCGGATCAACAAGGAATTCCGAATCAAAAGGTTATTTCGGATCAACCGTTATTCCGGATCAACCAAGTATTCCGGATCAACCAAGTATTCCGGATCAACCAAGTATTCCGGATCAACCAAGTATTCCGGATCAACCAAGTATTCCAGATCAACCAAGTATTCCGGATCAACCAAGTATTCCGGATCAACCAAGCATTCCGGATCAAGGTAATTATTCCGAACCAAGATCTTTTTCACATGAAGGTATTTATTCCGAATCAACTTAATTACTCCGGATCAAGGGGTATTTTACGAGTTTTTTCGACGATATTTAGTGGATTTAATCTTGGCTTCTTACACACGCTTTACTTCAACAACACAACACAACTCACAAACTTACTTCACTGCTCGATCAACCGATAATCTTTGATTCTTTAAAGTGATCAATATGAATCCGAGTTCATTAATGCCTCAAATGACATCACTTACTAATATTTCCGTCATTACGGGAATGGATAATCGCCCTCGAATGCTCATTAAAGAAGTATTTGAAGCATGGCAAGGCCGTATGATGTCATACATTAAGGGAAAACCGACATATGGGAGGCTTATGATCAAGTCAATTCTAAATGGTCCACTTGATTATGGTACCATCGTTGTTAACAATGTGACTCGACCACGGGAGTTTGAAGAACTTACACCAGCTCAACAACTTGTTGCCGATGCAGACGAAAAGGCTCTTCAAACCATTCTCCAAGCTCGTCCACATGACATCTATCGAATGGTAAGTCAATATACGGTTGCAAAGGAGTTATGGGAACGTCTACAGGTTTTGCTACAAGGTACGTCTCTTACTAAACAGGAACACGAATGTCAGTTGTATGATCTGTTTGATAGGTTCACGTACAGTCAAGGGGAAACGCTTCACGACTACTACTTCAGATTCACTACTCTCATGAATGATTTGACTATGTACAATCTCGTGATTGCTCCATTCCAGGTTCACACCAAGTTTTTGAATACTTTACCTCAAACTGAATGGGGTGAGTATATTACTGATGTTAAGTTAACTAGGGATTTGCATAAGTGCAATTTGGATCAACTCTATGCTTTTCTCTAACAGCATGAGAAACACGTGATTATGCACCGTTCGCCTCAATGTATGTACCCTGAATCTTTAGCTTTGATGGCAAATCAACCAAGCTTGTCATATAACAACACTCCTTATATCATGGGACACCAAGCTTATCATCCATCACCGTACATGACTCCAAGCTTCCCCTAATATTCGATTCTCCCTCAACCACCCACCTCACATCAGCAACAATATCGGTTTAATGCACATTTGTCTCAGAGAGAACCACAAGCATCACAATATGCTCCACAACCTCACCCATATTCACCAGCAAGCATTACACCCTATGCTCAGTCATCATACTCGCCATATCAAGAAAATGCAGCATATCCACCAAGCTATTCTGACCATACAAGTACTCCTTCTAGTGCTTATGTCGCTCAACAAGACCAAGAAATGTATTGTGATAATGATGAGGTTCCCATTCCTGAATTCAAACAAGGAACTGACCCAGCTAAAGTGTTAGCCACTATGTCTTACTTTCTTTAAAGCATTATTTTCACCTCAATGGAAATTGCTTTTTCATGCTATTATTCACTGTTTAAGTTCAAAAAGTACATCTTTTGATCAACTACCTGCTGCATTGGCATCTACTGGTATTTTTCTAGCAAATAACAAGGTTTTTAAATTTTCAAAATTAATTTTTGAAGGCATGACTAGGAATTTGGAAGGGACTAAGAAGTTCTTATTGTATCCTCGATTCATTTAGACTTTAGTTAGTGGCCAAATACTTGGCCTACCAGCATTAACTGATACATGGGATGTTCCTTCATTCACAAAGAGAACTTTCTTTTTCTTGACCAAACAAGGCAATGCTTTTACAGGAACAGTAACACCATTGTTTGCTCATATGTTAGCCCAACCTGCCAATCAAGAAGGTGAGGAACCTAGCAATGCTAGTGCTTCTTAGCAAACTCCTTCTCACCAGAGCTCCCACTCTCTAGAAGATTCACAATCTTCTTCTCACAATGTTGGTGTTCCACCAATCACTGATGAGATGATCCATACACCTACTGCTTCTATTGATGCTAGTGGTTCACCATAAGCACAAGCACCAGAGGTGGTGGATGTTGCAAATTTAACTGCTTTTTGTACAAGTTTGTCCTAACAGGTACATGTATTGCAGAAAGAAAAGCTTGTTCAAGACAAGAAAATTGCTGAATTGGAAGCTAGCCTACTCAAGTTAAGGAACAAAGTATCACCTTGGATGAGGCAATATAGATCTGTTCAGAAAACTGCAATCAAGAAGCAAAGATTCAGGAACCACAAGAAAAGGCAACTGAATGCAACCAAACAGGGGAGGAATAATGAAGAACAGAGGAGGAATAATGAAGAACAACCACCTTCTTCTGATAATCAGACAAGGATCTCTGGAAATGACATCAATTTTGAAATGGATGAAGATGTCATGGGGACTTATAAAGATGGAACTGGTTTAGAGACTGGTGTGGATGGACCTTCAGATATGGAGATTCAACAACAAGACCCACAACCTACTCCAAAAGAACCACAAGTTCAAGAAATGTTGGTAACTCAACCAGAGGAACCACAAGTTCAAGAAAAGTTGGTAAATCCGCCAGAGGAGCCACAAGTTGTAGAAACATTGGCAACTCAGCCAGAACCATCAATTCAATCACCACTTCAAGCTAATTGGAGTGCTTTCTATGAGAAGTTGGAGGAAATTTCTATTTAGTTTCCTGCTCCATCACCACAAAGCAATAAATCAGATAAGACTGAAGAAGTGCAAGTTGATATGATGGCTTCTATGGAAGAAAGAGTATCTGGGGATACACAAGTAATTGAAGAAACAAGTGTGTCTAATACTGGTGAAGTCAACATTGTTGAAGATCCAAGTACTGCTAAGCCAACTAAGCCGACTGCAAGTACTGCTGACATTGTTGAAGACCCAAGTACTGCTAAGCCAACTAAGCCGATTGCAAGTGCCGCTGGTGATCATCCTTCACTAGAAAGTCAAATTTATTTTGGAGAAAATGAGACTTTAGCCCAATTGCTGCTTGATTTAAAGAAGAATTTAGTTGAGAAGAGTAAGCAAGCAGAAGTAGAGAAAAAGACAAAACAAGAAGTTCTTGCCAAAAAGGATCAAATTCAAGGTAAGAAAGTTCAAGCTTCACACCCTATAAAAGGTATAGTCATTCAACAGCTAGCTAATGAAGAAGTAGCTGCCAAGCTGAAGAAGAAGCTACCTAAGATTAATCCAAAGGATAAGGGGAAGAACCAATTATTGTCAGAATCTAAAGATGAAAGTGATTCAGATGATGATATAAACAAAGTCATGTACATATTTAATCAAATAGACCATGATGAGGAATTTGCTTATACAATGCAAGCATAAATTCGTGAAAATAAGTTGCAAGAAGAACTTGCAACAAAGCAAGATTTGCTAGAAGCTAAAAGGATACAACAATAATGGAACATACAATAGTATGATAGGATTCGAGCTGAGATACATGCTAGTGAGCTTCTTGCAGACTCATTGATAGCTGAAGAGAGAGATGCATATGATGAAGAAGAGAAATCAAAATTGATTGATGATCTGGTAAGGGAGCAACAAAGATTCTTTACTGAAAAGAGAAGGAAAGAAAAGATTAAGCCTCCAACTACTACGCATATTAGAAATCTGATGATGAACTTTCTAAAGAAAGTTAAAGGATTTACTCATATTCAGCTGGTCAAGATGAATTTTGAAGAAATCAAGACTTTGTATGAGCAAAGTAAAAGGACTGAATTGAATATTGTTGAGATTGGATCTGAAGCAGACAAGAAAGCTGTTGAAGAATTCAAGAAACATCTGCAACAACAAAGACAATTTGGTAGTACTCCTAGAATTGAGCCAAATACTGCTGAACCTACAAGTACATCTCCACCTATCAAGACCACATATGTGAGGATGAATAGAAAGGAGAAAGTAAGTTTAAGGGAGGAAGAGACTGCTCAAAGAATGAATATAGGAGTTGAAACTCAAGGTATTGCTCATATTGAAAATGTACAAGCAGTACATACACAGTCAACAGTACATACAACAGTACATACTGAGGAAACTGTACATAACAAGCTTGGAAGAGGGTGCAATAGAACTTGAGGGAATTTCCAAGAGTGTTAAAAGGAAAAGGTCAACAAAGCTAAAGAAGAAAGCTAAGAGAGCTAAAACAACAGCAGAAGATAGTGATGATGATGAGAGCTTAAAAAAGTACCTGAAGATTGTGAAATTTGATGATCAATGTATTGATACAGAGATTTTTGGAAAAAAAGCATCCATTGCTAAGTGGATTTACTCTATAGATCAAGGACTTGAAGCTCATGGAATTCAGAGAACTGATGGCCCAACAAGAGTATTCAGAATTTCGGAGGATATTCTTCACATTCTTGACAGACAAGATATTCAAGATCTTTTAAGGTTAGTTCAAGAAGCCAGTTCAGGTAAAACTGAAGTATCACTATTATATAGGGAATTTCTCTTTATGTATGAGCCACACAACTGTGATCAAGAAATGTTGAACGTATTAGAGGATCAGGTTCCTAGTTACTGGAGATATTACAGGTCATGTGGATTGCATATTCTGGATGTAGATGATGTTACATACTATATGCTGCAAGAGAAAACTTACCCCTTCAAAAGAAAATTATTGGAAAGGATGTTAGAAAAACAATTAGAAGTAATAGAAGAGTCTGCTGATGCTTTGGAGTTGATCATAATGGTTAAACAACAAATCAAGAATTTGAAAGATGAGGAAGAAGCTGAGAAAGAATCTTAAGTGTTTGACTTTCAGTCACACTTCACAAATGGTTCTCAGTTCACCATGTCTACCACACATAAGAACTGGCTAGTTCATAAGCAAACGATTTGTGGTAAAGACTTATAAAATCCGTTGAAAGTTGATAGTTTGCTAAAAAATATATGGTTCTAACTCACCTTGTTTCGAGACAAAGAGTTGGCTAGTCCTAGACAAACGATACTAGGTAAAAACTTAATCAAATCCGTTGATGGTTGACAATTTACCAAAAATTGTAAGGTTTTCATTACACCTTATTCTTTTTGAATAAAGTATTGTCTATTCCAGAGTGTACGGCTAACTGGTAAAGAATTCATCAAATCCGTTGATAGCTGGTGATTTGCTAAAAATCATAAAGCCAATACAGATTGGTGTTTGTTGTTAACTGTTTTATTTCAGGTATGAAGATTGCAGGCAAAGAAGTATTTTTAAAAAAAATACTTAGAAGGTTTTGTTATCATCAAATCAAGACAAAGATTTATGATCAAGAGTTCAAGGACTAAACTCAAGAAGACAATAACTGATTCTATAAAGATGAATGAATGTTTAGAAGACACAAGAAGATCATAGTTTGAAGACAAAGATGATACTCATGATGTTTGAAGATTATCTTATCAGAAGAAGATCTACATTTGAAGTGTTTGGCTACATTCAGTTGGATATAAATACAAATTACCAAGTTCAATCCATGGATGAAGGAAAGACTGAAGACATGTATTTTTAATATATCCAGTACAAAAGAAACAAGAAGACAACAAGTTATCATTTCTTGTTTAGGGGAGGATTGTTGGGAATTATTTGTTAAGTGTCAAGTACCGTTAGTATATTCTAAATACTGTTAGTGTTATGTAAGTACCGTTAGTGTTAACGCGGTACATAGTAAGTACTACTACTTATAAAGTAAGTACTGCTATGATGATTAGGACAAATATATCTTTGTATAAGATATGTCATAGTTATAGTTAGAGTATATCTTATGTGATATACCTTGTTAGAAATACGTTTTAACGTATATTAGAAGTATCGGTCACTCCACAATATTATTGAATGTTGTATAGCTCGTAGTTAAATATTTGTTTAATTTGTTAAGTAAAATCGGCCCATGGGCTTGTCATGGGCCGGCCCAAGTCCATTAGTGGCTTGGATATAAATACCCCTTTCCACCATGGAAAGGGGGTTGGTTGGTTGTTTCACTTTTGATTTAATAAAAAACACATATTTCTCTCTCACTTTCTCTCACTACTTTCTCTCTCTAGAACCATCAACCCACCTTAATGATTCATAAGATTATCACTATTCTTCAATTGGTACCAAGAGCCATGGGGTGATTTAAGGTAATGATTTATGTTATTTTTTAGTTTTTGATTGTATTAGTGATTTTTAGGAAAATCTACCTTGAATCTTGTAATTTTTGGTGTTTTTGTTGTTGGGATTATTAGATAAGTGTTGGGTTTAGCTTATTTTGGTAGAAATCACAAAACTTTTCGTGGTTTTTGGTCAAAAATCGGGTTTAGATTCGTTTGTTCTAAGAAAAAACATCAAAACTTGGTCTCGAAGTTATTTCAACAGTTTATTCCGGATCAAAAAAACATTCCGAATCAACAGTTTATTCTGGATCAACAAGGCATTCCGAATCAACAGTGTATTCCGGATCAACAAGGAATTCCGAATCAAAAGGTTATTTCGGATCAACCGTTATTCCGGATCAACCAAGTATTCCGGATCAACCAAGTATTCCGGATCAACCAAGTATTCCGGATCAACCAAGTATTCCGGATCAACCAAGTATTCCAGATCAACCAAGTATTCCGGATCAACCAAGTATTCCGGATCAACCAAGCATTCCGGATCAAGGTAATTATTCCGAACCAAGATCTTTTTCACATGAAGGTATTTATTCCGAATCAACTTAATTACTCCGGATCAAGGGGTATTTTACGAGTTTTTTCGACGATATTTAGTGGATTTAATCTTGGCTTCTTACACACGCTTTACTTCAACAACACAACACAACTCACAAACTTACTTCACTGCTCGATCAACCGATAATCTTTGATTCTTTAAAGTGATCAATATGAATCCGAGTTCATTAATGCCTCAAATGACATCACTTACTAATATTTCCGTCATTACGGGAATGGATAATCGCCCTCGAATGCTCATTAAAGAAGTATTTGAAGCATGGCAAGGCCGTATGATGTCATACATTAAGGGAAAACCGACATATGGGAGGCTTATGATCAAGTCAATTCTAAATGGTCCACTTGATTATGGTACCATCGTTGTTAACAATGTGACTCGACCACGGGAGTTTGAAGAACTTACACCAGCTCAACAACTTGTTGCCGATGCAGACGAAAAGGCTCTTCAAACCATTCTCCAAGCTCGTCCACATGACATCTATCGAATGGTAAGTCAATATACGGTTGCAAAGGAGTTATGGGAACGTCTACAGGTTTTGCTACAAGGTACGTCTCTTACTAAACAGGAACACGAATGTCAGTTGTATGATCTGTTTGATAGGTTCACGTACAGTCAAGGGGAAACGCTTCACGACTACTACTTCAGATTCACTACTCTCATGAATGATTTGACTGTGTACAATCTCGTGATTGCTCCATTCCAGGTTCACACCAAGTTTTTGAATACTTTACCTCAAACTGAATGGGGTGAGTATATTACTGATGTTAAGTTAACTAGGGATTTGCATAAGTGCAATTTGGATCAACTCTATGCTTTTCTCTAACAGCATGAGAAACACGTGATTATGCACCGTTCGCCTCAATGTATGTACCCTGAATCTTTAGCTTTGATGGCAAATCAACCAAGCTTGTCATATAACAACACTCCTTATATCATGGGACACCAAGCTTATCATCCATCACCGTACATGACTCCAAGCTTCCCCTAATATTCGATTCTCCCTCAACCACCCACCTCACATCAGCAACAATATCGGTTTAATGCACATTTGTCTCAGAGAGAACCACAAGCATCACAATATGCTCCACAACCTCACCCATATTCACCAGCAAGCATTACACCCTATGCTCAGTCATCATACTCGCCATATCAAGAAAATGCAGCATATCCACCAAGCTATTCTGACCATACAAGTACTCCTTCTAGTGCTTATGTCGCTCAACAAGACCAAGAAATGTATTGTGATAATGATGAGGTTCCCATTCCTGAATTCAAACAAGGAACTGACCCAGCTAAAGTGTTAGCCACTATGTCTGCTTATCTCACAAGGACATTGAGCAAACGAGGATTTAGAGGACCAGCTCCTACTAATAATCAGCTGAGGAATTCATCCAATTCTCGAGAACAAGCTACCATTGAGAATGGTAGGGTAATGGTTCAACCTATTCAACCTTATCTGGGGAGATCCATTACATCAACCACCAATGCACGCGTGGTCAATCCTGCTCCAATGGTCAACACTGCTCCAATGGTTACTGCTCCACGGGCTAATTCCACAGGTAAGTTGAGAATAATAACATGCTGCAACTGTAAGGAAGAAGGTCACATGTCTAGGGATTACACAAAACCCAAGAGGAGAAGGGATGGTCAATGGTTTGAAGAAAAGATTTATTTGGTGAACGCTCAGGCACAAGGACAGGAACTTGATGAAGAGGAGCTAGCATTTCTTGCTGATCCAGGGATTGCGGAACAAGAAGTTCTCACTACACAAAATGCAGCATACCAAGCAGATGATCTGGATGCTTATGATTCAGACTATGATGATCTTCAATCTGCTCAAGCAGCTCTTATGGCAACTATCTCTTGCTTTGGGTCAGATCAAATATCTGAGGTACTTACTAATACCACTGATACTAGTATTCAACCACATCAAGTTGCGCAAGAGGGTGCTGATCCGAATGAGTCTTCGGTGGTGAGTCTTTCAAATGAGGAGACAATCAACGATAGCAATATCAATGCAAGTCCCCAGACTTTGAGTGAATCACAACCAGGAGTCATTTCGCATACGCATATTCCTGCTCAACAAGATTTGGTCATGGTTCCTGCAAAGTTACTTAGCCAAATGAATACTTCACTTTTAGAAACCCTAGCTACGAATAAGAATCTGTCGGCTGAGCTTGCCTTGTGTAACGAAAAAGTTCAAACTCTGGAATTAGTTCCTTCGTCCAATGTTCTAACAAATCCCGAATATGATCATTTTCGAAACAAACAAATGGGTCATTTGCAAGAAATTGAAACCTTAAGAGCAAATCTTTCCAACGAACTTAAAGAAAAAGAGTTAGTGGTCACTAATTTTCACAAACTTCAAACGGATTTTGAATTACTCGAGTCTAAAAAGAACGAAATGGAAATTAATGCAGCTAATAGAATTTATAGTTTAGATTATTTTCTTTTAAGACAATACGCTGCCTCTCAACTAGTGCACTTATTTGACTCACCGTTTAGAGAATTTAACTTATCGCGTCAAAAGGACCTTCCCCCTAACCCACGGTATACAAGACAAGCTTTTATCCATAATCCAAGACTTTATGATGCAACCAAATTAGGATTGGTCTTAGATCCGATTGTTATTTTCGAGGATCGCACGAATAAGGATCTAGTTGATGAGAGTCGGTCATACAACTTTGCAAAATATCCCCAGTGTGATTATTTTAGAATGAATCAAGAGCTTGCAAAAACCGACTTTAGAATTCGCTTCCATATGGATAAAGATCTCATCACAACACCAACCTACATGTTAAATGAAGAAAACCCTAGTACACTTCCTACACTTGTCAAAATGGAAGGACCTAAGGAAATTCCAAAGGATCTTCCACCTATTAGCACTGTATGGATAAACTTGCAAGAGATTAATCAATACTTTGCTAGTTTTGACAATGTCATCCGGGAATGTACGACTTCAAATGGTCTAAACGCCAGAGAATGGGCTTTCGAACACATGAACGAGGTGTTTAAGAATTAGATCAACCCTTTTGTCGAAAATCTAAAAGGAAGTTTTGCATCTCTTTCGGAAAATCTCGATTTTGAAATTAAAGAAGTTCAAAAAGTGTTTTATGAAATGGACACCGCTTACGAACTACAATTAATTGAAAAGGAAAAGATTTTATACGAGTATGACCGATTCTTGTCCCAAGTAATTTCGTGTGATATGCTTACTACTGTGAATGTTAATTATTCGAATGAGCTTACATCCGCTATGAATAACTATGATGCTGTGAATATATGTGATGATGTGCATGATCTCTCTGTAAATATTGCTGAGACTGTAAATGAGGTAGATAATCATTCTTGTCACGAGTCTAACGCTGAATTTTTAAAGCTTTAAGATTCTTACAATTTACTTACAAAACGCTTTAATCAACTTGAACAACATTGTATATCTTTAGAATTAAAACAACAAAATCAAAATGAGGATCTTTTGGTAACAAATGGTTGTGAAAACAGTGTTGAGACGAGTCAATATTTGACTCTTTAAACAATGACTACAACTCTTTCAATAGAAAACGGGTCATCGTTTAAGGGGGAGAAAATATTAAATCGTCTTCGGTCATCAAAACGGTTTTCAAAAGTTGTTGAGGAAAATTAATTGGTAAATGGTTAATGACTGGAATTGCTTTGGTATTCATCTTGTATACGTTCGTGATTTTTCGTGAATAGTTAAGTTGTGTGATTGCTAAGATAGGTTAAGGTGGTTAAATCTAACGATGGTTAGGGAGTTTAACGATGGTTAGTGACTAGAAACGAAAAGAAAAGGAAAAGAAAAGAAAAACAAAAAGTTAAGGGATTAAAAGTAACAATCTTTGAAACTTTTAAGAAAAGTTTTGACCAAGTCAAACCCCCCCCCCCCCCCCCCCCGTCTTCTCTTTCCCTCTTTCTCTTTTCTTCTTTCTGTTTTCTCGTATCCGCCATTAACGCACACAAAACACACACAACAAGCTCTCACAATCGTTTTCTTTCTTAATTAATACATATCAGTCGCAAAAACAAAGGTACAATCATCATTTTAATCTCTAATTCATCTAATCCATCCTTAAATTTAAGTAATTAATTCGTTTTAATTAAAATTAATCAAACTAGGGTTTAGGTTTTAATTAGGCGTTAATTGATTAAGGTTTAAGGTGGGTTTTACTCAGAGTAGAATTAGAAAAATGTTTGTTGCCTTTAGAATGCCTTAAACACACAAATGAGCTAAAATTAATCCATTTTAGAACGAATTTAGGATATTCCGAATGAGCAAGTGTTTTGCAAAAACATTCCGCATGAACCAAAGTTTAAGATTATTCCGGATGGATCATGTTATTCCGGATGGATCACGTTATTCCAGATGGATCATGTTATTCCGGATGGATCATGTTATTCCGGATGGATCATGTTATTCCGGATAAACAATTTATTCCGGATAGAGAATTTATTTCGGATGAAACAATTATTCCAGATGAAACAATTATTCTGGATAGACAATTTATTCCGGATGAAACAATTATTCCGGATGAAACAATTATTCCGGATGAAACAACTATTCCGGATGAAACAATTATTCCGGATGAAACAATTATTCCGGATGAAACAATTATTCCGGATGAAACAATTATTCCGGATGAAGTGTTTATTCCGGATGAAGTGTTTATTCCGGATGAAGTGTTTATTCCGGATGAAGAGTCTATTCCGGTTGAAGTGTTTATTCCGGATGAAGTGTTTATTCCGGATGAAGTGTTTATTCCAGATGAAGTGTTTATTCCGGATGAAGTGTTTATTCCGGATGAAGTGTTTATTCCGGATGAAGTGTTTATTCCGGATGAAGTGTTTATTCCGGATGAAGTGTTTATTCCGGATGAAGTGTGTATTCCGGATGAAATGTTTATTCCGTATAAAGTGTTTATTCCGGATGAGATGTTTATTCCGAATGAAGGTGTTTTTGCTTAATAACTTGATTAAATGTTTGAGTGTTGTAAATGCTTAAGGTTTTATGTCATATGTTTAATGCTTAGGTATAAATTCATAATGGTATTTATATCTGTGTGTATCAACCTTTATGTTTTATCTTAAGCAGAAACAATGACTAACCCAACCATGCAACAAATACAAAACACTAGAGCAACAGCCATTGAAGAAGCCAAAACCCTCAAGTTCATTCCAAACAACTATCGGTTGAAGGAGTTCTCTAACTCCAATCATAATGGATTCAAGGTAGCTTCAGCCATTCTTGATAATTCTCACTTCAAGAATGCGCTAAGGAGTAGTGCTTCGGTGCCCTTCGACTACATGTACGAATTCTGGGCAACCAAAGAGAAGATGTCAAAGAAGATCACATTCTTCCTGGACAACAAGCAACAGACTCTCATCGTGTCAGACTTCCGCAAGATCTTTGGTTTTCAGGAGTCACCCAAAGGTACAACATTCTCAGCGAACCCGACCAAGAACGAGTTCATGGAGATGTTCTCTGCTATTAGATGTGCGGACTTACGAATAGTGTCCGATTTTACCACAGCCAAAGTGGGTCAACCTTGGAGAGCGAATTTTGGTATTCTCAGCCGATGTCTCACACCCAAAACGACTGGGTATGATGTTGTGCGTTCGCCAATCATCAATATGTTCTATGGTATGTTCAAAGGTATTAATATTGATTATGCATCATTGTTGTGGGACGGGTTTAGTTATCTACTCATCACAAACACGAAGACTAAGGCTAAAGGTTACCAGTACCCTAGGTTCATAAAGCTAATCATTCATTATTTTATGGAAAACGATGCGTCTATTGATAAGCGTGCAGGTAGCCGTCATCACACAAAGGATGCTGATGATCTTTTTGACCTAAGGCAAGAAAGTCACTCCAATGTTGTTATCCCAGGTCCTATTCCCGGTCATCTCCTGACAGATAAGATTATAGCTTCTGCTGATTACAAGCGACTGCTAATAGAAATCAAGAACCAACAAGCAAGCATTCAGACAGGAGAAGACTCGTCTACTACGGTCAAGAGTAAAGGTAAACGCAAGCAAACAGTTGCTTTATCTGAACCCAAAACCAAAAAGACAAAGACTGAGGCTAAGAAGGGTAAGAGCACGGCTGACGAGCTTGTTCTTCACGATGAAGAAGATGTTGATGACGATCCTACTACCGAGCTAACTCGCAAGACTGAGAAAAGGTTAATGAAAAAGGCTATTGAAAAGAGTAGGAGAGACACAGGTGGTAGTGGTTCGGGTGCACAAATAGATGTTGAAGAAGAATATGAGGAGCCACATGACATTAGTGAGTTTGGATCACCCGAACGTTACTCAGCATCGAAGGAGACATCCATTGCTGATACAGCAAGTGTTGATAAGGAGTCCGGTGCTACAACAATCATTGTGACTACACAGCCTCTCGTAACTCAACCTCCACCAATCCAGCCTTTACCAACACGACCGGTGACAACACCATTCCCTCCACCTCCACCTACTTCCGTCATGAGTACTGTAATCACAACCGTGCCTTTTCAACCATCCCATAGTAGCCCTGTGACATCTACATTTTCTGCACTCTTCTTGGCAGAAATGTTGGATAAACACACGGAAACTCAACGAAAAGAGATGGCTCAACTTCGAGAAGAGCTATTTTGACGAGTACAAAGTGAGGAGGCATCTAAGAAAGCCCAAGAAGAGATGCTAGCTAAGTTTACTATAGAGATGGAGTTGACACGTAAATCTCATGCAGAAGAACTTGCTCAGGTCAAACAGGCTGAAGTTGATAGGAATGAAGCACGATTTACAAGACTTTGAGCCATAAAGGATAAATATAAGGAGCAGAAAGAAACACTTGAAGCTTCTATTGTAGAGAGAGTGAATGAATCTGTTGAGTATCTTATGCCAAAACTGTGTGAAGAGATGAGGAAACTTGCGACTGATAACTTGATGATTAACTTGATGATTAAGTCCTCAAAGCTCGTATGAAGGAAGTTGGATCTTTTGACAAGTCTAAAATTCAGAGGGCACTCTACAAAGCACTCAATGAAGCTATCTTGGAGGATGATCGGTTGTTTAAAACATTTGGAAGTGTGGTACCTTACCACATTTTGGATGAGGAGGAAAAGGAAGATAGTGAGCAAGAGGAGATTGATGGTGAAGAAGAGGGTGATGGTGAAGAAGAGGATGATGGTGAAGAAGATGAAGACAAAGGTAGTGATGGTGATGATGATGATGATGGTGATGGTGGTGATCAAAATGAGGAGAGTGATAAGGGTAGCAACGGGGATGATGATGACAACGAAAACAGGGATAGCGGTAACAATGACCAGCCTGATAAGTCTGATGACGATGAAACGCGGGACAAGGTTGCCAGCAAAAAGAACCATCCAAGTCTGGTACCAAGTCTTAGAAAGATGCTGCCCGAAAGGAAAAGTACACATCTACGGAGTCAGGACGAACCAAGTGGCGCCATGATGTGAATGCTGCTACTGCATCATCGATTCCCGGTACATCTGTTTCTGTTTCTATACCTGTTACCACTAATCCTATTAGTTCTTTTGTTGCTCCTATGATTGCAGAACCAGTAATTGAACATGAATCTGCACAACACTCGCCTGTTCATGATAACGCCGAAATGTATGAATCCGAACCAGCAAGTGTTCATGTTTCTACTCCTCTGCAAAAAGAACCAGAATCTACTGTTCCCGAGTCAAGCACACGGGACTGGGCGGATACATTGGAGATTGATGAAACTGCACCGCCACAAGCTTGGATCACGACAACTGCAAAATATGATCCAATCACAAACGCTGATAGAGATGTTCTATATCTCCGTATCCGTAGTCCGATAGACTTGTGTGTATTTTGGGCTCATGAATTCAAATCTTCGGTCACTCCGTCTTTGGTGAAGAGAGCACTAAAGGACAAGAGACTTCACGACAAAACCAGGTTAAGCCGCATGGAGTACGAGTACTATGCTGATGAGGTCCTGAAAGCTCTCAATACTGTTCAAAGGCTAGCTCTTCATGAGTCAGAAAGAGCTCCACCTCCACTTGATCCCTCTCAAGATAATCAAATTGCTCTTGACTTCTTTGTCACCTATGATCTTGAGTATCTCCTCAATAGATCATCCAAGTACGCGACCTCCCTGACCTTGTTGAAAGCTGCTAATTGGGGGACAATACCTTATATCGAGGAAAAGGTCAACCGCATCTGGTTCCAAAGGTAAATCGTAATTATGACATGTATGCTGCTATAGGAGCATCACATTGGGACGAGCGAGTCCGAAGGGCGTACAAAGGTTGCTGCTTAGCCAACTCAGGAAGTATCGTCAGATCCAATCTTCGAATCACAAGTATCTTAGGACTGAAGATTGAACCCAAGAATGGCTATCATCATGTGACGGAGATTCGTCTAAAAAGGGAGGATGACAAAGAATACAAGATATAGCAGGGAGATTTTTCTATCATTCTCCTTGAAGATATCAAAGACATGTTGCTTATGATGACCCGTGATCAGCTTACCCATCTTACTCGTGAAGAAATCATTGCCTTGAATACAGCACTTCGTATGTTCACACGAAGCGTTGTTATCAAGAAACGAGTTGAAGATCTTCAATTGGGAGTTGAAAGCTACCAAAGGAAACTTAACATGACCCGTCCAATGAATCAAGTTCTACCTCAACATGTCGAAAGATGTCCCTATACCGGCACGACCGTTCCGATGTACGGGATTTTCTACATGAACAATCGTGGGATCATGAAGTTTATGAGGGTAGGTGAGCTTCATAAGTATAGTGATGGGACTCTCATATACGTCAGAGGAAAATTGGAGCATCTCAATTCTGGCGGGACATTACCAGAAATGATTGAGGATTGGCATCCGGCTTATCAGAAGATGGTGACATATGTGTCAAGAAGATTGATGAAAAGCTCCGGGAACGTAGGTTGATGAGGAGCTTAGAAAAATTTGTTGGTGGCAGACCATATGGAATGCACTACAAGTTACTACAACGATCCATCTAATGGGTCGTACATCTCAGGTCCACTCTATATTGGTTTTATTTGTGAATATGTAAATTTTGTGAATATTGTGCTTTTACGGCTTGATGTCGTGTTAAGGTATGATAATTTTTCAAGAATTTCTCACGAGATTCTAAATCATTCAAAATATGTCATACTAAAGCATTACAATTAACCCTTATTAATTTAAGGCGGAGCATTAATATGTTCTATGGCCAAACATTGATTTCATTTTTACCCAAAGACCGGTTAATCCATTCAATATCCCAAATATTAATGGTTAATGAAATTGTGTATAATGCAGTTCGTTTTTCTCAGTTCTTGCTAATTGAAAGTCCAACCAATATCGGGTTTTTAACTGTTTTTGGTTGTTAATCTTTTTTGGATATTCTATTTGCTAATTCAACAAAGCCTTGCAAAACTGAAAAATATTACCTACTTATATGTAAAACATAGTGCACTTACCAAATTTTTATTCAAGTAATATTAAAAATGTAAAATTTAAAACTAAAAGGACTGAAAATGTAAATTATAGGAAATATAAATGCTTGAAATGAAAATTCTAACAAGTCTAGGGACTGAAAATGCAAATCAGTAAACTAAAAGGATCAAAAATGTAAAACTAGTAACAAACTAACCAAATTGTAACAAAGTAACAAACTTGCTAACTGATTTTAACCAACTTCAAAACTGAAAGGACTAAAATATGAAAACCCTAAAAAGATTGAAGTTTAGCTAGTATTAAAAACTGCTTGAAACAAGAAGGACCAAATGGCAATTTTTGGAACTTTATAAGCAAAAACGGGTATTGAAGACAAATAAGCTCGTTTGAGCTTATAATTGGACCAAATTCAATGAAATCAATTGCAAAAGACTTAAAATCCAAAATAAGCTACGTCTGTAAGAGGATTTTAACTGAAAGTACAAAATAAGCAAATAAGCACTTCAAGATAAGCCCAAAATAAGCTCTAGAACAAACTAAACAAGCACAACTTGATTTTCTTGCCAAAACTGGTTAAGCAACTCAAATGATGAACGGGAAATCAAATTAGAACAAATTTCATCAAGTATTAAGCTGGGAATTCGAATTAAGCTAAAATGTGCTTATCGTTGACCAAGCGTTGACCAATTTTTTTGACAAAAAGCTGAAAAACTCAAAAATCATGTAATACCATATTCTAAGTGGATTTGTGAAATAAAATGGCTTGGTTAATGAATGAAATCAAAAGATCTCAAAAATTAGTTTCAAGTTACAGAAACTTAGCTTAACTCAACTTTTCATGATTTTGCTTATTTCTCTCTACTGAATGAAAACTGTATAGAATGCTTTTGGAATCTGAAACTTTAAGATATGAACTACAAATGATAACAAGTTTGGCAAGATTTCATCAACAAACAAGTAAATGCCAGCCAAAAGAAAATGACAACTTTTACAAAGCAAAACTGCATGAAAATGACCCAAATCTTTTTATGGCCAATTGCCTTTTGGACCTTCAATTTGACTTGAGACTTACTCAAAACACTTTGTTATGACCTATTGACTAGAAATGAACATTAACTTGCAAAAACTGAATGCTTGAAAATCAATAACCAACTAGTACCAAACACTCCTTATCTGAGATTCATGAAAATTTCCAAAGACTTTTTAAGAGCTGATTAAGACTGAATGAAATCCTTTAGCTAACCAATCTTGAGACTCAAAATGATATGTTTTAAGACTACAAGCAAGCAATAAGAACAACTAGTACTCAATTAAGGTGCAAAGACTGAAAATGACTGAAATAAGCTAATACTAGAACACAATCCAAAATCTATAAGCAGTAAACAAGATTAATCTTCAAACAAGTACACAATCCAACAACCAGCCAAACTAAACAACTTTGATCAGGCAAACAACAAGATTACACTAGGAAATGTAGCATGCCATTGACTTATTAAGTGGAACCAAAATTAGAACTTTTAAAACCTTTTGTAGAAGCCATTGGGAAGAAGAGGAGTGCTGAACTCTCTTATCCTAGTGATAACCACCACCTTATCACTAGATCACCAATCTACTTATCAACATCAGCTACAAATCAACTAGAATTCATCATTATGGCTTGAAAACTTCAAAGAGGCTAAGGCTTGAACTGAAATCACATAAACAGCAACAATTCTTCTTCTAAGTCAGTTATGATCATTCAATTATCATAACAAACTCAATTCAGTAACTCAATGATCAAGTAGGAGCAAGGTATGAACAGTAGAATGAAGATGAGATTTGGCGGGAAAAAGAGAATTCAAATTTCATTCATGGAAAGTTGCTACAAAGTTGTTGAAATGAAGCTAACTAACTAACTAACTCAAGAGTTTGTCAGACTCTTGAGTAGTTAGGCTAAAAAGGAAGAAAGATGAAAGGAAATTGAAAAGTGTGTGTTTTCTACAATTTTTAACTACTTCTTACAAATGAGGACCTAGCAGCTATTTATAGGCTTGAAGAAAGAGTTTGTTGGGGATGATGACGTGTTGAGACCAATCCCAGGTCTCCACGTGGCATGATTCTGCAAACTTGATCTTCAAAGTATGAACACAAATTGGGGCTTTCTTCTAGAGTTGATTTCTTGTTAATTGATGTTTACCAATGGATTCGTCTCTCAAAAATAAGCAACTTTGGTGTTTACAACTTTTCATAATATTCAGTCTAGCTCAAAACGATCCTGGAAAAATTTTGGTTTCTTGAAGAAGACACGTGGCACGCTCTGACTAGTGGAAATAAGTTCACACGGATTGAACTGTTAGGATTTTGTTATTTAATGTGTGGCGGCTGAGTGGGATTTAAATGCATGTGAGTTGGCAATCCGTGTGCACTTCATACTTGCTTCTTATTGGCCCACAACTCATTCACATGGATTAAGCTAATATAACTTTCCAACATTGGCAGATTTAGCCCTTGGACTTTGGCAGATTGCATTTAAAGCTTGTAACTTCATTTCTTTGGCACTTTTAGTCCTTCCAACTTCATCTTTGAGCAGAATTGGTCCCTTGACTTTGTTGACTTGAAAGTTGACCAATTTTGACTTTGATCTTGACTTTGTTCAATATTTGCACTTTAGTCCTTCAACTTTGGCAGTTTGTCAAGATAGGTCCTTGTACTTCAAAGTCTTGTCACTTTTGATCCTTCTTTGTCTTTTTCATCAATTTAAGCTTGATAATTCCTTGTTTGCTTGAAAATGTATCCTTTTACCTACACAAGTGTACACAAACACAAACATACCACATAATACTGTTTTTGCAAGATAAATTGGTATTTTGCTTCATGTTTTAGGGTTATTTGTTGATAAAAGGATATGAGTTTAAGCTCATATCAAATCCCCTACAGTTGAACATTGTCATGTCCTCATGCAATATTATATATTAAAGCTCAAATTTACATTTTCCTCATAATTAACCCACCTTGGCCATATGAGATGCATCTATACTACTCTAAACTACATGATGCATGATTTTGACTTTTAATAACAAAATACAATTCTATCTATATTTTTTTTTGATTTTTCATGAAATGGTTTTGATGGAAATAACTCATAAAGAATTCAATGGCTTAGATTAGGGCTTGGGTACCATGGACATTTATCACCCTCAAGTTTCACTTTCCCCATACCAAGCTTAAAAATGGAATCATTGCATTCACAAGTAAAAAGTGCATCAACTTATTCATGACAATTAAATGTGGAACCGGTTATTATTTGAGCAAATTGCTTGTGGGAAAATTTGTCATTTATTCAAGTGTGAAGTATAAGAAGTGTAAAATCCAAAAATAAGGAAGCACGGTTTTAATTCTAAGTAATCCTCTCATCCATTACTTGAAAAACCGCTCACAATTAATACAAGTCCATTTCAAGAGTAATAAGTCATTCGCCTTATGTGTAAAATCCTCATGTCATGCTTTCATAAGTAGCTACACACTCGCTAAGGAAAGAAAAATAAAACTCACGCAATAATTTACATCCGCCATCTTTTTGAGACTTTGGATCTTCAACCCCGCAACCCGTCAAGGCAATATTGGATTGGAGCAATCTATTGAATCCCCGCAACCCGTCAAGGTAATATTGGAACTCAATAGTCACTATAATTAACACCACACTGCCCCTCTTGGGAGTCTTGTATAATTATTATTATTTTTTTTCTTTTTTTTTTCTTTTTCTTCTCTTTTTTTTCTAGCCACTCATTTTTTTTCATAAGCCGCTCTTATTTTTCTTTATTCCTCACAAAGAAAGTAGAAAAGACTAAAAGGAAAAACACCCGCTAAATATTGAGCATGACATAAGTCCAGTACACATAAAACGTTCTAACTTAGAATCTTAAGACGTACTCATATCAACCATGAATGATTAGCCAAAAATGCATAAGAGATTACAAACCGATTAAAACCGTTCTTGATTATTTATTAACAATTATATACATGTGAAGAAAATAGAGGTTAAGAAGAGAAGGGTTTAGCCACAAGTAATCATCATGAAGTTTATCTAGCCCTTTTATACTTGCTTCAACTCTATCATTTCCCATTCTCCACAAATTTAAAATTTCAAATAATGAAATTGGTGGATTCTTAGCCTAATAGACCAATGAAGGACTACATGGTTAAGGATACTAGCTAGAGAATGCTAAGATAAGCAAACTCGGGTTGAGTCAAAATATCCATGGTGGGCCTAATATGTCAAAGAAGTCTAAATTCGTTAAAACCATGTTTTATTATATTTATTTTTTTTTCTTTTTATATATTTTTGATGAAACATAAAAGAAAAGATATATACAATGCAAATGTGATATGCCAAATGATTGATGCAAAAAATTATGAATGCATATTTTTGTTGGCCAAAGTAGATCAAAAATTTGAAAAATATTGAAAAATCAATTTTCCATGTTATCATGCCAGACAATGACAAGTTCTTAGTAAGGTCACTTCGATAGAAGACCCCCCTACACTTAAGCTAAACATTGTCCTCAATGTTTAAGAGCATGGAAGTATAAAAACTTCCCCTACACTTATGACAATGAATAGACTTTGCTTAATCCAAGTTAAGGAAAGGACAACTATTAGTGAAATCATGAGTAAGCACAAGGTGTCAATGAAAAATCACTATAGTAACGAAGTGAACCGGATACAAGGGCCTCCTCCATAAGCTCCAAAGCATGAGATGAGTGAGCAACCCTACAAACAATCATGAAGACAAAAGAAGGTCTCCCCTACACTTATCTCCAAGTCTATACCTTTATTTCTTACCTACAACACTCTAAACCTAGGTATACGATGCTTGAGTTAATGAGTCTCTAGCTCGACTCGTCCCTCAATGAATTAATTCATGGGGAAAATGGGGATCTCTTGGACCATTTCAACGGAAATGTCCTCCCCAAAGTAATGCTTAACACGGTGACCATTCACTTTAAAATTTGGACCAACGGGTTGTGACAACTCAAGAGTTCCATATGGAAACACTTGAGCAATAGTGAATGGACCAGATCATCTCGACTTAAGCTTGCCCGCAAAATGTTTCAATCATGAGTTAAAGAGGAGAACCGGCTCTCCAACTTTGAACTCACGATTCTTGATCTTAGCATCATGCAATTTCTTAGTCTTTTCCTTGTAAAGCAAATAATTTTCATAGGCATTGGCTCTCAATTCATCCATCTCATTGAGTTGATCTTTCCTATGTGAACCGGCTTGGTTTAAATCAAAGTTAGCCCATTTGAGATCCCAAGATGCCTTGTGTTCTAGCTCGAATGAGAGGTGGCACGCTTTTCCATAGACAAGCCTATAAGGAGTACAACCAATTGGTGTTTTAAAAGCCGTCCTAAACGCCCACAAAGCATCATCAAGCTTATCCGACCAAGAAGCTCGATGCTCTCCCACCGTTCTCTCTAAAATTCTCTTTAAACCACGATTTGTGACCTTGGTTTGACCATTTTTTTGAGGGTGATACGCGGTAGAAAGTAAATGATTCACTCCATATTTCTTCATAACTCTCGTGAATTGATCATTACAAAAGTGCGTACCACGATCACATATGATGGCCCCAGGTACTCCAAATCTAGCAAACAGTTGTTTCAAAAACTTCACAACAACTCTAGCATCATTGGTAGGTAAGGCTTTAGCCTCCACCCATTTGGACACATAATCCACCGCCACAAGTATATACTTCTTTCCCTTAGAGGATGGAAAAGGTCCCATGAAATCAATGCCCCACACATCAAATATCTCATAGTCTTGGATAAAATTTTGTGTTATCTCATCACGTTGTGTAATGTTTCCTTGTCTTTGACACACATCACAAAATTTCACCATTTCATGGGCATCTTTGTAGATGGAAGGCCAATAGTAACCCGAATCAAAGACTTTCTTGGCGGTATAGTTAGGCCCAAAATGTCAACCCGTAGGTCCTTTATGACACGCTTCTAAGATCTTAAATGCCTCGGGCCCATCTACACACCGTCTAATGATTTGGTCCGCACATTGTCTAAAAAGATATGGATCATCCCAAAAATAATACTTAACTTCCTTAAGAAACTTCTTCTTTTGTTGATAAGTAAGACCCTCAATAAGCACATTGCCCACAAGATAGTTTGCGATATCCGCAAACCAAGGAGTGGCATCCTCTTGGGAAGAGATAGACATGAGCTCCTCTAATGGAAAGGATTCATTGATTTCTTGGTGTGGTAAATCTCCTTGAAAAGGATGCTCAAGTCTACTCAAGTGATCCGCCGCTAAATTCTCGGCCCCTTTCTTATCACGAATCTCTATCTTAAACTCTTGAAGCAACAAAACCCATCTCAAAAGCCTAGGCTTAGCATCTTGTTTGGTCATAAGATACTTGAGAGCGGAATGATCCGTATACACTATGGTTTTGAAAAGCACAAGATATGGTCTAAACTTCTCAAAAGCATATACTATAGCAAGCAACTCTTTTTCCGTGGTAGTGTAATGAAGTTTTGCACCGGTCATGGTTTTACTCGCATAGTGTATAGGTTGAAAATGCTTATTAACTCTTTGTCCTAAGACGGCCCCCACCGCATAATCACTAGCGTCACACATAAGCTCAAAAGGTAATTCCCAATTTGGAGAAACCAAAACGGGAGCCTTAGTCAATTTTTCCTTAAGAGTCTCAAAGGAGTCTAAACAATCTTGGTTAAAAATGAAAGGAGCCTCTTTCTCCAAGAGGTGAGTCATCGGTCTATCTATCTTAGAAAAATCTTGTATAAAGCGCCTATAAAATCCCGCATGACCTAAGAAACTCCTCACACCTTTAACCGAGGTGGGTGGGGGAAGCTTAGCAATCACATCAATTTTAGCTCGATCAACTTCTAATCCCTTGTTGGATATCTTGTGTCCTAAAACAATCCCCTCTTTCACCATAAAGTGACATTTCTCCCATTTAAGCACTAAACGTGTTTCCTCACAACGCTTAAGCATTCTTTCAAGATTGGTGAGACATGAGCTAAATGAATTTCCAAAGACGGAAAAGTCATCCATAAAAACCTCCATGGTTTGCTCTATCATGTCATGGAAAATCGCCATCATGCACCTTTGAAACGTCCCCGGTGCATTACATAAGCCAAAAGGCATCCTCTTGTAAGCAAATGTACCGTAAGGACAAGTGAATGTGGTCTTTTCTTGATCCTTAGGGTCAATGGGTATTTGGAAATAACCCGAAAAGCCATCAAGAAAACAATAGTACTCATTTCCCGCTAAGCGTTCAAGCATTTGATCCATAAAGGGAAGCGAGAAATGGTCTTTCCTAGTTGCCTCATTGAGTTTTCTATAATCAATGAAAACTCTCCAACCGGTCACAAGTCTCGTGGAAATAAGCTCATTGTTCTCATTAGGCACCACGGTGATTCCACCCTTCCTTGGAACACAATGAACCGGGCTAACCCATGGAGAGTCGGAAATAGGGTAAATCATACCCGCATATAAGAGTTTAATCACTTCCTTCTTAATAACCTCATAGATTTTTGGGTTAACTCTCCTTTGGTTTTGAATGGCGGGTTTATAGTCATCCTCCATAAGGATTTTGTGTGTACAAAAATGTACATCAATTCCCCTTATGTCGGATATTTTCCATGCTAAGGCTTTCTTGTGTTTCTTAAGAACTTCAATAAGTTGCTCCTTCTCATCCTCTTTCAACTCTTTAGCAATGATCACCGGTAATTGGTCTTTGCCCTCTAAGAAAGCATACTCTAAGTGGGACGGAAGGTCCTTAAGTTCAATAGGAGGTGGACTCTCTATGGAAGGTTTTACTATAGAAGGTTCCTCAATGGTAATCTCTTGTGGAATAGGAGAAGGAATAGGGTCCTCATTGAGTAACTTTTGGATTGTAAGAATATCTTCTTCCCAATTAATGGGAGAATCATCATCACCAAGAAAGTTGGACTCAAATTCCTCCAAGAGGAAATCACTCTCTCCAAAAGGTGTTAAAGAGGGAGCAATTGAGGCCACGGTTTCAACATGGGGCATCTCATCACTAGTACTCTTACAAGCATCATGAAAGTGTTCATTACACACTTCATCTAGCACATCAACAATGTTAATAGTCTCACAAGGTCTAGACTTCTTAACCTCTTTCCTATCACAAACTTTCCCTAACTTAAACACCACTCTCTCATCTTCTCCTCTCATAATTAATTCTCCTTACGCCACATCTATCAAAGTACGACCCGTTCTCAAAAACGGTCTACCAACAATCAAAGGCACTCTAGGATCCATGACATAATCGACCACTACAAAGTCGGCCAGAAATGTAAACTTATCCACACCTACAAACACATCCTCGGCTATACCTACGGGGTGAGCTATGGTTCGGTTGGCTAGTTCAAGAGTCATCCTAGTGGGAGTGAGCTCGGGAAGAGAGAGTTGTTTCCAAACCGATAAAGGCTTGAGGTTTATGCTTGCCCTAGATCCGCCAAAGCCATGCAATTTTCAACACCGGGAAAATTACAAGGTATCAAGAAGCGCCCCAAATCTCCATGTTTTGTTGGTAAGGTTTTAAGTAACACCGCGGAACAATTTTCATTAAGGGATGTGTTGGGAAAATCAACCAATTTTTCTTTGTTTGAGAGCAAATCCTTGAACATCTTAGCAAACTTTGGCATATAAGCAAGAGCTTCCACAAAGGATATATTAATGTTTAGTTGCTTGAACATCCTTAAGAAATTGGAGACTTGGATGTCATCCTTGTTCTTTAACTTGTCCTTTTTCAACCTTGAAGGATATGGAAGAGTAGGTTTTGGTGTAGGTGGAATAGGTGTTGTAGTGGAAGATTTGTCTTTGTTAGCTTCTTCATTGGGAAGTGTGGAAGGTGAAGGAGAAGTATGAAGAGGTTGAGAAGGTGTGTTTGAGTGAATAGGAGCATTTTGAGGAGGTGAAGTAGAGGTAGAAGGCTTGTCACAAGTAGGAGCAAAAGTGGGTTGAACAATAGTAGGTTTAGGAGGTGAAGGATCCTTTGTTGTTGTTCCACTCCTTGTTGTAATGGCATTGACATTGGCCCTTGGATTTGTTTGTGTGTTGGAAGGTAAAGCCCCTTGTGGTCTTTGATTTAATGCCATTAAAACCCTATTGGTTTGTTCCTCTGCTATATGTTTCATTTGGTCATTCATTTTTTTCTCAATAGCTTGGAACTTCCTTTCATTCTCTTGGAACTTCCTTTCATTCTCTTGATTCATTTTGTGCAAGAAATCCATTGTGTTATAATCTTGTGCCACATAACCTTGAAAACCTTGAGGTTGGGCATTAAATCCTTGATTTGGTGGATAAAAGGTATTTGCTTGAGGTTGAAATTGATTGGCTGCCTTGTAGTTATTTCCTTGGTAAGGTGGTCTTTGCCCTTGATTCCTTGGTAAAATTTGAGGTGGATTTTGTTGAATTTGGGTGGGTGGTTGGGGTGGGAATCCGGGTGGAGTAAGGTAGTTTTGGGACTTGTAAGAAAGGTTATTTGGATTGATATTTGGCTTGAAGTGTTCACGATGTTCCTCTTGGTAAGCATAGCATTCCCCTTGATACACTTGCACCTTATCACATTGTTCATACGAATGGGGACCTCCACAAGTAACACAAGAAAGGGCAATGGCATTCACATTATTTGAAGAATTGTTCAAGGACATGTTCTTAAAAGCTTGAAGTAGTTCTTGTTGTACTTTCAGATTCTTCTCACTATCTCTATCCATCCTTTGAAACATCTCTTATTGAAACTTGAGGAGTTGGTTGTCACAAGGAGTTTGAGAATTGTTTTGGATAACATGAACCCTTTCCTCAAATTGATTGTTTGTTTGAACCATTGCTTTAGTCTCAATGATGTCCAAGGCCTCTTGGTAGGATTTAAGAAGAATATTCCCTCCCGCGGAAGCATTGAGTGAATCTTGGTGGTGAGATTTAAGGCCATTATAGAAGATATTGATTTGGTGAACATCATCCAATCCATGGTTAGGGCATCGCCTCAATAACTCACTATGCTCTTCCCAAGCATCACTAAAGGATTGACTAGGTTTTTGTTGAAAGCCTATAATTAAGGTCCTCAAGGCCATAGTCTTATGTGGAGGAAAGAAGTTTTTCAAAAACTTAGTGGTGAAACCATCCCATGTGGTGATACTATCGGGTGGTTGGGTGTCTAACCAATGCTTAGCGGGTCCCTCTAGTGAAAATGACACTAACATCAATCTAATCACCTCATATGGAACTCCATTTTGCTTAATGGTATTGCAAAGAGAAAGGAATCTCTTAAGGTAATCATGAGGATCCTCATTCTTGTTACCATAGAAAGGTGATAGTGAAACCATAGTGATCATAGATGTATGTAGCTCAAATGTGTTTGCGGGAAAGTCGGGAATCTTAATAACACTAGCATATCGATGAATATTGGTTTGCATACGTTCCAACAAAGAGCGATTATCAATAGCCATGGCTTCTTGTGGTGGAGGAGTCAAAGCACGATTCTCGTGATCGGCTTGGTGGACGGTGGTGGTCTTACTCTTTCTCTTTTTCTTCTTTTTCGGAGGAAGAGGTTGTACACCAATCGGTATTTGTGCACGCCCGCGAGTGAGCATGCAACTCAATACGAGGAATGAGAGAGAAGCTCTCGTGTGACTTTGAAGAGAAATGGATTATCCTCTTCGAGTTTCAATATTAAATATCCACAAGAAAATAACAATATATGTATGTACTACTTGGGTGCAAGACCCCCAATGAAGCCTTCCTTCTTAGAATACTTACAAGTGAACGGGGGGTTAGGTGGCGCGAAGCACTTAAGTACCTATTGACCCTTAGATGGCATTTTATAGCACATCGCCTTTCTATTCACTTAAATGTTCGTATTCTTTGAATTGTTGCTTATTGAGAGTATTTATCTATTCTTGCTTTATTTTGTTTGATCGATACACGTGTCAAGGACCGGAACGCCCCTCAACACGGTGTATTGCCTTGGCAATACTTATGGAGAATATGTAGATTGGTTGTTCTTATACGTATACGTATTTACTTATAATAATATATGGAAAATATTTTTGTATTTATGAGTTTTTTTAAGAGAAAATACTATATGTACATAAAAACCGAGAGAATCCAATAATATATATTTTTGGGTGCAATCTCTTAGGAAAAAGATTGCTTTTTGTATTTTTTAATTTTTTGGTCAATTCTTTAGGAAAAGAATTGTTTTGTTAATTTTTTAGTTTTTATATATTTTTATATTTTTTATTTTTTTATTTGTTTTTGATTTATGATACGTAAAAATAACGTTCACAAGGTAAACGGATCCCAAAAGCCAATGAAAACCGTCAATCGATAGTCTCTCGTAAAGTCAAAGAACCGGCAGCGGCGTCATTTGAAATTGTGTATAATGCAGTTCGTTTTTCTCAGTTCTTGCTAATTGAAAGTCCAACCAATATCGGGTTTTTAACTGTTTTTGGTTGTTAATCTTTTTTGGATATTCTATTTGCTAATTCAACAAAGCCTTGCAAAACTGAAAAATATTACATACTTATATGTAAAACATAGTGCACTTACCAAATTTTTATTCAAGTAATATTCAAAATGTAAAATTTAAAACTAAAAAGACTAAAAATGTAAATTCTAGGAAATATAAATGCTTGAAATGAAAATTCTAACAAGTCTAGGGACTGAAAATGCAAATCAGTAAACTAAAAGGATAAAAAATGTAAAACTAGTAACAAACTAACCAAATTGTAACAAAGTAACAAACTTGCTGTAACACTCTCATTTTTCGTATCGGTACAGCGGAAGGGTCTTTCAGAGTGTTACGGGATAGCACAATAACTCCAATCATAGACAACACATAAAAATGGTTGTACAAGGTTTAACAAACATTCATTCGATAAAAAGGTTTAAAAGTGTACAACAGGTCCCAAATTATACAGGTCATTAAGTTTACAAAACACAGATCGAATGAACATTTTTAATATTAAGTGTGGGCCATCAGAGTCGATCTCCATCCGGATTACCTTCAAGCACCTGAGATAGAAAACATGCAAAAATCATATCAGCGAATGCCGAGTGAATTCATAGAGTTTAATGAAAACCGTTATATAAAACAATCATTTACAATCATTAAAATCAGAACACAAGTATAATATCGGAAGTAAGTCCACATATTGCTAGTCAGGCAATATATAAATCAAGCATACATCTGAAACCGTCCATGAGACCGCAGTCTCTATATTACCATGATGGGTAATATATTCATCGTAAAAGCGTCGTTATCGTTTATTTAGATTATACATGTCGTATAGATTGTATTATCTGAATTAGGATTATTATTAGCCGCATGACATTGTTACCTTACTATGAAAACAGCGGGCCGCGAACCCGACAAACAATTTGCCCATCTAAGTTAGCGTGTTGTCACAAAAATCACGCTATGGAATCTTCTCATTTTATACTTATATGATCAGTATATATACTTTTCATGTTGGGCCCTATTGAGTTAAGCCCAAATAATTCTTTTTACAAGTATTTTTCTTATTAAGTCCAATTATTAGTCTATTAGGTTTAGTTAGCTCGTAATTGTCCGTAATTCTTATAGTTCGGGTTTTATCGGTTTTTACTTGTCTTAGTTACTTATACATCAGTATATAGCTTTTATAAACTTTACATTAGACGGGTTTGGTCGTCTAAGCTTTATTTGATGAAAAACGTTAATTTCACGGCGATAGCCGAAAAAATCGTAAAAAATCAAGTTTATAGTTTTTATTACTTATAAATATTACTTTTACCACCATTTATATATTTTACCCATTTAATTAACCTTTTATACATTTATATAATTAAGTTTTATAAGTTAGTGGGTTTATACTTTACATTTTATAAATTATAAAGTGAGTGCTTATATAATAATAATAAACATTATTTCCAAAATCTGATTTTTAACTTCACATTCACCATTTTTATCATATCTAGAGTTCTACAATGACTTAGAAGCTCATTTTTAAATGACAACTTCTTCATGATATGTGCTAAATATAACTTAGTTATAGCTACTGCCCAATTTGAGTTTAAGTTGCCTTAACAGTCCCTACAAAACTGCTTATCCAGATTGTACCACCTAACTTGTTTTGATCATATCTCACTCATTATTTTGATTCCATTGCATGGCCAACTCTCACATGTGTATAACATCATATACTTTACTGTAAATAGATCAAACCATGCATTTTTATCAGTTCTTCATTTAGTTATCTACTGTTTTTATACAGCCAACTAATTAAACATGATTTTAGCTTCATTTCTTATGGTTATCATCATTTTTAAGCATGTTTATCAACACTTGATCCCCACACAACATTTTTATCATCATATATACATCATATACATATACAAAATGAAAGAAAATACATTTGTTCTTTACAAAATAATAAGAGAAAAATGTAGAGGATGATCTTCTTTACCAATCCAAGTGGATTTCTTGTTTTAGGAAGGCAAGAACTTGATGAACACAACAAGTATCTCCAAGACCATCAAATATCAAGATCATATGTTGGAAAATCAGCCCTAGGACACAAGCAAATCACCTCCAAAGTTGGTTATATGGCCACCAAATGATCAAGGTTTCAAGGAAACACCTTAATAGGACTAGTAAACATGTGGTTTGTAGTTGGAAGAGATCAAAAATGGTGTTTGTGGCTTGATATGGGACGGCACAATAGGTGAAGTAGAGAGAGTTTTGAGAGTAAATTGCATGTGTGAAATGGTTAAGTGAAAACCATTTGATGGTTTTGTTAAGTGGTGGAAGGCTTAGCCTAAAGTGTAAGCTAAAGCTTACACTTGTTATAAACAAGTTATGACTTGTGCCACCTATGGTGGTGAGTCATTTTTGGCCGTCCCATGTAAGCTAGTGGGATGGGGCAAAGTGTTTTGTCCCATCTCACTAGTTTACGGGTATTTCTCGATTCTAGTTTTCTCGATTTGCGTGCCCTCGGGTCGTTTTACGAAAAACGTTTTTATAAATTATGAATCACCGTCACAAAACGAATCCAATAAAAATTGTCTCATCAAAAACGGAGTTCAAAAACGTAAATACGTAATCCTAAGGTTTCCGGTTTAGTCGTAAAAGACGCCAAATTATGCACGTAAGCCCAAATTTAAATCCGTAAATTGTGAGTTCGTCAACCAACATAAAAATAAGTTTCAAAATATTATACGAGAAAATATTTAACTACCTGAAAATGTTAGATTTGTCACAGCTTTTCCTCCTAAAAGGGATCAACGTCCTCGGGATCCATTTCATTTGGATGTCCGTTTCTTATTGAAATCGAAGAGGTGCGGATATTTCTTCCACATTTCATCCTCTCGTTCCCAAGTATACTCCGGTCCATGCTTTGAATTCCATCGGATCTTGACAATAGGTATCCGACTTTGTTTCAGTTGCTTTACCTCACGGTCCATAACTTCTACGGGCTCTTCGATAAAATGCAACTTCCCATCTATTCGAACCTTACCTAACGGAATTTTCTCATCACTCACTGCTAGACATTTCTTCAGATTAGATACATGGAATGTGTTGTGAACACCATGAAGTTCTGGGGGTAACTCTAGTTTGTAAGCCACCGGACCTACTCTAGATAGAATCTTAAAGGGTCCAATATAACGGGGATTCAATTTTCCTTGTTTTCCAAATCTTATAATGCCTTTCCATGGCGATACTTTCAACATTACTCGGTCACCCACTTCAAACTCCATTGGCTTCCGCCGCACATCCGCGTAACTTTTCTGTCTACTTCGGGCAGTCAACAACCTCTTCTTAATCTGAACTATCATCTCCGTAGTCTCCCGGATCAATTCCGGTCCCGTGAGCTGGGTATCCCCAACTTCACTCCAACATACAGGAGATCTACACTTCCTACCATACAAAGCTTCAAATGGTGCAGCCTTAATACTAGAATGGTAACTATTATTATATGAAAAATCTGCTAACGACAAATGTTTATCCCAATTCTTACCAAAGTCTAACACACAAGCTCTCAACATATCTTCCAGTGTTTGTATCGTCCTTTCACTCTGCCCATCAGTCTGGGGTGATAAGCAGTGCTCATGTCGAGATTCGTTCCCAAAGATCTTTGGAGAGATTTCCAAAAATTTGATGCGAATCTAGGATCTCGATCTGAAATGATCGATACAGGCACTCCATGCTTGCATACGACATTATCCAGGTATATTCGAGTCAGCTTCTCCAGTGAGAACTGCTCCTTAACCGGAATGAAGTGTGCTGATTTGGTCAGTCTATCGACAATAACCCAAATCGAATTGTTTCCAGATGATGTTCTAGGAAGCTTGGTGATAAAATCCATCGTAATTCGCTCCCACTTCCATTCAGGAATCTTTGGTTGTTGAAGTAGTCCTGATGGTTTTTGATGTTCGGCTTTAACTCTAGCACAAGTCAAGCATTGAAGAACATACATAGCTATGTCAGCTTTCATATTCGGCCACCAGTATAACTTCTTCAAATCATGGTACATCTTATCAGATCCTGGATGAATGGAATACTTAGATTTATGGGATTCTAACATAATCAAATCTCTTAAGCCTCCAAACTTAGGTATCCACATACGACCTCTTAAACATTTCACTCCATCAGCTCTAGCCTCTAAAGGATCTCCTTCTCCTCGGAACCCTTCATTAACAAAATTCTCCTTCTTACAAGCTTCTATTTGCGCATTTCTAATTTGCTCAGGCAAATTATTGTGCACGGTCAAGACTAGAGAACGCACCCTGATAGGCTCTCTATCTTTCCTACTCAACGCATCAGCAACAACATTGGCTTTTCCTGGGTGATATTTTATATCACAATCGTAATCACTCAACAACTCTATCCATCTTCGTTGCCTCATGTTCAACTCTTTCTGGTCGAGAATATACTGTAGGCTTTTGTGATCGGTGAATACCGTACACTTGGTGCCATACAGATAATGTCTCCATAACCTAAGAGCAAAGACCACAGCTCCTAACTCAAGATCATGAGTAGTATAATTCTCCTCATTCTTCCTTAATTGCCTAGAAGCATAAGCTATCACTTTCTCTCTCTGCATCAACACAGCTCCATAACCTCTAAGAGATGCATCACAATACACTACAAAATCTTCACTCCCTTCGGGTAATGATAAGATTGGCGCACTACATAATTTTTGCTTCAATGTCTGAAATGCTCCATCTTCATCACTTCCCCAAACGAAAGGTTTATTCTTCTGAGTAAGCTTAGTCAAGGGTTTAGCTATCAAAGAAAATTCTTTAATGAATCGCCTATAATAGCCAGCTAATCCTAAGAACTGTCGCACTTCCGTTGGCGTTGTCGGTGCAGACCAATTCTTAATAGCTTCAACCTTTGCAGGATCAACATGAATTCCATCTCTGTTAATCACATGACCAAGAAATTGCACAGAATCCAACCAGAAATCACACTTCGAAAACTTAGCATACAACTTTTCATCCTTCAACAACTTCAAAACAACCCTCAAATGTTCTCTATGCTCATCTTCATTCTTAGAATAGATTAGAATATCGTCAATAAACACAATCACAAATTTATCCAAGTAGGGCTTGCACACTCGATTCATTAAATCCATGAAAACCGCAGGTGCGTTAGTTAACCCAAATGGCATTACTTGAAATTCATAGTGTCCATAACGAGTTCTAAATGCAGTTATAGGAATATCTTCTTCACGGACGCGAAGTTGGTGATATCCTGACCGCAAATCTATCTTAGAATACACACTAGATCCTTGCAGTTGATCAAACAAATCATCAATCCTAGGTAAAGGATATCGATTCTTAATTGTCAACTTATTCAGTTCCCTATAATCAATGCACATACGAAAAGATCCATCCTTCTTCTTAACGAACAAGACTGGAGCTCCCCAAGGCGACGAGCTCGGTCGAATAAAACCTTTATCGGACAACTCCTTAAGTTGCTCAGATAACTCCTTTAATTCAGAAGGGGCTAATCGGTAAGGCGCACGTGCCACCGGTGCAGCACCAGGAATTAAATCGATTCGAAACTCTACTTGCCTTATCGGTGGAAGTCCTGGTAAATCTTTAGGAAATACCTCAGGAAATTCACAAATAATAGGTACATCTTCCAATCGTTTCTCCCAAGACTCATTCCCGGTCACTTGAGCTAAGAATAACTCACAACCGTTCCTGATGTACTTTTGGACTTTAATACATGAAACGATTTTCAAACGGGATTCACCTCGACTACCATCAATTACTAACGTCCTATTCCTGAGAGGAATCTTAACCTTCTTCTCTCCACATAAAATAGTAGCATTATTCAACGACAACCAATCCATACCAATAATAATATCGAAACTACCTAATTCTATCAACATCAAATCAATCGGAAAGGAATGGTTCAAGAGATTTAGAGAGCATCCTTCTAATAGCTTATTAGTTTTCACTAATTTACCATCAGCCAATTCCACCTCGTAACTGGTACTTATCTCAACAGGTTCAATATCAATAAGGGCACTAAATTTAGTGGATACAAAGCTCCTATCGGCACCCGAATCGAATAAAGCAACAGCATAATGATTGTTGAGTAAAAACGTACCGGTAACGACATTCGGATCCTCTTTCTTCACCTCAATTGTTCCAAGTTGGTAGATACCACCCTGGGGGTTTCTTCCAGGTACAATCGCTTTCAACTTGGGGCATTCCGATTTCCTATGACCTTCTTCATTACAGTTGAAGCAAATCGTTCCCTTCTTACACCTTTCAACCTTGTGTCCAAGCTTTCCGCAATTTCGGCACTTCCAGCAGTCGCCAGGATGCCTCTTGTTGCCACACTTAGGACATCTATCATCGTTGCGCGGTGCATTGTTGGTAATAGCATTTGCATTCCCCTTTCTCTGGTTCTGACGGCGATTGAAATTCTTCCTATAATCACCTCTATCTACACGCTCACCGTCTCCCTTTCTTTTCTCACCTACACGGGCTTCATCTTCCTTATCCTGAATTATCTGTCCAATGAGTTGGTAAGCCATTCGAACAACATCAACAATGGTCAGTGGTTTCGATGATGTCACGTCCCCCCGGATATTCCTGGTCAACCCTTTCACATATTGCTCAATTCGGATCTCTTCGGGTTCAACCAATCGAGGACATAGCAAGGCCAACTCATGGAATCGATTCGTGTAACTATCAATGTCCACACCTTTCATTCTCAGATGAATCAACTCCTGTTCTAACCTAATGATCACACTACGAGGACAAAACTCCAAAGTCATCCACTTCTTAATTTCAGCCCAAGGAGTAGCATTAGCAGCATCCAGACCCATGAAAGCAATTCTCCCGTTCCACCAAGTCAACGCACGACCTTTAAGAGTAGACATAGCAAAAGTCACCTTATCTTCCTCCTTACACTTACTAATCCTAAACACCGATTCAATCTTCTCGATCCACTGACTTAGTCCTACAGCACCTTCAGTTCCATTAAAAGGTAGAGGTTCACACTTCATGAACGTCACATAAGTACAGCCACCAACTTCAGGTGCATTCGTTCCAAGTCCTCCTACATTTCCTCCAGCATTAGCATTCACATTATCAGCATTCACATTCACATTAGTACCGCCAATTCCACTACCGCCAGCTCCACTACCGCCAGCTTCATTTCTAGCATTTGCCATAAATTCAGTCATAGATGCGGTAACTTGCTCCGTAATAATCCTACGTACATCATCCTCAGTCACAGCCTTCTTGGGCGGCATAGTTCTATAATTCCACAATTTCAAAGCATTAAGCATCCATCCAACAAAGGATTCATATAATATGGATCGAATTCATAATCAAGATACAAATAAGGCACAATATGGAATTCAAGACAAGATACATATTTCATTCGATCTGAAACAAAAGTATTGTCTTAGTACATCCATATCAAAGTTCTAACACTATATACACTCAAAATTCGTGCCAAGTCTACAACTAGCAAGTCGGTTCAGTCAAAGCTACAAACACAAAAGATCTAAAGGTCACTACTAAACACAGACTGGTCTACTGAGAACCGCCAGATGGTCCATCATCCATCGTCTTCTGGATCTTCGCCGGACGATCACTAGACTCATCTTCAGCTGGGCGCTTACGGATTACTCCTCTTTCAACCATGTCGGCATAAAATCTACTGTTCCAACCCACGGATACATTCAACTCCTTTTCGGATTTCTCACGCATCGCACGAGCCACACTCAACTGAATTTCCATAGTGTTCACCTTTTTCTTCATCTCAGCAAACTCACGACTTTCCAACACCGATAACCTCCTAAAAGCCTCATTCAAACCACGTTCTACATCACTCAAATCCAAACTAAGCAATTCTCGCTCTTTCTCTCCAATCTTTGCCTTCAACTCCAAATAAGCAACCTGAGTCTGAACAACACCTAACCCAACCTCTGTCACACAACTCTTAACACGGGAAGCATCTAGATCACGTCTCAAGGCCCATGGTGCAAGACCATCAATATGAGTAGCCTCTCGAGCACTAGACGACTCTCCTATCTCACGTCTACGAGTAGCAATACCATCGGTACCGTCAGGTGCATCGTCATCCTCATCCTCCTCTGATTCAGAATCAGATTCAGACGATTCAGACATTTCATCCCTAGGTAACTCATCCTCGGAATCAGACAAACAAACTGGTGGGGGCAAAGGCTCGCCCTCTGGAACATCATACGGATATATAAGCTCAGCTTCCTCATTGTCATCAACCTCAACATCTATACCTACATCCTCCTCGACATCCTCGTCGTCAATCTCATCATCTAACTCATCTAACCCAATCTCATTCTCATTCTCAATATCAGCATTCTCAATATCTACGTCCTCATTACCCACATTCTCAATCTCATTCTCTACTAAGTCTTCCTGAGGGGCAATCTGATCTCCTAGTCCTAACTCGGGCTCGGGATCCTCAAATGGTTCCTCCTCATCATCAATATCAAAATCTACTAAGTCTAAATAAGGATCATCTTCTATATTAGGTTCGGGAGTAGCATGGTTTTCTACAGGAATATTAGGGTCAGCCATGACAATCTGCATTTATATATATTTATCTCGTATTAGGATAACATACTAGTTAAACAATTACATAATGAAATCACGATATATACATATATATAAATTAAATTATATATATCAAAATATATATCTTCTCAATAAGGCTTGTTGGTAACGTCGGAGATCTCTGGCACCGTTATAGTCAAAAGATTTTTCAAATATTTTCTCAAATGTTCATTGTCAAAAGATTTTGAAAAGTTTTGTTCAAAACCTTGGTTTTTAAAAATCTTTTGTTCTCTACAACGAGAGCTCTGGTACCAAACTGTAACACTCTCATTTTTCGTATCGGTACAGCGGAAGGGTCTTTCAGAGTGTTACGGGATAGCACAATAACTCCAATCATAGACAACACATAAAAATGGTTGTACAAGGCTTAACAAACATTCATTCGATAAAAAGGTTTAAAAGTGTACAACAGGTCCCAAATTATACAGGTCATTAAGTTTACAAAACACAGATCGAATGAACATTTTTAATATTAAGTGTGGGCCATCAGAGTCGATCTCCATCCGGATTACCTTCAAGCACCTGAGATAGAAAACATGCAAAAATCATATCAGCGAATGGCAAGTGAATTCATAGAGTTTAATGAAAACCGTTATATAAAACAATCATTTACAATCATTAAAATCAGAACACAAGTATAATATTGGAAGTAAGTCCACATATTGATAGTCATGCAATATATAAATCAAGCATACATCTGAAACCGTCCATGAGACCGCAGTCTCTATATTACCATGATAGGTAATATATTCATCGTAAAAGCGTCGTTATCGTTTATTTAGATTATACATGTCGTATAGATTGTATTATCTGAATTAGGATTATTATTAGCCGCATGACATTGTTACCTTACTATGAAAACAGCGGGCCGCGAACCCGACAAACAATTTGCCCATCTAAGTTAGCGTGTCGTCACAAAAATCACGCTATGGAATCTTCTCATACATAAATTCGCTTACCAATCAATGTGGTACGACGGGGATCAACCGTCAAGGCGCGAACTGGGGTGATCGTCCCCAAATAGTACTATCAAATGCATAAGCGTCTACCAAAACCCGGTAGTTCACAATTCATGCTAATGGGACTTTAAGTGACATAACCTAACTACTAATAATCCTTTTAGTCTCGAATAAAGGGTCATAGCATCATTCGGGTCCATCTCATTTAGCATACAATCGGGACTACTTGTGTTCTATTTTTATAAAAATCTAGCATGTTATCTCCCTCGCGGGTTTACAAATCATTTTATAAAACATTTAAAAGAGTGCGAGGCTATGAACTCACGTTGTTAATGAAAGGCGGATTATCGGCTACGGGCGTGCTTCGGTCACGGAAACCTATGTAAATAATAATCGGTCTTAGACTCGGTCCAATGACTTTTATCAAAATAACAATATACATATATATGATTATTGTACATATGATGATGATCAAGTGGGTTTATAAATCCTCATTTACTTATTTTAGCGTTTACGTTTTAGTATCGTCTTACTAGTTCACTAGTTTTACCGATTTTACCTATTTTAAGTTCATTAAGTCTTTTATAAGTTCTTTTACTTGTTTTTACCCATTTTATACTTATATGATCAGTATATATACTTTTCATGTTGGGCCCTATTGAGTTAAGCCCAAATAATTCTTTTTACAAGTATTTTTCTTATTAAGTCCAATTATTAGTCTATTAGGTTTAGTTAGCTCGTAATTGTCCGTAATTCTTATAGTTCGGGTTTTATCGGTTTTTACTTGTCTTAGTTACTTATACATCAGTATATAGCTTTTATAAACTTTACATTAGACGGGTTTGGTCGTCTAAGTTTTATTTGATGAAAAACGTTAATTTCACGGCGATAGCCGAAAAAGTCGTAAAAATCAAGTTTATAGTTTTTATTACTTATAAATATTACTTTTACCACCATTTATATATTTTACCCATTTAATTAACCTTTTATACATTTATATAATTAAGTTTTATAAGTTAGTGCGTTTATACTTTACATTTTATAAATTATAAAGTGAGTGCTTATATAATAATAATAAACATTATTTCCAAAATCTGATTTTTAACTTCACATTCACCATTTTTATCATATCTAGAGTTCTACAATGACTTAGAAGCTCATTTTTAAATGACAACTTCTTCATGATATGTGCTAAATATAACTTAGTTATAGCTACTGCCCAATTTGAGTTTAAGTTGCCTTAACAGTCCCTACAAAACTGCTTATCCAGATTGTACCACCTAACTTGTTTTGATCATATCTCACTCATTATTTTGATTCCATTGCATGGACAACTCTCACATGTGTATAACATCATATACTTTACTGTAAATAGATCAAACCATGCATTTTTATCAGTTCTTCATTTAGTTATCTACTGTTTTTATACAGCCAACTAATTAAACATGATTTTAGCTTCATTTCTTATGGTTATCATCATTTTTAAGCATGTTTATCAACACTTGATCCCCACACAACATTTTTATCATCATATATACATCATATACATATACAAAATGAAAGAAAATACATTTGTTCTTTACAAAATAATAAGAGAAAAATATAGAGGATGATCTTCTTTACCAATCCAAGTGGATTTCTTGTTTTAGGAAGGCAAGAACTTGATGAACACAACAAGTATCTCCAAGACCATCAAATAGCAAGATCATATGTTGGAAAATCAGCCCTAGGACACAAGCAAATCACCTCCAAAGTTGGTTATATGGCCACAAAATGATCAAGGTTTCAAGGAAACACCTTAATAGGACTAGTAAACATGTGGTTTGTAGTTGGAAGAGATCAAAAATGGTGTTTGTGGCTTGATATGGGACGGCACAATAGGTGAAGTAGAGAGAGTTTTGAGAGTAAATTGCATGTGTGAAATGGTTAAGTGAAAACCATTTGATGGTTTTGTTAAGTGGTGGAAGGCTTAGCCTAAAGTGTAAGCTAAAGCTTACACTTGTTATAAACAAGTTATGACTTGTGCCACCTATGGTGGTGAGTCATTTTTGGCCGTCCCATGTAAGCTAGTGGGATGGGGCAAAGTGTTTTGTCCCATCTCACTAGTTTACGGGTATTTCTCGATTCTAGTTTTCTCGATTTGCGTGCCCTCGGGTCGTTTTACGAAAAACGTTTTTATAAATTATGAATCGCCGTCACAAAACGAATCCAATAAAAATTGTCTCATCAAAAACGGAGTTCAAAAACGTAAATACGTAATCCTAAGGTTTCCGGTTTAGTCGTAAAAGACGCCAAATTATGCACGTAAGCCCAAATTTAAATCCGTAAATTGTGAGTTCGTCAACCAACATAAAAATAAGTTTCAAAATATTATACGAGAAAATATTTAACTACCTGAAAATGTTAGATTTGTCACACTTGCTAACTGATTTTAACCAACTTCAAAACTTAAAGGACTAAAATGTGCAAACCCTAAAAAGATTGAAGTTTAGCTAGTATTAAAAACTGCTTGAAACAAGAAGGACCAAATGGCAATTTTTGGAACTTTATAAGCAAAAACGGGTATTGAAGACAAATAAGCTCGTTTTAGCTTATAATTGGACCAAATTCAATGAAACCAATTGCAAAAGACTTAAAATCCAAAATAAGTTACGTCTGTAAGAGGATTTTAAGTGAAAGTACAAAATAAGCAAATAAGCACTTCAAGATAAGCCCAAAATAAGCTCTAGAACAAACTAAACAAGCACAACTTGATTTTCTTGCCAAAACTGGTTAAGCAACTCAAATGATGAACGGGAAATCAAATTAGATCAAATTTCATCAAGTATTAAGCTGGGAATTCGAATTAAGCTAAAATGTGCTTATTGTTGACCAAGCGTTGACCAAATTTTTTGACAAAAAGCTGAAACACTCAAAAATCATGTAATACCATATTCTAAGTGGATTTGTGAAATAAAATGGCTTGGTTAATGAATGAAATCAAAAGATCTCAAAAATCAGTTTCAAGTTACAGAAACTTAGCTTAACTCAGCTTTTCATGATTTTGCTTATTTCTCTCTACTGAATGAAAACTGTATAGAATGCTTTTGGAATCTGAAACTTTATGATATGAACTACAAATGAGAACAAGTTTGGCAAGATTTCATCAACAAACAAGTAAATGCCAGGCAAAAGAAAATGACAACTTTTACAAAGCAAAACTGCATGAAAATGACCCAAATCTTTTTATGGCCAATTGCCTTTTTGACCTTCAATTTGACTTGAGACTTACTCAAAACACTTTGTTATGACCTATTTACAAGAAATGAACATTAACTTGCAAAAACTGAATGCTTGAAAATCAATAACCAACTAGTACCAAACACTCCTTATCTGAGATTCATGAAAATTTCCAAAGACTTTTTAAGAGCTGATTAAGACTGAATGAAATCCTTTAGCTAACCAATCTTGAGACTCAAAGTGATATGTTTTAAGACTACAAGCAAGCAATAAGAACAACTAGTACTCAATTAAGGTGCAAAGACTGAAAATGACTGAAATAAGCTAATACTAGAACACAATCCAAAATCTATAAGCAGTAAACAAGATTAAGCTTCAAACAAGTACACAATCCAACAACCAGCCAAACTAAACAACTTTGATCAGGCAAACAACAAGATTACACTAGGAAATGTAGCATGCCATTGACTTATTAAGTGGAACCAAAATCAGAACTTTTATTTACCTTTTGTAGAAACCATTGGGAAGAAGAGGAGTGCTGAACTCTCTTATCCTAGTGATAACCACCACCTTATCACTAGATCACCAATCTACTTATCAACATCAGCTACAAATCAACTAGAATTCATCATTATGGCTTGAAAAATTCAAAGAGGCTAAGGCTTGAACTGAAATCACATAAACAGCAACAATTGTTCTTCTAAGTCAGTTATGATCATTCAATGATCATAACAAACTCAATTCAGTAACTCAATGATCAAGTAGGAGCAAGGTATGAACAGTAGAATGAAGATGAGATTTGGCGGGAAAAAGAGAATTCAAATTTCATTCATGGAAAGTTGTTACAAAGTTGTTGAAATGAAGCTAACTAACTAACTAACTCAAGAGTTTGTCAGACTCTTGAGTAGTTAGGCTAAAAAGGAAGAAAGATGAAAGGAAATTGAAAAGTATGTGTTTTCTACAATTTTTAACTACTTCTTACGAATGAGGACCTAGCAGCTATTTATAGGCTTGAAGAAAGAGTTTGTTGGGGATGATGACGTGTTGAGACCAATCCCAGGTCTCCATGTGGCATGATTCTGCAAACTTGATCTTCAAAGTATGAACACAAATTGGGGCTTTCTTCTAGAGTTGATTTCTTGTTAATTGATGTTTACCAATGGATCCGTCTCTCAAAAATAAGCAACTTTGGTGTTTACAACTTTTCAAAATATTCAGTCTAGCTCAAAAACGATCCTGGAAAAATTTTGGTTTCTTGAAGAAGACACGTGGCACGCTCTGACTGGTGGAAATAAGTTCACACGGATTGAACTGTTAGGATTTTGTTATTTAATGTGTGGCGGCTGAGTGGGATTTAAATGCATGTGAGTTGGCAATCCGTGTGCACTTCATACTTGCTTCTTATTGGCCCACAACTCATTCACATGGATTAAGCTAATATAACTTTCCAACATTGGCAGATTTAGCCCTTGGACTTTGGTAGATTGCATTTAAAGCTTGTAACTTCATTTCTTTGGCACTTTTAGTCCTTCCAACTTCATCTTTGAGCAGAATTGGTCCCTTGACTTTGTTGACTTGAAAGTTGACCAATTTTGACTTTGATCTTGACTTTGTTCAATATTTGCACTTTAGTCCTTCAACTTTGGCAGTTTGTCAAGATAGGTCCTTGTACTTCAAAGTCTTGTCACTTTTGATCCTTCTTTGTCTTTTTCATCAATTTAAGCTTGTTAATTCCTTGTTTGCTTGAAAATGTATCCTTTTACCTACACAAGTGTACACAAACACAAACATACCACATAATACTGTTTTTGCAAGATAAATTGTTATTTTGCTTCATGTTTTAGGGTTATTTGTTGATAAAAGGATATGAGTTTAAGCTCATATCAGTTAACATTTTGGATAAGGGGAGAAAATGGGATTAAGGACTTAAACGATACTTGGCTAAAAGATAAAAAAGACTTAACGATAATCCAACTTAATATGTGTAAAGCACGTGTTAAGGGGGAGCGTTTTTGGATGAACAAAACACTTAAGGTACAAAACTCTTGATTTCAATATCACAAGTACCTTAAGTGATTTTCAAGGATTTTTCATGGTGACTATACTTTCCCAAAACACGCTTAATTCACGACGGATGTGGTGACAAAAGGGTGGTAGGAATAGGTATTAGTCGAATGATTCATTAGAACCGATGGAATCTTCCCAAGGACAATTCCCTAGATAGAATTAGAAGTCCTAGGAAAGATGGAGAAAGATTGTTTAACGTAGCTGAATGCCGATCAAGTACTTAAGCTAGCACTGGAACAATCACAACAAGGTGCTAGTTATGACGTATTGGTAAGCATTGAAGGGGTTGAAGAATGAAAAAGAATTGTAAAGATAAAGGGTGTATAGAAAGAAGCCCTCCTTACAACTTTAGGTAGAAACCGGGTCAATACATATGCTATTGAGATCATTTGTTAATGATTCTCGATATTGAAGAAAGACATCACGGACCCAGTGATGCAATGCACAACCCTTCCCAGCTAACTCAAATATCTCTCAAAAGGTATTTGTTTTAATCACACGGAGATCAACACGTTATCTATTGGTTTATTCACTCTGAATAGACTGATATTGAATAGGTGGCACTCCTCTCCAGCCATCGCTCACTAAACCAAAACGCACTATCGAGTCTAGAGCCACGAGATCATCAAAAGTCTCATTAGGAAACTTTACATTTATTCCTTGCTTTCTCACACACTGTGAAAAGTAAGAGATCTTTATGAGTCCTACGCAGTATTCTTGTAATATTTCCAGAACTGTTGGGTCAAAAGTTGATGAGTCAAACACTATGGAAATAAGAAAGACCAAATAGAACATTATCACTGCTAGAATTCCCACTGTTGGAGTTCCCCCTGCTGGAGCCCCTGCTGGAGTTCCCCCTGCTGGAGTACTATCCCCTGCTAGAGCAAGTTCCCCCTGCTGGAGTACTTGCCCCTGCTAGTGTACTTCCCACTGCTAGTGATAAGTATGAAGATTTGGTCAACACAGGATAAGAATGAATAAGTCAGTTTTGATTTAGTCATTAATACTTTATTTAGTTTCCATGTATCCCTGGGTTCCTTAAGTTATAAAAGGAACCACCAGGCATAGGTTTTATTCATCACTTCCTACTACATAAATGTAACCTACTGCTTGTTTGATCTCTAGGTGTGGGATTCAATGTACACACACCTAGAGTAGTTTGTGTTAATCAAATAATACAAACTCTCTTTGGGAATCTTTCATCTTTGTTAAACATCTTGTTCTTGATTAATTGTGCAATTCCGCTATGTTAATTCATATGTACAATTGATCATCCTAGATAAAACGGTTTTTACTGTTTGAGTCTAACGATCTTGGATTCAACAAGTGGTATCAGAGCGGGTGGCTCGATATCTAGGAGAATCAAGATGTTTAATTTCGTTGCTGTGAAGATCTAGGGTTTATGTTAAAACCCTGGATAAATAATATTTGTTGCTGGGGATGGAATATTACTGCCGCTGAGTTTTTAAATACGATGGCAACGCACTGTTTGAAATTATCAAATTGTTTCATTCAAATCAAGGAGGTCTCGTGTGAATGGAATAAAATAATAGGCGTTGACATTTTTGATTGCCATGATGTCCTACTGTTGCTCATATGTATCACACGAATGATATTCAATAATACCAATTTGCTGTATGCATTTAGTTTTATTTAATTTTTGTGGGGGCACAAGGCAAATGAGGTTTTATTTAATTTTTGTAGGGTTAAGGCAGAAAGTTTAATAGTTGCTGGTCCACCGAGCATATGTATTAAATAGAAGAGATTACGTAGGTGATGTTGGTCTATTAATTGATGCACATTAGTTGTTTGTGTGGACCACTTCACATTATTTGCCAATTATTATTCTCGTTTGAATGATCCTCGGTACTGCAGCTTGTGATGATGGGACGTATCAAGGATGAGGCTGTGATCTATTCGTTTGTTGTTGGACGAGGTTAAAGAACAGATGGTTTTTTAATAAATGGTGTCGGTCATGTTTGCGAAAAGAAAGAAAGTGACGTGACATAGGTGCAGCAATAGAGTATCACGTGAGCACGTCATGGTCAAAGTGATATATTGGTCAAAGTGATTCGATTGGTTAAGCTTGGAGGAGTTCACGTGGGATATACTTAGTAAAAGGAATAGCATTGTTAGGCTATTTTGTATTACTCGGTTATGATCCCAAGTTGAGCAAATGCTTGATTCTTGATGATCACGTGGGTACAAAAAAAAATGTGTGGACCATCTACTGTGTGTAGCAGGTATGAATAATTGTTTTCATATCATTGGAGTGTAGGTCATCCTTGAAATAAAAGAGTGAGGCTTTATGTGCACAAGGGTTGTATGGCATTGTTCTACAGAGTACACAGTCGGCCCCTGCTACGATCCCCCTGCCTTCATTAATCCCCCTGCCGTCAGAAAGTTCACCCTGCTGTCAGAAAAGTTCCCCCTGCTGTCAGATTTGGTTTTTGGGACAGCAATGTTTTGGAGTATGGGTTATTCACAGCAACTGGTTTAAAGGTAAAAAGGCTTGTTTTAATTTTATTGATTACGAAGAAAAGTTTTTATTATTTATTTGAAGACGAAGTAGATTTTCGCTGGTATGTGTTTTATGCTTAAACGATTAGTGACGAAGTGGTACAAGATCTAGGAATGTGTGATTTTTCTTATGGTACTCTATGCACATATTTTCTATCACTTGAAGGAGTTACATTATCGTGCTCACTGTCTTGTTTCAAAGGTAAATGAGGATTTTGTATGGGGAACGCTTTGTCACGTGGTTAGTGCAAGATATAAAATGCAAGTTGGGGTTATACTACTTCATCATCAAGTAAGTTATAATTCATATTCTTCATATGTAATGATTACATAAAGCTTACAGAATTGAGGATTCATCAATGACTAGCACACTTTAAGGGGAAGCTCATTTGATAAAGTGTTAGTCATTCTCATATGACATTGAAGTGAAGATTTTTGCTACTGCTCATTAGTAATATTACAGCTAATGTAAGTATCTACTACTCAAAATCATTTTTTATTAGGATCCTGGCCTATGTGCGTCATGGAGGGTATTTTGAAAGGTGGAATGCTTGGGTTAGAAGTATGGTATTGGTTAGTAGTAGTTGAAAATAAAGGTTGTTCACATAGAAGATCCCTATTTGATCATGTCAAAAAGGGGAAGTTATCTACAAAGAATGTTCAACCTGTTGATCTTTGGTGTTGTATCTTTAAGGGGAAGTGTTTTGACATCATCAACTAGGGGAAGATTGTTGGGTCAAAAGTTGATGAGTCAAACACTATGGAAACAAGAAAGACCAAATAGAACATTATCACTGCTAGAATTCCCACTGTTGGAGTTCCCCCTGCTGGAGCCCCTGCTGGAGTTCCCCCTGCTGGAGTACTATCCCCTGCTAGAGCAAGTTCCCCCTGCTGGAGTACTTGCCCCTGCTAGTGTACTTCCCACTGCTAGTGATAAGTATGAAGATTTGGTCAACACAGGATAAGAATGAATAAGTCAGTTTTGATTTAGTCATTAATACTTTTTTTTTTTTTTTTTTTTTTTGAGATTCAAACGTTGAACTTTAATATATCAAAGATATACGAATACCCAAAGTGGTATTAGGGTTTACAAAACCTTAAAGTAATAATAATGAAAAAAGAAATGAGAAAGACACACATTGCATGCTAACCTAGTGAGTCCTTTTATAGATACAAGGACCCACGTACAAGATCACTACTAACAAACTATGGAAAGTATTAAGGAATAATAACTGAAACGCGTAAAAATCTATTCCATGTTTATCTTGACGGCAGGGCCTTTGACTCCAGCAGGGGAACGGATCCCCCTGCCTTTGTAATTTAGCAGGGGGAACTTACTCTAGCAGGGGTATGAATAATCAACTAGCAGGGGAAACAAGTAAGCATATATTTATTCCCAACAATCCTCCCCTAAACTTGTGCTTTCCCCTAAAAGACAAGTTTCTGAATAAATGCTAGTTGATGAGGATGCTTACAAACTCTCTGGCCAAATCTGACTATGAACCATTCTTACCAGATCATAAGCAACAGGCTTTTTGGCATCAACAATTAACTTAGCCTGTGCTAACTTCTTCAAGGTTTCCTGAGAGAAGGGATAATACCTATGATTGAGTAAATAAACACTCACACCTTCCATTACTATCTCATAAACCCCAGAATTTGTAAATAGCTTCCAATACACCAAATCTCCTTTATTCACTGCATCAAATAGAGGATCAAATAATTCATGTTCATACATTCTATGCATGCACTCCCAGATTACCCAATCCTTCTCCACACCATCCATGGTAGGAGGTTTTGCAGCAAACGTTTTCTTCAATATTTTCCACAGATCTTCTAAGTCTTCACTATCCAAAATTTGAAACATGACATCTAGGCTTAGAAATGTCTGTGCTGTATTGTCAGCCCTTGTAAGCTTCCACCAAGTTCTCCCTTTGTGTTCATAAACAGCATACTCTATAATAGCAAACTTCTTTCCAAGTTCACTAGGTGAGATTTCATCATTTTCCTGCAAAATCAGCTGTTTATCAATTTCATCATTTGATGGCCCTTGAGACTCTTTAGTGATTATGCCCACTTGCTCCATTCTCTTGAGTCTCTTTGCTGCTCTTTGTGCATTAAGTACAGACTTCTCAAGTACTTCTGGAAAACTTTCACCTGCTTGGTGCAATGCCCCTGCTTGGGATGATGCACCTGCTTGTGTAGTCTCTCCAGCTTTTCTTTTCTTTGTTGCTCTAGCTTTCTGTAGCACTTCACTTTGTCTCCTAAGATACTCAGCTTCCTCAGGAGTGTTGATGGTCATCCAATCCTCCACATCATACAACTTTAGAACTGGTCTGACTGCTCTCTTTATGGCTTCAAAGCTCATATCTCTGAAGTCACCATCCTTCCACTTTCTATGCCTTTTAAGCAGAACTTTGTAGTGATCAAGTTGCCCTTTCTCTGACGTTCTATACTTCTCACTCTGAATTTGCATTGCCCTTCTTTCCAGATATTCAGTTTGATATTTGTAAACAAGGCAAGTCAACTCATACCTGTCTTCCAAAGGAGCATTTTTCAACTCCTTCTCCCATTGATCAAGAAACTCTCCAACATGAGGTACCCTGTCATCTAGTTCCCTATGCATAATCTCAACCTGTTTTAGCATATCTTTGGGCCTCATCTTCTCCATCCTTTGATCCTGCATATCCATTTCCTCTTGTTGTAGCCTGAGAGCTACTTATGCATCATGAGCTTCTTGGACCTTCTGCTGTTCAGGAGTCAGATGCTTGTAGGAGTTCCCCCTGCTGGAGTACTATCCCCTGCTAGAGCAAGTTCCCCCTGCTGGAGTACTTGCCCCTGCTAGTGTACTTCCCACTGCTAGTGATAAGTATGAAGATTTGGTCAACACAGGATAAGAATGAATAAGTCAGTTTTGATTTAGTCATTAATACTTTATTTAGTTTCCATGTATCCCTGGGTTCCTTAAGTTATAAAAGGAACCACCAGGCATAGGTTTTATTCATCACTTCCTACTACACAAATGTAACCTACTGCTTGTTTGATCTCTAGGTGTGGGATTCAATGTACACACACCTAGAGTAGTTTGTGTTAATCAAATAATACAAACTCTCTTTGGGAATCTTTCATCTTTGTTAAACATCTTGTTCTTGATTAATTGTGCAATTCCGCTATGTTAATTCATATGTACAATTGATCATCCTAGATAAAACGGTTTTTACTGTTTGAGTCTAACGATCTTGGATTCAACAAGAACATCCGAGTGATACGCAAGTATTACAATGAAGATGGAAATCCTGCTTGAGCCAACATCAAACAAGCTCATGGTAGGAGACACGTGCGGTTCTTTAAGAACCAATCTTCAGAAAACTGGAAAAAAACAGTAGTTTAATTCATAATTGAAATTAAACCCGTTCCAGGACTCTACGCATTATCGTATGATCTTGCCAGAACACTCAGAGTGACACTCTTTAGTGTTCACAGTGACGAGTGGAAATCCTTCTAGTGTTAACATCAAACAGCACTTGGTAGGTGACGTCCAAGATTCTTTATGAATCAAGCTCATGATAACTGGAAAGCAACGATGGTGAAAATCTTAATTGAAATTCACTTGTCCAGGTTTCATGAATTGACGGCTTCAATCACAAGGATAATTTATCCAAGTGATTCACTCTTTATGTTCGCAGTCAAGCTTAGTGATCGTCGAATAAAGAGAACGGGTTTACCCGCCAAATCCTGTCAGGAAGTTACTTAATTGAAACTATCCGTCACAGGTACGATATCTAATATCGTCCAACGGTCTTCACCGATCGGAGGTAAAACGCTACCGATTTAGAATGAAATGTTCTAAGCCATTTCATTCGTGTCTTATTATGTTGCTGCGAAGACGGTGGCGTTGCGGTGTACCAGATGAAGTCGTTTCCACATGCTTATGTCTTTCTGCATCAAATTTCAACAAAATTCAAGAAAGTTCAAGATGAAGTCTTCCGCTGTACCAAACTCTGAAGCTTTCAAGAATTCAACAAAAACATAAGTGTGTGGAACATGGAGTCACGAGGAGGCAAGAATCACAAGAAGGCAAAGATCGCACGTGAAGGGTCAAAAGAACAATGCTCTCAAGCCAAAGCCTAAAAGATCAAATCAACATATTCACAAGAAAAAGAAAAGAAGAAAAGACTACGAGCTGAAGAACGAAGACTTAGTATAGTATGCTAGGTTTAGAACTGTGTAACGTGGAATGACCTCCCTTAGGGGGAGATTGTTTGAAATACGTTTTTAACATATATTAGAAGTATCGGTCACTCCACAATATTATTGAATGTTGTATAGCTCGTAGTTAAATATTTGTTTAATTTGTTAAGTAAAACCGGCCCATGGGCTTGTCATGGGCCGGCCCAAGTCCATTAGTGGCTTGGATATAAATACCCCTTTCCACCATGGAAAGGGGGTTGGTTGGTTGTTTCACTTTTGATTTAATAAAAAACACATATTTCTCTCTCACTTTCTCTCACTACTTTCTCTCTCTAGAACCATCAACCCACCTTATTGATTCATAAGATTATCACTATTCTTCATACCTAAATAGTTAGAATATTGATAATATATCGTCTGTGATATAATAATCTTTATAGAATATTCTAAGGTTTCTAGGGTTCCTTAGTCTATAAAAGGAACATAGGTACAATGTCTTTTATGTACCTCATTCAAGTCGATTAATAAGAGAATCAAATAGTTAAAAGTAATTCTGTTCTTTTGTTCTTTATAAGTTAGATTCCGCATAACTTATTTAGTGTTAGTAAGAGTGCTCAAAGTGTTTTAGTTTGATTAGAAACTATTATACTAATTCTTAACAGAATATAGATCCAACCAAAGGGATCAACAGTCTTTTTCTTCCTTTTCGGAGGAAGAGGTTGTACACCAATCGGTATTTGTGCACGCCCGCGAGTGAGCGTGCAACTCAATACGAGGAATGAGAGAGAAGCTCTCGTGTGACTTTGCAGAGAAATGGATTATCCTCTTCGAGTTTCAATATTAAATATCCACAAGAAAATAACAATATATGTATGTACTACTTGGGTGCAAGACCCCCAATGAAGCCTTCCTTCTTAGAATACTTACAAGTGAACGGGGGGTTAGGTGGCGCGAAGCACTTAAGTACCTATTGACCCTTAGATGGCATTTTATAGCACATCGCCTTTCTATTCACTTAAATGTTCGTATTCTTCGAATTGTTGCTTATTGAGAGTATTTATCTATTCTTGCTTTATTTTGTTTGATCGATACACGTGTCAAGGACCGGAACGCCCCTCAACACGGTGTATTGCCTTGGCAATACTTATGGAGAATATGTAGATTGGTTGTTCTTATACGTATACGTATTTACTTATAATAATATATGGAAAATATTTTTGTATTTATGAGTTTTTTTAAGAGAAAATACTATATGTACATAAAAACCGAGAGAATCCAATAATATATATTTTTGGGTGCAATCTCTTAGGAAAAAGATTGCTTTTTGGATTTTTTAATTTTTTGGTCAATTCTTTAGGAAAAGAATTGTTTTGTTAATTTTTTAGTTTTTATATATTTTTATATTTTTGATTTTTTTATTTGTTTTTGATTTATGATACGTAAAAATAACGTTCACAAGGTAAACGGATCCCAAAGCCAATGAAAACCGTCAATCGATAGTATCTCGTAAAGTCAAAGAACCGGCAGCGGCGTCATTTGAAATTGTGTATAATGTAGTTCGTTTTTCTCAGTTCTTGCTAATTGAAAGTCCAACCAATATCGGGTTTTTAACTGTTTTTGGTTGTTAATCTTTTTTGGATATTCTATTTGCTAATTCAACAAAGCCTTGCAAAACTGAAAAATATTACCTACTTATATGTAAAACATAGTGCACTTACCAAATTTTTATTCAAGTAATATTCAAAATGTAAAATTTAAAACTAAAAGGACTGAAAATGTAAATTCTAGGAAATATAAATGCTTGAAATGAAAATTCTAACAAGTCTAGGGACTGAAAATGCAAATCAGTAAACTAAAAGGATCAAAAATGTAAAACTAGTAACAAACTAACCAAATTGTAACAAAGTAACAAACTTGCTAACTGATTTTAACCAACTTCAAAACTGAAAGGACTAAAATGTGCAAACCCTAAAAAGATTGAAGTTTAGCTAGTATTAAAAATTGCTTGAAACAAGAAGGACCAAATGGCAATTTTTGGAACTTTATAAGCAAAAACGGGTATTGAAGACAAATAAGCTCGTTTTAGCTTATAATTGGACCAAATTCAATGAAACCAATTGCAAAAGACTTAAAATCCAAAATAAGTTACGTCTGTAAGAGGATTTAAACTGAAAGTACAAAATAAGCAAATAAGCACTTCAAGATAAGCCCAAAATAAGCTCTAGAACAAACTAAACAAGCACAACTTGATTTTCTTGCCAAAACTGGTTAAGCAACTCAAATGATGAACGGGAGATCAAATTAGATCAAATTTCATCAAGTATTAAGCTGGGAATTCGAATTAAGCTAAAATGTGCTTATCGTTGACCAAGCGTTGACCAAATTTTTTGACAAAAAGCTGAAACACTCAAAAATCATGTAATACCATATTCTAAGTGGATTTGTGAAATAAAATGGCGTGGTTAATGAATGAAATCAAAAGATCTCAAAAATCAGTTTCAAGTTACAGAAACTTAGCTTAACTCAGCTTTTCATGATTTTGCTTATTTCTCTCTACTGAATGAAAACTGTATAGAATGCTTTTGGAATCTGAAACTTTATGATATGAACTACAAATGAGAACAAGTTTGGCAAGATTTCATCAACAAACAAGTAAATGCCAGGCAAAAGAAAATGACAACTTTTACAAAGCAAAACTGCATGAAAATGACCCAAATCTTTTTATGGCCAATTGCCTTTTTGACCTTCAATTTGACTTGAGACTTACTCAAAACACTTTGTTATGACCTATTGACTAGAAATGAACATTAACTTGCAAAAACTGAATGCTTGAAAATCAATAACCAACTAGTACCAAACACTCCTTATCTGAGATTCATGAAAATTTCCAAAGACTTTTTAAGAGCTGATTAAGACTGAATGAAATCCTTTAGCTAACCAATCTTGAGACTCAAAGTGATATGTTTTAAGACTACAAGCAAGCAATTAGAACAACTAGTACTCAATTAAGGTGCAAAGACTGAAAATGACTGAAATAAGCTAATACTAGAACACAATCCAAAATCTATAAGCAGTAAACAAGATTAAGCTTCAAACAAGTACACAATCCAACAACCAGCCAAACTAAACAACTTTGATCAGGCAAACAACAAGATTACACTAGGAAATGTAGCATGCCATTGACTTATTAAGTGGAACCAAAATTAGAACTTTTAAAACCTTTTGTAGAAACCATTGGGAAGAAGAGGAGTGCTGAACTCTCTTATCCTAGTGATAACCACCACCTTATCACTAGATCACCAATCTACTTATCAACATCAGCTACAAATCAACTAGAATTCATCATTATGGCTTGAAAACTTCAAAGAGGCTAAGGCTTGAACTGAAATCACATAAACAACAACAATTGTTCTTCTAAGTCAGTTATGATCATTCAATGATCATAACAAACTCAATTCAGTAACTCAATGATCAAGTAGGAGCAAGGTATGAACAGTAGAATGAAGATGAGATTTGGCGGGAAAAAGAGAATTCAAATTTCATTAATGGAAAGTTGTTACAAAGTTGTTGAAATGAAGCTAACTAACTAACTAACTCAAGAGTTTGTCAGACTCTTGAGTAGTTAGGCTAAAAAGGAAGAAAGATGAAAGGAAATTGAAAAGTGTGTGTTTTCTACAATTTTTAACTACTTCTTACAAATGAGTACCTAGCAGCTATTTATAGGCTTGAAGAAAGAGTTTGTTGGGGATGATGACGTGTTGAGACCAATCCCAGGTCTCCACGTGGCATGATTCTACAAACTTGATCTTCAAAGTATGAACACAAATTGGGGCTTTCTTCTAGAGTTGATTTCTTGTTAATTGATGTTTACCAATGGATCCGTCTCTCAAAAATAAGCAACTTTGGTGTTTACAACTTTTCATAATATTCAGTCTAGCTCAAAAACGATCCTGGAAAAATTTTGGTTTCTTGAAGAAGACACGTGGCACGCTCTGACTGGTGGAAATAAGTTCACACGGATTGAACTGTTAGGATTTTGTTATTTAATGTGTGGCGGCTGAGTGGGATTTAAATGCATGTGAGTTGGCAATCCGTGTGCACTTCATACTTGCTTCTTATTGGCCCACAACTCATTCACATGGATTAAGCTAATATAACTTTCCAACATTGGCAGATTTAACCCTTGGACTTTCGCAGATTGCATTTAAAGCTTGTAACTTCATTTCTTTGGCACTTTTAGTCCTTCCAACTTCATCTTTGAGCAGAATTGGTCCCTTGACTTTGTTGACTTGAAAGTTGACCAATTTTGACTTTGATCTTGACTTTGTTCAATATTTGCACTTTAGTCCTTCAACTTTGGCAGTTTGTCAAGATAGGTCCTTGTACTTCAAAGTCTTGTCACTTTTGATCCTTCTTTGTCTTTTTCATCAATTTAAGCTTGATAATTCCTTGTTTGCTTGAAAATGTATCCTTTTACCTACACAAGTGTACACAAACACAAACATACCACATAATACTGTTTTTGCAAGATAAATTGGTATTTTGCTTCATGTTTTAGGGTTATTTGTTGATAAAAGGATATGAGTTTAAGCTCATATCAGTTAACATTTTGGATAAGGGGAGAAAATGGGATTAAGGACTTAAACGATACTTGGCTAAAAGATAAAAAAGACTTAACGATAATCCAACTTAATATGTGTAAAGCACGTGTTAAGGGGGAGCGTTTTTGGATGAACAAAACACTTAAGGTACAAAACTCTTGATTTCAATATCACAAGTACCTTAAGTGATTTTCAAGGATTTTTCATGGTGACTATACTTTCCCAAAACACGCTTAATTCACGACGGATGTGGTGACAAAAGGGTGGTAGGAATAGGTATTAGTCGAATGATTCATTAGAACCGATGGAATCTTCCCAAGGACAATTCCCTAGATAGAATTAGAAGTCCTAGGAAAGATGGAGAAAGATTGTGAACGTAGCTGAATGCTGACCAAGTACTTAAGCTAGCACTGGAACAATCACAACAAGGTGCTAGTTATGACGTATTGGTAAGCATTGAAGGGGTTGAAGAATGAAAAAGAATTGTAAAGATAAAGGGTGTATAGAAAGAAGCCCTCCTTACAACTTTAGGTAGAAACCGGGTCAATACATATGCTATTGAGATCATTTGTTAATGATTCTCGATATTGAAGAAAGACATCATGGACCCAGTGATGCAATGCACAACCCTTCCCAGCTAACTCAAATATCTCTCAAAAGGTATTTGTTTTAATCACACGGAGATCAACACGTTATCTATTGGTTTATTCACTCCGAATAGACTGATATTGAATAGGTGGCACTCCTCTCCAGCCATCGCTCACTAAACCAAAACGCACTATCGAGTCTAGAGCCACGAGATCATCAAAAGTCTCATTAGGACACTTTACATTTATTCCTTGCTTTCTCACACACTGTGAAAAGTAAGAGATCTTTATGAGTCCTACGCAGTATTCTTGTAATATTGCCAGAACATCCGAGTGGTACGCAAGTATTACAATGAAGATGGAAATCCTGCTTGAGCCAACATCAAACAAGCTCATGGTAGGTGACACGTGCGGTTCTTTAAGAACCAATCTTGAGAAAACTGGAAAGAAACAGTAGTTTAATTCTTAATTGAAATTAAACTCGTTCCAGGCCTCTACGCATTATCGTATGATCTTGCCAGAACACTCAGAGTGACACTCTTTAGTGTTCACAGTGACGAGTGGAAATCCTTCTAGTGTTAACATCAAACAGCACTTGGTAGGTGACGTCCAAGATTCTTTATGAATCAAGCTCATGATAACTGGAAAGCAACGATGGTGAAAATCTTAATTGAAATTCACTTGTCCAGGTTTCATGAATTGACGGCTTCAATCACAAGGATAATTTATCCAAGTGATTCACTCTTTATGTTCGCAGTCAAGCTTAGTGATCGTCGAATAAAGAGAACGGGTTTACCCGCCAAATCCTGTCAGGAAGTTACTTAATTGAAACTATCCGTCATAGGTACGATATCTAATATCGTCCAACGGTCTTCACCGATCGGAGGTAAAACGCTACCGATTTAGAATGAAATGTTCTAAGCCATTTCATTCGTGTCTTATTATGTTGTTGCGAAGACGGTGGCGTTGCGGTGTACCAGATGAAGTCGTTTCCACATGCTTATGTCTTTCTGCATCAAATTTCAACAAAATTCAAGAAAGTTCAAGATGAAGTCTTCCGCTGTACCAAACTCTGAAGCTTTCAAGAATTCAACAAAAACATAAGTGTGTGGAACATGGAGTCACGAGGAGGCAAGAATCACAAGAAGGCAAAGATCGCACGTGAAGGGTCAAAAGAACAATGCTCTCAAGCCAAAGCCTAAAAGATCAAATCAACATATTCACAAGAAAAAGAAAAGAAGAAAAGAATACGAGCTGAAGAACGAAGACTTAGTATAGTATGCTAGGTTTAGAACTGTGTAACATGGAGTGAACTCCCTTAGGGGGAGATTGTTAGAAATACGTTTTTAACGTATATTAGAAGTATCGGTCACTCCACAATATTATTGAATGTTGTATAGCTCGTAGTTAAATATTTGTTTAATTTGTTAAGTAAAACCGGCCCATGGGCTTGTCATGGGCCGGCCCAAGTCCATTAGTGGCTTGGATATAAATACCCCTTTCCACCATGGAAAGGGGGTTGGTTAGTTGTTTCACTTTTGATTTAATAAAAAACACATATTTCTCTCTCACTTTCTCTCACTACTTTCTCTCTCTAGAACCATCAACCCACCTTATTGATTCATAAGATTATCACTATTCTTCATACCTATATAGTTAGAATATTGATAATATATCGTCTGTGATATAATTATCTTTATAGAATATTCTAAGGTTTCTAGGGTTTCTTAGTCTTTAAAAGGAACATAGGTACAATGTCTTTTATGTACCTCATTCAAGTCGATTAATAAGAGAATCAAATAGTTAAAAGTAATTCTGTTCTTTTATGCTTTATAAGTTAGATTCCGCATAACTTATTTAGTGTTAGTAAGAGTGCTCAAAGTGTTTTAGTTTGATTAGAAACTATTATACTAATTCTTAACAGAATATAGATCCAACCAAAGGGATCAACAGTTTTTTCAGCTGAAATCCCCAAAGACCACAAGGCCACCCCGACATGCGTCGGGATCCCTTGTTTTGCCTGCTGCCGAACCACAAAACCAACACCGAGACCGGAAGGTCTCGGCTGTGGTCACATGTGGGACACCGAGAGCTTCGGCTCTCGGTTTGTGTGCGTCGGCCGAACCAAAACACCCCTAAACCACCATGATGTTAACCCCCATGATTAAATTAACATGTTTTGTTAATAGTTTTTAATAAACCCATGATTCATATGTTCTTAATCTAATAAATAATCAAAAAGAAAAAGGTTTAAAGATTACCGATGCGTGAAACAAAAGAGAACGATAACACGATCAATCTCACTAGAATTGGATCACCAAAAATCAACAAACACCCCTTCTTGGTGTGTTATACCTGGCAGCCAAAGAGGGAGAAAAAGGGAGCTAGGGTTTTGTATTTTTCTAATCTTCTATAATTATGAAAAATATGTTTTCCCTTTTCCTAATTTAGATAAAATAAAAGTAGGCTTGGCCCCTTTCTCTTGTTCATGTCGCGGGTAGGTGGGGCCCACCAGGGGAAACCCATTGTTTTCTGTGTTCTAATTATTTACGTGTTCTCGTGGTCGTGTTTTCGTGATTTATTTATTCCTCGTTCGTATTATAATATATATTTATACGTAATCGTAATAAATATTACGTAAATACATAATAATAGGTTCGTGATTATTTACGTTCATGATTTCATGTTCGTGATTATAATTATATTTGATAATAATTATCGTGTATTAATATGCTTAAATACTTATCGTGTAATAACACGTACGTAATTAATACTAGGATTTTTAGTCCGATTTAGAAATTAATGTTCGTTTTTCCTCGACTCACTCGAATTGATCTCAAATTAACGTGGATATATTTGTTCTTGGTAAAATATATTTTTGGTATTCTAAACTAAAAACTATTTAATTAAAAAAAACTAATTTAATTAACTAATTAAACTATTTTAAACAACTTTGAAAACTAATTTAACTTTTAATAAAACTTAAATCTAATAAAAACTAATTTTTAAACAAACTATATTAATTGAAATCTAATTTTAAAACTAAATTTAGAAACAATTTAAAATTAATTAAAGTAATGAAAATATATTTTTTTCTATTTAAACTTTATAAAAAAATTAATATAAAACTTTTTAATATAAAACTACTAAAAACTTATATAAAAAAACTTTTTAATTTAAATTTAAACTACAAAACTTAATTAAACTATTTAATAAAAAGCTGCCAATATAAAGTATCCTATATTAATTAAACTAAACAGAAATAAACACAAGAAAGGTGCTAGCTCAATTGGTTATGGTGTATGTCTGTTATGCGTGAGGTCACGCGTTCGAGTCCCAGGAGGGACAATATTTTGCTTTTTTTTTTTTGGACTAGAAAGATCAAAATAACAGACCAAAAGAGTCTGATATTTAAGCAGTAATATAAGCAAAAACGAACAAACCAAATAAGCTATGACTGTAGACAAAAATAAGCAGATAAGACGAATAAGCCAAATAAGCGGTTTAAACGAATAAGATAAAATGAAAATAGACTAAATAAGCTAAACAAACTTAACTAAATAAAACAATAAGCAACCAAATAATCCTATAAGCTAAACGAGCAATAAGCAAATGGAACTATGAGTAAATCCAACTTAAATAAACAGATTAAAACGCAACAGCTTATAGCAGATCCAAACAGTCACAACTCGAAACAAATAAACTTATATTCAAGCAGATAACAAAATGAGCACAAACATATTTATAACTAATATGATAAACCTCAACGAATGATTAAACGAAGCAGATTCAACCAAACTGACAGAGAAATGAAACAATAAAGCAGATCTTAAACAGCTATAAACCAAATAAACTCAATCAAAACTCAAACCAAACAGATAACTATCTAAGCAGATTCCAACGACTTCAAAACCAAAAAGATTAAACAAAATAAGCAGATCCAAATGGACTAAAAACTCAAGCAGATTAAAACATATAAACTTAATAAAATTAAAAAGAGGATCAAACCTGGTGGAGATAACCGTTGGGTCGAAGGATGGCGTTGTGCCTCCTTTTGAACCGAAATAAACGCCTTAACCACCAAACATCACCATCTCGAACCAAACAGTACTCGAACCATCAACAGTACCATAAACAATACCCTCGAACCAATATATTTTTTTATTTTTTTATTTTTTTCTTTTTATATTTCCAGTAGGGAAAGAGTACTTCCTTTTTATTTTACTTTAGCATTTATTTGATCAAAATAAAATTAAAGTTAATTGAAATAATATTAAAAAAGACAAGAATTTAAGAAAATTGAAATTTCATTAATATAAAAACTAAGAACAATACTTGATTGAAAATAAAATTACATTAAACCCTAATTCTATTTTTCAGAAATAAAAATTAAAATAAAGAAAAAGGCACCAAATTACAGAAATGAGGGGGGTTTTTATAGGCAAACCCCTGGAAACCCTCTTCTTAGCTTCAAGATTAAGCAACAAATCCAGGCCGTCAAATCCATCTTTTCTTCTTCTCTCTCTTCATTTTCTTCATCTAATGGTTGAAAATTGTCCTCGCATCACACGGATCAACAGGGTGGCATTTTGTGCTAGTTGTGCTTCTTTTTTGATGAGGTGGAGGATGTTTATTGGATGGAGGGGATATGGAAAGGTGTGTAAGCCAATCAAAACAAAGGAAGTAGGCCACGTCAGGAGATGGGAGAGAGGACCACAATTAGTGTCTTCTCCGAAAACTATGGGGATTTAATCCCAATCGTGTGAATCACACGAATTTGGTAAAACCCCCAATTATGGGTGAGTAATTTTTGTGAAGGTAATATTAGGGTTTGGGTAAACTGGTTGTGTTTGAGAGAGAGGATAAATAGTGAGTGAAACTTTGGTTGTATCGAATGAAAAGTGAGTGGGGTAAAAACAACGTTTTATTTATTTGTGTGTGTGTGTGTAGATAAACACGTGGTGATTGAGTTTGTGGGATTTACGTTTGTGAGTTGTGAGGTGAGAGTTGACCAAGGTTTGTGTGAGTCAAACAAGTGAAATAACATTTCACTCAAAAATTGTAACCGTCCTTCTTTTGTCAAATTGGGCCATGATTTGGGCTTTCATCATATTTTGGACCCAAAGTATAAACTCTACTATCCGTCTTATTTATAATACCAAATGGGCTTTCATAGTTTTGGGCCTTTTGATCCAATTGTGAAAAGATACATTTCCCCAAATGGGCTTTTAGGCCCATTTACCCAAATGTGGGACCCACTTGGCCCAATTATCTTCGTAAATGATTTAATCCACTAAAACGAACTTGCTTTTGGCTTTCTTGTTTGTTTCTTCAAAAACGTGTCGATTTAGCCGGTTTTCGTGAACTTGGGCACACTTTTGGTCTTTGACTTTCTCTTCGTCTCTTTTTGGACTTTTCTTCAACATTTGACCGTGAAATCCCGTGTTTTCTTTCCTTTTGATCATTTGTACCTATTTTAACACAAAAACATAAAACCACGCGTAATTCCGACTTTTATGATATAAACACATGATTAGGTCTTGTTTTTCCTTGATTTTAGTGGTAAAGGGATAAGTGTTTACACACTTATTAAATCCCCTACACTTGATGGAAGAAACTTGTAAAGAAATCTAAGACTTTAATTAGGGATTTGGTGTCATGAATATTAATCACCCTCAAGTTTCACGTTCCCCAAACCAAGCTTAAAAACGAGATCATTGTTTACCATAAGTCCTTAGGTTAAAACCACTTATATAAGACAAGTGTGTAGTACTCTTTCTCCAATTCCTACGATGTATCTCTAGATTTTATTGATTGTCATTCACCCGTATGCTCATTTGACTTATTTGATAATTATTATTCCAAAAATGAAGGCCAAACGATGCAAACCCGACACTCAAAACCTAACCTCGTCCTCAAAAACGTTGTTACTAAAGTAAGCCCACATCAAGGATGATTTAACACGATTTGGGGAATAAATTCCCGGACCCAAAATTTGGCCAAATAGTAATACTTATTAATTATTCCTCCAAAGTCATGTTGACTTTATGTGGAGTTTAGCAAGTTCACATCATATACCCTTAGGCTCTTTAAGTTGTAAAAATGCTCCCCGCCTATTGTCCACACCCTAAGGCTCCTTGAACGATAAACGAGGGAATTGATTTTTGATCAATTTTTATTCAACACTTACCATGCCATACACCCTAAGTCTCTAATGACAAGGTTCTTGTTACATGCCCCACACCCTAAGGCTCCTTGAGGTCATGGTTTAATCTTATTCTTTCTTTATATATGATATATATAGTAGGCCAAATTCCGCGGTCCCATGGTCTGAATACCTCCTACTTAGTGGTTATGAGACACCTTAGTCGGAAGTCCACAACGCTGGCACCCTCAATGTGTTCATGCTTTAATTACAAGGAGAATAAATATTTGGCTAAGAGGTAAGATATCGAATCTACACCGCAAGAATCCTCGATTTCCCGAATTAATTCAAGGGAAATGTGGAGAGGGATGGAATCATCTTATGAGACATGTCCTCTCCATAGTACAACTTAACCCGTTGGCCATTCACCTTAAAATTGGGACCATTTGGTTGGGACAACTCAATGGTGCCATAAGGGAAGATTTGGGCCACGGTGAATCGACCGGACCAATGGCTCTTAAGTTTACCAAAAAAGATTTTCAACCGAGAGTTAAAAAGTAAAACTTGATCACCAACATGGGACTCTCGGTTTTTATTCTTGGAATCATGAATGAGCTTAGTCTTCTCCTTGTAGATTAATGAATTTTCATAAGCCTCATTCCTAAGTTCATTGAGTTCATTGAGTTGGATTTTCCTATGATCACCGGCTTTGTTTATGTCAAAATTAGCCCATTTCAAGGCCCAATAAGCCTTATGCTCCAACTCAATAGGGAGGTGGCACGCCTTTCCGTACACAAGGCGATAAGGGGTACAACCTATAGGTGTCTTATAAGCGCTACGGAAAGCCCACAAAGCATCATCTAATTTATCGGCCCCTGAGGCACGATGCTCTCCCACGGTTCGCTCTAAGATTCTCTTAAGACCACGGTTGGAAACCTCGGCTTGACCATTAGTTTGTGGATGATACACGGTGGAAAGTCGGTGATTGACACCATACTTAGCCATGACTCGTGAAAATTGATCATTGAAAAAATGAGTCCCGCGATCACTAATAATAGCACGAGGCACACCAAATCGAGAAAACAATTGTTTCAAGAAGTTAACAACCACCCTCGCATCGTTAGTAGGTAAAGAATTTGCTTCAAACCATTTTGATACGTAGTCAACGGCTACAAGGATGTACTTGTTTCCTTTGGATGATGGAAATTGCCCCATAAAGTCGATGCCCCATAAATCAAAGATTTCACATTCTTGTATGAAATTTTGAGGCATCTCATCTTTATGTGTGATCTTGCCTCGTCTTTGGCAAGCATCACAATGCTTAACCATTTCATGTGCATCATGATAAATGGTGGGCCAATAGAATCGGGAGTCAAAAACTTTTTTAGCGGTGTAATTAGGACCAAAGTGACCACCGGTGGGTCCTTTATGGGAAGCTTCAAGGATTTGTAAAGCCGCTGGCCCATCAACACATTGCTTGAAAAGATAAGGGTCGTCCCAATAGTACGTTTTAACGTCCTTGAAGAAAATTTTCTTTTGTTGGGACGATAACCCTTCGATAAGAACACCACCCGCCAAATAGTTTGCAATGTCCGTAAACCATGGGGTATCATCAAGATTGGAATTAATAGACATTAAGGTTTCAAGGGGAAAGGATTCATTAATCTCTTGATTTGGAGATTCCCCTTGATAAGGATCCTCAAGTCTACTAAGATGATCCGCGGCTAGGTTTTCCGCTCCCTTTTTATCACAAATTTCGATTTTAAATTCTTGTAGGAGCAAAACCCAACGAAGGAGTCTCGGTTTAGCATCTTGCTTGGTCAACAAGTATTTCAAGGCGGAATGGTCGGTGTAAACGATGGTGGTGGAAAGCACAAGATAGGGGCAGAATTTCTCAAAAGCATACACTACGGCTAAAAGCTCTTTTTCGGTAGTGGTATAATGCAATTGAGCCCCCGTCATTGTCTTACTAGCATAATGAATGGGTTGGAAATGTTTGTTAACTCGTTGACCTAAAACAGCTCCTACCGCGAAATCACTAGCATCGCACATGAGCTCGAAAGGTAACTCCCAATTTGGAGAGACTAAGACCGGTGCCTTAGTTAATTTACCATTAAGAAGTTCTAAAGAGTCGAGACATTTTTGAGAGAAGATGAAAGGAGCATCCTTTTCTAAGAGATGAGTCATTGGACGAGCTATTTTCGAGAAATCTTGGTTGAAACGTCGATAAAATCCCGCATGGCCTAAAAAACTTCTAACTCCTTTGACGGTGGTAGTTGGAGGTAACTTAGCAATGACGTCAACTTTAGCACGGTCGACTTCGATACTTGCTTTGGAAATTTTATGACCGAGGACGATGCCTTCTTTTACCATGAAATGGCATTTTTCCCAATTAAGAACGAGACGAGTGTCTTCACACCGTTTAAGCATACGTTCTAAATTAGCAAGGCAAGAAGAGAAAGAATCACCATAGATCGAGAAATCGTCCATAAAGACTTCCATAGTTTCTTCAACCATGTCATGAAATATCACCATCATACACCTTTGGAAAGTCCCGGGAGCATTGCATAAGACGAAAGGCATTCGTTTGTAAGCAAATGTTCCATAGGGACAAGTGAATGTGGTTTTCTCTTGGTCTTTTGGATCGATAGGGATTTGAAAATATCCGGAAAAACCATCTAAGAAGCAATAGAAATCATTACCCGCTAAACGCTCGAGCATTTGATCCATGAAAGGAAGAGGGAAATGATCCTTACGAGTGGCATCATTGAGCATACGATAGTCTATGCAAACTTTCCAACCCGTTACGAGTCGAGTAGGTATCAACTCGTTGTTTTCATTGGGAACAACAGTGATTCTGCCTTTCTTAGGCACACAATAGACGAGACTAACCCATGGCGAATCCGAGATAGGGTAAATCATTTCGGCATCTAGAAGTTTGATAACTTCTTTCTTAATGACTTCATGAATTTTTGGATTAACCCTTCTTTGATTTTGGATTGCGGGTTCAAAGTCATCTTCCTTGAGAATTTTATGAGTACAAAAATTAGGATCAATTCCGCGGATGTCGGAGATTTTCCAAGCAATTGCTTTCTTATGATTCTTAAGCACATCGATAAGTCGGGATTTTTCATCTTCTTTTAAGTCCTTAGCAATAATGACGGGTAACTTATTATCCTCCTCTAAGAAAACGTACTCTAAATGAGACGGTAAATCCTTAAGCTCTAAATCCGGTGGACTATCGGTGGAAGGCTTAGTCAAAGTAGATGGAGAAATATGGTCCTCATTGAGAAGGATCTCAATGGTACGAATGTCTTCTTCCCAATCGGTGGGAGAATCGTCATATTTTAAATCCACATCCCCTAAACTTGCTTCAAATTCTTGTAAAAGAAAGTCACTTTCTCCAAATGGAGTCAATGAAGGAGCAATAGAAGCTACGGTCTCAACATGAGGTAAAGGAGAAATCCTGCTCTTACAAGCCTCGTGAAAATGTTCTTTGCATGCTTCGTCGAGCACATCGATATAATTCACGGGTTCGGGCTCATCGGGAAGTTTGGAAAGTTTACCCATGTTAAAGACGATTTTGTCATCCCCGACCCTCATGATAAGTTCACCCGCGGCTACATCAATCAATGTACGCCCGGTTCTCAAGAAGGGTCGTCCCACAATTAAGGGAACACGGGGATCCATCTCATAGTCAACTACAATGAAATCGGCGGGAAAAGTGAATTTGTCGACTCCTACAAAAACATCTTCGGCTATACCCACCGGATAAGCAACCGTACGGTTAGCTAATTCCATTGTCATACGTGTAGGCACTAGCTCGGGTAAAGATAATTGTTTCCACACGGACAATGGCATAAGATTTATACTCACTCCGAGATCCGCCAAAGCCATACAATTCTCAACACCCGGAAAATTACAAGGAATAAGGAATCGACCGGGATCTCCTAACTTAAACGGTAATTTTCTCAAAAGAACCGCGGAACAATTCTCATTAAATTTGGTGTTGGCAATATCGAGCAATTTTTCATTATCACTTAAAAGGTCCTTAAACATATTAGCGTACTTAGGCATGTGAGCGAGCGCCTCGACAAAGGTGATATTAAAATTCAATTGTTTGAACATTTTTAGTAAGTTCGAAACTTGAATATCATCCTTATCCTTCAATTTCTCTTTCCGCAACCTTGAGGGATAAGGTATATTGGGTTGAGATGAAGGCTTTGGAGTGTATTGCTCACTCACATCCTTTGGTGGAGGAGGATTAGAAATGGAAGGTGAAAGAACCGGTTTGGGAACCGAAGGTGTGGTAGAAAATTTAGGTATCTGTGGAGAATAAGGTGTAGACGAATGCATAACAGGTGGTATGTCACAAGTAGAAGAAGAAGGAGGTTGGGTAGAAGAAGAAGGTATCTCGGGTCCTAGGTTAGGTGGGGGATAGGAAGGTTCTACGGTGGTCTTACCGCTCCTAGTAGTGACAGCATTAACATTAGCCCTAGGATTGGTCACGGTGTTCGAAGGGAGGGCACCTTGGGGACGAAGGGTTTGAATCATTGTCAAAAATTTCTTATCGGTCGATTCTTGCATCTCTCTCATAATTCGCTCATGGTCGGTCAATTTTTGTAGAACTAAGTCCATTTGAGGATTATGCATGTTCATTTGATTATACCCTTGATTGTTAAAACCTTGATTAGGAAAACCTTGGTTTTGATATTGATTATAACCTTGATTAAATCCTTGATTTTGAAACCTTGATTATTAAATCCTTGATTTTGGTTATTGAACCCTTGGTTTTGCCCTTGAAAATTCCATTGATTTTGATTAAAACCGTGTTGATTAGAATTTCCTTGAAAATTTCCCCGTTGAAGACCTTGGTTCCTATTTTGGGCGGGTGGGGGTGGTCTTTGTGGTGCTACAAAACCCGGGGGAGCCAAATAGTTATTAGACTTGTAAGACAAATGGTTAACATCAACATTTGGTTTGAAATGAATCCGCTCATTTTCATTGTTGTTATAAGCATAAACTTCTTGTTGATTATTGTAAACCTTGTCACAATTATAGTACGAATGTGGTCCACCACAAGTCTCACATGTTTCACAAGTTTCTTTCACGGCATTCACATGTGTAGTGAGGGCGTCGGTTTTTAGAGAAATTGATTCAATAAGCGACGTAAGCTTATCAATTCTCTTATCATTCTCACTAGAACTAGCACTTGCCATAGTGGTCCTAACACTCTTGGTTTGCACTTTAGCCTTGTTTTCAATTATGGCCCAAGCCTCGTTCATTGATTTCACAAGAATATTGCCCCCCGCGGAACTATTAAGTGAGTCTTGGTCATTTAGAGTTAAGCCATTGTAAAACGTATTAATTTGATGCACTTTAGTGAAATCGTGTTGTGTACATTTTCTTAAAAGCTCTTTAAATCGATCCCAAGACTCACTAAACGTTTCCCCATATTGTTGTTCAAAGGTGATGATCTCATTCCTTAAAGAAGTAGTCCGTGATGGTGGGAAAAAGTAGTTTATGAACTTGGTCTCTAAGTCAATCCATGTGGTAATACTTTGGGGTGGTTCCTTATCAAGCCAAATCCGGGCTTGTCCCTCGAGGGAAAAAGGAAAGAGTTGTAAACGAATAGCCTCTTGTGGCACCCCATTGTATTTGACGGTGTTGGCTAATTATATGAAACGTTTGATATGAGCGTGTGGGTCATCATTAGTACGGCCTAAAATGGTGTAGCGGAAACCATTTGAATAAAACCCGTTTTAAGTTCAAAATTATTAGCTCCAGGATCCGGCACCACAATCGCGTCATCGTTTCCTTCAACATGAGATTGGAGAATCACAATCATTTGTCGATTATCCGTTTCCATCGTGTTGTTCAAAGCTCGATGCTCGGGATCGGCTTTAATGACGGTCTTTTTGTTTTTCTTCTTTTTCTTCTTTTTGGAAGAATTGGAAGAGTTCGGTACACCAATCGGTATGTATGTATGCGCGCGAGTGCGCATACAATTAAAACTTGGAATGAGGTAGGTGACCTCGGTCGTCTTTGAGAGGAAAAGGTTTTTCCCTCTCTAGGTGCAATATGAAAAAGCTACCAAATTATATACTTAATACTAATTGAGTTGGCAAACCGATAATCGGTCGTCCCTCTCAATATACGCACAAGCAAGCGGGGAAACGAGGTGACACAAAGCACTTAAAAACCTTTTTCCTTAGACGGCCTTTTATAGCGCGTCGCCTTATACCCACCTTATAGTTTGTATATGTCGAGTTCAAACGTCTTACTAGTATTTATCTATTTTGCCCTTTTATTTCGTTATGGATGCGAATACAATAGTTAGGTGATGAAATCCCAACTAAGGCTTATTTAAAAAGTAGGCAAATTAATGTTCTACGTAATATAATATAATAAATGAAAAATCTTTTTGTATTTTTAAAAAAAATATATATTCACAAGAAAAATCGAAAGAAATCGAACTAAGAAAAATAAAACTAATACGTAATATTTTTGGTGTAATAGTTTTAGGAAAAAGTATTACTTTTTGATTTTCTAATTTTTTTGTTGCAAATCTTAGGAAAGAGTTTGCTTTTGTGATTTTTTAATTTTTTGTATTTTTATGTTTTTGATTTTTTTCTATTTTTGATTTTGTTGCAAGAAAATTAACGTTCAAAATGAGCGGATCCCAAAATCCAAACGTCTCATGAAATCGTCAATCGTAACGAGCGAAGCGGCAGCGGCGCCATTTTAATACTAGGATTTTTAGTCCGATTTAGAAATTAATGTTCGTTTTTCCTCGACTCACTCGAATTGATCTCAAATTAACGTGGATATATTTGTTCATGGTAAAATATATTTTTGGTATATTAAACTAAAAACTATTTAATTAAAAAAAACTAATTTAATTTACTAATTAAACTATTTTAAACAACTTTGAAAACTAATTTAACTTTTAATAAAACTTAAATCTAATAAAAACTAATTTTTAAACAAACTATATTAATTGAAATCTGATTTTAAAACTAAATTTAAAAACAATTTAAAATTAATTAAAGTAATGAAAATATATTTTTTTTCTATTTAAAAGTTTATAAAAGAAAATTAATATAAAACTTTTTAATATAAAACTACTAAAAAATTATAAAAAAAAATTTTTAATTTAAATTTAAACTACAAAACTTAATTAAACTATTTAATAAAAAGTTGCCAATATAAAGTATCCTATATTAATTAAACTAAACAGAAATAAACACAAGAAAGGTGCTAGCTCAATTGGTTATGGTGTAGGTTTGTTATGCATGAGGTCACGCGTTCGAGTCCCTGGAGGGACAATATTTTGCTTATTATTTTTTTTGGATTAGAAAGATCAAAATAACAGACCAAAAGAGTCTGTTATTTAAGCAGTAATATAAGCAAAAACGAACAAACCAAATAAGCTATGACAGTAGACAAAAATAAGCAGATAAGACGAATAAGCCAAATAAGCAGTTTAAACGAATAAGATAAAATGAAAATAGACTAAATAAGCTAAACAAACTTAACTGAATAAAACAATAAGCAACCAAATAATTCTATAAGCTAAACGAGCAATAAGAAAATCGAACTATGAGTAAATCCAACTTAAATAAACAGATTCAAATGCAACAGCTTATAGCAGATCCAAACAGTCACAACTCGAAACAAATAAACTTATATTCAAGCAGATAAAAAAATGAGCACAAAACAGATTTATAACTAATATGATAAACCTCAACGAATGATTAAACGAAGAAGATTCAAGCAAACTGACACAGAAACAAAACAATAAAGCAGATCTTAAAAAGCTATAAACCAAATAAAATCAATCAAAACTCAAACCAAATAGATAACTAACTAAGCAGATTCTAACGACTTCAAAGCCAAACAGATTAAACAAAATAAGCAGATCCAAATGGACTAAAAACTCAAGCAGATTAAAACATATAAACTTAATAAAATTAAAAAGAGGATTAAACCTGGTGGAGATAACCGTTGGGTCGAAGGATGGCGTTGTGCCTCCTTTTGAACCGAAATAAACGCCTTAACCACCAAACATCACAATCTCGAACCAAACAGTACTCGAACGATCAACAGTACCATAAACAATACCCTCGAACCAATATATTTTTTTATTTTATTATTTTTTTTCTTTTTATCTTTCCAGTGGGGAAAGAGTACTTCCTTTTTATTTTACTTTAACATTTATTTGATCAAAATAAAATTAAAATTAATTGTAATAATATTAAACAAGACAAGAATTTAAGAAAATTGAAAATAAAGAAAAATGTACCAAATTACAGATATGAGGGGGGGTTTTTATAGGCAAACCCCTGGAAACCCTCTTCTTAGTTTCAAGATTAAGCAACAAATCCAGGCCGTCAAATCCATCTTTTCTTCTTCTATCTCTTCATTTTCTTCATCTAATGGTTGAAAATTGTCCTCGCATCACACAGATCAACAGGGTGGAATTTTTGTGCTAGTTGTGCTTCTTTCTTGATGAGGTGGAGGATGTTTTTTGGATGGAGGGGATATGGAAAGGTGTGTGAGCCAATCAAAACAAAGGAAGTAGGCCACGTCAGGAGATGGGAGAGAGGACCACAATTAGTGTCTTCTCCGAAAACTATGGGGATTTAATCCCAATCGTGTGAATCACACGAATTGGGTAAAACCCCCAATTATGGGTGAGTAATTTTTGTGAAGGTAATATTAGGGTTTGGGTAAACTGGTTGTGTTTGAGAGAGAGGATAAATAGTGAGTGAAACTTTGGTTGTATCGAATGAAAAGTGAGTGGGGTAAAAACAACGTTTTATTTATTTGTGTGTGTGTGTGTAGATAAACACGTGGGGATTGAGTTTGTGGGATTTACGTTTGTGAGTTGTGAGGTGAGAATTGACCAAGGTTTGTGTGAGTCAAACAAGTGAAATAACATTTCACTCAAAAATTGTAACCGTCCTTCTTTTGTCAAATTGGGCCATGATTTGGGCTTTCATCATATTTTGCACCCAAAGTATAAACTTTACCATCCGTCTTATTTATAATACCAAATGGGCTTTCATAGTTTTGGGCCTTTTGATCCAACTGTGAAAAGATACATATTCCCAAATGGGCTTTTAGGCCCATTTACCCAAATGTGGGACCCACTTGGCCCAATTATCTTCGTAAATGATTCAATTCACTAAAACGAACTTGATTTTGGCTTTCTTGTTTGTTTCTTCAAAAAACGTGCCGGTTTAACCGTTTTCGTGAACTTGGGCACACTTTTGGTCTTTAACTTTGTCTTCGTCTCTTTTTGGACTTTTCTTTAACATTTGACCGTGAAATCCAGTGTTTTCTTTCCTTTTGATCATTTGTACCTATTTTAACGCAAAAACACAAAACCACGCGTAATTCCGACTCTTATGATATTAAACACATGATTAGGTCTTGTTTTTCCTTGATTTTAGTGGTAAAAGGATAAGTGTTTACACACTTATTAAATCCCCTACACTTGACCATTGCAATGACCCCATGCAATGCATTATTTTAAAGCATAAAGTTACATTTTTTTCATAATTAATCCATCTCGGCCTTTATTACTATTACTACTACTACTACTACGATGAAAAGATAAAAACTTAATAGGAAACAAAAGTTATAACAATTTATTAACTTGGAAATTATTTGATGGAAGAAACTTGTAAAGAAATCTAAGACTTTAATTAGGGCTTTAGTGTCATGAATATTAATCACCCTCAAGTTTCACGTTCCCCATACCAAGCTTAAAAACGAGATCATTGTTTACCATAAGTCCTTAGGTTAAAACCACTTATATAAGACAATTGTGTAGTACTCTTTCTCCAATTCCTACGTTGTATCTCTAGATTTTATTGATTATCATTCACCCGTAGGCTCATTTGACTTATTTGATAATTATTATTACAAAAATGAAGGCCAAACGGTGCAAAACCGGCACTCAAAACCTAACCTCGTCCTCAAAAACGTTGTCACTAAAGTAAGCCCACATCAAGGATGATTTAACACGATTTGGGGAATAAATTCCCGGACCCAAAATTTGGCCAAATAGTACTACTTATTAATTATTCCTCCAAAGTCATGTTGACTTTATGTGGAGTTTAGAAAGTTCACATCATATAACCTTAGGCTCTTTAGGTTGTAAAAGTGCTCCCCGCCTATTGTCCACACCCTAAGGCTCCTTGAACGATAAACGAGGGAATTGATTTTTGATCAATTTTTATGCAACACTTACCATGCCATACACCCTAAGGCTCTAATGACAAGGTTCGTGCTACATGCCCCACACCGTAAGGCTCCTTGAGGTCATGTTTTAATCTTATTCTTTCTTTATTTATGATATATATAGTAGGCCAAATTTCGCGGTCCCATGGTCTGAATACCTCCTACTTAGTGGTTATGAGCCACCTTAGTCGGAAGTCCACAACGTTGGCACGCTCAATGTGTTCATGCTTTAATTAAAAGGAGAATAAAGATTTGGCTAAGAGTTAAGATATCGAATCTACACCGCAAGAATCCTCATTTATTAAGCAATTAAATATACAAGCGGGAAGAAAGAGCCACAAAAACTCATATAAGCAAAAATTTACCCTTAAACTTATAATCAACTCTATCATCTCTCGTTCTCCACAATTTAAAATCTCAAGGAATGAGACTCGTGGATGCTTAGCCTAATAAAACAATTAAGGTCCATATGGTTAAGGATACTAGCTAGAGTAAACTTGGATAAGTAAACTCGGGTTGAGTCAAAATATTCACGACGGGCCTAATATATCAAAGATATCTAAACTTGTTAAAACCATTTTATTTATTGATTTATTATTTTTGACTTTATTCTTGAAATGGAAAATATAAATAAGATGCGATGATAAGAGGAAAGAAATAAATGAAAAATACTACTAGGCCAAAATAGATCAAAAAATTTGAAAAACGTTGAAATTTTTTTAAATTTTCCGGTTAAATGGGGTCAAATTCATGGAAAAGCCCACTAAAATTCGATAGAAGTCCCCCCTACACTTAATATAAACATTGTCCTCAATGTTTAAGCATGTAGGAGAATAAACTCCTCTACACTTAGGACATTGAGTACGTTGTTTAAAATCGAGCTAAGGAAGGGACAACTAAAGTGATTACATTTATTCATTTTATTTATATACATGCATGAATCACAATACTTTTGAGAGAACCGGGTACACAGGAACACGGGAACACGGGTCGCGTCAAAAGTACCAAAAGTGGATCATCAAAGCACATGTCCCTGCACACATCACAACACACAAACAACCTACTTGGCTCCCCCTACACTTATTGGTGGAGATGGATGAAGGTAAAAATCTAACCTAGTTAAACGATGCTTGATTTATTTATCACGAGTCTTTAGCTCGACTCGATTTCCCGAATTAATTCAAGGGAAATGTGGAGAGGGATGGAATCATCTCATGATAGATGTCCTCTCCATAGTACAACTTAACCCGTTGGCCATTCACCTTAAAATTGGGCACATTTGGTTGGGATAACTCAATGGCGCCATAAGGGAAGATTTGGGCCACGGTGAATGGACCGGACCAACGGCTCTTAAGTTTACCCGAAAAGATTTTCAACCGAGAGTTAAAAAGTAAAACTTGATCACCAACATGGAACTCTCGGTGGAAAGTCGATGATTGAAACCATACTTAGCCATGACTCGTGCAAATTGATCATTGCAAAAATGAGTCCCGCGATCACTAATAATAGCACGAGGCATACCAAATCGAGCAAACAATTGTTTCAAGAAGTTAACAACCACCCTTGCATCGTTAGTAGGTAAAGCCTTTGCTTCAACCCATTTTGATACGTAGTCAACGGCTACGAGGATGTACTTGTTTCCTTTGGATGATGGAAATGGCCCCATAAAGTCGATGCCCCATACATCAAAGATTTCACATTCTTGTATGAAATTTTGAGGCATCTCATCTTTATGTGTGATCTTGCCTTGTCTTTGGCAAGCATCACAATGCTTAACCATTTCATGTGCATCATGATAAATGGTGGGCCAATAGAATCCGGAGTCAAAAACATTTTTAGCGGTGTAATTAGGACCAAAGTGACCACCGGTGGGTCCTTTATGGCAAGCTTCAAGGATTTGTAAAGCCGCCGGCCCATCAACACATCTACAAATGATTAAATCCGCACATTGCTTGAAAAGATAAGGGTCGTCCCAATAGTACGTTTTAACGTCCTTGAAGAATTTTTTCTTTTGTTAGGACGATAACCCTTCGATAAGAACACCACCCGCCAAATAGTTTGCAATGTCCCCAAACCATGGGGTATCATCAAGATTGGAATTAATAGACATTAAGGTTTCAAGGTGAAAGGATTCATTAATCTCTTGATTTGGAGATTCCCCTTGATAAGGATCCTCAAGTCTACTAAGATGATCAGCGACTAGGTTTTCCGCTCCCTTTTTATCACGAATTTCGATTTTAAATTCTTGTAGGAGCGAAACCCAACGAAGGAGTTTCGGTTTAGCATCTTGCTTGGTCAACAAGTATTTCAAGGCGGAATGGTTGGTGTAAACGATGGTGGTGGAAAGCACAAGATAGGGGCAAAATTTCCCAAAAGCATACACTACGGCTAAAAGCTCTTTTTCGGTAGTGGTATAATGCAATTGAGCCCCCGTCATTGTCTTACTAGCATAATGAATGGGTTGGAAATGTTTGTTAACTCGTTGACATAAAACCGCTCCTACCGCGAAATCACTAGCATCGCACATGAGCTCGAAAGGTAACTTCCAATTTGGAGAGACTAAGACCGGTGCCTTAGTTAATATACCTTTAAGAAGTTCTAAAGAGTCGAGACATTCTTGAGAGAAGATGAAAGGAGCATCCTTTTCTAAGAGATGAGTCATTGGACAAGCTATTTTCGAGAAATCTTGGATGAAACGTCGATAAAATCCTGCATGGCCTAAAAAACTTCTAACTCCTTTGACGGTGGTAGGTGGAGGTAACTTAGCAATGACGTCAACTTTAGCACGGTCGACTTCGATACCGACTTTGGAAATTTTATGACCGAGGACGATGCCTTCTTTTACCATGAAATGGCATTTTTCCCAATTAAGAACGAGACGAATGTCTTCACACCGTTTAAGCATACGTTCTAAATTAGCAAGGCAAGAAGAGAAAGAATCACCATAGACCGAGAAATCGTCCATGAAGACTTCCATAGTTTCTTCAACCATGTCATGAAATATCGCCATCATACACCTTTGGAAATTCCCGGGAGCATTGCATAAGCCGAAAGGCATTCGTTTGTAAGCAAATGTTCCATAGGGACAAGTGAATGTGGTTTTCTCTTGGTCTTTTGGATCGATAGGGATTTGAAAATATCCGGAAAAACCATCTAAGAAGCAATAGAAACAATTACCCGCTTAACGCTCGAGCATTTGATCCATGAAAGGAAGAGGGAAATGATCCTTACGAGTGGAATCATTGAGCTTACGATAGTCTATGCAAACTCACTAACCCGTTACCAGTCTAGTAGGAATCAACTCGTTGTTTTCATTGGGAACAACGGTGATTCCGCCTTTCTTAGGCACACAATGGACGAGAGTAACCCATGGCGAATCCGAGATAGGGTAAATCATTCCGGCATCTAGAAGTTTGATAACTTCTTTCTTAATAACTTCATGAATTTTTGGATTAACCCTTCTTTGATTTTGGATTGCGGGTTTAAAGTCATCTTCCATGAGAATTTTATGAGTACAAAAATTAGGATCAATTCCGCAGATGTCGAAGATTTTCCAAGCAATTGCTTTCTTATGATTCTTAAGCACATAGATAAGTCGGGATTTTTCATCTTCTTTTAAGTCCTTAGCAATAATGACGGGTAACTTATTATCCTCCTCTAAGAAAACGTACTCTAAATGAGACGGTAAATCCTTATGCTCTAAATCCGGTGGATTGTCGGTGGAAGGCTTAGTCAAATTAGGATCATTGTTTGTAACTTCCTTAGGAGTAGGTGGAGAAATATGGTCCTCATTGAGAAGTCTCTCAATGGTACGAATGTCTTCTTCCCAATCGGTGGGAGAATCGTCATATTTTAAATCCACATACTCTAAACTTGCTTCAAATTATTGTAAAAGAAAGTCACTTTCTCCAAATGGAGTCAATGAAGGAGCAATAGAAGCTACGGTCTCAACATGAGGTAAAGGAGAAATCCCGCTCTTACAAGCCTCGTGAAAATGTTCTTCGCATGCTTCGTCGAGCACATCGATATAATTCACGGATTCGGGCTCATCGGGAAGTTTGGAAAGTTTACCCATGTTAAAGACAATTTTGTCATCGCCGACCCTCATGATAAGTTCACCCGCGGCTACATCAATCAATGTACGCCCGGTTCTCAAGAAGGGTCGTCCCACAATTAAGGGAACACGGGGATCCATCTCATAGTCGACTACAAAGAAATCGGCGGGAAAAGTGAATTTGTCGACTCCTACAAAAACATCTTCGGCTATCCCCACCAGATAAGCAACCGTACGGTTAGCTAATTCCAATGTCATACGGGTGGGGACTAGCTCGGGTAAACATAATTGTTTCTACACGGACAATGGCATAAGATTGATACTCACTCCGAGATCCGCCAAAGCCATACAATTCTCAACACCCGGAAAATTACAAGGAATAAAGAATCAACCGGGATCTCCTAACTTAACCGGTGATTTTCTAAAAAGAACCGCGGAACAATTCTCATTCAATTGGGTGTTGGCAATATCGAGCAATTTTTCCTTATCACTTAAAAGGTCCTTAAACATCTTAGCGTACTTAGGCATGTGAGCGAGCGCCTCGACAAAGGTGATATTAAAATTCAATTGTTTGAACATTTTGAGGAAGTTCGAAACTTGAAGGCTTTAGAGTGGATTGCTCACTCACATCCTTTGGTGGAGGAGGAGTAGAAATGGAAGGCGAATGAACCGGTTTGGGAACCGAAGGTGTGGTAGAAAATTTAGGAATCGGTGGAACATAAGGTTTAGACAAATGCATAACGGGTGGTATGTCACAAGTAGAAGAAGAAGGAGGCTGGGTAGAAGAAGAAGGTATCTCGGGTCCTTGGTTAGGTGGGGAATAGGAAGGTTCTACGGTGGTCTTACCGCTCCTAGTAGTGATAGCATTAACATTAGCCCTAGGATTGGTCACGGTGTTCGAAGGGAGGGCACCTTGGGGACGAAGGGTTTGAATCATTGTCAAAAATTTCTTATCGGTCAATTCTTGCATCTCTCTCATAATTCGCTCATGGTCGGTCAATTTTTGTAGAACCAAGTCCATTTGAGGATTATGCTTGTTCATTTGATTATACCCTTGATTGTTAAAACCTTGATTAGGAAAACCTTGGTTTTGATATTGATTATAACCTTGATTAAATCCTTGATTTTTAAAACCTTGGTTATTAAATCCTTGATTTTGGTTATTGAACCCTTGGTTTTGCCCTTGAAAATTCCCTTGATTTGGATTAAAACCCCGTTGATTATAATTTCCTTGAAAATTTTCCCGTTGAGGACCTTGGTTCCTATTTTGGGCGGGTGGGGGTGGTCTTTGTGGTGCTACAAAACCTGGGGGAGCCAAATAGTTATTAGACTTGTAAGACAAATAGTTAACACCAACATTTGGTTTGAAATGAATCCGCTCATTTTCATTGTTGTTATAAGCATAAACTTCTTGTTGATTATTGTAAACCTTGTCACAATTATAGTACGAATGTGGTCCAACACAAGTCTCACTTGTTTCACAAGTTTCTTTCACGGCATTCACATGTGTAGTTAGGGCGTCGGTTTTTAGAGCAATTGATTCAATAAGCGACGTAAGCTTATCAATTCTCTTATCATTCTCACTAGAACTAGCACTTGCACTAGTGGCCCTAACACTCTTGGTTTGCACTTTAGCCTTGTTTTCAATTATGGCCCAAGCCTCGTTCATTAATTTCACAAGAATATTTCCCCCCCCCCCCCCCCCCGCGCGGCACTATTAAGTGAGTCTTGGTCATTTAGAGTTAAACCATAGTAAAACGTATTAATTTGATGCACTTTAGTGAAACCGTGTTGTGGAAATTTTCTTAAAAGCTCTTTAAATCGATCCCAAGACTCACTAAACGTTTCCCCATATTGTTGTTCAAAGGTGATGATCTCATTCCTTAAAGAAGTAGTCCCTGATGGTGGGAAAAAGTAGTTTATGAACTTGGTCTCTACGTCAATCCATGTGGTAATACTTTGGGTGGTTCCTTATCAAGCCAAATTCGGGCTTGTCCCTCGAGGGAAAAAGGAAAGAGTTGTAAACGAATAGCCTCTTGTGGCACCCCATTGTATTTGACGTTTTTGGCTAATTGTATGGAACGTTTGATATGAGCGTGTGGGTCGTCATTAGTACGGCCTAAAAATGGTGTTGCGGAAACCATTTGAATAAAACCCGTTATATGTTCAAATTATTAGCTCCAATATCCGGTACCACAATCGCGTCATCGTTTCCTTCAACGTGAGATTGGAGAATCTCAATCATTTGTCGATTATCCGTTGCCATCGTGTTGTTCAAAGCTTGATTCTCGGGATCGGATTTAATGATGGTCTTTTTGTTTTTCTTCTTCTTCTTCTATTTGGAAGAATTGGAAGAGTTTTGTACACCAATCAGTATGTATGTATGCGCACGAGTGCGCATACAATTAAAACTTGGTATGAGGTAGGTGACCTCGGTCGACTTTGAGAGGAAAAGGATTTTCCCTCTCGAGGTGTAATATGAAAAAGCTACAAAAATATATACTTAATACTAATTGAGTTGGCAAACCAATAATCGGTCGTCCCTCTCAATATACGCACAAGCAAGCGGGAAAACGAGGTGGCACAAAGCACTTAAAAACCTTTTTCCTTAGACGGCCTTTTATAGTGCGTCGCCTTATACCCACCTTATAGTTTGTATATGTCGAGTTCAAACGTCTTACTAGTATTTATCTATTTTGCCCTTTTATTTCGTTATGGATGCGAATACAATAGTTAGGTGATGAAATCCCAACTAAGGCTTATTTGAAAAGTAGGTAAATTAATGTTCTACGTAATATAATATAATAAATGAAAAATCTTTTTGTATATTTTTAGAAAAATATATATTCACAAGAAAAATCGAAAGAAATCAAACTAAGAAAAATAACACTAATACGTAATATTTTTGGTGTAATACTTCTAGGAAAAAGTATTACTTTTTGATTTTTTAATTTTTTGTTGTAAATCTTAGGAAAGAGTTTGATTTTGTGATATTTTTTTTTTGTATTTTTAAGTTTTTGATTTTTTTCTATTTTTGATTTTGTTGCAAGAAAATTAACGTTCAAAATGAACGGATCCCAAAATCTAAACGTCTCACGAAATCGTCAATCGTAACGAGCGAAGCGGCAGCGGCGCCATTTAAATACTAGGATTTTTAGTCCGACTTAGAAATTAATGTTTGTTTTTCCTCGACTCACTCGAATTGATCTCAAATTAACGTGCATATATTTGTTCTTGGTAAAATATATTTTTGGTATTTTAAACTAAAAACTATTTAATTAAAAAAACTAATTTAATTAACTAATTAAACTATTTTAAAAAACTTTGAAAACTAATTTAACTTTTAATAAAACTTAAATCTAATAAAAACTAATTTTTAAACAAACTATATTAATTGAAATCTAATTTTAAAACTCAATTTAAAAACAATTTAAAATTAATTAAAGTAATGAAAATATATTTTTTTTCTATTTAAAACTTTATATAAGAAAATTAATATAAAACTTTTTAATATAAAACTACTAAAAACTTATATAAAATAACTTTTTAATTTAAATTTAAACTACAAAACTTAATTAAACTATTTAATAAAAAGCTGTCAATATAAAGTATCCTATATTAATTAAACTAAACAAAAATAAACACAAGAAAAGTGCTAGCTCAATTGGTTATGGTGTATGTTTGTTATGCGTGAGGTCACGCGTTCGAGTCCCAGGAGGGACAATATTTTGCTTATTATTTTTTTTTGGACTAGAAAGATCAAAATAACAGACCAAAAGAGTCTGTTATTTAAGCAGTAATATAAGCAAAAACGAACAAACCAAATAAGCTATGGCAGTAGACAAAAATAAGCAGATAAGACGAATAAGCCAAATAAGGAGTTTAAACGAATAAGATAAAATGAAAATAGACTAAATAAGCTAAACAAACTTAACTAAATAAAACAATAAGCAACCAAATAATCCTATAAGCTAAACGAGCAATAAGCAAATCGAACTATGAGTAAATCCAACTTAAATAAACAGTTTCAAACGCAACAGCTTATAGCAGATCCAAACAGTCACAAGTCGAAACAAATAAACTTATATTCAAGCAGATAACAAAATGAGCACAAACAGATTTATAACTAATATGATAAACCTCAACGAATGATTAAACGAAGCAGATTCAAGCAAACTGACACAGAAACAATACAATAAAGCAGATCTTAAACAGCTATAAACCAAATAAACTTAATCAAAACTCAAACCAAACAGATAACTAACTAAGAAGATTCTAACGACTTCAAAACCAAACAGATTAAACAAAATAAGCAGATCCAAATGGACTAAAAACTCAAGCAGATTAAAACATATAAACTTAATAAAATTAAAAAGAGGATCAAACCTGGTGGAGATAACCGTTGGGTCGAAGGATGGCGTTGTGCCTCCTTTTGAACCGAAATAACCGCCTTAACCACCAAAAATCACCATCTCGAACCAAACAGTCCTCGAACCATCAACAGTACCATAAACAATACACTCAAACCAATATATTTTTTTATTTTTTTATTTTTTTCTTTGTATCTTTCCAGTGGGGAAAGAGTACTTCCTTTTTATTTTACTTTAACATTTATTTGATCAAAATAAAATTAAAATTAATTGCAATAATATCAAACAAGACAAGAATTTAAGAAAATTGAAATTTCATTAATATAAAAACTGAGTACAATACTTGATTGAAAATAAAATTACATTAAACCCTAATTCTGTTTTTCAAAAGAAAAATTAAAATAAAGAAAAAGGCACCAAATTACAAATATGTGGGGGGTTTTTATAGGCAAACCCTTGGAAACCCTCTTCTTAGCTTCAAGATTAAGCAACAAATCCAGGCCGTCAAATCCATCTTTTCTTCTTCTCTCTCTTCATTTTCTTCATCTAATGGTTGAAAATTGTCCTCGCATCACACGGATCAACAGGGTGGCATTTTTGTGCTAGTTGTGCTTCTTTCTTGATGAGGTGGAGGATGTTTATTGGATGGAGGGGATATGGAAAGGTGTGTGAGCCAATCAAAACAAAGGAAGTAGGCCACGTCAGGAGATGGGAGAGAGGACCACAGTTAGTGTCTTCTCCGAAAACTATGGGGATTTAATCCCGATCATGTGAATCACACGAATTCGGTAAAACCCCCAATTATGGACGAGTAATTTTTGTGAAGGTAATATTAGGGTTTGGGTAAACTGGTTGTGTTTGAGAGAGAGGATAATCAGTGAGTGACTTTGGTTGTATCGAATGAAAAGTGAGTGGGGTAAAAATAACGTTTTATTTATTTGTGTACATGTGTGTAGATAAACACGTGGGGATTGAGTTGGTGGGATTTATGTTTGTGAGTTGTGAGGTGAGAGTCGACCAAGGTTTGTGTGAGTCAAACAAGTGAAATAACATTTCACTCAAAAATTGTAACCGTCCTTCTTTTGTCAAATTGGGCCATGATTTGGGCTTTCATCATATTTTGGACCCAAAGTATAAACTTTACCATCCGTCTTATTTATAATACCAAATGGGCTTTCATAGTTTTGGGCCTTTTGATCCAATTGTGAAAAGAAACATTTCCCCAAATGGGCTTTTAGTCCCATTTACCCAAATGTGGGACCCACTTGGCCCAATTATCTTCGTAAATGATTTAATCCACTAAAACGAACTTGCTTTTGGCTTTCTTGTTTGTTTCTTCAAAAATGTATCGGTTTAGCCGGTTTTCGTGAACTTGGGCACACTTTTGGTCTTTGACTTTGTCTTCGTCTCTTTTTGGACTTTTCTTTTACATTTGACCGTGAAATCCCGTGTTTTCTTTCCTTTTGATCATTTGTACCTATTTTAACACAAAAATACAAAACCACGCGTAATTCCGACTTTTATGATATTAAACACATGATTAGGTCTTGTTTTTCCTTGATTTTAGTGGTAAAAGGATAAGTGTTTACACACTTATTAGTAATACTTGTAATTAACATTCGAGAAACGTAAACATGTTATATTAGGAAGGTTTTAATCATGTACGTACGATTATATATGTACTGTTCATGGTAAAAGCATGCGGGTTTTACACAAACAAACACGATATATATATATATGGCACTAAAACACATCCCCGGCAGCGGCACCAAAATTGATGTAGTATGAAATATACTTCTTTTAGGAAAAAGACGTATAATCGGGAAGTATTAAGTATCACGTTTAGGAAAGCGCGAATACTCGACAATTGAAAGTTCGGTCTTGAAGGAGGTGTATGTGTTATGTGCCAATATTAACAATCAAGTTTGGATTTAGTTACGTTTTTAGAGAATGATTGAAAATTAAAGACGAGTTACCCTAAAAATTACACTACGACGTACAAAACTTAAAAATCGACGAAAAATAAGAGTTATTTAAAAATTCCAAAAAATTAACTTAAGTTCCTAAAAATATTTTAAGGGTTTACAAATCATGAAAATTGTCGAAACTTTTTTAATTAATTAATAATTAATTTTTTAATGCTAATTAAAGCCCTAATAACTAATTAAATCAATAAAAAGGCGAAACCAATATTTTATTACTTGTAAACCTCAAATATAATTAACAAATACTAAAAAATATTTTTAAAATTTTTTTCAATAATTAAATCTATTTTTAAAATGGCTAAAAACTATTTTTATCTTAAAATAATCATAAAAACTAAATTATAATGAGAAAAATACAAAAATTTTTTCTAAAATTCTATTTTAATGTAAAATACTTATAAAAAATGAAAAATGCAAAAAAGGTAAAATATGTCATAAAAGGACAAAACAGTTGACTTTGTTGACTTTTCTTGGTCAAACTTACGGATATTGCTTGTTTGGTTGTTTTTAGGGGAACAAGGGGCAGCCCCAATAGTAGTCAGCTATTGATGAGTCACACAAACACTAAAAATCAACAATGGTACATAAATCAAGCACAAATATCCACAATTGCATACACTGTAACAAAATTTTGGGGCTGTGGGTTTGCTGTTGGTACACAATGAGCTTATAGAACAATTAAAAGCACCTAAACCCTCAAAACCTGATATACCAGATTACCAGCAGATGCACACAAACTCCTAACCTATATATAGCTAATTACCAACTTCTAATGCACTAAACACAAGATTGTTCCTAAAAATTGCCTACTGTCTCAGAAAGATAGGGCCTGTGGGAGATAAAGGTACTAACAGTGGGCTATAAGGCACTTGTTTAACCACCAAAAGCCTCCAGTATCTTAATACCAAATAACCCTATGTTGAACCTACCCTAACAATAGATGGAGACCAATTTTCAAACAATATAACCAGGTTTTTTTATCCACCTTAAACCTGTTGATATGCACAGTGACAGAAAAATAGACTTTGGGCTATATATGCTATAACAGTAGGTTTTTCTAGATAGTTTGACCACCCAAAACCAAAAAAAGCTAATTACCAGACAACCTAAGTCTATGATAACCTATAACCTACCTATGGACTAAGTTTCAAGAGATAAAAACACAATAAACACCCCTAAACAACCTTCTGCGCAAAAAAAAGGTTGTTGCTGAACTAGTTGACCACTAGAAGGATTTTGAGCTTAACACAACTTATTAATAAGCATTCAAAACCACAAATTAAATCTAAATAGACGTAAATCAACCTACTATATAACATCACACAAGATTATAAAGTAGAATACCTAAAAATCACAAAGGTAATCAGTCTAATGTCTTTGGACTATTTTTGGCAAAAATGTTTTGATCATGCGATCTCAAATTTCAAACTATCTTACAAAATAAAACTAGACCCTATCTAAATGATACCTAAAAAAGTTGTATCAAGGTTTATAACCTCAAAACCTGTTGTCAGCAGGTTTTGAACTTATAATCCAAACACCCCTTTAAATCTGTGATTGGAAATTTTTCAAACAACTTGTTGGAAATCAAACCAAAAACACTTGAAACCATAAACAATATGAATGACTCATGTAAAGAACACCACTTTACCACTAATGTACCACAAATAAACATTCAAACTAAAAATTACTTGAAATGTCACAAGAACTATCCTAATGCCCAGATTTGCAAGAATAGTGTTCAAGCCTCACCTTGGGCTGATGCCATCTATTCCAAGCTCGCCTTGGCTTAAGAGAAGCTAATGTAAAGATATTTTGTTGTGGTTATACAGTAGAACCAAAAGAATGTATATCTTCAAGAGCAAAAAGGAAAGATGAAGAAAGGTAGATGCCTTGTTCTATTTCCCTCTATAAACCCAAACAAGAACAATAGAACCCAACAGCTTCACAGGCTCATCCAAAAGCTTTGTCAAGAGCTTTTGACTATAGCTTGTGGAACAGTAGGATTAGTACAAAAAGAAAGAACAAAGATTTTGTGAAAATCTTTTGAAAACACAAACCTTGGAAAAGTTGTAAAGCAATTGTCACCAACAGGAATTTAACATGAATCTACAAGCTTATAAGCCCTTTAATTTGTCAAATTCAATGGCCTATGATCATGAATCTACAAGCTTATAAGCCCTTTAATTTGTCAAATTCAATGGCCTATGATCACTTGCCAATCCAAGTATCTCAAAAATGGATTATGCCAAAAACTTTGAACATCAACCAACTTTTGATAAAAGTTGCACTACTTTTGCTGGAAAGTAAATTATATTAAGCTAAAACTTATAAGTAAAATGGAACTCATTTGTTTGAAAGATTGAAAACCATACTTTAAATATTCATAAATTTAAAACTTTACAAAAGCTGGAACAACTTAGCTTGTCACAAGTCGACAGCTTAAGTACTAGGCTATGTGGGTGCTTCTAGAATGCAAAATAAAACAGTAAACCCTAGTTAAAGAAATTCCTATAATGCCCTTGTGGAATATGCCTTGGATATTTGGTGTAAAACCCGCATATAAATACCATAAACAGTACATCACGTAAACCTACGAACCAATTAAAACTTTCCATTTATGTTATGTACACGTGTCACGAACATTAAGTTTAGAAAACTATGTATAATAATACACGATAATTATGAAGTATAATAATTATACTTACGAACAATTATAAACACGAAAATTATTACGTATAATAATTATAACACGAATATTAAACCATGACATACACAAAGTATACTTATCACGAATATTAAATCACGAACTAACACGAATAATAAACACGAGTAATACTTTAACTATGAAAAAGGCACGGGTTTGCCTTCGGGCTTGTGGTAGTCGCGGACAAGGGAGACAAAGGGGGGGGGGGGGGGGGGGGGGCAGCCCACTTTTGTAACTTAACTAGGAAAAGTAAATCACAGGAAAAAAATATAATACAGAGTTTTTACAAAAAAATAAAAACCCTAGCCTCCTTGTTGCTTGAAGCCGCGACATCCACCTCACAAGGACAATTCATCGTCGTGTTTTGATCTTGGATTCATACGTATTTGTATTTGTGTTTCAAGTCTTCATTCACGCTTTCGGTCAATCATCAAACCTTCATCTTTTTATTCTTTTTACTTAAATTATGAACAGATGGGTTTTGATCTTAAAAAAATTAATAAAACATGTTATGGGAATTATTAAAACAAGAAAAGGGGGTTTGTTTCGTTTGTTTGTTCGGCCGCAAACCAACCGCGAGTCGTAGGAATCTCGGTGTCTTTTTGGTTCGCCAACTGATGACGCATAGTCCCCAACCGGGTCATGAACCTGGCCCACGGGTACTACCAGCATCCAGCCCATTACTGATGGGTTGGATTAAAAGTCATTTAAGCCTATGGGCTTCGAATGAACAGTGACCGCATAGATGTGTACGGCCCACGGTCTGACACGACCGGTACAAGGTTAGACAGAATCACAATCTTATTAGGATTGGGATTTACCCTAAAGTAGAGGATATACACTAACCATAATTAAAAGATAACAATCAAACTAATTATGGAACTTATCCTTTGCTTGGGGCCGAAGCATCGATGACAGCCCATTAGGGTTTCACCGCCTATATAAGGAACCCCCAAGGGTTCCATAAAGGTATCACATTCTTCATACTCTCAACCTACAACCGATTCATAACCTTAAACCGATTACATACTCTCACGCCGGAGTCTAATCGTGGGATACGTTCCCACGGTAAGCTTAACGCGTGTTGCTTTAGTGTGTAGGGTCTCAGCAAGACATTCACTTGGTGCAAGAGTCGGAGCTTAACCTATCCGAATTAAGCTTAATTTAGATCAAGCAAGGATCATCCAACTTTTGTATCAACAAGTTGGCGCCATCCGTGGGACACATACACTAAACTAAACTCAATCTCTCCCAATGACGAAGGGACACTGTGACAACCGTGGTTTTGAGGTTTGTCACTTAGTCGTATTTTAGGGTGTTATGTGTGACTATGTGTTTTATGTGTTTACGTGTTTATTTGGTGTGAATGAGGATGGTTTGGACATTGTTTATGAGTATGAAGTGCTCTTAAGTAAACTGATGAATGGTTATTTCATGAATCATAAGCTCACATCATAGTGACTATAAAGTGAAATGAAATGAAATGAACTGAAATGAAATGAGATCACGCGAAAATTTTGTAAAAGTTGAATTATAGTTTTCGTAGGATTTTGTGTATGTATCATATGTGATATATGTACTTTTGATATATATTATCTATATTATATGTATTATAGGAGTTTTCTATATTAGGAAAGTTTTGAAAATAAAGTTAAGATCAAAAAATACGCATAAAGTAAAAATATTAGCGAAGGTGTCCGGTTTCGACCAAGAAGTGTATAGAAGTATAGGTAAACAGAAAATAGAAGGGGGAGAGTGTAAATAACCGAAATGTAAGGGGGTGGGTCATGGATGGGCTGTTATGGCCGACTAAAGGAAGGAAACGGGTAGGAAAGGCCCAAGTAGAGTCCCTTTTGGGCTCAAACTTGTTAAGGAGGTTACCAAAGCCTATATAAACACCCCTAGACCCCTAAAAAATACCCATAACCCTACAATATACCTAATATCCGTTGAAACATCCATGTGGGAAGATCAAAACTGAAATCTTGCATAAGGGTTAAAGGTATGTAATTAAACTAGCTCGATTAACATTAAATTTACGTATGTAACCTAGTATGATGGATTAGGGTTTAGGATTTTTGATTTTTGATTAGGGTTTCATACTAGGAATGATGATTTCTGTAATTAATAATATTTGGGTTCTTAATATTCAACTAATTAGGTTATTATAGGGCTTAATGATGATTAAAGGGTTTAATCATGTTTAAATTCGTTTTTAAAAACTGGGTAGAATTTTTGGTCCATTGTTTTAATCATATCTAGAGTTATACAAACTTTTAATTTTCGAATATTATGTACCTATAAAGGTAATTTAATTATCTTTCAAATGCAAGAAAATAGAACTAAATTGGAGGTCGGGAAGTGGGTCAAAAACAGGTTACATCAATCGGATGTCAAAAATAGTTTTTGGATCAGCCTGTTTTCATTTTATGTTATGAATTGTTTGGGGTGATTAGGTTTATAAATGGATCTTCAAATGAACATGAGACTTATATTATATATTAAATAAAATATCTAGAGAAGGGCTAAGCAAATGGGATAGGGTAAGACTGAAAGTCCATAATCAATGCTAGAAACACTAAACTTAACTAATCAACACAAGTTATTACTTTTCAAACGTAATCTTATTATTGTATAATAAAGAATTACAAGTGTTATGGATAACACCGTTTGATGACAATGTGTTGTGCACACTTTGAACAACTATAAACCCTAACTTATGAATACAATCACAGCTGTTTGATTCAATAAGTTCTAAGCATTAATGGTATGAATATTCTCAAAGTGTTAAACATTAATACTGGAATACACATCCTATTTATAGTGATACGAGGTTGACCTAAGTACTAGTTGATGGTGACTACACAAGACATTCACTTTTTCAGACATCTGTCACAAGATGCTCTTCTATTCTTGGTAGTCTGCCATAATGCTAAAAGGAAACAGATCTTGAAACAGTTTCCTTTTTCTTCATTGTCTCTTACACACAAATGGCATGTACAAAGTGTGCTGAGTGTTAACAGGGTATTGCCACCCCTGTTAACCCTCAACCCCTCAGAGTCCCTGATACATCTTGGCTGTTATCCATCACAGCCAATGAGTATGTCTTCTAGTAATCGTTGACTTCCTTGACAATGTCCCTGACATGGACTCCTCTAAGGTTGCTCACAGAGACTTGGATCTCTGTGAGTCTTGCGATACTTGCATGTCTCCTAGGCACAGGCAAGTGACTATCTAACAGCTTAATTTATGTTTAAATCTATGATCAGGGAATCTAACAAACTTAGATTCCCAACAATCTCCCCCTATTTTAACATAAATATAGCTAGGTCTATCTAAGTTAAGGTAAGTGAGATGACAGCTTCTTCTTACTCATAACAGATCTAAACAAACATACCTCATGATTTTATTCATACTTAAAGAAAATTACAAGTACATTACAAAAGTGAAATAAAATGTGAAGGTAAAATTGAGCTGTGAATTTCTTCAATAGTCATCATTTTTTATCTTTTCTTCAGCTTCAGCTATGTCTATTCTAGTATCCAATTCTGCCTGCAAAGCTTTTGCAAAAACTTTGGAATACTCTGAGTAAATCTTGAGTCCCTTTTTGAGACAAAGCAGTTGAATTGTTGATGCTAAGCCAAGCTCATCTTCTCTTTAGAATGCATACTGGCAAGCTCTGTTCATGAATGCCATACCTATTTCTGGCTCTGTGTAGGTCTGACCATCAATAGGGCCAACGATTCCATTTGGTAGGATCAAATCCCTATGCATTCCATCCACTTAAACATCATCTATGACAAAGGTTTCCTTAACAAGTTGAGAAACCCTTCTTCTTTTCTTGCCAGACTTTGGGGGTTCTTGTTCAAACAGCTGTGGTGGGGGATCTATTTTGAGTTTGGCTGCTGTTTCTTTGATCCAGGTGAACTTAGCCTTAAGAGTTTTAAGCAGAAGGAAATTTGCCTAACCAGTTCTTTTGGCAGCCAAGGCTTCAAGTTCAAACCATTCAGATAACCCATGTTTCTTTAGCCTGAAGTCCTTAAATACATTCATATTACCCTGTTGGTTGTCTCTACACAAAATCAACTATGGTGTGTTGGTGGTCTTGTGAATTGTATATTTGAACTTGGTTATCTTGCCATGTGCATACCTGTTGTTAACGCATGCATCATAATCAGCTATTACTTTTCTTAGTGCGTCTACGCGTTTAGCTTCCATTTCCCTCAACCTTTGTCTCTGCTTCTCCCTTTCAGGTGGAGTCATCTTCCTTAGAGTTGCCTCATTAAGCTCCTTGGCTTTCTTGATTTCATTTAGTCTCTTGAATTCCTCAGCCTGTTTCTCTATTTCTTCAGGTGTTAAGGGATTCTCATTGGAAGGTGTGAAGGTTGAGAATTGGGAAAGGTCTGTGGTGGATCCTCCTGTCTCTAGCATCATAGCTATCTTCTTTAGTTTGGTATCAGTGTCAACCAAAACTATCTCCTTTCCTTTCTTCGAGACAGAGGATTCCATACTCATGTTTTTTAGCTCCTCAGCTCTTTTTATGAAAGCTCACTCAGCTTGAGTTTGTATTGCCTTGGTTAGGGAGCTAATAGTGAACTTTAGCTTCTTGGCAGCTGTTTCATCATCATCCCCAGACTCGCTGGTGTTAACCAAAGTCAGGGACTTTGATGAATCAACTCCATCATTATGCTGTTGCTCCCCCTTAGTGATATCCTCATCATCAGGTATGATAAGAGGTGTGATGACTTGGAGAGGAACAGGTGAAGAAATGGTGTTTTCAGGAGATGTTGAGCCCTGTTTGGCAGATTCAAGGTTAAGTACCTTTTCCTTCTCCCCCTCACGTTCAGCCTGTCTCTTCAGACGTTTGGATGAACATTTTTGAAAGTGCCTTGGAATATTTTCAACGGAGGCAGCCATAGCACGTTGCCTTATCCTTGAAGCTTTGGCAATCTTTAGCAGAAGGTTGCAACTTCCATTTGTGTTGCCTTGAACACGATTAATGATGAAGTTTGTATGATGATATTGCCTGCTTCGAACAGCTTCAAACTCTCTGTGCATTGTTAACTCATGTTCATGAAAGAGAGCAGGGACCTCGGTGTCAATGGCATCCTTGATTCTTGTGGACAAATGACTAAGTCCTTGTGATACACCTTTTCTTGCACCATCCTTGATGGGTTCAGTGACTGCATCCACGACTGCCTTCTTGATGATCCCTGGAAATGTGAAAGTGAAGTTATGCATCTCAGACTTGATAACATCCAACTTTCTTGAAAGGCGCTCAATATCTGATTGATGATGAACAGGCTGAAGATTATGGATGTTCAGGCTTTGTTGAGCATAATCATCCCCCCTTGGCAAAAGATCAAAGTTGGTTTGGGCAGGATGATCAAACATAAGGAATTCAACAGTTGGATCATAAGTAGGTCTTTGGAAGACTGTTATGGTGGAGGTAGCAGAGGTGGGAGTGACAACAGCTTCCTTGGGAGGAGGAGTGTTATTGTCAGCTGGTGTGGACACAACTATTTCTTTGGGAGGAGACACAGATTGTTGATCATCTTCTTCTTCTTCATCCTCCTCCTCAAACATCCCCATAGGGATTTCATCCTCAGGCATCGATTCAGGATCAGAGACATCATCAACTAATGACAGGACTTCTTCTTCAATATCAAGCAGGGGCTCTTCGTTGTTTGGTTGATCCTGAATGATTGTATCAGCCTCTTTATCTTGTTGCTCCAGGGATTCTATGTTTGGCTGTACAATTTCAGCCTGCAAGTTCTTTTTATTAGTAACAGGGAAATAAGTAAGGGGAATGGTCGCCATTTCGCTGTCCCAGAGAGGCTGAGGGTGATTACTCAACCACTCTAAAGGATAAATCCTTGGGATTCTTTTAAGGGTGAAAATTATATGGGTAATGATCGCCATTCGTTGCCCCTAGGAAAGTTGTGTGTGATTATTCAGCCCCCCCGAAAGGTTAAAACCTTTGGGACTCTTTTTATTGTGAAACATATGTTGTTAAGGATCGCCATTCGCTGCCCCTAGGAAGGCTGAGGGTGATTATTCAGCCCCCCAAAAGGTTAAGAAACCTTTGGGACTCTTTTAATGATTATACATATGTGGGTGAAGGTCGCCTGTTACGCTGTCCTTAGGAAAGCTGAGGGTGATGATTCAGCTCCCCCTGAAAAGGATAAATCATTTGGGATTCTTTTAATGGTGAAAAATATGTGGGTTAAGATCGTCTTATTACGTTGTCCCTAGAAGAGATGAGGATGATTATTCAGCTCCCTTAAAAGTAAAACTTTTGGGATTCTTTTTCTGAGGGAACCAAGAGGCTGTGTGAGGTACAACTGGTCAAGGTCGAGACATATATGTATTCAGGTTTTTGTTTGCCTGAATACTATCTAGAGGGTGCAGGGTCATCGGGGTGCTTTATAAACACAAATGAATCATTCCCTGGTGCATAGACAGGGTGTACAGAAATCTTAAAGAGTTCTAAGTGCATAGACAGACTTTTATGGGTCGAGGATTACCCTAACTTCACCACTCTCACCTACAGACATTTGAGAGTGGCTGCTTGTGGACCTCTAAAAATTTACACTGATTACCTGTGCGATATAAGTAGAATTCGGCTGGTTTCCTGTTGTCTCGGCTGACATCGAGATGCTAGACCCTTGTTGTTGGTCACCTGAAGTCTCTGATTCCACATGAGTCTCTGGAACAGAGGAGGTGTCTAGGTTCACAGTCTTCTTTCCCCTGGCCTTTGCAACAGATTTGGTGTGGGAAGAAGATGGGTTTTTCTTCTTCTTAGGCTGTTGGCCAGTTGAAGCCTTGGACGTCGTGGTGTGCTGTCCAGAGGTCAAAGACTTAGACTTGCCAGACACATTATAGGTAATCACCTTCTCTGATGAAGGGAGCAAGGACTTCTCAGCTGAGGGTTGTTTGTTAGCAATGTTCATCATGTGGGAGGTGACAAGACATCTTCAGGTCCAATTTCCTTGTAGATGGCACCTGTGATGCGATAGGGCTTCAGAGAAGTGAGTGCGGAGATAGATGTCACCCAACGGGCTTTCGAAGATCAGCGATAGAAAGCGAACGTATCAAATGTTCTTTTCCCTTACTTGGTTGCTTCCTTTCAGTTGTTCCAATAGATTGGAGAAGAGAATACTTCCTACATCAACATCAGCTCCCCAGATCAGCCCATAAGCAATAGATTGGTGGTTGAAGGACATCTGATCTTGGGATCCCTGCATTCCTCCCAAGGATTTGACTATGTGGGTGAAGAGGACACACCACATAGGGGTAAAATACTTGATCTTCAAAAGAGACTTAGAGAGGACCTCAGCGGGTGTAAGAGCCGGGTTCACATCATGAAAGGGTTTAAGTGTGGCCAGGGTGTCCTAAACAGCCTTTTTGTCAACCACCTTTAGGCATTCATCACCATGTTTTAACCCAGCCACACTAGAAAAATCTTTGAGTGAGAAGGAAAATGGGTGTTTGTTGCAAGAGAGGCTAAAGGTAATGGTGTCATCAACGACTTCAGTAGAGTACTAGAATTCCCTAAGGTATTCTTGGTAGAAGGTGGTTGGGGATTTTGTGAATGCTTCACTTGCATCACAATTTTGCATGAAGTTAACCAGATCTGAGTAGGATTCGTTTGGAGCCTTGATCCATCCAATGGAGTTGTTTGATGCAAGAATGCTTTCGTTGAGTTCAAAGTTGACGTTTGCTGCCTTGGGAACTGGGAATGCCATGGATTCAAGGTCGAAGAAGAACGAAAATGGAGGATGGTTTTAGAGAGAGAAATCTTATAGAGAGAGAGATTTGTGAAATGAGAATAGTGGTAGGTGAGGAGAGACGTGATACAATATATATATTCAAATATGAAAACAGTTATTCAACCGCATTTAATGGAAAGTGGGAAAATGACTGCTCATGTGGGTCCCTTGACCTTTCAAAACTTATTTGTCTCCTCGTTATTCGAAAATAAATGATTAAATATTGAGAATGTTTTTTAGCATTTAATTTAAAGTAACTACCTAGTTTCATGTGAAAAACATTTAATATAGAATCAGTCATTTAATGAACACATTTATTATCAAGCCACAGACTTTGAGATATTGAGAGAGAAATTCAACAAAGAGACATTCATTGGCTGAGGCAGACTCTGAGTCATGAATTCGCTGTCTAATAGTAACCCCTGCATTAGGTTCCCCAATGATGTTAACAAGAAGAATGTGTTGATCTCTTGACCACTTGGTTTGAGGAGCTGGGGAATCATGGACAGGAACACTTGTGGGAATAGCTGGTACTATTTGAGTTTCATCCTGCTGACTAGGAGGGCTTTCTTCAAAGACTAATTCAGTGTCTGAGTCTACTTCAGCCATATCAAGGGGGTAGAAGTTCATATCAGCAGGAGATTCTTCTGGGATTTGAAGAATTGGTGAGTCTTCAATAGCAGTAGAGGAAGAAGGACTACAAGAAGGCTGCAGTTCTTCTTCATCAAGTTCCTGATAGGTAGGAACTTCAATGTTGTGTGTAGACAGAGGGTCAAAAGCAGGAACATAAGGAGTGAGAGTGTAGGAGTGATGATGGTGATGACTGGCAGGTCTATGTTCGGAGAATTCATCACTTGGGAATGACACATTTTTATTAAAATAAATTTCATCACCCTCTGTTCCAGTTCTCTGTATGACATCATCATCTTCATTGAATCTGACATGAAAGGTTTCTTCTACTTCTTGTCTTCTGATGTTGAATACTCTGAAGGCTTTGGCTGTTGGAGAGCATCCCAAGAAGAAATCATCATCAGCTTTTTCATCAAATTTTCCAAGTTTATCCCTATAGTTATAAATGAACACAGGGCATCCAAAAACATAAAAATAGCTGACATCTGGAGATCTGTTTCTGAAAACTTAATAGGAAGTTTTACCATGTCTTTTGACAATGATTGATTTATTTTGTGTGTAGCGGGCAGTGTGAACAACTTCTCCCCAAAATTGCTTTGGTAAGGCTGCACCATTCAACATAGTTCTGGCTGCTTCAATCAAAGTCATGTTTCTTCTTTCAGCCACACCATTTTGTTTAGCGGTGCCAGCTGAAGAGAAGTTTTGTGAAATACCCTTTTCATCACAAAAAGATTCAAGTTGATGATTCTTGAATTCAATACCATTAGCACTTCTTAGAGCTTTGACTCTAACATCATTCATATTTTCAACCTGTCTGATGAAGGACATGATGGTATCAGCTACATCACTTTTCCTTCTGAGGAAGAACACCCATGTATACCTTGAAAACTCATCAACTATGACCAAGGTGTATTTGTTGTGATTAATGGTCTGAGGTTTAATAGGCCCAAACAAATCCATGTGAAGGAGATGTAAGCACTAGTCAATGGAAAATGATTGTCTGGTCTTGAATGAAGACCTGTGATGCTTTCCCTTGACACAGGCAGAACAAGTCTTGTCTTTAGAAAACATCACTGAAGGTAGACCAGCAACCAGGTTTTGTGTAGCTATCTTGTTGATGTTCTTGAAGTTGAGATGAGATAGTCTTTTGTGCCACAGCCAATTGACACTTTCAGAGGCTTTAGCAAGAAAACAGTTTGAGTTGTCTTCAGAGCAAACAACCATGTTGATGACATAAACATCTCTCCTTCTAGGTGCAATAAGCACAACATCATTGTTCTTGTTGAATATGGTTCCTTGAGTCTTAGTAAACAAAACCTTATAGTCAGCATCACACAATTGGCTGATGCTAATAAAATTGTGTTTAAGACCATTCACATATGCAACCCTCGTAAAAGTTATCCCATTGCAGTTCACTGATCCATATCCCTCTGTGTCGCCTGAAGAGTTATCTCCAAACACCAATTTAGGACTTGGCTCCCTTGAGTATCTGTGCAGGTATTGTTGAATCCCTGTCATGTGTCTAGAACAGCCACTGTCTAGATACCATACCGATTCCTTAAGATGTTTCTACACAGATACATAGAAAAAAGTTAGTTCCTATGGTGAACCCACTTTCCAATGGGTTCCCTGAATTGCTGATTAGCAATTCTTGAGTTCCTGTAGAACTTTTGGCGATGGGAAGGAAAATTAGCTGTCTCATAGGTAAAACTTCCACAGATATCAAAACCTGGGAAGTCATCACACTCATCTGAGTGATGGTTTGTGAATCCACAGAATTTACAGGGAGGATAAGGTCTGTAGTTCCCTTGTTGTCTTTTAGAACCCTGTTGTCTTTCCCTAAAAGGTGTCTGAGCTCTCTTAACAGCCATTTGTCTATCATGATCTATGGTCATGTGATGAGAGTTCTTACAAATATTGCAATAAGGTTTGACTAACCTTTCCCCCTTGGGTTCACCTAGGACAGACTTAGGTTCACGAGAAGTGGAGCATTCAGCGGAAGGCTTAATGTGTTGTTTTAAGAGTTCTACTTCTTTCATTAGTGTCAACCGGCGTTCTTCAGTTGAGGAGCCAACTTTCTTCACAGCTTTTGTTGAGACAAGCTTAAATGCAACTTTCTTAACAGATTGTTTAGCTGGTACATTAAATATTTTAGCTGGTGGTTTCTCAACATCTGTTTTAAGTTCACCTTTAGCTCCTCTTGAGGAACTGCTGGGTTCAACTCCAGAGAGTTTGGGTAAAGGTGGTAATTCAGCCACATCTTCAGAGACAGGGTCATCAGTCAAAAAATAGGATCTGACATATGAACAAACTCTATAGATTTAAAAACAATCTCTTTCGGTTTGGTGAGAATTTTCAGCTTATTATTCTTAGCAGATACATCCCTTTTAATGTCAGTAGGCAGTTCATCATTAAGCAATTGATCTATAGTGAACCTACTACACGACTATTTTTCAATAACCTTGTTTAATTCAGATACTTGATCATTAAGGCACTATTTTTCAAGGTTAACCTTACTGACTTCATTTTGAAGGGATATTTTCTCTAAATTAACCCGTTTGAGAGTTTCAAATTCAGATTTAGCAATCAACAGTTCATTTTTAACAGAGTGAAATTTATCAAATAGGTTCTTTCTTTGTTCCTCAACAAAGTGCAAATCAACAATGGTGTAATCAAGGACATGTTTGCGTTGATCACTATCAGACATAGATAAAAGCCTGTGTACCTTTTTCATTGTGATGTCAACCCATTTTCCTGATCTTGCATCACCTTTCCCAACAGCTGGTTCATCCTCAGCTATAGCCATGAAAGCCCTGACTCTAGTAGTATCTTCCTCATCTGAAGTCAGTGTCTCATCAGTCCAATCATATGCTTTAGCTACCAACCCTTTCTCTATCTTTTTATCACCTCCTTTCTTCTTAGAGAAAGCTTCAAGCTTCAAATTCATCTGTTCTAACTCAGCTTTTAGTGCCTTGCACTTGTTCTTGTAATCCTTCTTCTCATTGTCCGATGAGTTGGATTGGTGAGATGAGTTGTTATGTTGTGGTTTGAACATGTAAGGTTTGGTGGAAGATGATGGATAGGAAGGTGAGGATGTCTTGGTGGAAGGACAGTCTTTTTGGAAGTGTCCAAGCTTTCCACAGGCAAAACAAGTTTCTTTTGATCTGTCAGTTTGTTTACTAACTGATCCTATTCTTCCTGATCTTTTGAAGAATCTTCTTTGATTGGCTAGTAAGGCTCTTTCATGAAACTCAGCATTAAGGTCTGTCAAGAACTCTTGGCTGCTGCGGGTGTCTTCTTCAACATCAGAGTCGCTGTCATGAGGATGTGGTGCAGAGATCAAGGCTTTGGAAGTTGCTCGTTGAACTACAAATCTTTCAGTCTCTGACTTGTATATAGTATCAATCAGCCCTTCTTCATAATTATACTTTCCATAAAGCTGAGCTAAGGTGTCATTCTTGATTGAGTTATTGGCTCTCTGAGTCTGATTCATACTCAGCCACTTTTTTGGAAGGCTGTTGACAAATGTGTCATTAATCTTAGCTTGACCAATGGTGACAACATTCATAGCTAGGTCATTGAGAAGAATCTTCAGCCTTATATAGGTTTGTTGAACATTTTCACCTTCAAGTGACTTGAAAGCATTGAACTGAAGTCTGAGTGCCTGAATCTTGGTTTCTCTGGTTTCAGAGGGTCCTTCATGGCCAAGGATGAGGTCTGTCCACATTTTCTTGGCTGTGGGACACTGAATGACAGACTTCATGATGTGTTTGGGAAGACAGGATATGATGATGCTTTTGAGACGTTTATCTTGGTTTGCCAATTTTCTATTAGCTGGAGTCCATTGTTTGAGAGGTTTGGGAAGAGGGTTTTCTTCAGTGGATGTAAGCGCCATGGGAACATAAGGACCATTTTCTAAAATTTCTAGAAGAAATGGTTCAAGTCCATCGAGATACACAAGGAATTGACTCTTCCTACTAGCAAAATCTTCTTCATCAAAGACTGGTACACTAATGACATGTGATCCGCCTCTTGAGTCAAGAAGTTGGGGTAGATAATCTTCATTAGTAGGTGGAGGGGTGAGTCTTGGTGAAGATGGTGATGAATTATTGTTGTTTCTAGAAGGTGATTGTGGTGGGTTGGATGTTTCTGGCATGGTGGATCTTGATTATAAAACTGAGAACGATGTTTCTTGAAGGTTTTAATATCAAACACCGCTCTGATACCAATTGAAAGTCCCTAATCAATGCTAGAAACACTAAACTTAACTAATCAACACAAGTTATTACTTTTCAAACGTAATCTTATTATTGTATAATAAAGAATTACAAGTGTTATGGATAACACCGTTTGATGAAAATGTGTTGTGCACACTTTGAACAACTATAAACCCTAACTTATGAATAAAGTCACAGCTGTTTGATTCAGTAAGTTCTAAGCATTAATGGTGTGAATATTCTCAAAGTGTTAAACATTAATGCTGGAATACACATCCTATTTATAGTGATACGAGGTTGACCTAAGTACTAGTTGATGGTGACTACACAAGACATTCACTTTTCAGACATCTGTCACAAGATGCTCTTCTATTCTTGGTAGTATGCCATAATGCTTTAAGGAAACAGATCTTGAAACATTTTCATTTTTCTTCATTGTCTCGTACACACAAATGGCATCTCCAAAGTGTGCTGAGTGTTAACAGGGTATTGCCACCTCTGTTAACACTCAACCCCTCAGAGTCCCTGATACATATTGGTTGTTATCCATCACAGCCAATGAGTATGTCTTCAAGTAATCTTTGACTTCCTTGACAATGTCTCTGACATGGACTCCTCTGAGGTTGCTCACAGAGACATGGATCTTTGTGAGTCTTGTTCGATACTTGCCTTTCTCCTAGGCACAGGCAAGTCACTATCTAACTGCTTAATTTGTGTTTAAATCTATGATCAGGGAATCTAACAAACTTAGATTCCCAACAAAGACCATCTGATCATAACAAACATTTCATATGTTCAAAATCGGTAATATCTGGATAGACGAAAGTATAAGTTGTATATCGGGGACTTAAGATTAACTTTGATGTTGGGGAAAGGTCTGAGATTTTAGCTAACACATATAAGTTTATGGGGTTTTAATTGCAAGTAATGTGGTTTAGGTTTGGTGGGCGTTTGGCTCATAATACGAAGTGTGAAAAACAGGACTGTTTTGGGTTAAATATTCACGGGACGAGTTATGAACTAAACTAAGTTAAGGGCTTTATAGAGGGGTGTAATGAGATGATTATGGCATATAAATGGGGTTAAGTTATAGGAGAAGGTTAGATATCCATCATAGATTGATGAGCCATTTTGGTATGTGGTTCGTGTCTTGATTGTATATGTTTGTGTGTTTAGATTTTCGCTAGAGCGCGGATATTTACAGAAACTTGATCAGGTGAGTTTCATAGTCCCATATCTTTTAATGTTCTTTAAGTCTAAATGGGATGGAAGAGACACTATATGGTTTTGTAACTAATGTTGTGAATGTTTATGGTTTGTGATGGACTTGTGTGTACACTTATATGATTAACTGCTATGTGATTCTTGATTGTGTATGACTTGGATCGGGGGATACGCACCGTCTTAGTTATTGTGGTTTGACTTGGTACCAAGGGAATGTTGACAAGGCGGGGCCTTGAGATTGGTTCATAGGTGTATGGGCGCCTATGGGACAATGGTGATTGGTAATGCTTGGAGCCTTGGAATTATGGTGAATGGTTAATCTTGAATGTTAGTTGTTAATGCATAATTGTAGCACATTGTCCATATGTTCTTTTATTGATGGTTTTTATTCACAACTTATAACTGATTTGGCGTTGGAGTCTAAACCTATGAATCTCACCAACTTTATTGTTGACGTGTTTTAGTGTCTCTTTCAGGTGAGAATATAGTTAAGCGTGAGAATAGGAGGGGCTAGCTTTGGAGGCTTAGGATTGCATTTGGAGGAACCCCTTTTCCTCTTAGCCTTTATTTTATGTTTGATTAAGGGTTACGTTGTGGACACCTATATGTTGATGTGTGTATTTGTATGTCTTGGGTAAGGGTAGACCTGTTACCTACTTACCTATACGCCTGCATTGTTTGAGATATTGTCATGGCATTGTGTGACCCATTTATAATATTTCCATTTCATTTAGTTATCTCAATAGAGACGCTATTTTTGTGTTGACATCCATACATCGTGCCTATATTCCGCCATGGTGGGGTGTGACAGAATGGTATCAGAGCCAATGGTTATAGAGAATTAGGTTGCCTAGTTTAGTAGCCTAGTCTATAGCCTAAGGGTCCCTACATATAGGCGTCATAGGATTATGTGTGCATTTTATATAAATCGAAGTTTTCTGGATGTTATTTTTTTGTGATGTTTTGTTGAGTTTTAACTAGTATGTATTGAACCATAGTCGTCCATACTTAGTCACTTGTTTTCCTTGAAATTTTAGTTAGTATGGATTGAACCATGGTCGTGCATACTTAACTAAGTGTTATTTCTTATCAGGTTTTTACTAGTGCGGGTTGAACCATATTCGTTCACGCTAGTCATTGTTGTATTTTGCTTATATTGTATATTATAGTACATAATTTGGTAAATGGTAGTTTCCGTCTTTTGTGTTATTTCACAATAATTGTTGGGGTATTTTTGTGTATCTAGTATTTTTCTATTGATGTTTAAGTCATGTTACCTAAGAAACATGTGGTGATTTGAGTTACTAGGAGTAGGTGGATAAGAAGGATTTTAAACTGTTTCCACTCTTATGGGAGACATGACTTATAACTGATTATGGTATTGTTTTGGAGTTTGTCTATGTCGTTTTACCTAGATTATGGATTTATGTATTCCAAGAGTTTGACTATGTTATTTTCTTAGATGGAGTTTTGGACCTTATTGGTTATGTGGTTATGAGCTTATGTGAGTAGATGAATTAATGTGTTTTATGTTGTATTGATTCTTATAAGTGTCATCATAGGAGGGAGTTCATTGGGGAATGGGTAATTGTATAACTATGATTGCCAACATAGTTATACAAGTACAACAACTTTAATGGGTTCCTAAGTATGATTGCATGAAAGAGAGTTAGTACATGCTTGTATATAATGATATGTGGATTTTGGGTATATGTATGATATGTGGGTTTATGTAACGGTTGCCTACGATATGGCTATTTTTGAGTATGTTATATGTTTTGAGTTATAGTCATGTTGTGTGATTATGAGGTCACACGATATGGACTGGTTTTAGTGATGGGTTATATGCCTTGTTGTAAGATGGTGATTACTCGTATAGAAAAAACAAGTGTATGACGCGATTGATTAATCTGACATGTATGGTAACGAGTATGGTTTGGGTGATTAAATATGTATCTATATGCGGATGTATATATACTAGTATGTGTTAAGTTATTGTTTATGGTCGTTCAGTAGTTATTATAACTTGAACGTACCTTGTGTTTGCTCGTGTTTTAGGGTGCTGGACTTTGATGGAGTTCCAACGATATTTTAAGTCTTTTTATGTGTGTCTACATTCGGGTATGTATTTTAATTAATGAGAATTACTAAATTTTCTTGCAAATAAGTCTGGCTAATTATAGAAAAACGATTTTGAAAATAATTTGTAAGTGTATGGTATGATACCGTGTTAGGTCCAAAAAGTTAAGCAAAACATGAATATCATAAACAATTAATAACATGTTTTACTTAAGACCCACTTAACTACTAATAACACAAGTTTGGTTTTTCAACGTTTGATTCTTAGCTTTATTAAAGAATTATACCCTATTGTATGCGGAAGTACAATAGGGATTGAATAGACAAACTATACTCCCATTGATCTTAGCTTTGCTTGTTGATCAATGGGAGGAAGAACCCTATCACTATAATCTTTACATTTTACAGTTTACTTTATAGTGAATAAAATTCCTAACCATCTAACTATACAATGACTAGTATATATATTGGTAGGTGTGAAAACATCTTTCACTACAATACAAAAGTACATGTGTCAGCATGCATGTGACTATATGACACACCATGTGCTAACTTGTACTTTTGTCCCCACCATGTTGTCTCTTAGTCTCTTGTACTTTATACTTGTCAATGTTTATCTTTATATGGTCTTGAGGGAGTCAGTGAGTTATTGTCATCACTCACTGACTCCATTGTCTTCTTCTTCGTCTCAGGTACATCATTCATTGAGTTCCGTCTCACTGAATATTCGAGTTTTTCTTGTAGACTCAGGCTGAGACTCTTGAAGACAACTCACTGAGTGACTGTTTACTCAGTGACTTCATAATGTTTAAGTGTAATATTTATACCGGGGGCATGAGTCTTCTATTCATACCGGGAGCCTGATTCTTCTATTTATACCGGGAGCCTGAGTCTTCTAAGTGGTAGAGCTTCCTGAGGCTCTCGAAGCTCCTAAGGCTCTCGAGGTTCCCTGAGGCTCTCGAGGCTCCTGAGTCGGTAGCACACTCTTGAGACTCTTAGGGATCTTGAGGGAGTAACGCTCCCCCTGAGGCTCTTGAGTCTTCTGAGTGAGTAGCGCTCCCTGAGGCTCCTGAACTCCTGAGTGAGTAGCGCTTCCTGAGGCTCCTGAACTCCCTGAGTGACTATTCACTCAGGGACTTAAGTATAAATTATACTTAGGATAATTTTCATTCAAATCCAACATATGGGACAATTAGGCACTGAATTGACCCAACAATTTCCCCCTATTTGGATAGAAAAGTAGCCTAAGTCAATTAGCAGTAAGTGAGCAAACTGGCTTCTTCTTACGTACTAAATTACAACAAAGAGATCTCTAAATAACTTCGTGAGTACAAATCTTCTATGTCCACTGATTTGCTTTGTCTTCTCTTTGTTGTTTGTTGCTGATGTACATCAGGCTCAGTTTTGCTGAGTTCATCAGCCTTAGTTCATCAGGTTCGATCGCATAGGTTACTCAGGCTTCATGCATATGCATCTGAGATTCGTTCAGGCTGAGTGACCGATGTCAATGACCATAAGCACCTGTTATCACGTTATCAGTGACCCGGCTTCTTCAGGCAACCATTCAGGTTGAGACTTAGCTCATCAACCTGATGATCAGGCTTAGCTCATAATCCTGATAATTAGTGACCCAAGTTGCTCAACCTCAACACTCACTCAGTGTATCTCTCCCCCTCAAAATTTGCAACCAAGTGAAACTTTTGACATTTTGGTGAGCCCCCGTTGTGTTATCAGTCCCAACTCGCCCAAATCATGAAATTCAGGTTCTGAAGACTAAAGGCTTAAGGCTCAAGACCCCGTTCATGTTGTCGTTTTCATCGACTCGTTCAGGGACCTTGGTTTACGGAGTCGTGCATCAGGTCCTGAGCTTCAAGTCGTGACCTTCAGGGTTTTGGGGTTCAGGCCGTGAGCATCTTCAAGATGTTAGAATCTTCACGCCGTGAGTGATTCACTGATTCATTCAGTGTTATTTACTCACTGATAAATTTTCGCAGGCCCATGTTTTGACATTCACTGAAAACACTTACTGACTGATTTTTCTCAGTTTGAACACACCTCATCTAGCCAGCTTTGGGCTTCAGCAGCAAGTTACTAAACTGAAATACTGATTTTATAATCAGTTGGGCTTCAGATTGGTGGATTCTTACACTGTTCATTCACTGATATTTATCAATGATTCAACAACTTTTTCAGTGTTCAGTGACTCACCAAACCTGAATAAACAAGACACCCTTGTGACCTACGTTCTCCAGTACCCAATACCATTTACTTGGATCCCCACAGAACTAAATAAGCCCGTAACTGTATTTCCCAGGCGACTCCACCTTCGACGACGGCAACACTACAAACCCGTAACAATCGCCCACCTGCTCTTTGCGAGGTTCGTTAACCATTCTAGCTACCACATCAATCTTCCCCATCAATATCTCACCAACTGATTCTCACCATAATCAACCATTCAACAGTGATTCGTTCTCACCTCACCATCGTCATTTATCACCTTCAACACCAAACCCGACTGATCTTGACAGTATTTTTGTATACATTTTGTAACATCAGTATACCCAACCGGAATTCTTTGAACGAAGACCTCTACCATCACATTGACTGATTATTGTTCATCAGCTCAAACACACTGATTTTTTTAATCAGTTCATATCACCACTTACACATATAACAATCTCAGGGTGGCACTGAAAAACCTTTTTCTCTGCAACCAAAACACACCTCATAATCATCAAAAATTCATACACCTTACGGAATCCTTACAAATCTCTTTAACCATTTCGAAAAAAATGATCTTCTCTTGTAATCGATTTCCCTCCTATGGACTGAAATATCAATTTTTATTAAATTGATAGTGGATATGGGTTTCCGATTTTGATGATTATGGTTACTCATGTGGTCGTGTTTTTTCGATACTGGAGAATTTTAGGATGATGATGGAATCTGGGTTTTATGATGAACAAGTGCGATGGATTTTTTTTGTGAATGAATCACGAGTTATGTTTGTGAATGATATATTTTTCGGTGTAGATGATATGGATAATATATTTGTTAGAGTGACGGTGGGTAGATTGATGGGGTAAGTAGATAGGATTTTTGTGGTATTAAACAGTATTAAAAATAAAGTGTTTTTCTCTCTCTAAAAAACTATACCAACAGTAGCAGTTTTTGAAAGTTACACACAAATTTATTTTTTTATTTTTTTTAATTGGAGAGGATTTTGGTATTGGTTTGAGATAAAATATCCAGGGCAGGTTTATTCAACATTTATGGTTTCTCTCCCCCTCAAAATTACATACGCTTAGAAAGCAGTAGTAGTTTTGAATAACAACCATAAATTTGAAAGATGCGCAAATGTTATTAGCAGTTAATATTTCGAACGGATCTAGGTTATGGAAATAACCCACCCGCTCTGATACCACTTGTTAGGTCCAAAGGGTTAAGAAAAACATGAATATCATAAACAATTAATAACATGTTTTACTCAAGACCCACTTAACTGCTAATAACAAAAGTTTGTTTTTCAACGTTTAATTCTTAGCTTTATTAAAGAATTATACCCTATTGTATGCGGAAGTACAATAGGGATTGAATAGACAAACTATACTCCCATTGATCTCAGCTTTGCTTGTTGATCAACGGGAGGAAGAACCCTATCACTATAATCTTTACATTTTACAATTTACTTTACAGTGAATAAAATCCCTAACCATCTAACTATACAATGACTAGTATATATATTGGTAGGTGTGAAAGCATCTTTCACTACAATACAAAAGTACATGTGTCAGCATGCATGTGACTATATGACACACCATGTGCTAACTTGTACTTTTGTCCCCACCCTTTTGTCTCTTTGTCTCTTGTACTTTATACTTGTCAATGTTTATCTTTAGATGGTCTTGAGGGAGTCAGTGAGTTATTGTCATCACTCACTGACTCCATTGTCTTCTTCTTCGTCTCAGGTACATCATTAATTGAGTTCCGCCTCACTGAATACTCGAGTCTTTCTTGTAGACTCAGGCTGAGAATCTTGAAGACAATTCACTGAGTGACTATTCAATCAGTGACTTCATAATGTTCAAGTGTAATATTTATACCGGGGGCCTGAGTCTTCTATTCATACCGGGAGCCTGATTCTTCTCTTTATACCGGGAGCCTGAGTCTTCTAAGTGGTAGAGCTTCCTGAGGCTCTCGAGGCTCCTGAGGCTCTCGAGGTTCCCTGAGGCTCTCGAGGCTCCTGAGTCGGTAGCACCCTCCTTAGACTCTTAGGGATCTTGAGGGAGTAACGCTCCCCCTGAGGCTCCTGAGTCTTCTGAGTGAGTAGCGCTCCCTGAGGCTCCTGAACTCCTGAGTGAGTAGCGCTCCCTGAGGCTCCTGAACTCCCTGAGTGACTATTCACTCAGGGACTTAAGTATAAATTATACTTAGGATAATTTTCATTCAAATTCAACATATGGGACAATTAGGCACTGAATTGACCCAACAATTTCCCCCTATTTGGATAGAAAAGTAGCCTAAGTCAATTAGCAGTAAGTGAGCAAACTGGCTTCTTCTTACGTACTAAATTACAACAAAGAGATCTCTAAATAACTTCGTGAGTACAAATCTTCTATGTCCACTGATTTGCTTTGTCTTCTCTTTGTTGTTTGTTGCTGATGTAAATCAGGCTCAGTTTTGCTGATTTCATCAGCCTTAGTTCATCAGGTTCGATCGCATAGGTTACTCAGGCTTCATGCATATGCATCTGAGATTTGTTCAGGCTGAGTGACCGATGTCAATGACCATAAGCACCTGTTATCACGTTATCAGTGACCCGACTTCTTCAGGCAACCATTCAGGTTGAGACTTAGCTCATCAACCTGATGATCAGGCTTAGCTCATAATCTTGATCATCAGTGACCCAAGTTGCTCAACCTCAACACTCACTCAGTGTATCTCTCCCCCTCAAAATTTGCAACCAAGTGCAACTTTTGACATTTTGGTGAGCCCCCGTTGTGTTATCAGTCCCAACTCGCCCAAATCATGAAATTCAGGTTCTGAAGACTAAAGGCTTAAGGCTCAAGACCCCGTTCATGTTGTCGTGTTCATCGATTCGTTCAGGGACCTTGGTTTACGGAGTCGTGCATCAGGTCCTGAGCTTTAAGTCGTGACCTTCAGGGTTTTGGGGTTCAGGCCGTGAGCATCTTCAAGATGTTAGAATCTTCACGCCGTGAGTGATTCACTGATTCATTCAGTGTTATTTACTCACTGATAAATTTTCGCAGGCCCATGTTTTGACATTCACTGAAAACACTTACCGACTGATTTTTCTCAGTTTGAACACACCTCATCTAGCCAGCTTCGGGCTTCAGCAGCAAGTTACTAAACTGAAATACTGATTTTATAATCAGTTGGGCTTCAGATTGGTGGATTCTTACACTGTTCATTCACTGATATTTATCAATGATTCAGCAACTTTTTCAGTGTTCAGTGAGTCACCAAACCTGAATAAACAAGACACCCTTGTGACCTACGTTCTCCAGTACCCAATACCATTTACTTGGATCCCCACAGAACTAAATAAGCCCGTAACTGTATTTCCCAGGCGACTCCACCTTCGACGACGGCAACACTACAAACCCGTAACAATCGCCCACCTGCTCTTTGCGAGGTTCGTTAACCATTCTAGCTACCACATCAATCTTCCCCATCAATATCTCACCAACTGATTCTCAGCATAATCAACCATTCAACAGTGATTCGTTCTCACTTCACCATCGTCATTTATCACCTTCAACACCAAACCCGACTGATCTTGACAGTATTTTTGTATACATTTTGTAACATCAGTATACCCAACCGGAATTCTTTGAACGAAGACCCCTACCATCACATTGACTGATTATTGTTCATCAGCTCAAACACACTGATTTTTTTAATCAGTTCATATCACCACTTACACATATAACAATCTCAGGGTGGCACTGAAAAACCTTTTTCTCTGCAACCAAAACACGCCTCATAATCATCAAAAATTCATACACCTTACGGAATCCTTACAAATCTCTTTAACCATTTCGAAAAAAATGATCTTCTCTTGTAATCGATTCCCTCCTATGGACTGAAATATCAATTTTTATTAAATTGAAAGTGGATATGGGTTTCCGATTTTGATGATTATGGTTACTCATGTGGTCGTGTTTTTTCGATACTGGAGAGTTTTAGGATGATGATGGAATCTGGGTTTTATGATGAACAAGTGTCGATGGATTTTTTTTGTGAATGAATCACGAGTTATGTTTGTGAATGATATATTTTTCGGTGTAGATGATATGGATAATATATTTGTTAGAGTGACGGTGGGTAGATTGATGGGGTAAGTAGATAGGATTTTTGTGGTATTAAACAGTATTAAAAATAAAGTGTTTTTCTCTCTCTAAAAAACTATACCAACAGTAGCAGTTTTTGAAAGTTACACACAAATTTATTTTTTTATTTTTTTTAATTGGAGAGGATTTTGGTATTGGTTTGAGATAAAATATCCAGGGCAGGTTTATTCAACATTTATGGTTTCTCTCCCCCTCAAAATTGCATACGCTTAGAAAGCAGTAGTAGTTTTGAATAACAACCATAAATTTGAAAGATGCGCAAATGTTATTAGCAGTTAATATTTCGAACGGATCTAGGTTATGGAATTAACCCACCCGCTCTGATACCACTTGTTAGGTCCAAAGAGTTAAGAAAAACATGAATATCATAAACAATTAATAACATGTTTTACTCAAGACCCACTTAACTGCTAATAACAAAAGTTTGTTTTTCAACGTTTAATTCTTAGCTTTATTAAAGAATTATGCCCTATTGTATGCGGAAGTACAATAGGGATTGAATAGACAAACTATACTCCCATTGATCTCAGCTTTGCTTGTTGATCAACGGGAGGAAGAACCCTATCACTATAATCTTTACATTTTACAATTTACTTTACAGTCAATAAAATCCCTAACCATCTAACTATACAATGACTAGTATATATATTGGTAGGTGTGAAAGCATCTTTCACTACAATACAAAAGTACATGTGTCAGCATGCATGTGACTATATGACACACCATGTGCTAACTTGTACTTTTGTCCCCACCCTTTTATCTCTTTGTCTCTTGTACTTTATACTTGTCAATGTTTATCTTTAGATGGTCTTGAGGGAGTCAGTGAGTTATTGTCATCACTCACTGACTCCATTGTCTTCTTCTTCGTCTCAGGTACATCATTAATTGAGTTCCGCCTCACTGAATACTCGAGTCTTTCTTGTAGACTCAGGCTGAGAATCTTGAAGACAATTCACTGAGTGACTGTTCACTCAGTGACTTCATAATGTTCAAGTGTAATATTTATACCGGGGGCCTGAGTCTTCTATTCATACCGGGAGCCTGATTCTTCTCTTTATACTGGGAGCCTGAGTCTTCTAAGTGGTAGAGCTTCCTGAGGCTCTCGAGGCTCCTGAGGCTCTCGAGGTTCCCTGAGGCTCTCGAGGCTCCTGAGTCGGTAGCACCCTCCTTATACTCTTAGGGATCTTGAGGGAGTAACGCTCCCCCTGAGGCTCCTGAGTCTTCTGAGTGAGTAGCGCTCCCTGAGGCTCCTGAACTCCTGAGTGAGTAGCGCTCCCTGAGGCTCCTGAACTCCCTGAGTGACTATTCACTCAGGGACTTAAGTATAAATTATACTTAGGATAATTTTCATTCAAATCCAACATATGGGACAATTAGGCACTGAATTGACCCAACAATTTCCCCCTATTTGGATAGAAAAGTAGCCTAAGTCAATTAGCAGTAAGTGAGCAAACTAGCTTCTTCTTACGTACTAAATTACAACAAAGAGATCTCTAAATAACTTCGTGAGTACAAATCTTCTATGTCCACTGATTTGCTTTGTCTTCTCTTTGTTGTTTGTTGCTGATGTAAATCAGGCTCAGTTTTGCTGAGTTCATCAGCCTTAGTTCATCAGGTTCGATCGCATAGGTTACTCAGGCTTCATGCATATGCATCTGAGATTTGTTCAGGCTGAGTGACCGATGTCAATGACCATAAGCACCTGTTATCACGTTATCAGTGACCCGACTTCTTCAGGCAACCATTCAGGTTGAGACTTAGCTCATCAACCTGATGATCAGGCTTAGCTCATAATCCTGATCATCAGTGACCCAAGTTGCTCAACCTCAACACTCACTCAGTGTATCTCTCCCCCTCAAAATTTGCAACCAAGTGCAACTTTTGACATTTTGGTGAGCCCCCGTTGTGTTATCAGTCCCAACTCGCCCAAATCATGAAATTCAGGTTCTGAAGACTAAAGGCTTAAGGCTCAAGACCCCGTTCATGTTGTCGTGTTCATCGATTCGTTCAGGGACCTTGGTTTACGGAGTCGTGCATCAGGTCCTGAGCTTCAAGTCGTGACCTTCAGGGTTTTGGGGTTCAGGCCGTGAGCATCTTCAAGATGTTAGAATCTTCACGCCGTGAGTGATTCACTGATTCATTCAGTGTTATTTACTCACTGATAAATTTTTGCAGGCCCATGTTTTGACATTCACTGAAAACACTTACCGACTGATTTTTCTCAGTTTGAACACACCTCATCTAGCCAGCTTCGGGCTTCAGCAGCAAGTTACTAAACTGAAATACTGATTTTATAATCAGTTGGGCTTCAGATTGGTGGATTCTTACACTGTTCATTCACTGATATTTATCAATGATTCAGCAACTTTTTCAGTGTTCAGTGACTCACCAAACCTGAATAAACAAGACACCCTTGTGACCTACGTTCTCCAGTACCCAATACCATTTACTTGGATCCCCACAGAACTAAATAACCCCGTAACTGTATTTCCCAGGCGACTCCACCTTCGACGACGGCAACACTACAAACCCGTAACAATCGCCCACCTGCTCTTTGCGAGGTTCGTTAACCATTCTAGCTACCACATCAATCTTCCCCATCAATATCTCACCCACTGATTCTCACCATAATCAACCATTCAACAGTGATTCGTTCTCACCTCACCATCAACATTTATCACCTTCAACACCAAACCCGACTGATCTTGACAGTATTTTTGAATACATTTTGTAACATCAGTATACCCAACCGAAATTCTTTGAACGAAGACCCCTACCATCACATTGACTGATTATTGTTCATCAGCTCAAACACACTGATTTTTATCAGTTCATATCACCACTTACACATATAAAAATCTCAGGGTGGCACTGAAAAACCTTTTTCTCTACAACCAAAACACAACTCATAATCATAAAAATTCATACACCTTACGGAATCCTTACAAATCTCTTTAACCATTTCGAAAAAAATGATCTTCTCTTGTAATCGATTTCCCTCCTATGGACTGAAATATCAATTTTTATTAAATTGATAGTGGATATGGGTTTCCGATTTTGATGATTATGGTTACTCATGTGGTCGTGTTTTTTCGATACTGAAGAGTTTTAGGATGATGATGGAATCTAGGTTTTATGATGAACAAGTGTCGATGGATTTTTTTTGTGAATGAATCACGAGTTATGTTTGTGAATGATATATTTTTCGGTGTAGATGATATGGATAATATATTTGTTAGAGTGACGGTGGGTAGATTGATGGGGTAAGTAGATAGGATTTTTGTGGTATTAAACAGTATTAAAAATAAAGTGTTTTTCTCTCTCTAAAAAACTATACCAACAGTAGCAGTTTTTGAAAGTTACACACAAATTTATTTTTTTATTTTTTTTAATTGGAGAGGATTTTGGTATTGGTTTGAGATAAAATATCCAGGGCAGGTTTATTCAACATTTATGGTTTCTCTCCCCCTCAAAATTGCATACGCTTAGAAAGCAGTAGCAGTTTTGAATAACAACCATAAATTTGAAAGATGCGCAAATGTTATTAGCAGTTAATATTTCGAACGGATCTAGGTTATGGAATTAACCCACCCGCTCTGATACCACTTGTTAGGTCCAAAGAGTTAAGAAAAACATGAATATCATAAACAATTAATAACATGTTTTACTCAAGACCCACTTAACTGCTAATAACAAAAGTTTGTTTTTCAACGTTTAATTCTTAGCTTTATTAAAGAATTATGCCCTATTGTATGCGGAAGTACAATAGGGATTGAATAGACAAACTATACTCCCATTGATCTCAGCTTTGCTTGTTGATCAACGGGAGGAAGAACCCTATCACTATAATCTTTACATTTTACAATTTACTTTACAGTGAATAAAATCCATAACCATCTAACTATACAATGACTAGTATATATATTGGTAGGTGTGAAAGCATCTTTCACTACAATACAAAAGTACATGTGTCAGCATGCATGTGACTATATGACACACCATGTGCTAACTTGTACTTTTGTCCCCACCCTTTTGTCTCTTTGTCTCTTGTACTTTATACTTGTCAATGTTTATCTTTAGATGGTCTTGAGGGAGTCAGTGAGTTATTATCATCACTCACTGACTCCATTGTCTTCTTCTTCGTCTCAGGTACATCATTAATTGAGTTCCGCCTCACTGAATACTCGAGTCTTTCTTGTAGACTCAGGCTGAGAATCTTGAAGACAATTTACTGAGTGATTGTTCACTCAGTGACTTCATAATGTTCAAGTGTAATATTTATACCGGGAGCCTGAGTCTTCTATTCATACCGGGAGCCTGAGTCTTCTGTTTATACCGGGAGCCTGAGTCTTCTGAGTGGTAGAGCTTCCTGAGGCTCTCGAGGCTCCTAAGGCTCTCGAGGTTCCCTGAGGCTCTCGAGGCTCCTGAGTCGGTAGCGCCCTCCTGAGACTCTTAGGGATCCTGAGGGAGTAACGCTCCCCCTGACGCTCCTGAGTCTTCTGAGTGAGTAGCGCTCCCCGAGGCTCCTGAACTCCAGAGTGAGTAGCGCTCCCTGAGGCTCCTGAACTCCCTGAGTGACTATTCACTCAGGGACTTAAGTATAAATTATACTTAGGATACTTTTCATTCAAATCCAACATATGGGACAATTAGGCACTGAATTGACCCAACAATCTCCCCCTATTTGGATAGAAAAGTAGCCTAAGTCAATTAGCAGTAAGTGAGCAAAATGGCTTCTTCTTACGTACTAAATTACAACAAAGAGATCTCTAAATAACTTCGTGAGTACAAATATTCTATGTCCACTGATTTGCGTTGTCTTCTCTTTGTTGTTTGTTGCTGATGTAAATCAGGCTCAGTTTTGCTGAGTTCATCAGGCTTAGTTCATCAGGTTCGATCGCATAGGTTACTCAGGCTTCATGAATATGCATCTGAGACCTGTTATCATGTTATCAGTGACCCGGCTTCTTCAGGCAACCATTCAGGTTGAGACTTAGCTCATCAACCTATTGATCAGGCTTAGCTCATCATCCTGATCATCAGTGACCCAACTTGCTCAACCCCAACACTCACTCAGTGTATCTCTCCCCCTCAAAATTTTCAACCAAGTGCAACTTTTGACATTTTGGTGAGCCCCCGTTGTGTTATCAGTACCAACTCGCCCAAATCATGAACTTCAGGTTCCGAAGACTAAAGGCTTAAGGCTCAAGACCCCGTTCATGTTGTCATGTTCATCGACTCGTTTAGGGACCTTGGTTTATGGAGTCGTGCATCAGGTCCTAAGCTTCAAGTCGTGACCTTCAGGGTTTTGGGGTTCAGGCCGTGAGCATCTTCAAGATGTTAGAATCTTCAGGCGGTGAGGTGATTCACTTATTCATTCAGTGTTATTTACTCACTGATAAATTTTCTCAGGCCCATGTTTTGACATTCACTGAAAAACACTTACCGACTGATTTTTCTCAGTTTGAACACACCTCATCTAGCCAGCTTCGGGCTTCAGTAGCAAGTTACTAAACTGAAATACTGATTTTATAATCAGTTGGGCTTCAAATTGGTGGATTCCTACACTGTTCATTTACTGATATTTATCAATGATTCAGCAACTTTTTCAGTGTTCAGTGACCCACCAAACCTGTATAAACAAAACACCCTCGTGACCTACGTTCTCCAGTACCCAATACCATTTACTTGGATCCCCACAGAACTGAATAAGCCCGTAACTGTATTTCCCAGGCGACTCCACCTTCGACGACGGCAACACTACAAACCCGTAACAATCGCCCACCTGCTCTTTGTGAGGTTCATTAACCATTCTAGCTACCACGTCAATCTTCCCCATCAATATCTCATCCACTGATTCTCACCATAATCAACCATTCAATAATGATTCGTTCTCACCTCACCATCGTCATTTATCACCTTCAACACCAAACCCGACTGATGTTGATAGTATTTTTGTATACATTTTGTAACATCAGTATACCCAATCGGAAATCTTTGAACAAAGACCCCTACCATCACATTGACTGATTATTGTTCATCAGCTCAAACACACTGATTTTTTAATCAGTTCATATCACCACTTACACATATAACAATCTCAAGGTGGTATTGACAAACCTTTTTCTCTGCAACCAAAACACACCTCATAATCATCGAAAATTCATACACCTTACGGAATCCTTACAAATCTCTTTAACCATTTCGAAAAAATGATCTTCTCTTGTAATCGATTTCCCTCCTATGGACTGAAATATCAATTTTTATTAAATTGATAGTGGATATGGGTTTCCGATTTTGATGATTATGGTTACTCATGAGGTCGTGTTTTTTCGATGTTGGAGAGTTTTAGGATGATGATCGAATCTGGGTTTTATAATGAACAAGTGTCGATGGATTTTTTTTGTGAATGAATCATGAGTTATGTTTGTGAATGATATATTTTTCGGTGTAGATGATATGGATAAGATATTTGTTAGAGTGACGGTGGGTGGATTGATAGGGTAAGTAGATAGGATTTTTGTGGTATTAAACAGTGTTCAAAATAAAGTGTTTTTCTCAGTCTAAAAAACTATACCAACAGTAGCAGTTTTTGAAAGTTACACACAAATTTATTTTTTTATTTTTTTTAATTGGTGAGGATTTGGGTTTTGGTTTGAGATAAAATATCCAGGACAGGTTTATTCAATATTTATGGTTTCTCTCCCCCTCAAAATTGCATACGCTTAGAAAGCAGTAGCAGTTTTGAATAACAAACATAAATTTGAAAGATGCGCAAATGTTATTAGCAGTTAATATTTCGAACGGATCGAGGTTATGGAATTAACCCACCCGCTCTGATACCACCTGTTAGGTCCAAAGAGTTAAGCAAAACATGAATATCATGAACAATTAATAACATGTTTTACTCAAGACCCACTTAACTACTAATAACAAAAGTTTGTTTTTCAACGTTTAATTCTTAGCCTTATTAAAGAATTATACCCTATTGTATGGGGAAGTACAATAGGGATTGAACAGACAAACTATACTCCCATTGATCTCAGCTTTGCTTGTTGATCAATGGGAGGAAGAACCCTATCACTATAATCTTTACATTTTACAATTTACTTGATAGTGAATAAAATCCGTAACCATCTAACTATACAATGACTAGTATATATATTGGTAGGTGTGAAAGCATCTTACACTAAAATACAAAAGTACATGTGTCAGCATGCATGTGACTATATGACACACCATCTGCTAACTTGTACTTTTGTCCCCACCCTTTTGTCTCTTTGTCTCTTGTACTTTATACTTGTCAATGTTAATCTTTTGATGGTCTTGAGGGAGTCAGTGAGTTATTGTCTTCACTCACTGACTCCATTGTCTTCTTCTTCGTCTCAGGTACATCATTTATTGAGTTCCGCCTCACTGAATACTCGAGTCTTTCTTGTAGACTCAGGCTGAGAATCTTGAAGACAACTCACTAAGTGACTGTTCACTCAGTGACTTCATAATGTTCAAGTGTAATATTTATACCGGGAGCCTGAGTCTTCTATTCATACCGGGAGCCTGAGTCTTCTATTTATACCGGGAGCCTGAGTCTTCTGAGTGGTAGAGTTTCCTGAGGCTCTCGAGGCTCTTGAGGCGCTCGAGGTTCCCTGAGGCTCTCGAGGCTCCTGAGTCGGTAGCTCCCTCCTGAGACTCTTAGGGATCCTGAGGGAGTAACGCTCCCCCTGAGGCTCCTGAGTCTTCTGAGTGAGTAGCGCTTCCTGAGGCTCCTGAACTCCTGAGTGAGTAGCGCTCCCTGGGGCTCCTGAACTCCCTGAGTGACTATTCACTCAGGGACTTAAGTATAAATTATACTTAGGATACTTTTCATTCAAATCCAATATATGGGACAATTAGGCATTGAATTGACCCGACATACCGCGACTTAAATATATATATATTTTTTGAAGTTTGTGGTAGTAAGTTATAAAAAGAAATTCTTGAAAATAATTGGATTAGTTTTTTAGGTAACATGTGATAACACATTTTAAAGGGTGAAGATACATATTAAAGGGTGAAGTATTTAACTAGACGGAAAGAGTAAAAAGGGAGATTTTATTATAGTAATGATAATAATAACACCACACCTTCTAAACGTGTAATAGTTTAGTTATAACCAGCCTAAATGGATTATATAAAATAATAATAGTAATAATAATAATATAGAATAAAATGTAAGAAAAAACACAATATTTTATAAACATGTATTTGTTTCATAATAACAAGCGAAATAAGTTTAATATGAGTAAACAAGATAATGGTTAGAATAAGATTGTAGTATACTAACTAGTTGATATCTTTGATAAAATAATGAAGATACCAGATGAGTTTATGGTTAAAAATGAGTATGATTGATTTTAGTAGTGTTGAAGTTTGGTGTTTATGAGAAGTAACTAATTAGGATGAAAGTTTAAAATTTTCTAAGGTATCGAAATTTGGTAATACTAATCGTGACGAGTCTAATTTTTCGTTGTTGGCACACTCCATTGATCTTTCGGATTACATTATTTTGTTTTCAGTTGTTTTGGATAGGGTTCGTTTTACCCTATATTTTATTTTGGGACACGATTGTTTGGAATTAGTTTGGTACACGTCATGATTTAGTTATATGGTTGTGGAAACGTTGGGATGAGAGGATAGAGTTGGGTAGTATTACATATGGTTAGATATTAGAATGGAGAGATGTATTTTGTTTTAAAGGTTGTGTTGAAGGAATGATTAAGATTTGTGGAGTTTTAAAACTTAGATTGGTTACGGGAATAAGGGAGTAAGTAAAGTTGGTTGACTGGTCGTGGGAACGAGAGGTCATGCTATGAGAAGTTGGTTGAAGTACCATTAGGAGATTGATGAAAGTACTATCGGATGTGAGGGTAGAGTAGAAAGTTTCTATTAGTGGAAAGATTGAAAAAAATGAAAAAGAGAAACATGCTAAGGAATTTGCATAGCTATGGAGACAATATGGTAGTAGACATGTGGAGAAAGGAGCTGCAAGTACTATGTACCGGCTGCAAGAAGAATGCAAGAGATCTCGGAGGAGCAGCATAAGCTGCAAGGACTGGATTAGTGACAATTACAACGATGGGAATTTCTGTAAGGTTCGAGATGAAGAAGAAAAAGAAAAAAAATCGGGTATTAGAGTGGAGCTACTAAGAGCTGGACCAAAGGATCGTGATGGGGTGACTACAAAACATTGGAGTTAATGGACTTATGGAAGTAACAAAAAGGGAGTCGCGTGATAACACGAAGATAGAATTTCATGATAGTCGGTATCGAGGGATGACTAGTAAAGCTGGAGTTGAATAAGTTCGTGGACAAGTGATTTAGGGAGTCGGTTTTTTGGAGGTGTTATGAAAGATCTTTGGAAGAGATAGTTATGCGTTATCCAATGCACTAGTGATTTCTATATATTTGATTATTGGAGTATGCAGTTTTCTGTTAGACGGGATAGTGTAGGAATTAGGGAGAACCATGGAAGAAGAGAACCAAATATTCCTAGAAAATGATGATTAAAGGTACCTCATGATATGTGCAAGGTCAAAATAGAAGTATGAGACTTGAGTGGAATTTAGAATATGGCTTGGTTAAGACAAATGGAAACTAATATGGGTATAAAATGAGAGTGTGATCCACATGGAATCACAGGAAACTCTAGTCTGTCCCTATTAGGAGGGAGTAGGAGAACTGGTCGTGAGGAAAACAAGTGAAGCTACTTGGACAATTTTGACGTATAGATGACTTGATAGACGGGAAGCATCACATCGTGATGTATGGCATGACTTGAGGAAGAAGAAAGAAGTGTGGATAGATGCAAATCAAGAATGAAATAGGTCGAGATAGGAACCAAAGGTAAAACTTTAGTATAGCCTAATGAGTAGATTAAAGAACAAATCATGCTAATATTGTTGTAGTGTGGAAAAGGGAATGGCACTGACCTATACTGTTTGAATGGAAGGCTTAGTATCGATAATCGAATGGATGAGGAGTTATAGATGGGAGGTGTCATGGGAGACGAATGGCTTGGTCTAACTGAGACAAGATGAGGAGCGCTATGACCTTGAAGGTAAACATTAGGTAGGTATAAAGGAAGTGTTGAGTATCAAGGAAAAAAATCCTTCATTGAGAAAAGTGAGAAAAGAAGTGTACAGGTGCTACTAATGAGCTATACACATTTAATAGAAGTAGTTGTAGCATGGGTTTGGATGGCAGTTGATAGACTAACTGAGATAACCGTCCTTTTGGTGATGTGTATAGATCATAAATTGATGTGGATTGGAAGAGCCTTTTTGTGATGAACTAATGGATATGTGAAAGATCGTCATAGGTCACTTTTTAAGGAAATTGGAATTGTCAAGTAGTTTGGGGTACGGACTAAAGGGAGTTGATGAACATGATTGGATATGAGTATATCCAGCTAATTGGAAAAGGATGGGAAAGTGAGAGATTTATACAACCTTAGGAGTTACATTGAGGGCATGAGTGATTGATTTAAAGGGAGTTAGGAAACTCGTTAGCGATGGTTGAGTTTTCATATAATGATAGTTATCATACTAAAAGTCGATAAATGTCATTTGAGGCACTATATGGAAGGAAAGGGTGAGTTGTCAATATTGTGGACCAGAATTGGTGAAAAAGGCTACTAATATAATAATGGTGTTTGTGGAAAGGATGAGAGCGACAAGAGATGATATATTGAAAAGGAGGAAACCAGTAGAGTTTAGTGACAAAGTTATGTAGGAAGTTTCACCCATAGTAACGGGCGACATGTTTTGGTAAAAGGGAAAAGTTGATGTCGAGTTTTGTAGGTCCATTTATAATCTTTGGAAAGATTGGACCAATAGCTTATGGGTATATAATTACCTGGGGAATTGAGTGGTGTAAATGATATATTTCATGTATTAAGATTTTGGAAATGTGGTTTGAGAATGCATATTTACATGTATGGTTATTCGGGATTAGTGTTAATAAGATTCTTCGATTTGTCAAAGAGTCATTTGTGAGAGTTATGGGTTGTGAAGTCAAGAGTTTGGGAATGAATTTAAATATTATTGGTTAATATATCTAGCAAATTGAGTCATGAACTAAAGTTCACGTGGAAATGAGAGGAGTTAAATTAGAACAAGTATCCACATGTGATTTGTTGATTGTGTGTTTGATCCTAAGGAGTAAATCTCGGGACTATAATTCTATTAGGAGGGAGTGATGTGACAACCGTGGTTTTGAGGTTTGTCACATAGTCGTATTTTTAGGGTGTTATGTGTGACTATGTGTTTTATGTGTTTTATGTGTTTTATGTGTTTACGTGTTTATTTAGTGTGAATGAGGACGGTTTGGACATCGTTTATGAGTATGAAGTGCTCTTAAGTAAATTTATGAATGGTTATTTCATGAATCATAAGCTCACATTATAGTGACTATAAAGTGAAATGAAATGAAATGAGATCACGCGAAAATTCTGTAAAAGTTTAATTATCGTTTTCGTAGGATTTTGTGTATGTATCATACGTGATATATGTATATTTGATATATATTATCTATATTATATGTATTATAGGAGTTTTATATATTAGGAATGTTTTGAAAATAAAGTTAAGATCGAAAATTACGTAGAAAGTCAAAAAATTAGCGAAGGTGTCCGGTTTCGACCCAGAAGTGTATAGAAGTATAGGTAAATATAAAATACAAGGGGGAGAGTGTAAATAATCCAAATATAAGGGGGTGGGTTGTGGATGGGCTGTTATGGCCGACTAAAGGAAGGAAACGGGTAGGAAAGGCCCAAGTAGAGTCCCTTTTGGGCTCAAACTTGTTAAAGAGGTTACCAAAGCCTATATAAACACCCCTAGACCCCTAAAAAAGACCCATAACCCTACAATATACCTAATATCCGTTGAAACATCCAGGGGGAAGATCAAAACCGAAATCTTGCATAAGGGTTAAAGGTATGTAATTAAACTAGCTTGATTAACATTAAATTTACGTATGTAACCTAGTATGATAGATTAGGGTTTAGGATTTTTGATTTTTGATTAGGGTTTCATACTAGGAATGATGATTTCTCTAATTAATAATATTAGGGTTCTTAATATTCAATTAGGTTATTATGGGGCTTAAGGATGATTAAAGGGTTTAATCATGTTTAAATTCGTTTTTAAAAACTGGGTAGAATTTTTGGTCTATTGTTTTGATCAAATCTAGAGTTATACAAACAATTAATTTTTCGAATCTTATGTACCTGTAAAGGTAATTTAATTAGCTTTCAAATTAAAGAAACTAGAACTAAATTGGAGGTCGGGAAGTGGGTCAAAAACATGTTACATCAGTCGGGTGTCAAAACAATTGTTTGATCAGCCTGTTTTCATTTTATGTTTTGAATTGTTTGGGGTACTTAGGTTTATAATTGGATCTTCAAATGAACATGAGACTTAGACTATATATTAAATAAAAGATCTAGAGAAGGGCTAAGAAAATGGGATAGGGTAAGACCTTCTGATCATAACAAACATTTCATATGTTCAAAATCGGTAATATCTTGATAGACGAAAGTATAAGTTGTATATCGGGGACTTAAGATTAACTTTGATGTCGGGGCAAGGTCTGAGATTTAAGCTAACACATATAAGTTTATGAGGTTTTAATTGCAAGGAATGTGGTTTAGGTTTGGTGGGCGTTTGGCTCATAATATGAAGTGTGAAAAACAGGACGATTTTAGGTTAAATATTAACGGGACGAGTTATGAACTAAACTTAGTTAAGGGCTTTATGGAGGGGTGTAATGAGATGCTTATGGCATATAAACGGGGTTAAGTTGTACGAGAATGTTAGATATCCATCATATATTGATGAGCCATTTTAGTATGTGGTTCGTGTCTTGATTGTATATGTTTGTGTGTTTAGATTTTCGCTAGAGCGCGGATATTTAGAGAAGCTTGATCATGTGAGTTTCATAGTCCCATATCTTTTAATGTTCTTTACGTCCAAATGGGATGGAAGAGACACTATATGGTTTTGTAACTAATGATGTGAATGTTTTTATGGTTTGTGATGGACTTGTGTGTACACGTATGTGATTAACTGCTATGTGATTCTTGATTGTGTTTATGATTTGGATCGGGGGGATACGTACCGTCTCAATTATTGTGGTTTGACTTGGTACCAAGAGGATGTTGACAAGGCGGGGCCTTGGGATTGGTTCATAGGTGTATGGGCGCCTATGGGACCATTATGATTGGTAAGTCTTGGAGCCTTGGAATTGTGGTGAATGGTTAATCTTGAATGTTAGTTGTTAATGCATAATTGTAGAACATTGTCCATATGGTCTTTTATTGATGGTTGTTATTCACAACTTATAACTGATTTGGCGTTGGAGTCTAAACCCATGACTCTCACCAACTTTATTGTTGGAGGAACCCCTTTTCCTTTTAGCCTTTATTTTATGTTTGATTAAGGGTTACGTTGTGGACACCTATATGTTGATGTGTGTATTTGTATTTCTTTGGTAAGGGGTAGACCTGTTACCTACTTACCTAGACACCTTCATTGTTTGAGATATTGTCATGGCATTGTGTGACCCATTTATAATATTTCCATTTCATTTAGTTATCTCTATAGAGACGCAATTGTTGTGATGACATCCATACGTCGCGCCTATATTCCGCCATGGTGGGGTGTGACAGACACTTTCATGGAGACCCAAGGAACATGAATCTTGGGAATCGGAAGTACGCGGATGATTGGATAATCATCTCCACCCAGCCCGCTGGTGGCCAAACTGGAGGACCGAATAATCGAAACACGTTTCAGTCTCTCGGAGGGGCAGGCACGTCCGATAATACCCCACCAGCAACCATCACTTTGGATAATCCCGATTCGGGATCTGCGCCAAAGGCCCCTACCAAGGAGCAGCAAAAGCCACCAGTGGTCGAGGCAGAACTGGAAGTTGGTTCACTTGATGATGAGGACCTCGAGCGCGTACTCACGCAAAATTTTGACAGAATCATGCCAGGCATCTCAGCAAGGTTAAATCTGGGAAGGAATGTCCAGTCTAGACTTAACTTTGGTAGCATCGCGCACGGTACTCCCCCTCAAGCTCTAAAGAGGGGAAGGAAGACGCGAGCTCAGGAACAGGCTTCCTTCGAGGAAACACCTCGACCACGGAATGTCTTCGAGTGCATAGGGGATCGCATCATGCAAGAATTGCAAGAAGCCCAGGAAGATGGGGATAAATCCGACGGCTCCACTGGACGCCCGGTGTTGGAAATTCCCGTGGACAATCGCTGCAAAAGTATGTGGCGTAGGATAAACTCTGGTGGAAGGAAGCTCCTCCTCTCAAAAGTGATTATCATAAATCAAAATGGGGGGAACACCCCTATCACGACCCTTCAGGGTCTGATTTAGATGATCATCACCCTAGACGTCTCCGACCTAGGTATTCCACCCATGAACCATCAGACGATGAAGGACGCTACACCGATACCTACTATCATGATGAAGAGGAGGAAGATCTCTCCCTCCCATGGTGTACGAGAGGGAGGATGCCTTCACTCTTCGTATACGGAATTACTCTGAGGAAAAGAAGCGCCGCATGTCGGCGAGCGTCAAAACCTATGACGGATCTAGCGATCCAGAGGATCACCTAATGGTGCTTAACACACAGGCTAAAATTGAACGATGGTCGATCCCAATATGGTACCAGATGTTCAATTCAACTTTGATTGGCAATGCGCGCGACTGGTTTGAGAAGCTCCCCCATCGAAGCATCAACAGCTTCGATGAATTACGCACAGCATTCCAAAACAACTATACTCAGTGAAAGAAGTATAATAGAGATTCAGACTCATTGGAAACAGTCAAACGAAGCCCTGAAGAGTCTACAGGAGACTTCACGGAGCATTTTAATGACGAGTATACGCACACAAAAGCGTGCCCAGAGCTCCATAAAATTTCTGATTACAAGCATGCCATAACGGATAAGGAGCTAATCAGGTGCCTCAACGATAAACGTCTGGAGAAGTTTGATGAACTCATTGAATGGGTTCAGAACTTTGTGGAGGGGGAGATCGCGGTTGCTGCGGCTTACCCCACAAACGGGAACCTACCGATCAAACGATCAGCCTAGAAGGCAATTAGGTGGCCAAAGTAACCCCGACAATGGAGGAGTCTAGATTCCAAAAACCATGCAAAAGGAGGACGGTCGGATGACAAGTTCACCCCTCTAAAGATGACTTATCAGGATATCTTGCTAACATAAGGAGAAAATTTCCCACGACCTCCTCCAATGACAACTCCAGTTGATCGTCGTCAAGGCACTCGCTTCTACGAGTTCCATAATGACAAGGATCACGGAACGGAGGAGTGTATTCAGCTCAAGAAGCATATAGAGTCGCTGATCAAATCAGGCAAACTCAAACACTTGGTCAAGGATTGGAAGTATGTAAAGGATAAAAAAAAGTATGACAAAAAAGATTCCCAAAAGGATAAGCCTACGACCATATATATGGTTCAATCATGGCAGCACCGAACGAAGCAGAAAGTCAGTCAAAAAATGTCACATGGCAAGGAAATCTCATTCCCTCCTATCACGGCGAGAAACGTCGCTGATGCACCTCTCATGATTGAGTTAAGCATTGGAACCCATAACGTTCGTCGTATGTATGTGGATGGAGGATCATCGGCGGAAGTACTCTACGAACACTACTTCGTACAGCTGCGACCTGAGATCAAAAGCCAGTTGATGCCGGCCACGTCACCGCTCATTGGCTTTAGTGGAGACACTATCTGGCCAATAGGACAACTACGTTTACTGGTAACCATTGGAGATAAAGAGCATTCCACCACGGCGTGGATGAACTTTGGTGATACGTTCACATTCTCCGTACAATGGTATTATTGGAAGACCAGGTATCCTAGCCATATGGGCAGTCCCGTCCACAGCACACAACATGATTAAGTTTCCGGTTGAAGGGGGAATTATCACTATTTACAATTCAATCATGTCGGCATCCGAGTGTCTGTTGGGAATAAGATATGCTAACTCACTCAGACGCTGACAAGAGTAAATGGACGTTGACACGAGAAATGTAGCGCTGACAGATCAAGCATTGACAAGAGATATCCAAGCGCTGACAAGAAGAAGTCCAACCATTGATAGGAATACTTAGTCAACACATTTATTATTTGAAGTAAAGATATACTCAATATTGTATTTTCTATATTTATCTTTACCTAGAATAGTTGATAGGTTATCCTTTGTACACGAATCCTTATGTTGCAAAAGGAGGTGGTAGGGTTTGTAGTTTATATACACATTATTCAGTATTTAACTTTCATTGTAAGCAAGTTCGATTATCAATCAAAAGTGAAAGTTTGGTTTAACTATTTTACTTGTTCTTTATTCTAAGTGTTAATTCTGCATAACACTTGGATTGTTCATAACAACAAAGTTTCTCTACATGTTAAACTTGATTCAATATCGTTAACACAAAGCTAATTGATCTAGGTTTGGGATCAATAAGTGGTATTAGAGCTTGTTGAGGAACTTTGATCTAGAATAACAGTAAACCCTAAAACTAACAAAACCCTAAAACAATAAAATATGTCTGCTACAAAATCTTCTTCCTCATCAAATCACAACCTAAAAATACCCATGCTCGACCCTGACAACTTTGAACAATGGAAGTTTAATTTTGAACAATACCTTCAAATTCCTGATCATACTCTCTGGGAAATTATCGAATTTGGAAATCAATTTGATAAAGCAGCTAGCATTACTACTGCTATTACAGCAAGGACTACTGCTGGTTCTCCCCCTAAAGAGCGTAGAGAAAGACCTGGAGATAGAAGAGCTATCTCAACTGCAGATATAGCCAAAAGAAGGAATGACATGAAAACCTTAAGCATTCTTAAACTGTCTTTATGTCCAAACAATCAGCACAAGTATAGAAGTTTTGAGTCTGCCAAAGAAATTTTGGCAGCTCTATCAATCAACTATGGTGGTAATGATGACACTACCAAAGAAAAGAAGAAGGAACTTTTGCATGAATATGTTGTGTTTAAAACTCTTCCCAATGAGAAGCTAAGTGAGGTAAGAAGCAGGCTTCTAGACATCACTAACTAGTTGACCTTTATGGGAACAAAATATGATGATGAAGATATCATTACTACTTTCCTTAAAAGTCTTGGTGATGCGTGGAAAATTGAAGCTAGGTCTATCATTGCTACCAATACCCATAAGAGTTCTACCTTTGATGACGTCTACAATAAGTTAAAGATTGTAGAGAATGAAATCTTACTGGATCATGGAAGCAAGTCAACATCTGGAAACATGGCTTTCATCTCACATAGTGAAACTCAAACAAGTTAAAGAGAGTCATATGTACATCCTGTTACTGGATCACCTTATGTCAGCGGTGGATCAACCTTTGTCAGCGTCTCACATTCAGACGCTGACACATACAATGTTGACTCACCAAAGCTTAAACTTGCTGGTATTGATTTGGATACAGTGTGTGCATACATTGCTGCATTGCCCAATGGTTCCTTGATTACCTATGAGGATCTTGAGCAAATCAGTGATGAGAATTTGGAAGAGATGGATATTAAATTGAATATGGAACTTGCATGCATAAGGGCCAACAGATGGAATAGGAGATTTAGAAAGAAGATGACCTTCAATGCTAAAGACACTGCTGGATTTGATAAATCAAAGGTTGAGTGTTACAACTGCCATAGAATGGGTCACTTTATGAGGGAATGAAGATCTCCAAGAAGATCTGATGCTGGAAAAACTTCAAACCAAATCATCAAGGTTGAAGATACTAAGCCAAAGGCTATGGTTGCCATGCAAGAGATTGATGGTGTTGGATGGGACTGGAGCTTTTTGGCAAAGGATGTGGAATAAAATAAGGCTTTGATTGCTGAGAAGGAAGAAGAAAAGCATGTTCACTTTGCTCTTATGTCCAGTTCCTCGTCTTCATCAGATAATGAGGTATATGATGATGCTTATAGTAGTAAATGCTGTCGATTAAACACTAAAACGCTTAACAAATAAAATTTAAAGTTAAAATCAGATGTTTTTGATATAGAATGCATGCTATCAAATTATCAAATGGCACTTATACAAACTGAAAAGATTGTAGAGGAATATAAAATATGGAATTTGACCTAAAAGATCAAATTAATGTTTTATCTCATGATCCTAAAGTTAGTACTGAACTTAGGGACACTCTGATAAGATCTAGAGGAAGTGCAACTTAAGTTAGATGAAGCCATTGAGGATAAATAAAATGTAGGGCTTAAAATTAAAAGTTTTGATAAAGCCAGCCAAACCCTAGAAAAATGTGTAAGTGAACAAAGAAACCCTAGGGACATGTCTGGGATTGGGATGCATGAATATGTTGTTGTTCCTCCACCTTCTGGGAACTTTTATGGTGTTCAGAGAAAGTATCTCTCTTGGACTGGTATTCTAGAACTCCAAGAAGAGGAATTTATTCCTCCACCTAGAGTGCTCACCCCAATTGAGGAATATCAACAAAAGGTGACTGACCTTGAGAAGTGGAAAGCAGACAACCCTTTTATTTTTTTTAAGGGTGGGATGCTTAGTGAGATTCCATTTGAGCCTACACCTATTACTGTGACCAACCCCACTACTGGAAAACCTGTTGACCTTGGTTCATCTGTTAAGAGAAAACCTAGTGTTAAATATGATGAAATGTATAGAAAACCTAGGTTACCACAAAGCCAAGCTAGTGTTAATGGGACAGGTTTCTTTCAATCTAGAACTAAGGTTATGTCTAGAAAAGCTTGTTACACATGTGGGAGTTTTTCTCACTTGGCCTATAAATATGTCAGTGCCTTAAAAGTCAACGCTGCCAATAGGTCAACCATGGTCAAACCCAGACCTTTTGTCCAACCAAGTCCACAAGTTACTAGACCAGCTCCCTTCTTTACAAAAGGGACAAATACTCATGGACAAAGGCCCTTTCAAGAGACCAACACATGGTCTAACAGACAATGGGTTCCTATAGCAAACCCTAATTTGGGCTCTAACAAGAACAAATTATGCGCTGACAAGAACAAATTTAACGCTGACAGGAACAATTCCAACGCTGACATGTCTATGTATGGTGTGAGAATGCCACAACAAGCTAGTGTTGGTTCTTGTGTTAGACCAAGTAATAATAGGTATTTACAGCCTAAAGGAAAGGGGTCTAAAGCTTCATCTAGTTTGACTTGGATACCTAAACAAGACCAAAACCCTAATCTTGATGGGATTTCTATGACCTTTAACAAATTTCATTACCTTTTAAAGGTTATTACTAAACCAATTAGGGTAAACTGGGTGTTTAGGCCACAAAGGGATGAACAAGGGGTTGTTATAAGGAATAAATATGTTCTTGTTGAACAAGCAAATGAATCCAAGTCTGCTCAGGCTTGGGTTCCTAATGAAAACTAATTGGTTTTCTTTATGTGCAGGGCATTCAAAAGCAGGTCAATGATCATGGATATTGGGACAGTGGATGCTCTAGCCACATGACGGGGAAGGAAGATTATTTGTCAAATTTTACCCCCATTAAAGATGGTGACAATGTGTACTTTAGAGGAGGGCAGATTGGAACCTTATACCGTTTTGGAATTGACGGCGGTTTGCATTAGCTTGCAAAATCAAAATGCAGATCTTGTACAAGTTGTCACAGGTCAGGGTCTTGAACTCAATCAATTGAGGGAGAGGCTAGTTGTTTTGGAGGCTGCCCATGCTAGGAGAAGGCAGACAAGAGTCCTTTCATCAGGGGAGGATTCTTACAAAGGGGAGGAAGATGCACCAACAGAGCCATTCAATTTGAGTGACAAGGTCTCACAGGAAGAAGAAGGTGGTTCTTTTTGTAGTAAACATGTGGAAATAGCTGAAGCTTTCACTAGCTTGAAAGAGAAGCCTGTTCTTGATGTTTAATTACTCACTCCAAAGAAGTTGTCATTTTTAGAGATGATGGAACAAGCTACAAAGTTAGCCGCTGTCATTCAGAGTTTGAGCGCTGACAAGAGAAAAGCAAGCACTAACAGACCCACAGGTATGATTGGTGTATCCCAAGCACCAGTTATCATTAGGGATGTAGCTACACAGGTGCCAACAACTACTTTACCAGCTATTAGAGCAAAAGACAAGGGTAAAGCAATTTTGGAAGAAGTTGAGGTGCCAAAGAATGCAGCACAGGTACATTTTGATCATGTTTTGGCTGCTCAATTGGAAGAACAGGATTGGACTACCACAGAGAAAGCTAAGGATGGTAGTGATGATGATGAGAGCTCTTATTCTAGTTTGATGATATTAGAGGAGCCAGAGAAATTAGAGTATGGTGAAGATGACTTAGCCAAGGAGAGGCTAAGAGAGTTGAAGATGAAAGTAGACTTTGACATGCCTGAAGTTAGGGAAATGTATTTTGCATGGGAGTCTAAGGTTGAAGAGAACCCAGATATGTCTATAACTGGACAAATTTGGGGTTTGGATATATTGCTTAGAGTTCAGGAAGATTGTAAGGTAATATTGAAGAACAAGGATAGAAAGGTGCTTTCTGAACTGAAGAGGGATAGAAGGGAGTTGTACTTCATGTTTCTTAGGTGTCATCAAGGTGGATGGACCTATGAGAGGTTAAGGAAGTTATGTTTTTATGAATTAGAACATCATGCTTATCCAATTTGGTAAGAGTTTGTGAGGAGAATACCATGAGGCTTCTCTCAGCTGAAAAGAGAGAAGAGATTGAGGAGAGTATGCAGATCCAGAGGGCTTCTATTGCACCAAGACGAGTGAAGAAGGGAGTTCCCATTGAATTCCCAGTTCTTAATTAATTGAATCCTAGTGAAGTAGAAATCAGGAAGAGCATTTAGCTTTCACCATTGGAGGCTTCAGATGTTGTAGATGTATTACCCTTGGATTTCAGAAACCCAATAGTTAACTATGAGGAAGATGCAAGTGGGTTCTGGATGATCACCAGATATGGCAAGAAGGTACATACTTTTACTTCTTTGATCTCATTATTTGCAAGCCTGGATAGAGATAACTTGGTAGATCTTTGGAATTTGATGAAGACCAAGTATAAGGCTGTAGCACCTACTTCAGTCAATGGAATAAAGATCTTGACATCCTTCAAAAGGATGATTCAACCAGATGAAGAAGATCTAATATGGCTGGATCTGGATGATATCAGTAGATTACAATGGCGTCTACATTTAGCAGCTGGTGTTTACCATCTAAGCACTACAAAGTTTTCAGAGTATCTTCTTGTGGATGCTCAATATCCTATGTCCAAGGATGTTTTGAAGAAGATTGTGTCTACATAGCTAGAAATGGATTATACTAGTGATGTTGGCAAAGATTTAATTAAATTTGTTTACTATCTAAATAATAAGTAATTTGTATTTGTAAGAATCCTCCTTGTACTTAGTTTTTATTCAGAAACTTGATTACTAGAGTAGATATCAAGTTTAGGGGAGGATTGTTGGGAATAAAATGAGCTAAGACACTTAGACGCTGACAAGAGTACAATGGACGCTGACAAGAGGAAATTAAGCGCTGACAGATCAAGCATTGACAAGAGATATCCAAGCGCTGACAAGAAGAAGTCCAACCACTGATAGGAATACTTAGTCAACATGTTTATTATCTGAAGTAAAGATATACTCAATATTGTATTTTCTATATTTATCTTTACCTAGAATAGTTGATAGGTTATCCTTTGTACACGACTCCTTATGTTATAAAAGGAGGTCGTAGGGTTTGTAGTTTATATACACATTATTCAGTATTCAACTTTCATTGGAAGCAACTTTGATTATGAATCAAAAGTGAAAGTTTGGTTTAACTGTTTTACTTGCTCTTTCTAAGTGTTAATTCTCCATAACACTTGGATTGTTCATAACAACAAACTTTCTCTATGTGTTAAACTTGATTCAATCTCGTTAACATAAAGCTAATAGATCTAAGTTTAGGATCAACAGTGTCATGCCGTGAAAACACCAATCCAACCAGCTCCTACAAAGGAAGGATCACCACCCCCCAATTGGAAGGTGGTAACCCACCCTGACTACCTGAAACAAGAGGTAGCTATCGGCGAAACGCTCTCCAAAAAAGGGAAGAAATCCATGTGCTCTCTCCTAAAAGTAAACCTTGACATATTCACATGGGAGTCATAGCATATGACAGGCATACCGCGTTTGATAGCAGAACATAAGCTTCAAATCCGCCCTGGATACCCCCTTGTTAAACAAAAGAAGCGCGGTCAGGCACCAGAACGCAACCAGGTAATACTGGACGAGGTACGAAAGCTAGTAGACGCAGGGATTATGCGCGAGGTCTATTACAATGACTGGCTCTCTAATCCGGTCATGGTCAAGAAGCATGACGGACGCTGGCGTATGTGTGTAGACTTCACAGACTTAAACAAAGCTTGCCCACAAGATTGCTATCCGCTACCAGAAATCGATTGGAAGGTGGAATCCTTATCCGGGTACCCCTTTAAATGTTTCTTGGATGCATATAAAAGATACCATCAGATCTAGATGGCGGAGGAAGATGAGGAAAAGACATCGTTCCATACCAGTCAGGGCGTATATTAATACACTAAAATGCCGCTCGGACTCAAGAACGCAGGTGCAACATATCCACGACTTGTGGATAAAGCCTACGACTCACAGATAGGCCGTAACCTTGAAGTCTACGTGAACGACTTTGTTATCAAAATCCATATGGAGGACGAACTCCTCCGCGATGTTCAAGAGACATTCGACACATTGAGAAAAATCAACTTGAAACTGAATCCCAAAAAATGCACGTTTGGAGTAACCGAAGGAATGTTCCTTGGGTATATGATTAATCCAAACAGCATCAAGCCTTGTCCGGCGAAGACGGACGTCGTGATACATCTTCCATCCCCTCATACACTAAAAGAGGTGCAGTAACCTAACGGAAAGTTGGCCGGTCTCAATAGGTTCTTATCAAAGTCCTTAGAGAAGTCACTTCCTATATTCAAAACACTCAAGAAGTGCTTAAAGAAAGGAGACTTTCGTTGGACAAGAGATGTGGAGGAAGCATGCTAGTTTCCCCGCGACCTAAGGAGGAACTAATCATGTACTTATCCGCTACATATGGAGCAATAAGCGCTGTTCTCATGACTGATCGGGAGTCAGTCCAGACTCCGGTCTACCTCATATGTAGAGCACTGCAAGGGCAAGAGCTGAATTATTCACCAATGGAGAAATTTGTCTTATCGTTGGTTTATGCCTCAAAGAGGTTACACCGGTACTTCCAGGCGCACCCAATAGTGGTGGTCACGGACCAACCAATAAAACAGGTGATCTCCAAACCAGACGTGGCAGGAAGATTACAATAATAGAGCGTCCTGCTGGGAGAATACAACATCTCCTATAGACCAAGGACATTATTGACTTTTAATTAATTTTTCATTAATTAAAATAGAGTGGTTGGTGTGGTGCTTTCTTCTTTCTTTTGTCTTCTCGTCTTTTTAATTAATTTGTCATTCTCGACTTTGTCTTGGGATTCGTCGATAAATAAACTGAACTCGTCTTCTAATTTCTTCTTTTATTAGATTTGGTTCATCGACTTTGTCAAACTTCCGTCTATGGTCTTTTTCTTCAATAATTCTTCAGAATAGGCCTTTGACTTCCGTTCTTTTTGCACTTTTGATCTTTTGACTTTGTCTTTCGTCTTTTTCATTGATAAAAGCCCATGAAAGCCCGTGTTTTCTTCCTTTTTCATCTTTTGGTCCTAAAACACAATAAAAACACAAACCACATGTAATTTCGACTTTTACGACATTAAACACACGTTTTGGTCTCGTTTTTATTTGTTTTAAGTGGTAAAAGGATAAGTGTTTTCACACTTATTAACGTGGCAGGAAGAATACAGAAATGGAGCGTCCTGCTGGGAGAATACAACATCTCCTATAGACTAAGGTTAGCCATCAATGGCCAAATTTTGGCAGATTTCCTAATTGAGAAGCCCGAGGAGGACGAGCCAATGGTGCAAAAGGAAGAGATCCCATCGGAACCATGGGTTTTGTTCACGGATGGATATTCTTGCACGGACAAATCGGGAGCTGGCCTCATACTCACAAATCCGAAAGGCATGGAATTCACCTACGCCTTACGTTTTGAGTTCACAGCTACGAATAATGAGGCAGAATATGAAGCATTGATTGCGGGTTTAAAAATCGCCGCAAGGATGGGAGTCCGCAACCTTGAAGCCTACGTAGACTCATGGCTCGTTGCGAATCATATCCTAGGGGGTACGAAGCCAAGGAGGAAAACATGATCCAATATCTAGATAAAGTCAAGTCACTTATCGCCAGTTTTGGTAAGTTCTCTATCAAGCAGGTACCAAGAGGAGAAAACAAGAAGGCGGATGCTCTTAGCAAGATCGTGTCTACAAGTTTTGCCCATCTATCCAAACAAGTGTTGGTTGAAATACTTAAGGAAAAATCCATTACAGGAGGGGAGGTAGCGACCATAGTTGATGAGGAGGGGCCTACATGGATGACCCCGATCATAAACTATCTAACAAATGAAACCCTTCCTGAGGACGAAACAGAGGCGCAATGATGAGATGGATTTTATACATGATCTCGTCGTTCTTTTCGAGCTTTAAATGCATAAAAGTGTCATAAAATTCCATATATATGCTTGTATTTGTTTACTTGTGTGTTTTAGGTATGGATACCGTGAAAAAGACAAAAGATCACAAGAAACAAGGAAAAACGGACACGAGAAACGAAGTCGTACAAAGAACCGGGCCCTAGTTCATGAATTATCCAAGAAAAATCCTTGAAGACTTGAAGATGTACAAGATTGATCCTCAATTTATGAATAAATGACACTTAAAACCCTTGTATATTCATAATTACAAGTTTGGTCCCTTAAGTTTGTCAAAATTACAAAATGGTCCTTCAACTTTGAAGAATTGGCAAGTTTAGTCCCTCGTCAATTCTAAATTGTCAATAATGGTCCCTCATGAAGTCAAAGATACAATGAAGACCTTTGAAGATCAATAATGTCCAAAATCAGTCCTTCAAATATGTAAAAATGGCAAAAACAACCCTTGAAATACTTTTGCCAAAGTTTTGGGGCAAAAGTGTAAAGTTTATAACTTAATTAAAAAAGGGAATCATGTTTTGTGGACGAAAAACGTGTTATACAACTTTCACCAAAATACAAGGAATAATATTGCCACACAAAACTTTCAAACCAGATTATTGCGCCAAACAAGTTACTTTCCCCTAATTTCGGATCAAAACCTTTTACTATTCACCATATGAAACCCAGAATTACCTTCCACTTAAACAAAGGGTAAATTGCAATTACCTTGACCCCACGCTTAATTCACACGCCCAGAAACACATCCCACACACAAAACCCTCAATCCCACTAACCAAGTGACCCCACACTCAACCCCGTCCACCAATGAAAACCCAACTTCCTCTCCAAGGAATCTGATGTGGCCAAATCAACAGCTTAGACTCATGGCTTAACTACAAAACTAAAATGAACGTTCTTGATTCAATTTGACAGCTCAAACATCAAATGCATCTAGAAGATTTCAAAGGCACTTTTTGGATTTCATAGCCTAGGTTTTTACTTGTTTATGCCTTGTATCTGTCTATAAAAGGAGACCTCAACATGTGAGAGTCCCTTTGTTCCAGATTTTAGCTATCTCTTTGTAATTCCTTTTTATTGAAATAAAATTGAGTTTCTAAAAATTGTGGTTTTCTCTTTTGTTATTTATAAATGTTTGGTGATTGAATAGCTGAAATATGAGTTCCATATTCATGTTTTGTTGTTTTTGAGGAAAGGTTTTATGGGATAAAACTCTTGTTTTCAAAAAATCAGATTTTATATTATTTTTTCATCCTTGTGGTTTGTTGATCTTAGCAGGTACAAGGAAGCTAGTGCTTGTTTTGCTAGCACCTCAGCTCAAACATTCCAAGGCTTGGATTTAAGTCTTCGATGTTTGCATCTCTCTCCTTTTTCATTTTTCTGAATTTTTGTTGAATATTTGGTGATTTTGCATGATTTGTTGTGGATCTGTGTTTTGTGGCTTGATTTGAGTTTCTGAGGTTGATTAAGAGTTGTTAGGGTTGATTAGATCTTGTTTGATAGGTTAAATCATAGCAATCCTTTAGAAGATTGCAAAATTAGATTCCAAAGGGGTGTTTGGGTTAACTGATTCAAAGGGATTTAAGGAAACTTGTGTCACAACCGTGAATTTAAGACCTATTTAAATTATGTGAAACGCGTTAATTCGGGTTAGACTTGTGTGTCTATTGATGTCCCGATTGGTTACGCGAATTTTTGTACGAATTTGAATCTTTTTATGACAATCAAAATTTTAGTGAAACGTCTATTATTTATGTCGATCCTTTCTAGGATCTTTATTTTAAGAAGACGACATTTAATTCTCTTTATCGTAATAATATTTAAATAGTCGCGACACAAAACAAATAATCGTTTTGTTACGTTTATATTTCGACACACTTAAGAAAGTTTACATTTGGCAAAACTTCTTTTATTACCACTACTCCAAACAAATTATCTACTACATACAATTATACAAAGTATATAATATCAAATAAAAAGAAAACCAAAAGTCCTTTTCCTATTTCCTTGCAAAAAAATTGGATCCTCCTCCCACTTGTATTTCTCACCCATGTTTTTTCTTCCTGTATCACTTCACAATTTCAAAACCTTCCTTGTACATCACCTCCCATTAAATGGGGAGTACTTTGGTCCCCTCACTTGCCCTCACTACCCACCGTTATCAACCCATGGTCAAGAGAAAAGGACCCTCGATTCTCCCTTCCCTGCCAATATCGCAACCCCAAGTTTTCACCATTTCCCAACTAAGAACTAAACCCACAACTTAGTTACTATCTAACTAAATCCCTAACAAACCCTAACTAAGGCTTAACTAGTTACTTAACCCTAACACACCCTACTCTTTGCCTATAAATACTAACATCTTTCCTTCATAAACCCACACACAAACTCAACAAATATCTATCTCAAGGGAAAGTATAAGTCACTGAAGATGAGGCAGTAAGCAAGAGTTTCGGGTTGATAATCCAAAGATAACTAAAACACTCAAGTTGTTGACGTAGTTCTCTAAGTCCCATTCGATCATATCTTCGCCAAGTACTTAGGACCTTTCGTAAGTCCATCTTAACCCTCTAAAAACTTATACTTTGGTTGATGATAATACTTGCAAAACACTTAAAAACCAAGAACACGTATCAAACGATAAAGCTAAGTCACGGGCCAAAGGGTATGATATTTTTACGATCGTATGCTTTACTCAATCCTTTGTAAGAGCTAAGGTTTGAGGTGATAACTACATGACAACTGAAACCATCTAAAAAGACCTGTTAACGACCAAATAGAAGTATGAACTTAGGTAGTAAACAAGTGTAGTTAGGACTACATGTATGTATGTGCTCAAAATGTTGAAGTTGAAAACAAGAAGATCAAGTAATATTTTTGTATGTGCCATCGCTATGATTGTATGTTAGGGCTGCGTATATACATAACCAGGGAGTAGTCGTGTGCAAACTTTTTCTTTGAAATAGATGACCACACTTCTGTATGTAACCTGTGTCAACCAGGAAGAAACGCAAACCCTTTTTACTCTATGCAATATAAGCATACGACTAGTTTGATATACATGTGTGTCGTGAACATAACCCAACAACAGGAAGAAAACACCAAGAAAATACATATATATATGGGGTGTGTCGTTGAGTGATATGTGTCTTATATGTGTAACATGCATGCAACTTGTGCCTATCTTGAGTTGGGTTCCTCTGTTAAAACAGTGACTCAGAAAAACAGCACAACGCAAGAGATATGGCGTGTGGTTTAAATGGGAAGCCTTATGTTGTGTTGCATGATTGTATGTGTGTAATCATCAGCAAATGTATAATGTTTATCATGTTAACATAAATCACCAACAATGGAGTAAGTAGTAAAAGTTTCTGCATATGCACAGTGAACAAAAATAGCACAAACACTGGACACTTTTTCCATTCTTTTTCCTGTGGATTTACTGTGCGAAAGGTATGCATGCTATATGGCCTATATGAATTGTTGATTATATATGCATGTATAGGGTGTATGTGTAAAGCTAATGTAAGAGCAATGTATGACCATCCTTTCCTCTTTTGGGTACCTGTGGTCTAGCAACAAGAAACAGGGGGTCACCTTGCAATCTAGCTATATGAGACATTCATAATGTGAATTTGTATGCATGATAAGTTAATGGCATTGAAAACAAAGTGTCCATTCCTTTGTGTACTTGCGTTAACAGTAGGCCAAAAGTAGTAACCAAATAATAGCCACCCCATTCTTCCTTGGACTTACTGTATGCGTATATATATATGCTATGTGTATGTGATGTCATGTGTGTGTGCATGAAAAGATAACAGGAAATGCATCTCAATTTGTATGAGTGTGTATGTGTGAATGTTAAAATGGTAAAATGGTAGGTAGGTCACCCTCTTCTTTCTCCTTCTGTTTTCGCGTAGACTATCCTACTAGGGCAAACAGTAGTACTTTCTTAAAATGCTAGGATGATGTATTATTTCCCCCTATCGGGTTGCCCGCTGCGCACAATGAGGAATCACAACTTTCCTTTTGTTTAAAATGATAATGGTATGATATGTGAGTATATGTATGCGTGTGTATGTATGAATAAGGATACAAAATTGGGGGTCTTCTTTTGTTGCGTGTAAGACTAGGCTGACAAGCCACATGAAAAGAGCAAGGTACTTTCCTGTACATGTAAAGCACTAGTACTTTATAAAGGATTTCTAGCAACATGTGTGTAGGGTGAGGCGTAGGACCAAAAACAGTGGGAGAACTTCTTTCATTTTCTTGTCAACACAATTAAAGTATAACACAAGTATTTTACAATGGGAGTTAACCCGAGTCCCCTATTTCATGCTTAGATTTAACCAATCAAATAACTTTCGCCCAAAGATCTAAAATTACCTTGTGAAACTCGACACAGCCTAGTTTTCAAAACAACTTTCGGTTTGCCATAAAGTCATGAAACGAGCTCACAATAAACTGCCAAAGTTGGCCGATATCCACTTGTGTAAAATTGAACCTTACTTGTTGTATTTTATGTGTGAGTGCTCTACTTCACGTAATTAATTACTAGACTTAGAGACTTCATAAAAATATGATATTTATCAAATATCGACGCCCTCGCGGCCTAGTTTTTTATAGTGAGAGTCCGTTTATTTTTCGGACTATTATTCAATAAGTTATCGAGACCCGAACTTGACCCCGTGACTAATTTTGTTGAACGAGAAAAATGTATGAAAACATTTTATTTAAACAAGAGCAAGTATAAATCATCAACCAAGTGCTTGTACGATATTATTATTTGTATTTAGCCTAAGTACGGATATTTTACTTAGGTTGCGAGTAGATTGTTTGCGCATTGGTTTGCGTGCCTTGATTTATCGAGCTATCTTTCTTGATCGTATTTACTTCTTCATCAAGGTGAGTTTCATAGCCCCCACTTTTAAATTGTTTAACTATTTTGGGGTGATAACATTGCTTGTTTTAACGGATGAACATAAGTGCCTTAAAAACTCATACGTTTGCCTACATGATGTCTAAGTCCCGCCATCCTAAGTTGCTTTTAGCCCACTATCATGAACCGTTAATTACTTTGTGTAAGCGCGAATGTTATGGATAGATCTATTGGGATTAACCTCCCTATCTAATTTGGTTGTGTGACCAAAGTTAGATACACTTACATTTGAGTTGTTACAAATGCTGAAGGATGGGCATTTGCTTGGGCTCTTGTTATATATTGTTGGTTTAGGTTAACGCTTCGGTGTCATGAGCTTAGGCGTAGGTTATGAAAACGTATACTTTTGATTATAATCTTGTATTTGTTATAAGATTATATGTCGGTTGCCTTGAAAATCTTATGGTTCATCACACTATTTAATCTTAAACCTATGAACTCACCGACCTTTGTGTTGACGTTTTAGCATTGTTTTTCTCAGGTATCAAGACGGAGGAGTGACGTGGTTATGCTTGGGAGATTTAAATAAATGGTCGTGACTTGTATTTTGGATGTCCAAAACAATGTTGAAGTCTTTGAAAACTATGTTTTATTTGATCTTGTGTAATACGCTTCCGAACAAGTTTATGCTTTATTTAAATGAAAGCGACTTTTAAATAGTCGTTCTTTGTACCTACATCTTGTGATAGTCATGACCGTCGCACCCCATTGCGTTATCTTACTCTGATAAATTGGGGGTGTGACAGATTGGTATCAGAGCTGTAGTTATAGAGAACTAGGTTATCTTTTTACAAAATGATTTTTATAAACTTGAGTCAAAAATCTAATTTTGGAAAAATAATTCTAGACTATAACTAACTCAAAAATCTCCAAGAACCACTTCACTCCGCGTCTTCGATACAAGTAAGTTGCAAGTTAGTTTAATTTATTGGCTATGCTATTTGATATGAATTATTTGTGATCTAATATATTTTTGCACGTCGATATACAAAAATTTTGATATCCTTTAGAGATATGCGCTAGAACGACAATTAATACGATGTATGTACGTAACATCCAAATTTGGAGTGCTAATAACTTATCGCAATGGAAAACTAATATTGAAACACGACAGGATTATTTGAAAAATTTTATACGAGAGAGTTTTGGGATATATTTATTTTTACAAGTATTTACGAATTTAAAAGTTATTATTTTCGATCTAATACTAATACATGCCTTGTTTTGGCAGTGCTATGGCGACAACTAGTGACGAAACGATTTACATGGTGGAATCACCCAACGGACTACGACCAATGAGGATTGGTGAATCACCAGAAAATTCACCTGTACGAGAGCCACTCCCACTCCCACTCCCAAAGCCGATCATCTGCTATCAAAGACGAGGAAAGGCTAAGAAGGCTGCTTCCCCTTGCTCATCATCTCTTGCACCGAAAGGGTCTCCTATGAAACGCACAGCTCGAATATCAGTGAAGCACACCTATGTGGGGAAAAAGCTTGCTTCTAGAGACAAGGATACGACACCGGTTTGCTCCACCTATCTCTCCTTAGGACCTACCCCCCCAATGGAGGATGCTTCGATTTGGCCGAGGATGACACCCATTCCTCCACCTCCTAGAGCGGATTTACCCGAGAGTTCTACGGCCGCAAGAGTCCGTAGGCACCCTCGTCATCCCTTTGCTAGACTTGAGTCACTACGAGAGGAGATGGCCTACATCCTCCGCAATATGAGCATGCTCCCTAATGACTTGATGTGTAGGCTTGAGGAGTGTAGTAGTGATATTCTCACCTATTTGGGGGTTGCCAATCCCCCTGAGCTAAATCGTGTGACCGTCCTATCAAGGAGGATTGATGACTTGCGCTTCCAAGTCAATGGATTGCGCGACCTCCTCAATAGAGGATTGACTATGGTGACCGCTAGGATTGAGCGCATCGAGGGCCATTCCGACTAGTTGTCTTATTGTGTTTCTATTTCCTTTTCTTTTGTGTAATCTTTTGAAAACAATTCCCAAAACACTATGCTCTCTTTTTGTAAATCTTAATTCATGATGATGAATCGAATGTTGGGTTATGTTTATCACTTGTGAAACTTATGATATTTGTTGTGATATCATGAACTATATATATATGCTATGCGAAAACGTGATCTTATGAATTGTTATTTCTAACGCTCAATGTAATCTTTATTTAGATCAATGGCACCCGTTAGACGTAGAACAAGAGCAAATGCTAACGCAAACGCAAACCCCGCCGCTCCAATTGCTATCGACCCGGCCGTTCTTAATCAAATGATAGCGGACGGTGTGGCCGCCGCCCTCGCCGCCGCCGAAAGTACTCAAGAAGGGAACAATACCACTAACACCACGGCAACAACTACTCGTACATGCACGTACAAGGAGTTCAAGTCTTGCTTCACCGGTTCTTTCAATGGAACCGAAGGGGCCGTAGGTCTTGCTAGGTGGATCGAACGATTGGAAGCTCAATTTAGTGTGAGCAATGTAGCGGAAGGCGACAAAGTGAAGTACGGATCTAGTACTTTGATTGATGGCGCGCTAACATGGTGGAATATCCATGTTCGTGCCGTTAGCTTGGAAGCCGCTAATGCAACACCTTGGGCTCATTTTAAGAACATGCTCTACAAAAAGTATTGTCCAAGGAATGAGATGCAAAGGTTGGAAACAGAATTGTGGAACCTTCGTGTGAATGGTACGAACTTGATGCCATATACTCAAAGGTTCCAAGAGCTTAGGTTGATGTGTCCTGAGATGCTACCCACGGAGACTCGTGCCGTGGAAAGATATATGGTAGGATTGCCTTCGTCAATCCGTGGTGATGTCATCTCTTCGAAGCCAACCGATCTCAATGAAGCCATTGAAATGGCGAATGGCTTAATGGAAGCTATTATCTTGGACTCAAGTGATCACAAGAGAAAGTGGGAAGGAAACCATGGCCCTAATCATGGCAACTACCCCAACAAGCGCCAAGATAATGTGGCCAAGGATTTCAATCTCAATGGTGGCTCAAATTACCAAGGAAAGCAACCGTATTGTGCAAAGTGTGGTAAGCATCATCCAGGAGCTTGTGGTAAAACTTGCCACAATTGTGGTAAAGCCGGCCATTTTGCCAAAGATTGCCGTAGTGCCCCAAGACCGTTGAACCAAAGAGCCCCAACGGCTCCGAATGAGCGTTATGCGGATGTTACTTGTTATGGTTGTGGGGAAAAGGGACATTTTAAAAATAAGTGTCCTAAGGCTATCACCGTGGGTCGCGGAAATCAAATCCGTGGCAACAACAACAACCAAGCTCGTAAGAATCCGAAACAAAACCAAGGAGCTTCGGGTAGTGGAACAAGGGGAAATGGGAATCAAGCGGGAGCGATTGGTCGCGTATATGCTTTGGGAGCCGAGGCGGCTATCCAAGACAACAACGTCGTCACCGGTACGTTCCTCCTCAATAATCTTTATGCTTCCGTATTATTTGATTCCGGTGCGGATAGGAGCTTTGTATCTACTACCTTTAGCGAACTACTTAATGTGAATCCCGTAGCCTTAGGAGTAAGATATGATGTGGAGTTAGCCGATGGCAAGTCCATCTCCACTAATACCGTCCTTAAGGATTGCATTTTGAATTTGCAAAATATCCCGTTTCTTATCGACCTCTTACCAATTGAACTTGGAAGCTTCGACGTTATTGTTGGTATGGATTGGTTGTCTAAATACCATGCGGAGTTGCTTTGTCACGAAAAACAAGTTCGCGTTCCTTATGTAAGGCAAATTCTAACTATATTTGGAGAAAGAAATGGCGCGAAAAGCCAAACTCAATTATATGTCATCTCATGTACTAAAACCAAAAAGTACATCGAGGAAGGTCGTCCGATTTTTCTCATTCAAGTTACTAACAAGAAAGAAGCCGAGCCAAAAGAGAAGAAGATTGAAGATGTTCCGATTATTAAAGACTTTCCTGATGTTTTCCCCAAAGAATTACCCGGATTGCCACCACTCCGTCAAGTAGAATTCCATATCGAGTTAACACCCGGAGCCGCACCCGTCGCAAGAGCACCTTATCGTTTAGCACCCGCCGAGATGAAGGAATTAGCCGACCAATTGAAGGAGCTTACCGACAAAGGATTTATTAGGCCAAGTTCCTCACCTTGGGGAGCTCCGGTTCTATTTGTAAAGAAGAAAGACGGAACTTTTCGAATGTGCATCGATTATCGCGAATTGAACAAGCTTACCATCAAAAATCGTTATCCTCTCCCAAGGATCGACGATTTGTTTGATCAACTTCAAGGTTCGAGCATTTATTCAAAAATTGACTTAAGATCGGGTTATCATCAACTTAGAGTTCGAGAAGAAGATATTTCCAAGACGGCGTTCCGAACCCGATACGGTCATTTTGAATTCCAAGTCATGCCTTTCGGTTTGACTAATGCACCCGCGGTTTTCATGGATCTTATGAACCGTGTATGTAAACCCTACTTGGACAAGTTTGTTATCGTGTTCATCGATGATATCCTTATTTACTCTCGTAATAAGGAAGAACACGAGGAACACTTGAAAAAGATTTTGGAATTATTGAGGCAAGAGCATTTGTATGCTAAGTTCTCAAAGTGTGAATTTTGGATTCACACGGTTCAATTTCTTGGTCACGTGATCGATAGTAGTGGAATTCACGTTGATCCCGCCAAAATTGAAGCGGTCAAGGATTGGGCGACTCCTACTACACCCACGGAGATTCGACAATTCCTTGGACTCGCCGGTTATTATAGAAGATTTATCGAAGGATTTTCGAAGATCGCAAAATCTATGACGACTTTGACTCAAAAGAACAAGAAGTTTGAATGGGGAGACGATCAAGAATTGTCTTTCCAAACCCTCAAACAAAAGCTTTGTGATGCACCTATTATCGCACTACCCGAGGGTAGTGAAGACTTTGAAGTCTATTGTGACGCGTCAATTAAAGGCTTAGGCGCGGTTCTTATGCAAAGAAAGAAAGTTATCGCTTATGCCTCTCGACAATTGAAGCCGAACGAAGAAAACTATACCACTCACGATTTGGAATTAGGCGCGGTCGTTTTTGCTCTCAAGATTTGGAGACATTACCTTTACGGTACCAAATGTGTTGTGTTCACCGACCACAAAAGTTTACAACACATCTTGAATCAAAAAGAGCTTAACATGAGACAAAGACGATGGTTGGAATTGCTTGGTGATTACGATTGTGAAATTCGTTATACACCGGGAAAAGGCAATGTTGTAGCCGACGCTTTAAGTAGGAAACCTCGTGATAAACCCCTTAGAGTTCGAGCTTTAGTGATGACTATTGGGTTGAACATCCCCAAGAAGATCTTAGAAGCTCAACGTGAAGCTATTAAGGCGGATAACATTCATAAGGAAGATGCCGGAGGTATGATCACGAAGAAACTCGTTGCACGTACCGATGGAACGTTATGTCTTGAAGGTAGAAGTTGGCTACCACGATATGGGAACATGAGAAACATAATTATGCATGAGTCACATAAATCTAAATATTCAGTTCACCCCGGATCGGATAAAATGTACCATGACATGAAGATGTTTTATTGGTGGCCGAACATGAAAGCCGACATAGCTACCTATGTTGGAAAATGCTTAACTTGCGCGAAAGTTAAGGTCGAGCATCAAAAGCCATCCGGATTACTAGTCCAACCTAGAATACCGGAGTGGAAATGGGAAAGAATTACTATGGACTTTATCACTAAATTACCCAAGACATCCGCCGGATATGACACGATTTGGGTCATTGTGGATCGTCTTACGAAGTCCGCACATTTTCTTCCTATGAAAGAGAAAGACCAAATGGATCATTTAGCACGAATATATGTGAAAGAAATCGTTGCTAAGCATGGAGTGCCGATATCCATAATTTCGGATCGAGACGGTCGATATTGCTCAAGATTTTGGCAATCACTTCAAGAAGCTCTAGGAACACAACTAGATATGAGCACGGCTTACCATCCTCAAACGGATGGCCAAAGCGAAAGAACCATCCAAACTTTAGAAGACATGCTCCGAGCATGTGTGATCGATTTTGGAAACGGATGGGATCGTCATTTACCGCTTGTGGAATTTTCGTACAACAATAGTTACCATACGAGTATTAAAGCGGCACCGTTTGAAGCACTTTATGGTCGAAAGTGTCGTTCACCCGTTTGTTGGGCGGAAGTTGGTGATGCACAACTCACCGGCCCGGAAATAATTCATGAAACGACGGAGAAAATTGTCCAAATCAAGAGCCGTATGCAAGCGGCCCGTGATCGTCAAAAATGTTACGCCGACAAAAGACGTAAGCCATTGGAATTTCAAGTTGGAGACCTCGTCATGCTAAAAGTCGCACGGTGGAAAGGTGTCATTCGTTTTGGAAAACGAGGGAAGCTAAACCCACGATATATTGGACCGTTCAAGATCACGCAACGAATTGGTGAAGTCGCTTACCGTTTGGATTTACCCCAAGAACTTAGTCGCGTGCATAATGTGTTCCACATTTGCAATTTGAAGAAATGTCTATCCGATGAGACGCTTGTTATACCATTAGAAGAAATTCAACTTGACGACAAGCTCGTATTTGTTGAAGAACCCGTTGAGATTGTAGACCGTGAAATTAAACGACTTAGACAAAGCCGTATACCGATTGTGAAAGTGCGTTGGAATGCACAACGAGGACCCGAGTTTACTTGGGAACGCGAAGATCAATTTAAGCTTAAGTATCCTCATCTATTTAATTAGATATGTTTTGTCAAGATATGAGCTTCGGGTCGAAGCTCAAATTTAAGGGTTGTCGGATGTCACAACCGTGAATTTAAGACCTATTTAAATTATGTGAAACGCGTTAATTCGGGTTAGACTTGCGTGTCTATTGATGTCCCGATTGGTTACGCGAATTTTTGTACGAATTTGAATCTTTTTATGACAATCAAAATTTTAGTGAAACGTCTATTATTTATGTCGATCCTTGCTAGGATCTTTATTTTAAGAAGACGAAATTTAATTCTCTTTATCGTAATAATATTTAAATAGTCGCGACACAAAACAAATAATCGTTTTGTTACGTTTATATTTCGACACACTTAAGAAAGTTTACATTTGGCAAAACTTCTTTTATTACCACTACTCCAAACAAATTATCTACTACATACAATTATACAAAGTATATAATATCAAATAAAAAGAAAACCAAAAGTCCTTTTCCTATTTCCTTGCAAAAAAATTAGATCCTCCTCCCACTTGTATTTCTCACCCACGTTTTTTCTTCCTGTATCACTTCACAATTTCAAAACCTTCCTTGTACATCACCTCCCATTAAATGGGGAGTACTTTGGTCCCCTCACTTGCCCTCACTACCCACCGTTATCAACCCATGGTCAAGAGAAAAGGACCCTCGATTCTCCCTTCCCTGCCAATATCGCAACCCCAAGTTTTCACCATTTCCCAACTAAGAACTAAACCCACAACTTAGTTACTATCTAACTAAATCCCTAACAAACCCTAACTAAGGCTTAACTAGTTACTTAACCCTAACACACCCCACTCTTTGCCTATAAATACTAACATCTTTCCTTCATAAACCCACACACAAACTCAACAAATATCTATCTCAAGGGAAAGTATAAGTCACTGAAGATGAGGCAGTAAGCAAGAGTTTCGGGTTGATAATCCAAAGATAACTAAAACACTCAAGTTGTTGACGTAGTTCTCTAAGTCCCATTCGATCATATCTTCGCCAAGTACTTAGGACCTTTCGTAAGTCCATCTTAACCCTCTAAAAACTTATACTTTGGTTGATGATAATACTTGCAAAACACTTAAAAACCAAGAACACGTATCAAACGATAAAGCTAAGTCACGGGCCAAAGGGTATGATATTTTTACGATCGTATGCTTTACTCAATCCTTTGTAAGAGCTAAGGTTTGAGGTGATAACTACATGACAACTGAAACCATCTAAAAAGACCTGTTAACGACCAAATAGAAGTATGAACTTAGGTAGTAAACAAGTGTAGTTAGGACTACATGTATGTATGTGCTCAAAATGTTGAAGTTGAAAACAAGAAGATCAAGTAATATCTTCGTATGTGCCATCGCTATGATTGTATGTTAGGGCTGCGTATATACATAACCAGGGAGTAGTCGTGTGCAAACTTTTTCTTTGAAATAGATGACCACACTTCTGTATGTAACCTGTGTCAACCAGGAAGAAACGCAAACCCTTTTTACTCTATGCAATATAAGCATACGACTAGTTTGATATACATGTGTGTCGTGAACATAACCCAACAACTGGAAGAAAACACCAAGAAAATACATATATATATGGGGTGTGTCGTTGAGTGATATGTGTCTTATATGTGTAACATGCATGCAACTTGTTCCTATCTTGAGTTGGGTTCCTCTGTTAAAACAGTGACTCAGAAAAACAGCACAACGCAAGAGATATGGCGTGTGGTTTAAATGGGAAGCCTTATGTTGTGTTGCATGATTGTATGTGTGTAATCATCAGCAAATGTATAATGTTTATCATGTTAACATAAATCACCAACAATGGAGTAAGTAGTAAAAGTTTCTGCATATGCACAGTGAACAAAAATAGCACAAACACTGGACACTTTTTCCATTCTTTTTCCTGTGGATTTACTGTGCGAAAGGTATGCATGCTATATGGCCTATATGAATTGTTGATTATATATGCATGTATAGGGTGTATGTGTAAAGCTAATGTAAGAGAAATGTGTGACCATCCTTTCCTCTTTTGGGTACCTGTGGTCTAGCAACAAGAAACAGGGGGTCACCTTGCAATCTAGCTATATGAGACATTCATAATGTGAATTTGTATGCATGATAAGTTAATGGCATTGAAAACAAAGTGTCCATTCCTTTGTGTACTTGCGTTAACAGTAGGCCAAAAGTAGTAACCAAATAATAGCCACCCCATTCTTCCTTGGACTTACTGTATGCGTATATATATATGCTATGTGTATGTGATGTCATGTGTGTGTGCATGAAAAGATAACAGGAAATGCATCTCAATTTGTATGAGTGTGTATGTGTGAATGTTAAAATGGTAAAATGGTAGGTAGGTCACCCTCTTCTTTCTCCTTCTGTTTTCGCGTAGACTATCCTACTAGGGCAAACAGTAGTACTTTCTTAAAATGCTAGGATGATGCATTATTTCCCCCTATCGGGTTGCCCGCTGCGCACAATGAGGAATCACAACTTTCATTTTGTTTAAAATGATAATGGTATGATATGTGAGTATATGTATGCGTGTGTATGTATGAATAAGGATACAAAATTGGGGGTCTTCTTTTGTTGCGTGTAAGACTAGGCTGACAAGCCACATGAAAAGAGCAAGGTACTTTCCTGTACATGTAAAGCACTAGTACTTTATAAAGGATTTCTAGCAACATGTGTGTAGGGTGAGGCGTAGGACCAAAAACAGTGGGAGAACTTCTTTCATTTTCTTGTCAACACAATTAAAGTATAACACAAGTATTTTACAATGGGAGTTAACCCGAGTCCCCTATTTCATGCTTAGATTTAACCAATCAAATAACTTTCGCCCAAAGATCTAAAATTACCTTGTGAAACTCGACACAGCCTAGTTTTCAAAACAACTTTCGGTTTGCCATAAAGTCAAGAAACGAGCTCACAATAAACTGCCAAAGTTGGCCGATATCCACTTGTGTAAAATTGAACCTTACTTGTTGTATTTTATGTGTGAGTGCTCTACTTCACGTAATTAATTACTAGACTTAGAGACTTCATAAAAATATGATATTTATCAAATATCGACGCCCTCGCGGCCTAGTTTTTATAGTGAGAGTCCGTTTATTTTTCGGACTATTATTCAATAAGTTATCGAGACCCGAACTTGACCCCGTGACTAATTTTGTTGAACGAGAAAAATGTATGAAAACATTTTATTTAAACAAGAGCAGGTATAAATCATCAACCAAGTGCTTGTACGATATTATTATTTGTATTTAGCCTAAGTACGGATATTTTACTTAGGTTGCGAGTAGATTGTTTGCGCATTGGTTTGCGTGCCTTGATTTATCGAGCTATCTTTCTTGATCGTATTTACTTCTTCATCAAGGTGAGTTTCATAGCCCCCACTTTTAAATTGTTTAACTATTTTGGGGTGTGAACATTGCTTGTTTTAACGGATGAACATAAGTGCCTTAAAAACTCATACGTTTGCCTACATGATGTCTAAGTCCCGCCATCCTAAGTTGCTTTTAGCCCACTATCATGAACCGTTAATTACTTTGTGTAAGCACGAATGTTATGGATAGATCTATTGGGATTAACCTCCCTATCTAATTTGGTTGTGTGACCAAAGTTAGATACACTTACATTTGAGTTGTTACAAATGCTGAAGGATGGGCATTTGCTTGGGCTCTTGTTATATCTTGTTGGTTTAGGTTAACGCTTCGGTGTCATGAGCTTAGGCGTAGGTTATGAAAACGTATACTTTTGATTATAATCTTGTATTTGTTATAAGATTATATGCCGGTTGCCTTGAAAATCTTATGGTTCATCACACTATTTAATCTTAAACCTATGAACTCACCGACCTTTGTGTTGACGTTTTAGCAATGTTTTTCTCAGGTATCAAGACGGAGGAGTGACGTGGTTATGCTTGGGAGATTTAAATAAATGGTCGTGACTTGTATTTTGGATGTCCAAAACAATGTTGAAGTCTTTGAAAACTATGTTTTATTTGATCTTGTGTAATACGCTTCCGAACAAGTTTATGCTTTATTTAAATGAAAACGACTTTTAAATAGTCGTTCTTTGTACCTACATCTTGTGATAGTCATGACCGTCGCACCCCATTGCGTTATCTTACTCTGATAAATTGGGGGTGTGACAACTTGGTTGTTGTTTATTGGTTCTATTGGTTTGGTATCTGTTTACCTGGTGCTAAGTATTCATTATATGCAAGTTTTGTGGCTTGAAACAACCAAATTATGGGGACCCCTAGATCTAAGGGTAGAATAGGGTTAACAAGTGTTAAATTCTGGTTAACTTAATCAGGGAAAGAGATTTGAAGGCTTAAAATTGGATTGGTGGTCAAATAGATCAGCAAAAGGATTTTGGATAATCACTTTTGCTTATCAGAAACTTTTGGTGCTTGAATCTGCTTATTTACTTTGATCCATTGCATAAAACAAGTTTATTTGTGCTTATTGGATTTCATTATAGCTTGTGTATGCATTTGGTTCAATTTGGTTGGCTTATTCATGCTCAAACTGCTTATTTGTTCATAACTGCTTATTTTCAAGGTCTTTGCAATATCTGTGAACAGTTTGCTTATTCAGGGCTTATTGAGTGAACCAATTTGTGATTTCTTTGTTGATATAGACTCCTTGTGATTCACTGATCACTAGGGTGCCCTTGTTTCCATTTGAATCCAACTGGATCTCTCTAAAAAGGCAAGTCAAATAGTCAAAGCAGGGGGAACTCCTTTCCCCTGTTGCTAGCCACTGCTAGTGTTATTTCAACTGGTGCTTATCAATAAGCTATTCTATATTTTTTAACCTGCAACAACTTTGAATTTGTAATAGGTGTCACTTATTTGACCCATTTGTTCATTCTGGAGCATTTGAGGGTTTGACTTTGAGGTTTGACTAGAAAACCAAACACTTTGACTTTTAAATAAGTGCTTATCAGCTTATTGTGCTTATTTGGCTTGGCTTATTGAATTTTTCTTTGTTGATTTGTCTTTATTAAGTCATTTAGAGTCTTTTGCAACTTATTAGAAGGTCTGAGGTGGTGTAGAACTCCAAGTTGACTATTTTGTCTTTTAGTGAAAATGTTCTTGACTTATTTTTGGCTTATTGAGTGTGCTTTTTCAAAATTCTTTTCACAAATATCTTAGGCATCTCAAAATAAGATTGTGTGTTTATGTAGAGCTTATGGCATTGGCTTATTGCTTAATGGGCTTATTGGCCCAATAAGAATAAGTTGTTGACTATTTAAGCTGTGATAAGCTCAAAATCAGCTTTTGGGCCTTCAGACTTTTGTGTTTAGAATTGAATTTTGAGTCAGATAGGGGTTTTTTCAGGTCATTTGGGCCTAGTTTGACTTTTTGGGCCCAAAAGCCCATTAAGGTTGACTGTTTTTGCTTTTAGCCCATTTGGGGGCCCATTAGGGGTATTTTGGTAATTTCAATTTCATTTTCTGATTATTTAGGTTAAAATAAACTAGTTTGCAAGTTTTTAGAATATTTTATAATTTTTGGATTTTTAATATTATTTTATTATTAAATTTCAAATTTCACATTTTTGTACTTTTTATATTTTTCTTAGGTTTAATATATTAAAATAGGATTTTTGCAACTCTTAGATTAATTTTATTGTCATTAGATTAATTTTTATAATTATTTTAAGTTTAAATAGTTTTTAAATCATTTTAAATAGTTTCAATTAGTTTAAAATTTTATAAAATAGTTTTTAATCTTTTTAGGTCATTTTAGAGGTTTACAAGGTGAAAAATCTTTATTTGGGCTTTTTGATAATTAATTTGATTTTTAGGGCTTTAATTAGCATTTAAAAATTAATATTTAATTAATTAAAAGGTTTGAAAAAAGTTTTGATCATTTGTAAACTCTTAGTTTAATTAATTTGATTTTTTGTAATTTTTTGGGAATTTTTAGAATTAATTTTTATTTTAGCTCTTTTTACGGTTTTACGTTTAGTCGTCGTAGTAATTAATTTCACGTCTTCGTCATTCTATTTTCTCATCCCCTTCTTTCAAATATTAATCTCAAATCTTGTCACATTTTAGTCACACACATATACCTCCTTCGGAAACGAACTTAATTTCGTTATTAGTACACGGTTTTCCTAAATCGTCGTATTTAATACTTATCGCTCTTATACGCTCTTTTTCCTAAAAGAAGTATTTTTACCACAATCATTTTGGCACCGCTGCCGGGGAGGTATGTCGTGATTAATTTGTCTTGTTGTTTTTATGATTAACCAAAAATAGTATTTGTATTAGCAGAAATCTACTAATACGTATTATCGGTTTTTTCGTTTTTCTTGTGATATTATTATTACTATATTGTATTAAGTATCACAATCAATACAAAATATCTCCAAAAGTGTGATAACACAACCTTAATTGAGATTTGATCTCCTAATTATTGTATTCGAATCTCAAACAAAAGAAAAAGGCAAAAATAGATAAATACTTTCGTGAAGCTCGATTTTGATAAATGAAAACTATAAGGTGGGTATAAGGCGGGTATTATAAAATATACCCTAGGGAAAAAGGCTCTTAAGTGCTTCGCGCCGCCTCATTTCCCCGCTTGGTTGTGATTATTTTGAGATTTAAGGCTAATCGAGGGTTTTGCCGCCCAAAGTATTATTACCTATCATATATCTTTGCTTGGTTTTCTTTGTGATTAAACCCTCTTGAACAATTTGGTTTTCACCAAAGTTCTAAAGTCATTCGAAGGCGTTCACTCCACGTGATTCGAGGAGAGATTTGGTAGATTGTTGTCTACGAAGATACACAAAATCCAAAAAAAATTAAAAACAATCAAAAACACAAAAAAAATTGAAAGTTCACAAAACACCCAAAAAGAATCTTCCTTGCTCACCTCCCATTCTTCGTGAAGTTTATGCAAAATCGTAATAAAGCAAAATGAGCTCGTAAACGTCGTCAAAGTCAAGGAAAACAAGAGCCGTTGATTGAGAAACAAACTACAATTGTTGAACCTATTGTAGAACAAGAAGTCATCATGGTTAATCGTACTATGATGGAGTTGCTTCAAGTACCCGCCGAGGGTTTTGGAGAAGCTATTGTTATTCCCGCCATCCTTGCGGAGAATTTCGAGATTAAAACGGGTTTAATGTCGATGTTGCAAGCAAATAAGTTTTGATGTCATGAGAAAGACAACCCGCATTACCACATACGGAATTTTAATCGTCTCACCGCAACTAGCAAGTTTAAGGATGTTCCACATGACGCCATTAAGATGATGTTGTTTCCATACTCGTTAGATGGACCCGCAAAAATTTGGCTCGAGAAAGAACCGCCAAATTCGATTTTGACATGGGGTGATCTCGTTTCTAAGTTTGTGAACCAATTTTTTCCACCATCTAAAACAACACATTTGAAAAATGAGATTTCAAGGTTTACACAACGTAATAATGAGAGTTTTTCAATGGCATGGGAACGATTTAAGGAAATGTTACATGAATGTCCACACTATGATTTTTCGGAATTGCATCAAATAGATACTTTCTATAATGGGCTTAATGATCATGAACGAGATTATTTGATTGCCGTCGCGGGTGGTAAATTTTTGTGCAAAACGATGAAGCTTTAAATATAATCGAGAATAGATCTAAGGTTTATAACCCTCGTAACACACCGAGTGTTGCCAATATGGGTTCGTCATCGTCGTCATCGTCACATTAATGCCTTACATGATGAAGCTAATGAGTAAAATCGGTTTTTCGATAGGTTTTCAAATCTTATGACTCATTGGAAAGCACAAGATCCTTTGAATTCCGCTTCGGTTAAAGCGGTTGAAAAGGGTTGTTGTCTTGTGGTGGAGCTCATGATCTTTCCGAGTGCATTACCGCCGGTGGTAACACTTCGAGTGCTTACGTAGCAACGGGAACTTACAACCAAAACGGCCAAGGTTCCCGCCCAAATCAAGCTCCACCAAATCAAAATGTTAATAATTATCGAAACAACAATCAAAATGGTGGTTATCAAGGAAATTCACGTAACTATAACAAAGGGAATTATCAAAGTAGGAATGTACAAACTGTAAATCAAAACGAAAACCGTGATTTTCAAAACACTACACAAGATTTTCAAAATGCTCACACTAAAAATCTTCAAGGAGAATTTTTGGATTATGCTAAAGCAAATGATGCTAAATTTGATAATATGTAACGTGAGATGATTAGCTTAAGATCCGAGTTGAAAAACGAGCTTAAAAACAAACTTGCTAATGAACTTAAGACTCATGCTAATAAAATGGAAGGAAACGTTCAACGTCTTCAACAAAATCAACAAAAGATGCAACAAGGACAACATGAGATTAAGCAAGAATTGTTAAAAGCGGATTTAAGGCTATCAAAATTTGAAGACCGAATGGCAAAAATGTTTGAAGCAATCATGTGTAGACCCTCTTCCTTGGGTGGTCTTCCTAGTGATACTATTGCAAACCCGAATGGAGAAATGAAGGTTATTACTACACGAAGTGGTAAAACTTTCAAGGAACCAACCTCTCGTCCAAATACTTCTACGGAGAAGGAAATCGAGAAAGAGCCCGAGGTGATGGCCGAAAAGGAGCATATCACAAGCCCACGAAGTATCGCTCATGCCACACCTACGGTTTAACCAATACCAATCATGGAACCCGAGATTCCAAGGCCGTTTCCTAATGTCCAACCCACACCACCCTTACCTTACCCTTCGAGACGAAACAAAGAGAAATTGCAAGAACATAACAAACAACAAATCGAGCTTTTTATAAAAATGTTTCAACAAGTTCATTTTGATGTAAGCTTAGCCGACGCGCTGTTATATATGCCTCGTTTCGCTTCCACTTTAAAAGTATGATGAATGATAAGGAAAAGCTTTCAAAGCTTTCTAATTGTTCTCGGTTTATCTTAACCGCATACTGGAAAAAGTTGGTGACCCCAGAAAGTTTCTCATTCCTTATGATATACAAGATATGAAAGAATGCCTCGCCTTGGCCGATCTTGGTGCGAGCATTAATTTGATGCCATTTTCCATTTGGAAATCGCTTTCGCTTCCGGCTCTTACTCATTCGAACATATCTATCGAGATGGCCGATCATTCTACGATTTAGCATGTGGAGTAGCAGAGGATGTTTTCGTGAAAGTGGGGAAGTTCTACTATCCCGTTGATTTTATAGTAGTTGACATCCCCACGGATCCTCAAGTTCCTTTGATTTTAGGTCGTCCATTTTTAGACACCTCGAGATCGCATATCGACGTTCATGCAAGAACTATTACTTTGAGATTCAATGAAGAGGAACTTGTTATAAACGCTACTCAAAACTCAAAACCTTCTCATGTTTATGCAATCGCTACCATCAATCACATTGACTTAGTTGATGTGGTTTTCGATGAGTTTTCACAAGAAGTGTTAGGTTTTTCCGATAGTTCGTCAAGTGGCAATCCCACTATTTTGGATCCGATTCTTGCTAATTCTACACCAAATCTCACTCCCTTCCAAGGAGGCCATTTTACTTCAAATGAAATCGACAATGAAGATGAAGTGATTATTAGTGATGATACTTCTATTCCACCATTTCTTCCGCCGATGGAAGTTATGAGTGTTGAGCAAAAATCTTCAATCGAGGAACCGCCTATCCTTGAATTGAAAGATCTTCCATCTCACCTTGAATACGCATTCTTGGAAGGTTATGACAAGTTGCCGGTTATTATTGCAAAATGTCTTGCTAATGATGAAAAAACCGCGCTCTTGAAAGTTCTTAAAGCTCATAAAGGGGCAATTGCGTGGAAAATTTTCGACATTAAGGGTATTGACCCAAAATTTTGTGCTCACAACATTTTAATGGAGGAGGACTACAAACCCGCAATTCAAAGTCAAAGAAGGGTAAACCCCAAAATTCACGATGTCATAAAAAAGGAAGTTTTAAAACTCCTTGACACAGGAATGATTTATCCTATGTTCGATAGCCCATGGGTGAGCCCAATCTATTGTGTCCCTAAAAACGGAGGAATGACCGTTGTGCCTAATGAAAACAACAAGTTAATTCCCACTTGTGTTGTGACCGGTTGGAGGGTGTGTATTGACTACCGAAAGTTAAATGACGCCACTCGTAAAGACCACTTTCCTTTGCCCTTCATGGATCAAATGTTGGAGCGACTCGCGGGAAATGAATTCTATTGCTTTTAAGATGGTTTTTCCGGTTAATTTCAAATCCCTATCGACCCTCGTGATCAAAAGAAGACTACGTTCACGTGTCCTTATCGAACGTTTTCTTATCGAAGGATGCCTTTCGGACTTTGTAATGCACCGGGTACGTTTCAACGGTGTATGATGGCTATTTTTCACGATATGATCGAGAAGTCGATGGAAGTTTTTATGGATGACTTTTCGGTGTTTGTCAATTCGTTCACGTCGTGTTTATATAATCTCGAGCAAATGTTAAAACGTTGTGAAGAAACCAATCTTGTGCTTAATTGGGAAAAATGTCATTTTATGTGTAAACAAGGAATCGTCTTAGGACATAAGGTTTCAGAAGCGGGGATTGAGGTCGATAAAGCTAAGGTAGACGTTAAAGCCAAGTTACCTCATCCCAAAACCATTAAGGGAGTTAGGAGTTTCCTAGGCCACGCGGGCTTTTATCGTCGTTTCATCAAAGAATTTTCGAAAATCTCTCGACCTATGACACACCTTCTCGAGAAGGATAATCCTTTTAATTTCAATGAGGATTGTGTTAGAGCTTTCAAAACTCTCAAAAGGAAACTTACCGAAGATCCCATTCTTGTTGCTCCTAATTGGGAATTACCCTTTGAAATCATGTGCGATGCAAGTGATTATGCTATAGGGGCCGTCTTAGGGCAACGTTATGAAACGCATTTCCGTCCTATCCATTATGCTAGTAAGTTCTTGATCGTGGCTATGGACTAATTGACTCGCTGGATAGAAGCTAAGGCGGTGGTAACAATCACGGGCAAACAGGTAAAAAAGTTTGTTTAGGAAAATATTGTATGCCGTTTTGGTTTGCCAGGGGAGATCATCTCGGATAACGGAAAGCAGTTTGCGGATAATCCGTTTAAGGATTGGTGCGCGTCGCTGAACATCAAATGGCGATTCGCATCAGTTAAGCACCCAGACTAATGGTCTAGTAGAGCGGGCGAATCGAAGCCTAGGTGAAGGAATAAATGTGCGCTTAGACGAAAGAAGCGCCAAATGGGTAGACGAACTGCCACATGTTCTATGGTCACATAGGACAATAATCAAAAAAGCTAATGAGGACACTCCATTTGCACTGGCCTATGGCACCGAGGTTGTTATCCCAGCAGAAATTGGGATGCCAACAATCCGCACGGCGGAAGTTAATGTCGTCACGAACGATGAGCAACTCTGGGTCAATGTAGACTTGTTAGAAGAAAAAAGGGAGGTGCCAACTATCAATGAGGCTAAATCTAAGGCACGCATGAAAGCTTATTACGACTCAAAAGTCAAAGGTGTTTCCTTTCGACTGGGGGATTTTGTCTATCGTGCTAATAGGGGAAAAGTTGGTCCAAAGTGGGAAGGGCCGTATAAGGTCACAGAAGCTTTAGGGCTAGGCACGTACAAGTTGTGTGATAAGGATGGCCGTGACTTACATCGTACATGGAATATTTGCAACCTTAAAAGTTGCTATCTCTGAAAGGCTACGACCTCCGCATGGACACTTTGATGTAATCAGCTTCAATAAAGATCCATGTATTTTTTGCTTTTGTGTTTTCTAGGTTCTATTTGTCTTAGGATTATAATTCCGTCAAAATATCTTAACCGTTATAATAAAATGTCGTGGTGCCTAGCAAGCTCCGCGTCTTGTTCTTGTGCAAATTATTGTCTTGTGTCCTTAGAATTATTTTGTATACCCTTATGTGTTATTTCTAATTCATATGCATTCATTCATTGAGCCGTACATGTACTATTCGCTTGTCGCATAAGAGGGATGCAACCCTTGTGACGTGGATCACGTATCCTTACTAGACACCTTATTTACAAGACGTTGTAATAAGTTCCCACATGTCGTACTCACATAGTGGCGGACGTGATAAAGACACACACTGCACGTCTAGTAAAATATAGACTTAGTGTTATTCTTAACCAAGTCGTGACACGTCATGCACCAGATACATGATATCTAAGAATAAAACACAAGTTTCAAATATACAAACAAAAGTCGTCGTGATTACCATGGACATGTATCTTCATAAATATTCTAAGTGTTTCAACATGAAATTACAAATTAAAATCGTGAACAACCACGGAAAAATATAACAAGTGTTCACAACTGACAAACAAAACAGAAGGCAAGAACTCCCCTATTTCTCTCTAACCTTCGGCTATCAATGCACGAAGTACTTCACCACGGGCCTCCTACCCGCTACGCGTTGTGGCTAGGTTGGTCTCCAACGCCTCACCCAGCGTTTTCTCACCCTTCACGACCTTTAAGTTCGCATCATAAATTGGAAGGGTGAGCTGGCTGGGGTCCGGTGTAATATGGGCCTGAGGATCTTCTTTGCTTTCTGACCCTACACAAGGGGACAACTTCGCCATAATATCCTCATTGGTGGCGTCCTTCATTGCCTTGAGGTCAGACCAGAAAGGGTACTCCATATCCCCTAGGACGACCATGGATGCAGTCATCTTTGCCTCAGCCCAGGGTTATAGTAGGCATGCTTGGTGATGTCTTCATTTTTGCTTATTAATTCAGCAGCCTTAGTCAAACCTTCGTGCCTACCGTGGTCAATTCCATCTGACACGACATCAGCAAATGACTATACGAACTGTGGCACCTCCATCACTCTCATCACGGCCAGGCGCGTCCCTTGGCCCACCATCCACCTACGACCAGCAATGGCCGTAAGAAGTGGGGGGCACAACACTTCGGCATAATCTGTGGCCAGGGCGCTCAGTTCATGCTCCACCTTGCTCAGGGCCTCGGCCATTTGCCTCTCCATTTCGGAACGATCCTTGGTGAACTCTTCCTTCAGAGCTTCCTCGCCCTTCACCAACGACCACATCTTCTCTAGCTCTTCGGTTAGGGCGGATTGTAACACCCCACCATGGCGGAATATGGGGCGCGACGTATGGATATCATCACAACAAATGGTGTCTCTATAGAGAAAACTAAAATGCATATATAATGTCATAAATGGCGACACAAATGTCATGACAATATCTCAACATAGCAGGAGTCTAGGTAAGTAGTTAACAGTCCTACCTCTTACCCAAGACAAACAGTTAACACTAACAATCAACATATAGGTTCATAGTATCACTATTGAAAGAATCAGAAAGAAAATAAACTAAGAAGGAACGGGGATCTCCTTCTAAATGCATTCCTACTCGACTCCAATCCTAGCCACATATGTTCTCACGCTTAACCATGTTATCACCTGAAAGAGACACCAAAACACGTCAACATAATGTTGCTGAGAGTCATAGGTTTAGACTCCAACGCCAAAACAAACCATAAGCTGTGAATAATAACCAAATTTAAGAACATATGGACAATGTGATACAAACATGCATTAACAACTAATATCCAAGATTTATCAACTCAAACCAAATCCAAATCCAAATCCAAATCCAAATCCAAGGCTCTCAGCCTTACCTAACACCATGGTCCCATAGATGCTCACACATCTATGTACCTCCCCAAGGCCCCGCCTTTTCAACATCCCCTTGGTACCAAGTTAAAACATAAAACAATCAAGAATCAACTAGCAGTTAATCACATAGGTATACACAAGTCCATCACCAAGCACAAAGCATTCAAAGCATAATTTATAAAACAAGACAGTGTCTCTTCCATCCCATATGGAATTCAAAATCATTGATAAACATGGGACTATGAAACTCACCTGATTGAGCTTCTCGAAAAGTTCGCACACTAGCAAAAGCTAACAAACAAAAACACATAATAAAAACATGAACCAATCACTAAGATGGCTCATCAACCTATGATGGACATCTAACCTACTACCATATATACACCTTATTTATATGCTCTAAGCATCTCATTACACCCCTCTATAAAGCCCTTAACTCGTTTTACTTCATAACACATCCCGTTAATATTTTATCAAAAACAGTCTCAGTTTTAGGTCTCCAAACTATAATCCAAACGCCTACCTAAACACACCCATGATCTTTGTAAAGGGAATACTTATTCCCTTACATATGTTAGCTAACTCCTCTCATTTGCCCCAACCTTAAAGCAACTGTTAAGGCCCTGATATATGTATATATACTTTCGCCTATCCAGAATTCACTGATTTTAAACATATGAAAAGTTTGTTATGATTAGGGGGTCTTACCCTAACCCATTTTCTTAGACACAATGCAGATACCTTCTACAATATATAAAAAACTCTCACGTTCTTTTGAATGTCCAATTGTACTCTTAAGTACCCCAAATGATCCAAAACTTTAAAAGAAAACAGTCTGACCCGAAAGCAGTTTTGACACCCGACTGATGTAACCTGCTTTTGACCCACTTCCCAACCTCCAATTTAGTTTTCGTTTCTTGATTTAGAAATCCAACTCAATTATCTTTCCAGGGCTAGCTTGATCGCATCTTGAATGTTCCTAGAACTCTAGATATGATCAAAACAATGACACCAAAATTCTGCCCAGTTTTTAAAAACGAATTTAACCTAATTAATTAACCTTAACCCCAATAATTACAAGCCCTAATTTATGTAATCATTATAACATCATTATTATAACATTATTATACTATTTTTAAATTAAACCCTAACCTAAATCCATCATAAGATGATTAAGAAAATATTAAAACAATTTAATTAAAAAGGGTTATGAAGGTTTTACCTTTAAATTAATTGAAGATGAAAAAAACCCAATTTTATGAAGAACCCTAATTCTTCTCTACAAACCGTCGACCCTTTTTTTATTATCTCCAGGGATTTATGATTTTTATTAGTTAATAATATAATATATAGGGTGTGGGTGAATTCTAATCCAACCCAAACCCAACCTTCCTTTTTTAGTTTTTTCCTTTTTTTCCTCCTTTTCTTGCGTCCAAAACCGACCTACCCTCCCCTAATTTCGTTTTTTTTCTTTTTATTATTAATACATGTATTAATAATATTACCTTAATTTTCCTTAATTTATTTCAGCTCCTAAAGCCTCCAAAACCTCAAAACCATAAAACTAGTCAGTTTTTACGCGAATACCGTAAAAGACGTAAAATATACAGTTTTAAAAAAAATCTCAAATTTTGAAATAAACTTTATAACTAAGTCCTAAGTGACTTAAAACCATCCAGAAAAATACTCACATTCCTAAATACCTCTTCCGAGACCTCTAAATGCAAAACCCTAAATCGTAAAAATACGATTTTCTATGATACATATACGTATACGTAAAACCACCAAATAACACCATCTCATTTCATACTCACTACATTGTGAGCTCATGAACATGAAATAACCGTTCCTCGATTTACTTATGAGTACTTTATACCTATATACGATATCCACACCAACCTCGTTCATGCAAAATAAACATGTAAACACACAAATCAAATAGCCACACATAAATTATCCTTAAAATAAGACCAAGTGACGAACCTCAAAACCACGGTTGTCACATCACTCCCTCCTAATAGAAATCTCGTCCCGAGATTTACTCCTTAGGATCGTCATTATCGATTAGCTGAGGATACTTGCTCCTCATAAATTCCTTCCCGTTCCCACGTGAACTCTCGTCCACGTTCCAAATTCCATCTACCCATAACTACGGTATATTACCCTTTTCCAACGTCCTAGCTTCACGACCCAAAATCTTTACCAGCTCTTCGATAAAACGAAGACTCGTATCCATACTAATATCATCTAACGGTACTTGCAAGTCAGTTCTTGCTAAGCATTTCCTCAAGTTTGATACATGAATACGTCAAGCACACTACTCAATTCCTCCGGTAATCTCAACCTATACGCCATTAGCCCAATACTTTCAAGGATTTCATATGGACCCACAAATCTAGGTGCTAACTTCCCCTTTCTTTCCAACCGCATCACTCCTTTCCATGGTGAAACCTTTAGCATAACTTTATCTCAAATCTCAACGGCTTACGCCTCTTGTCCGCATAGCTCTCTTGTCGGTTCTTTTCTATTTTCAACCTCTACTTAGTCACTGCCACCACCTCCATAGTTTTCCGATCCACCTCCGGTCCAATACGTTGGCTGCTTCTAACTTCATCCCACTGTATCGGTGATCCACCTCATCACCTATGAATTAACTCCAGCAGTTTCTACTACAATTCCTATCACCATACCTAACGGCTTCTATCCTCTACGTATTTTCCATCATTCGAAAGTTCTCCCAACTTTAATCACACCCCAATGGTATATGCATGATTGCATAACAAAAAGCTTCCCATAATATTCACAAGAAGCCTGTCATAACCCCCACCTTATCCTTGCTTTCCCATGCTCGGCACCAAGTAACTAACCATCCTTCATACTAACATATGTTACACCTTTTCTCTAGGTGAACGGTCCATTGTTTGTGACTACCAACCTCTTGCTCTAACGGATTTCCCTTCCTTATCACTTCACTATCTTGACAACCTCTTGCTCCCTCTAATCATTCTTCCTCAATACTACTTTTTGCTTGTCTTTCCACAATCTTAATTTCCATACCATCTTATATCTGGTCTTCAGCCTATAAATTAGGCGTTTCCTCCTTTATTCCCTACATCCTCATCAATGGGGAACATGCCCCTATCGTCGGTGACTCTCTCGTTGTAGGATAATTCTTCCTAATATAATGCGTTCTCCAACTATCTCCAAATCTCACGCTAATGCTCTAGGCGTCTTTCTCAATTACCTCTATAGTATGCTCATACCAACCATTAGTCTATCAACGGTATACTACGCTTGCTTCCCATCGTTTCTTCCCTTGCCATAATTCTTCATAAGGCATTCCATACATGTTAGGCTAACTTTTACGCAAAACCCTCTATTCCATCACATCCGTACGCAATCCTTCCAATTTCTCAACTACGTGACTTCTCATTCCTCTTGAAATAGGTGATGAATTAGTCAGTCTATCGACTATCACCCAACTCTCAACGTACTTAATCCTCCACCGCATTATGTATCCCTTCCACCAACTTCTTCCTTACATCGCCCTTTCTAAGCTACTCCTATCTATGTAGGAAGTACAGTCTACGTCTATTTCCTCCCTACGATTGTCCAAGCCACGCAACATAAATGTTGACGCGTTCTCTGCTTTAGACAACTCAACTCGTGCAACCTACATCCTTTATCCAAACCGCCCTAATACGTCATCCCTATAGTTCAAGTTCGTCTCAGCTTCACCTCATTCTTCTTATTCCATGTCTCATCGACCATGCTTGTCTTTCCCAGATGGTACTTGGCCTTGCAATTTTCTTTCGTCACTTAACTCCACCCATCACCTTTGTCAAATGTTCAATCAAGATGATTGAATATGTGTTGGAGACGTTCATGATCCTTATAGATCATTCTCTACGTCTCGTACACCAAATGCCTCTAGCATTCTAGGCAAATATAACAGTCCAACTCCACTGACTAAGTCTTGTCTAGTTCTTCTAAATCTTTCGTTCCTGCATCGTATAAGCAATCACCTTTCTTTGTCGTTCCCGTACACCTCTAAATCCTTGCTCCACGTATCGTCATGCTTCGTGAATTCAGCCAGTCCTTCCGATAATGCCAAGATCTGCTCATTATCCAATCCACCTCTTCAGCCTCCAAAACGCTTCCTCATCCTTCTTCACTTCGCCCTTGCTGGTTCTATGATACGCCATCATCTCTAACTTCTCATCATAGTAAACTTAATACTAAAACCCACACTTGAAAATATCACGTATAATTCCCTTTCCTAACAACTCCAAAACCAACTCATAATTCGCCTCACTCTCTTTCTAAGATTTGAGTAGATCAAGATGTCGTCGATGCTCCCGATGATAACTCGTTTATACACGTTCATGCACACTCGGTTCATTGACTCCATGAAAACCGCTAGTGCTTTGGCGAAGCCCAATGCATAACCGTAAACCCAAAGTGTTCATACAACATCCTTAGCAGTTTCAACTATGTCCTCCTTGCACCCTCTCTTAGCGGCAATACGAATAAATTCCTACCTCGTTCTACTTGCAAAATTCTACACGCATCTTAAATGACCGGTACTTCCTCTCATGAGACCACTCAACCTCTTTCCACATCCAATCTACTACTAAGAAACTCAACTTTTATCTGGCATTCCTTGCAATTTCTAACAGCTCTTGTTTTTAAATCACTCCATCAACGATTTGCCTTGGAAAGGCACTGACTACAACTCCTCTCACGTCCCCCACTTGCTCTGTTTATGGTTCTACCTCACAGTAATAGGCAAACCTACTAAATCTCAGGAAATTTTCGGAATACTTACATGCCTTACGAACAATCATAAATACCTTTGAGGTATTATATCCCCTTCCAACACTCTCTATGGCCCGTTACTTGTGCTAATATGCATACATTACACATATATCTATTCATCTCCCTTGGCACTCCTAAGAGACATCATGACCACATTAGTTCGTCTAAAAACTTCTTTCCTCCCCACTAAGGGCAATCCGACCGTTCTCTCATGGCCACCTACTTAATCGTGTAGGCACGACCAAGTCTTTTATATGACTACCTCAATGCTCCCAAACCATACGAAACCAAAACTACATCCTGAATCCACCAGATACGATCGACGAATCAAACCCACGGATAACTAACGACATTTCACGTGCACCAATTAAAACCAGTCAAAAACCACGACACTCAAAAGAAAACTCAAATCCAAAACGTGTATCAATTCAAAATGACCCATGACAATGAAAAAAAAATAATCCAAGAAACACCCAATGGCAAGCAAAACATATTACGCCCCGCGACATATTACTTAAACCGTGCAAAAGATCGACTTTTCCAAAAGAATATATATATATATATATATATATACACACTTACCTCCCCACATCTATGTGACTCAAACAATCTACAAACAACCCTCTTGACGAACTCAAAACTCAACTCGAAGACTAGGTATCCCGTGCATCCCAAATCATAAAAATAAACTACTATTCAAACTCAACCTTTAACCCGACACTTGTACAATATTTTCGGCCAGGATACTGACCTCACATGACTATACATTCTGAATATTTGAAAAGTACGTTCCGAGTACATAATTTTTGGCTTTTGAATCACTAAAAAAGCTCTAAAAACGAACAAGTTATCACCAAAACAGTTTTATATTAATGAAAGATAAAATTGTATGTGAAATCTTCATAAACTCAATTTAACCTTGCATTAATAATTATAAATGACGTGAATCGGTTAAACCTAATTATATAAAATATGTAAGTAGAAGGAAATTTTACTTCGCTTTATTTTAAAGAAAGTCTTTTAGAATTTGAAATAAATAAGTGTTGATTAAAAAGAAATCTTATGTTACATCTTGTTTCAAACACAACTCCAACACCTTACCCTTATTTTACCGAATACAACCAACTATCTAACCCTATAATAGATTTCCAAGTCCCCTTTTTCCATATACCAACCAAAAGAAATGTAAGACTCAACAAAAAAGATTTCATTATCTCAAAAGAAATCCCAAGTTATTTCAATAGACTTAAAACCAAGAACACCATTTTAAAACGTACACGTGAAATACAAAACTCAAAGAATATGCTACAAGACACACTTCAAAAGATTCAAAACGTAATTGAAACTCCACCAAACTCGAGCACTAATAAACTGTTTAAACACAAGAGAGCACTAGGTACGTTCAAGTTATAATAACTACTGAACGACCGTAAATCATAACATAACATCTATTAGTATATATACATCCGCATATGTATACCTATTGAATCTCCCAAACATACTCGTTATCGTACACGTAAGTCAATCAATCGCTTTATACGCTCATTTTTCCATACGAGTAATCACCATCTCACCATGCCACAACAAGGCATAAAGCCCACCTCCAAAACCAAACCATATCGTGTGACCCCATAATCACACAACAAAACTATAACCCAAAACATATAACACAAAAACAATAGCCATATCATAGGCAGCCATTACATAAACCCATATATAATACATATACCCAAATTCTACATCTCATCATATACAAGCATGTACTAACCCTCTTTCATGCAATCATACTTGAGAACCCATTGAAGTTGTGGTACTTGTATAACTATGTTGGCCACCATACTTATACAATTACCCTTTCCCCAATGCACTCCCTCCTATGATGACACTTATAAGAATCAATACAACATATAACACATAAATCTATCTACTCACATAAGCTCATAATCACATAACCAAATAGGTCCAAAACTCCATCTATTAACATAACATAGTAAAACCCTTGAAATTCATAAATCCATAGTCTAGCTAAACTGCATAAACTAAACCAAAACGAAAACATAATCAGTAATAAGTCATGTCGCCCATAAGAGTGGAAACAGAATAAAATCCTTCATATCCACCTACTCCTAATAACTCGAACCACCACATGATTCTCAGGGAACATGAGTTAAACATTAAAAGAAAAAATACTATACCTCAGGTACATAAAATAACCCAACAAAAGATAGAAACTACCATGTACCAAATTAGGTACTATAATGTACAATTTAAGAAAAATACAACAATGACTAGCGTGGATGATTATGGTTCAACCTTCACTAGTCACAACCCAAAAAGAAAATAACGTGTGGCTAAGTATGAACCTACTATGGTTCAGTTCATACTAGTCAAAACATCATAATAAATAACATCCAAACATATCAATTATTATAAAATGCACACATACTCCGATGACGCCTATATGCAGGGACCCTTAAGCTATAGACTAGGCTACACGACTAGGCAACCTAATTCTCTATAACCATTGGCTCTGATACCATTCTGTAACACCCCACCATGGCGGAATATGGGGCGCGACGTATGGATATCATCACAACAAATGGTGTCTCTATAGAGAAAACTAAAATGCAAATATAATGTCATAAATGGCGACACAAATGTCATGACAATATCTCAACATAGCAGGAGTCTAGGTAAGTAGGTAACAGTCCTACCTCTTACCCAAGACAAACAGTTAACACTAACAATCAACATATAGGTTCATAGTATCACTATTGAAACAATCAGAAAGAAAATAAACTAAGAAGGAACGGGGATCTCCTTCTAAATGCATTCCTACTCGACTCCAATCCTAGCCACATATGTTCTCACGCTTAACCACGTTCTTACCTAAAAGAGACACCAAAACACGTCAACATAATGTCGGTGAGAGTCATAGGTTTAGACTCCAACGCCAAAACAAACCATAAGCTGTGAATAATAACCAAATTTAAGAACATATGGACAATGTGATACAAACATGCATTAACAACTAATATCCAAGATTTATCAACCCAAACCAAATCCAAATCCAAATCCAAATCCAAATCCAAGTCTCTCAGCCTTACCTAAAACCATGGTCCCATAGATGCTCACACATCTATGTACCTCCCCAAGGCCCCGTCTTGTCAACATCCCCTTGGTACCAAGTCAAAACATAAAACAATCAAGAATTAACTAGCAGTTAATCACATATGTATACACAAGTCCATCACCAAACACAAAGCATTCACAGCATAATTTATAAAACAAGACAGTGTCTCTTCCATCCCATCTGGAATTCAAAATCATTGATAAACATGGGACTATGAAACTCACCTGATTGAGCTTCTCCAAAAGTCCGCTCACTAGCAAAAGCTAACAAACAAAAACACATAATTAAAACATGAACCAATCACTAGGATGGCTCATCAACCTATGATGGACATCTAACCTACTCCCATATATACACCTCATCTATATGCTCTAAGCATCTCATTACACCCCTCTATAAAGCCCTTAACTCGTTTTACTTCATAACACATCCTGTTAACATTTTATCAAAAACAGTCCTAGTTTTAGGTCTCCAAACAATAAGCCAAACGCCCACCTAAACACACCCATGATCTCTGTAAAGGGAATACTTATTCCCTTACATATTTTAGCTAACTCCTCCCATTTGCCCCAATCTTAAAGCTACTGTTAAGGCCCCGATCTATGTATATATACTTTCTCCTATCCAGAATTCACTGATTTTAAACATATGAAAAGTTTGTTATGATTAGGGGTCTTACCCTAACCCATTTTCTTAGCCCCAATGCAGATACCTTCTACAATATATAAAACAACTCCCACGTTCGTTTTAATGTCCAATTGTACTCCTAAGTACCCCAAACGATCCAAAACATAAAAAGAAAACAGGCTGACACAAAAACAGTTTTGACACCCGACTGATGTAACCTGTTTTTACCCCACTTCCCGACCTCCAATTTAATTCACGTTTCTTGATTTAGAAATCCAACTCAATTATCTTTCCAGGGCTAGCTTGATCGCATCTTGAATGTTCCTAGAACTCTAGATATGATCAAAACAATGACACCAAAATTTTGCCCAGTTTTTAAAAACGAATTTAACCTAAATAATTAACCCTAACCCCACTAATTACAAGCCCTAATTTATGTAATCATTATAACATCATTATTATAACATTAATATACTGTTTTTAAATTAAACCCTAACCTAAATCCATCATAAGATGATTAAGAAAACATTAAAACAATTTAATTAAAAAGGGTTATGAAGGTTTTACCTTTAAATTAATAGAAGATGAAAAAAAAACCCAATTTTATGAAGAACCTAATTTTCTCTACAAACCGTCGACCATTTTTTTATTATATCCAGGGATTTATGATTTTTGGTAGTGAATAATATAATATATAGGGTGTGGGTGAATCCTAGTCCAACCCAAACCCAACCTTCCTTTTTTAATTTTTTCCTTTTTTTCTCCTCCTTTTCTTGCGTCCAAAACCGACCTACCCTCCCCTAATTTCGTTTTTTTTCATTTTTATTATTAATATATGTATTAATAATATTACCTTAATTTTCCTTAATTTATTTCAGCTCCTAAAGCCTCCAAAACCTCAAAACCGTAAAACTAGTCAGTTTTTACGCGAATACCGTAAAAGACGTAAAATATACAGTTTTAAAAAAATCTCAAATTTTGAAATAAACTTTATAACTAAGTCCTATGACTTAAAACCAGCCCGAAAAATACTCACTGTTAATGCAAGTGATGCCTAAAAACATTATTAGTGTTAACTAATCTTTCTTAGTTTTGATCACAACAAACCATACAACACATTTAGTGTAGAAACACAAAATGAATTATTTAACTAACACTATCATCAAGGTAATAATCATATCACTAACCTTTCTTAATCATACTTAGTGATCATCAAAATGATTATCCTTAAAACTCACTTTTGTTAATAAGACAAAAGACTTTTTAATAAACTTTCTTTTTTAGAAAATGTTTTATTAAAATGGAAAATGAAAATTTGAAAATGGCATATTCCAAATGCTGTTAGAATATCCTTTGAAGGGTTCAAATACCTCAGATATTCCCACCCCACTAAAAGACAAAAACCGGAGCGGAGTCTAGTGGCGGTACCTTAAGTACCTACGCGGTACCTTAGCGATATGGTATTGTGCGGTGAGATAAGGTACCGCGCACAGTAGCCGTTATAGATCCGTTGTAACTTTGTCTCCTTTAAATAGTGGGTCAAATCTCATTTTCCAGCAAGCCTCTTGGACGTTTTTCTCAACCCTTTTTCTAATTTCTATAGCATAATTATTAGTAAATGATCACTTAATTTGATAAGGATGTTTACATATGATTATCCTCTTGATCCCCTCCTTTACCATGTCCAATGAGAAGATCACTCACTCACTAGTGTAGTGATAAAGATGAATTTATGAGCTAGTCATATTCATCATGATACCTTTTTGTTTTAGGTCAATCCAATGTATTTATGAATACTTGGACTAGTTATGTTCATCCAAGTTATTTGTGAATACTTGGATTTGTTGTGTACATCCATTGCATATGTGTTTGCTTGGATTTGTGTTGTGTAAATTCAAGCTACATGTGTGTACTTGGATAAGTCTAGTTGAGTTGTAATAGATTTGATTAGGAGTTCTCACTAAACTATAAAGTGATGTGGTTGTGTCTTGTGAGTTTTCACTAAACTTTAAAGTGATTAGTAGTTGTGTTGTGTAAAGTTCTCACTTAGCTTCAAAGTGAAGAGTCGTGAAGATTGGTTCTAGCTTTCGATTAGAACTCGACATCTAGCCTTGTGTCGTAAAATGGTGAAGTAGGAAACGTCGTGAAGATTGGTTCTACCTTAAGATTAGAACTCGACATCTAGCCTTGTGTCGTTAAATTGTGAAGTAGGCAACGTCGTGTAGATTGGTCCTAGCTAAAGATTAGGTCTCGACATTTAGCTTAGTGTCGGAAAATAATGTAAGCAACGATGTAAGGTTTTCTCCGCCGAGAAGGGAGCTTGTGGATATAGTGGAAATCTCGAGTAGGTGTACTCGAGGAGTGGAGTAGAAACGAGGATAGAGCCTCGTTGTCGAACCACTATAAATCTTGGTGTCTTCCCACTAGGTTGTCTCCTTCCTTGCTCTTTACTTATTTCATTATCATTATACTTGCTTATTATTCTTGCTAGTGCATTTCAATTGAACCTAATCATTATGCAACTTAGCTTTAAGTAAAAGATAGTTTTGATACAAACCAAATTGAAAGCAATTTTAATTTGGTCACCAATCGAAGAGAAACTATTCAACCCCCCTTCTAGTTTCTACAATTGGTATCAGAGCGATGGTCACTCAAGATCTTTGAAGTATATTGTACTTTAAAACTTGGATCGATCCATTGTCTCCTCAAATTAGAAGGTCTAGTTGTACTAAAGTTTCTCTTTGGTCAAAACTATGTTTTCTTTGAAAAATAGGTCTTTTAATTGATAATATTGCATCCCACTTAAGATTAGTAGCCTTTATGCATTTTAGATATACTCTTGAAATGTATCTACTAGTTTGCATCTTGCTTTGTGTAGGTACTCATGAAGATCAATCACTTAATTGGTTGTGGATTGAGTTACTTGCACTTGTAGAAGAATCATCTTAATTGATCTTTAACATCTTTGAATGATGATACCAAGATGATTGGGAATGATACTAGTCCTTGAATAATTAGTACTCATCATAGTCATTGATTGGGCATAGCACTTATTCCTTCATGGATTGTTCTTTGTGGCCACGGTACGCTTTCGTTCTCCCACACGCCCTTTGATCATTCTTTTGATCATTACTTGACTATGTGCTTGTTCTCGGCATCCTTGCCTTGACATTTATTTGTGGTTTGTGCTTCTTTTCCTTTATCCTCTCAAACCTTCATTGCTTGGATACTTGACTCACTATGGTGATGTAGAGTGAGTTAGTAGAAGCTTAAAGTATCAAGCATGATTTCTATTGTTTGCACCCATACGGTTAGTAGGCCTTTTGTGGGAGAGAAAGTGAATTAATACCTTGCTCATATTTTTGTTTAGACTAAGACTATTATTGAAAGTGATCTTAGTCTATACTTGAATAATTGCTTTGTGCTTATTCATTACCAAAGCCGTTTAACGTTTCGCCGGAAAGGCACGTCTTAAACCACTATATATGACACAAGCTCCTCGTTACCACTATTTGAAGATTGTCATTAATCCCTTGAGCATTTATCCTAGTCTTGATTCACTTCCCTTGATTTCTCTCCACTTAGTCGTTTTGCTACGAGTAGTCGTTTGTCCGTTTTGGTTCTTTTCGATCTTGATTTAACTCGTAATCCTTCGTTAAGGCATATTTCTTAGTGTTATGATGATCCAATGATATTCTGAAAGGCTCATGATTTAATTTTAAGTATTTTAGAAAAACTGGATTTTCAAAATTTGGCGTTTTTCAGAGATAGAAACCTGCCTCTGCAGGCGGTTCCTTATCTCCGCGGCTCAAACCCGATGTTCCTTATCGATAAGGTACCGCGGGCAGTAACTTTTGTCAGAGCGCCAGTTTGTGTTTTTTTTTCTTTTTCAAACCGAACTCTCTCTCTCCCAAAAACACACAGCCGACGGGTTTTACCTTTTCCACCATTGTTGAAGCTTCCAAAAACTTCAATCACTCAAATTAATTGATTCCAAGTTGTGGGTTTCACTCATCCTTCATCTAACATCAATTAATTATAAGTATTTTCTTTCAATTTCATCTATTTTATTCTAGGGTTCATCCTTTCATAATTGGGGATTTTTAAAATTGAAATTGAATTAAAACCTTAATAGGAATGTGGGTTGACATGGTAATCTTACTATGATTCCTTAGGTTGATATTCATTAAGATTTCACTAAAACCCACTTGTAGAACAAATCCAAATTTAGGCTAAATGATTTTGGTTAAAAGATGGATTTGAGATGAACCCATGAACAAGTAGGTAATGACATTGTTAATGCTTACCTAAAAACCTTGTTTTGAAAAACCAATGTTCTAATCCATTGTTGATATAACATAGATCATGTGTTCTTGGTCAATGATGGAATAGACACATTGTGAACATGAAAATGATATGGATTCAATCCTATGTTTGTTAAGAAATTGATATAACACATTTTCATTTTTCGTTTTCCTTTTTGATTTTCATATGAGTGATTGGAGAAATATTGTCTTGTGTTTGTATTTAGGTACTTAATCATGCCTTCTCAATATCAAAAAGATCATCAATTCACTAAAGTTTATATGCCCGACATCTCCCAAACCTATGCTTCCCCCCAACTTCAAAACGCGTTTCCATCCCTTTCCACTCGTTGTTTCCATGAGGGTAGAGTCGTTGACAAGGAAATAACGGGTTATGTCTATATCCTTTCTATGTTTGAGCTTTCGGGGTTTGATTGCTTGCTCAACATAGAAGAAGATATTTACCCCTTATTCCTTCTTGAATTCTTTAGCACCTACTCCATGATTGAATACAATGGAGAAATCTTCATTCGTTTCGTATTGAATGATCAAATAATTCAATACTCTCTTGAAGACTTTGGTCAAATTCTCGGTGTGCCTTATGAAGGCACTTGTCGTTTTACGGATAAATGGAGACTTGATGCTCTCTCGGAATCCTTCGATAAACCTCCAAATGACCACACCGAAATTGATCTAGAGTTCATTCTTGAAATCGTCTCGAAATAGCGTGATGGTAACGTTGTGAGAAGCCTTCATTCAAATGTACAAAATGTGAATCAATATGAAGTGCTCTCTAGCGACCTTAAGGATTTTATGGTTCAATGGGCCAATATCCTTAGGGAGAATGTCTTTTGTCTTGGTGGAAACCGAGATCATATCCCGGCGTGTATGGTGCATATGTTGAGTTGCATCTTTACATCCACCAAGTACAACTTGGCATTCTATATCGCTCGACGAATCAATTATGCCCTTTCGAAGCCCAAGACAAACCTTCCCTATGCTATCCTTCTAACTCGCCTTTTCAAAAGGGTTGCTCATGATTTTCCCCACCTTGATCTTTCTCGCTTCTACCCGGTTCATCGGGTTATGTTGCCCATTCAAGAGGCATATGCTAGAAAGACAAGAAGTGATCGAGGATCGAGAAAATCTGTTCATCAAGAGATGGATGATGAGGACATAGACATGCCAACAAGTGATGGTGATGGCATAGGTACTAGTTCTCATTTCCACTCTTCGAGTAATTCCCATCCATCCTCAAACCCATTCGAGGATGAATTTGAAGACTTAGCTCCTCCTCCTCATCATTCTAGTGAAGTACCGGAAGATCTCAATATGGAGCATCTTTACTGCGAAAACCTTAGAACTCGAGGGGAATTGCACGAACACCGGGTTGAATCAAGAAAAGGTTTCAAGTTCTTGGGGAATATGATCAAGGGATTGGGGAAGAAGAGAAGGTGAAAGCATTGAAGTTTTTCAAAGAATACATGTTGGTAAACATGTATTCTTGAACAATTTTACTTTATCTTGGATATGTATTCAAAGAATACATGTTAGAATTATCATTTATCTTGATCCTTAATGTTAATTATGCCTTCATGTTTGTGTTTTACATAGCTTTGTGCATGCCATATGATAGTTAGCTTATTAGATTATGATCTGTAGTTAACTTTGGCTTGTGAAACCTTTGGGAAAAATCTGGGTTTATCAAAAACTGGAATGGGAAATTTTTGAAAACCTTCTGGTCGCGGTTCCATATCGACCCGCGGTTCCTTATCGATAAGGTACCGCCGGTCCTAGATAAGGAACCTCCGGCCACTGTGCACGACAGCATCTTTGCTTTACACTATTTTATTAATTTTGTGTAAACCTTGCATGATTTTCAGTAATAAACTGCACATTTCCTAAACTAGGGTATCTAAATTCATTATTCACCTAAAATGATTTTAACCCATTACTAGTTTGGATCATCCCCTCAACCATTTAAACCCACCTTGTTTGCCATGTTCTTCACACATCAAACATACTTCCCTAAACCTTAAACCACCCTAATCAACCATGGTGTGTACCAAAAACTCAAACACTTCCAAGACCTCCACCCCAAGAAAAACACTCAAAATAAGGGTTAAGGTAGCTAAGCCTAACTCTTCACCTTTCCTCACACCTAAGAATGAGAATGTTCCTATCCTCATTTCTTCATCACCTTCCCCACCTCTTGCACCATGCAAGACTTCTTCCACCCATGGTACTAACCACTCCATTGGTTCTACCTCCTCTTCATTCAATTCTAGAATGAATGAGATTTCTTCACCCTTCACTCCAAGTGCACCCTTGGAAGTAACCACACAACCTCAACCAATCCAAAGCATTCCTTTTGGGAATGACATTGATGACATTTTGGTGACTTCACCATTTACCTCTCACAACTCACCAATTTCACCAACCTTGGAGAATTTTCCTCCACACTCACCCATTTCCCCTTTGAGGAACATGCCTCCACTTTCACCCTTGGAGAACTTGCCTCCTCCACCTCCAACCAACTCAAACATCCCAATTTTGGGTGTCCCTCTTTCGCTCCTCTTGGGTGATCCTTACTTTGGGTTTCAACAAACTCATGGTTCTAGATGTCCATGTTGTCTATACAACCACGTCCTCATCCAAAACCTAAGGATGGATATGTATGGACTACATAGCGTTTTGCAAGATTTCTTGCTTGCTTTGTTCTCCATGCCTCCTCCTAGGAGATGAATGATGGAGTTCTTTTAATAAAGATTTTCAACAACAAGCCAAAGGAAACCACCTATCTAGATTTAATGATAAGCTAGCTATGTATTAGTTAGTTTTATTTATCTTTGTACTTGTTTCACTAATGAATGCTTTGTGTGATTCTATCCTTTTGTGCACACTAATCAACTTTAATTTGAAATTAAAATTGAACCTAAATCTATCACAACCCCTATACTTGACTAAAATTGGTTCAAAATGATATCTAAATTATTTTGTCATCCTTTGTCAAGACATTCTTTGTGAATGTGTTGCTTTGTGCAACCCTAGCATATTTTGGTTCTAATAGAGGTAAAATTCCAAGATTTGCAACTTTTTTGAAAAAGTCTTAGTTTTTCCCAAAACCCATGAAAAACATGGTTTAAAGTCCACTGGACGCGGTTCCTTAAGGACCCGCGGTTCCTTAGTGATATGGAACCGCCGGCCCATATAAGGTACCGCGGCCAGAATGTGGCTTTTGACGATTTTTTTTTTGGTCAAAACTTATAAAACCCTATTCCCAGTCAAGATTCCTTGTTTACTCAAATTGACTAAACATTCCTTGACACTACACATTTTGTATTCAAATTCTTACCTTGATTACATTTTACTTATACCCCAACCTTGAGATTTCATTCTCACACCTTCCCAACCTTGAGAATTCATTCTCACATAACCTTGAGATATCATTCTCACACTCTCACAATGCCTAACTCCTACATTCCTAACCTTGACATTTCTTTGTCACAACCCCACTCACCCAAAGCTTCCTCATCCAAGCTTTCAAAGAAACCGAAAATCTCGGTTCGACCCATTTGGGTTAAGAAGAATGAACCATCTTCGTCCAAACCACCCAAAAACCCTACCTTCTCTCCAATCAAGTATTGGAATGAGACTTATACCATAAACCCCATCACCGGAGCAAAAGAAAATGTTCCACCACCACCACAATCCTTCAATACCCCCAACTCAATGACCTTTCCACCTTCCCAAACCTCACAAGGCATTGTGAAAACACTCCCAAACCCTTTACCCCACCACCACCAAACCCTAAGTTTGATGCCATACCCCCATCAAATGATTTTGTGTTGCATCATGGATCCTCGTGTGATTGTTGCCGATTTCAACAAATTGAACTTGCTCATGTGTATGAGAAGTTAAATTTTCTTGAATTCCTCCTCACTCGACCTCCTATTCAAGTTTTCGTTCCGGTGGACAAAACTTTGAATGATACATCGTCGTCTTTTTAGTTTTATTTTATTTTTAGCAATCTTGGAAAATATCACTATTAGACTAGCTTATGCTTAGTGGTTTATTTTCCATATTTATTGCTTTTAGATACTCATACTATGTGTATGACTATCTTCTTTGTTGTATTTTTTTTAACCTTTGTGTTATTTGTGTTCTATCTAATTAGTTCTCTTTTTGAGTTGATCTTGGTTAAATTTTTACAATTGCTTATGGGTGATTCCATCAATTCTAATGCTTTAACCCATTGACAAGCTTATCATCTTCATTATATTGAAGTTTGATTTTGTCAATTACCTCTTTGGACATACTTAGCAAAATACTTGCTTCTAATTTGAGATCTCTTCTCTTTCTCCCTCTCAAGTTACTTAGTAGGTAGTGATCATATATACATTGGTGTTTCTTTCTTTCTACTAACCTTTGTATAGCATGTCACCATAGCTCACAAACTTGGTGCCCCAAGCAAGGGGGAGCAACCACCAAGGGGGAGCTACTAGCAAAGTTCGATGCACTTCAAAGACTTGTGCTAACCTTTTTGCTACGACAAAGGGGGAGAAATGATAGTGATAAACTAGTCAATAATTCCATAGTTTGTGTTTCTATGTAAATGAGTTTATTGTTTGTCGTAATCAAAAAGGGGGAGATTGTTAATGCAAGTAATGCCTAAAAACATTATTAGTGTTAACTAATCTTTCTTAGTTTTGATCATGAAGGTCTACGTGATCATTGGCCTATTCTACATGATGGATTTTGTTGATAAAGATGGTTGATTAATTGATAAACATAAGAAAGATGAAGGAAGGAGATGAGGGAGTAGAGAGAGAAAGGAGAGAAAGGAGAAAAGTAGAGAGAGAAAGTAATGATGGAAATTAAAATGAGAAAAATGAACAACCCCTCCTAACATGCTAGGAGGGGATATATATAGCCCACCCTACATGTGGGCTATATGGACTATACATTAACTAAATGGATCACGAGCCCATTACATAATTATCGTTGGAGCGACCGATCCTTCATAAATACGTAAAACGTATTTCCAACAATATCCCCCTAAGGGAGGTCGCTCCAAGAGACAAAGTTCTAAATAGTCTATATCTCATGATCTATGCTAACTAAGATGTGACCGAGACTTTATTGGGAAAAACGTATTTCCAACAATCTCCCCCTAAGGGAGGTCACATCTTTTTACAAAATCTTAAACCTAGCATCTATGCTTGAGTCTTCGATCTTGTTCTTGTGAATATGCTTGATGTAATCTTTGACTTTAGTCTTGAGCATGTTTCCTTGCCTTGACCTTGTGCGTTCTTCACTTGTGATATTTGCCTCTTCGTGACTTCATGTTCCACATACTTATACTTTTAAATTCTTGAAAGCTTCAGAGTTTGATACAGCGGAAGACTTGACCTTCAGGCTTTCTTGAATTTGTTGAAGTACTAATTGTATGTAGTATAAGTATGTGGTGACGACTTCTTCTGGATTGTACACCGCAATGCCACCTTCTTGTTACGCTGCATAAGACAGTTAGCAACAAACAATATACACGGATGAAATGGCCTTGAACATTTCATTCTAATTCGGTAGCAATTTACCTCCGGTCGCTGAAGACCGTTGGACGATACTTGTGGCAGGTAGTTTCAATAAAGAACCTCCTTGACAAGATTTCGCGGGTAAACCCGTTCTCTTTACTCGACCGTCCAAAGCTGATTGCGAACGTAAAGAGTGGATCATTTGTATAATATTATCCGCATGATTTGAAGCCATCAATTCATGTTCCTGGAACAAGTGAAGTTCAATTAAGAACCGCACCATCGTTGCTTTCCAGTTGTCACTAGCTTGATTCATATAGAATCTTGCAAGTTACCTACCAAGTGCTGTTTGATGTTAACACTAGAAGGATTTCCATTCATCACTGTAAATACTTAATAGTATTACTCTGAATGTTCTGGCAAGATCACTAAGATATTGCGTAGAGGCCTGGAACGTGTTTAAATTCATTTAAGAATTAAACCACTGTTGCTTTCCAGTTATCACAAGTTTGATTCATAAAGAATCGCACAAGTCACCTACCATGAGCTTTTTGATATTCGCTCAAGAAGGATTTCCATCTTCATTGTAAATACTTTCGTATTACTCGGATGTTCAGGCAAGATCATGAAGATTTTGCGTAGGACTCTTAAGATCTTTCTTACTTTTCACAGTGTGTGAAGAAGCAAGGAGATATGAAAGTGTGTCTTAATGAGATATTTGATGATCTCAAATGGCTCTAGACTCAATCGTGCATTTTGGATTTTAGTGATCGGAGGCTGGAGAGGAGTGCCACCTTTTCAATACCAATTTATTCGGAGTGAATAAATCAACAGATAATGCGTTGTCTCTGTGTGATTAAAACAAATATCTTTTGAGAGATATCTGAGTTAGCTGGGATGGGTTGTGCATTGCATCACTGGGTCCATGATGTCTATCTTCAATATCAAGAATCATCAAAAATTATCTCAATAGCATGTGTATTGACCCGGTTTCTGCCTAAGTTGCAAGAAGGGCTTCTTTCTTTACACCCTTTATCTTTACAATTCTTTTTCATTCTTCAACCCCTTCAATGCTTACCAATACGTCATCACTAGCACCTTGTTGTGATTGTTCCAGTGCTAACTTAAGTACTTGGTCGGCATTCAGCTACGTTCACAATCTTTCTCCATCTTTCCTAAGGACTACTATTTCTAGCTATGGAATGTCCTTGGGAAGATTCCTCCGGTTCTAGAGGAATCATTGGACTTTAACCTATCCTACCATCCTTATGTCACCACAATCTTCACCATCGTGAGTAGAGATGTTTTGGGTAAGTGTATGTCACCATGAAATCCATTTTGAAGTGAAAATCCATTTTGCTCCCCCTTAACATATGCCACGATATCCGAAAACATTTTGCACATGTCGGGATGAGCTATCACGTTAAGTCAAACCATTTATGATTGATCATATCCCATATTAAATCACATTTTCTCCCCCATATTAAAAATATTAACTCAATCAATGTTTTTAATATCAATTGATTTAATAGCGTTTTAACAAAATTTGGGAAGAAAAATGCAAATCCAATTATCTTCATGAATTACACAAGCTCCCCCTCAAATTAATGAGGGTGTACTTGAAACGTAAATTAAATACCTTTTAAACACAAGTGTAAGGTATTTATCACGTGCAAAGATCATATATGATAATGAATTCACAAGATTAGCAATTTACGAGGTTGGACCTGAATGATGGAGAACATCATATAAAAGAAGCACATGGTTCTTGTTCACGAATGTTGGTCTTCCTCGTAACTTCTGAAGTTCTCTCTTGACTCCATGTGTATGATTGATATCATTGTCTTAACACCAATATGTGAACTTGGCACTCTCGGCATCAAGGATTATGAATGCTGGACAATTGCTCCCCCTCAATTGTTGACGCGTGTTCTATTGAAAGAGCTGTAGTCACCGTTTGAGTAGTCGCATCGTCGAGTATGTAGATATCAATTGTAACGAACTTTGGATTGTGGAGTTGATAACTTCGGATTCTGAAGTCAAAGCTTTCCGGTGAAATGCTTGACTTCAAAGTGAAAAGCGGGTTACTATCAGAAATAAAAGCAAACCATAATGGAGCATGTTTTAAAAATTTTTAAACTTTTGCTCGAACTTTATTTACAATCCCGTGTCATTATTGAATGACATTTCTAGGTTCGTAAATATTATCGATTCCAGAAGACATGCTCTTTTTATCAAAACGTTTTTGAACACACAATTTTGAAAGATTTAGAAAAACCTTTTGAGAAATTCTTGAAAAATTGTGTTCAAAGTTTTGAAAACCAAATACTTGAGCTTAAGATTTGGAATATCTTAGGAAAGCTCAAGTCCGAGAAGTTGTAAACTTCTCGTTGTAAGGATAAGTTACCATCGGCGATAACCTTTCCTTTTATCTGAAGAACGAGTCCTAAGCTGACATTTACTTAGAAGTCGTTTTCATGAGCTTGAAAACTTTGACTGTTTTAATGGAAAGCTCATGACCGAGAAAGGTTAATTTCTCGTTATGAAGAAAAGTTCTCTTATTTAAAAGATACACTTTCCTTTCTGAGCTTAAAACTTCGAATGTTTTAATACAAGCTCATGACTGAGAAAGGTGAATTTCTCGTTAAGAGGATAAGTTATCATAAAAGATAATCTTTCCTTTATTTTAAGTTCGAGTTACAGTCTGACATTTAACTGTAAGTCATGTACACGAGCTTAAAACCTTTGAATGGTTTTAAAGTAAGCTCGTGTCCGAGAAAATATAATTTCTCGTTAATGAGGATAAGTTTACCATCGGCGATAAACGTTCATTTATTTGAAGAACGGGTCATCATCTGTTATTTAATGATGAACCAAATACACGAGCTTAAAACCTTTGAATGGTTTTAGGATAAGCCCGTGTCCAAGAAAACTTAATTTCTTGTTAAGAGGGTAAGTTATCGTTGCGTAGATAAACTTCCCTGTCTCTGAAGTCCGGGTCGTCGTCTGTCATTTAACGAGGAGCCATAGTGCATGAGCTTAAAAAACTTGGAATGTTTTTAGATATAAGCTCATGCCCGAGAAAAATTAATTTCTCGTTGTTAGGATAAGTTTACCATCGGCGATAAACTTTCCTTTCTTTGAGGATCGAGTTATAGTCTGTGATGTGACTATAAGTCATGTATTGCAACTTAACCATGAATCCCCTGAGACATTTGTTTCTCTGATATATGCTTCTTCAGCAACCAAACTCTAAGAGTGTCCTTAGTTGAACGGTATGCAACGATTAGACCGCTTCGTTCTTTTGGAATATCAACTTTGGTACCTGCATTCTCATTAGGAGTTTGTATACTTTTGCATGGGTTAGAGATATCTATTTTAGAAGCACGTGGGGGTTCACGGTTTTCTTTTCTTGTGTCAGAGGTGGCCTGAAGAGATGATTCACTTGTCTTAGTTGGCAAACGTTTCCTTTTATAGAAAACCTTAAGTTCAGGCTTAAGTGATGTATCATCCTTTGCAATTTCCTCCCTAGTAGTCTTCGTAGAATCAGAGACTATCCTAGTTAAAGGGCACTCGTTTCCTACAAGAGTGAAAGTTCTACTAGTGGGGTGCCATATTTTACCAATGGGTTTGATTTTGGGGACCCACTGGGATTTAAGTCTAGCACGGGAGTTCACCTCATTAAGTAGTTTCTTGATACAGGAATCATGATTTGCCGTAAAGACACATTTTCTACATGTTTTACAAGTAGCATATTTAATGTCCGAGTAATTCCTAGATGATTGATCGATGCTCCTAGGAGACGTCATGCTACGGTTAGCAGTGTTGGGTAATCTAGAAGGCATCTGACTAGGTTGGACATTGCTATCTCTTACATGTGTCTTTTGAATAGCTTCCCTTTGACCAAAATCATGGCGCACATCAGTTGAACTAGTTCTAGACGTGTTCATTGAACTATTCTTAGAGAAACTAGGGACAATCATGTGATGAGGTCTTGCTAAAACTGATTTAGTCACATTAGGCCTAGTTGGTGGAGTGACTGTTCTAGAAATATGACCCAAATCAACTTGGGAGGCAAACCGCGATCTCGAGGATTGTGGTCGCTCGGATCTAAATGCAGTAGGTTGTCTGACAGTCGGTTGTCTGACGAACTGATTTGTAGGCGGTTTCCCCAAGATTGATGGTTTTTCAAGCTTAGTGTCCACACTAGGTCCTCTAGTTTTCCTTAACTCGTTTTTCAACGCAGCTATAGCAAAAACCTTTTCCTGTACTTGGGCCTTTAAAGTCTCATTCTCTTTGAGCAAGTTATCTTGGGATGCCAACTTAGATTCAAGCAGTTGAATTTGTTTCAAAAGATTATCCTTTTCAGCTTTAGAATCTAAAACTTTTTGATCCAGTTTTCTTTCAAGAACAACATTTTATTTTTCAAGTTTTCCAAAATATGTTTCAAATTTGTTTGTTTTCTTTGAAAATTCAATTTTGGCATCCTCAAGATCTTTTGATTGTTGAGCTACAATCGTTTCGAGCTCTCTAATCTTGGAATCAGAAGCAGTCAAAAGGCAATTATCATGATGTTTAGCATTTTGAACACTTTCTCCCCCATTATGACTCACATCGGATGAATCAGAAGTGGTATTTCTATCACTGTTTTCCATCCCATGGTTTTCATAATTAGGTTCAAAATGCTCAATATGCGGCATGGCAACAGTATATATATCATAAACAACATTACATTGTACCATATTTGCAGGCTCTTCGTCATAAACGGGTAAGGTGTCATCAAGAGAGATCTCGTGAACATTCCCTGACGTACCACTGGTATCATGTTGTTCTCCTGATTCCGTGCTCTTGCCATCGTTAGGCTCCAAGTTGTCAACCGTATGACCAGTTTCCTCTTGCATTGAAGAGTCTTGCACTCCATTATCATACCCTTGCTGAAGTCGAGATCTTTCATAAATCGAAGACGAGACGGATGACATGAGTTTCAAAATCGTATCACGGAAAACTCGAAGCTCGGTATGTGTATCTCGAAGAAATGATTGGCAAATCACTGAACTTTCAGGCTTGATGATATTGAATTGGAGGAAAGGCGTGAGTTGTGTCACAAAAGTCTTATATGCAAGTGCCGATGCGGAGTGATTGAAGTTGTCATTGTTGAGTTGCTCGGCGAGTTGGCTCAAAGTGGTGAATATTGAGTCGATGAATATATGACGATCTTGACCAAAGATTTTCATAAATTCGCTCCCTCCTTGAATCCGTGAAAGAGTAACTATATGACACTGAAGCATTTGAAATGAAGTTATACCACTTTCTCTAGCGTTGGCTTGCACTTGATGCAATTCTCCCTTGTTCGATGTCGAATTCAAGAAATCCATTGAAAATCGATGAACAATTACGTTAAGAATTACTGATTGATGAAAAATCCGTCGTCAATTTCAAATAATAATACCCGATGAAAAAAATCCGTCAGCAAAATAAACCTTGGCACTTTATCACGTTGTCACGACTATAACTTAATATCATAAAAATAAAATTTTGAATAAAAATAAAAATATCAATTGATTATCAAAATTAAAAAAAAAATTAATATCCAAAATAAAAATTAATATCCAATATAACTTAACTAAAATGTTTAAATATATAAAAAAAGTAATTTAACTAAAAATAAAAATAAAAATAAAAATAAAAATAAGAATAGATTATCAAAATAGAATTAAGATCGAAAATAAGATTTTTCAAAATAAAACGAAAATTAACTAAAAAAATAAAACGTTAGTAAAAAACGTTACTAAAAATATCCCAAATCTCTCTAAAATATCTGTTTAAAAAACAAAACACACACGTGTCCTATAAAGAAAGAAAGAGACGTGGTTGATTTCTAACCGCTTTGGTTTCTCCGTCCCAAGATAAATATATAAAAACCTTTTATCTTATCAAACTTCTTTGTTTGCTCCGTCACTCTCTCTTCTCCAAATCTCTCTCTCCTAAACGAAAATCAAACACAGATCACAATCTTCCGCCTCCCTATCTCCCTGTTTTCTCTCAAAAACGAAGCTAGTTATCTCTCTCCTCCTCAAAACCAGTGATCCTCCTCCTCTATACTCAAAAGTTCCGCCCCTTTAATCTATTTATCACAAACTGATAAACACAACCTGCGTCCCTTCAATCAGATCTTTTCAATCCGAACAATTAATCCAGTAAGAACAAAAGACTTGGCTTCAAGATCTTTTTATAAAGGTCTCGGGTAGGTATTGTTTTTCTACTAATCATAGTCTTTCTCTCATCTGTAGTGTCTTTCTTGTCAGTCTTGGGTTGAGTTTGTAGATCGATGAAGGTTTGTTTAGACTGAGATCTTGAATATTGGGTGGGTTTGAGTGAAGTCGAGTCGTGAGGATATATCTGTGTGGTTGTGTTTGGGTGAGGCTGAGTGTAAACTGTTTTTATGAAGTTTTTGAGGTCGGTGATTCTTCGTGACGAGGGAGTCGAGGGTCAAGACGTGAGAGTGTGAGTGTTTTGAGTTGTGCGAGTTAGTCTTGCATGTTGGGTTCGAGAGTCAGATGGGTCAGTTGGAGGGTGAAGTCTTTTGGAGGGAAAGAAAATGAGTCAAATGGGTTTTATATAAAGATTGGGATCAGTATTTGTGTCGAGTCTATTGTTTTGGTCTCTGTTTGAGTCAGTTTGAGTCTGAGTTTGGTGTTCGAGTGTAAGGAGTCTATTTGGAGTTTATCGAGGGTCTAGGTTTGTGGAGTGTGTTTCGAGGGTGTTTGTGGGTGTGAGGTTGTATTGAGTGGGTTTAGTGTTAAGGTGATGAGGGTGTGAGGAAGTCGAAAGAGGGTGTTTTATAATTGGTTTGATGATTCGAAGTCGAGAGTCTTTGATGAATGTTTTTCGAGAGTCAAGTCGAGACTTTGTTGTTGAGTTGTGATTTGAGTTGCAGTCCCGTTATGTTTGAATTTTGATGCTTCGTTCGGAACTTCCGTTCGTTCGGAACTTCCGTTCGTTCGGAACTTCCGTTCGTTCGGAACTTTCGTTCGTTCGGAACTTTCGTTCGTTCGGAACTTTCGTTCGTTCGGAACTTTCGTTCGTTCGGAACTTTCGTTCGTCCGGAAGTTTCGTCCGTCCGGAAGTTTCGTTCACCCGGAAGTTTCGTTCACCCGGAAGTTTCGTTCACCCGGAAGTTTCGTTCACCCGGAACTTTTGTGCACCCGTAACTTTTGTTCACCCGGAACTTGATGAGACTGACTGAGATTCTTGGACAAAAAGATGATGAATATAGAAAACTAAGAAAGACTGAGAAACTTATAAAAAAACAGAAAACTGAAAACTGATACTTGACAATTGGATAACCAAGAAAAAAAGAAACAGACTCGATGGACAAATTATAAAAAATTATAAAAAAATTATATAAAAAAACTGATAAAAGAAAAACTAATAATAAGAAATTAAAATAGAAACTGATTATATAAAAAAAAATTGATTTTTGAATAAAAAATTTGTGATTTTTATATAAAATAAGTAAATCAACGATTTAATTATGATTTAAAACATAAAAACACAAACTTTATATGAAAAATACAAACTTTTTATGATTTAAAACATAAAAAACACAAACTTTATATATAAAAAATACAAACTTTTTAATATAAAAGCTTGATTAAATCAAAACCCATCAAAATCAAACAAAATAAAAACAAGAATAATCAAAACTAACCATGCTCTTGATACCAATTGAAGGTCTACGTGATCATTGGCCTATTCTACATGATGGATTTTGTTGATAAAGATGGATGATTAATTGATAAACATAAGAAAGATGAAGGAAGGAGATGAGGGAGTAGAGAGAGAAAGGAGAGAAGGGAGAAAAGTAGAGAGAGAAAGTAAAGATGGAAATTAAAATGAGAAAAATGAACAACCCCTCCTAACATGCTAGGAGGGGATATATATAGCCCACCCTACATGTGGGCTATATGGACTATACATTAACTAAATGGATCACGAGCCCATTACATAATTATCGTTGGAGCGACCGATCCTTCATAAATACGTAAAACGTATTTCCAACAGATCACAACAAACCATACAACACATTTAGTGTAGAAACACAAAATGAATTATTTAACTAAGACTATCATCAAGGTAATAATCATATCACTAACCTTTCTTAATCATACTTAGTGATCATCAAAATGATTATCCTTGAAACTCACTTTTGTTAATAAGACAAAAGACTTTTTAATAAACTTTCTTTTTCAGAAAATGTATTATTAAAATGGAAAATGAAAATTTGAAAATGGCATATTCCAAATGCTGTTAGAATATCCTGTGAAGGGTTCAAATACCTCAGATATTCCTACCCCACTAAAAGACAAAAAACGGAGCGGAGTCTAGTGGCGGTACCTTAAGTACCTACGCAGTACCTTAGCGATATGGTACCGCGGGGTGAGATAAGGTATCGCGCACAGTAGCCGTTATAGATCCGTTGTAACTTTGTCTCCTTTAAATAGTGGGTCAAATCTCATTTTCCAGCAAGCCTCTTGGACGTTTTTCTCAGCCCTTTTTCTATTTTCTATAGCATAATCATTAGTAAATGATTACTTAATTTGTTAAGGATGTTTACATATGATTATCCTCTTGATCCCCTCCTTTAACATGTCCATTGAGAAGATCACTCACTCACTAGTGTAGTGATAAAGATGAATTTATGAGCTACTCATATTCATCATGATACCTTTTTGTTTTAGGTCAATCCAATGTATTTATGAATACTTGGACTAGTTATGTTCATCCAAGTTATTTGTGAATACTTGGATTTGTTGTGTACATCCATTGCATATGTGTTTGCTTGGATTTGTGTTGTGTAAATCCAAGCTACATGTGTGTACTTGGATAAGTCTAGTTGAGTTGTAATAGATTTGATTAGGAGTTATCACTAAACTATAAAGTGATGTGGTTGTGTCTTGTGAGTTTTCACTAAACTTTAAAGTGATTAGTAGTTGTGTTGTGTGAAGTTCTCACTTAGCTTCAAAGTGAAGAGTCGTGAAGATTGGTTCTAGCTTTCGATTAGAACTCGACATCTAGCCTTGTGTCGTAAAATGGTGAAGTAGGCAACGTCGTGAAGATTGGTTCTACCTTAAGATTAGAACTCGACATCTAGCCTTGTGTCGTTAAATTGTGAAGTAGGCAACGTCGTGTAGATTGGTCCTAGCTAAAGATTAGGTCTCGACATTTAGCTTAGTGTCGGAAAATAATGTAAGCAACGATGTAAGGTTTTCTCCGCCGAGAAGGGAGCTTGTGGATATAGTGGAAATCTCGAGTAGGTGTACTCGAGGAGTGGAGTAGAAACGAGGATAGAGCCTCGTTGTCGAACCACTATAAATCTTGGTGTCTTCCCACTAGGTTGTCTCCTTCCTTGCTCTTTACTTATTTCATTATCATTATACTTGCTTATTATTCTTGCTAGTGCATTTCAATTGAACCTAATCATTATGCAACTTAGCTTTAAGTAAAAGATAGTTTTGATACAAACCAAATTGAAAGCAATTTTTATTTGGTCACCAATCGAAGAGAAACTATTCAACCCCCCCCCCCCCCCTTCTAGTTTCTACGCTCACATTCATAAATACCTCTTCCGAGACCTCTAAATGCAAAACCCTAAATCGTAAAAATACGATTTTCTATAATACATATACGTATACGTAAAACCACCAAATAACACCATCTCATTTCATAGTCACTACATTGTGAGCTCATGAACATGAAATAACCGTTCCTAAATTTACTTATGAGTACTTTATACCCATATACGATATCTACACCAACCTCGTTCACGCAAAATAAACATGTAAACACACAAATCAAATAGCCACACATAAATTATCCTTAAAATAAGACCAAGTGACGAACCTCAAAACCACGCTTGTCACACGGATGCTTGATTAGCCGCGGTCTTAGCAGAAGCCTCGGCTGCAGCTACCTGTTTGTATAAATACTATGGGTTATTTTTGTGGTCATAAGTCACTTATATTGGAGCATTTGGAAGGATGGGGAACTTACCTTGTCACGAAGGATTCACGCATCAGCCTCCATCTCCTCGATCCGGCATTCTCGGGTAGCGGGGTGGCTGGACTGTTCTTTTATTGTTGCTTCCGCCATGGATAAATCCGCTTGCAAGGTAGATATTGTCTTCTCATTATTCTCTAACATTTTCTCCCGGCGGACAACTCTCGTATCAGCTCTTTCCACATGGCCCAAGGCCGCTTCAAGGCGACGGTGCACGGCTGCACCGAGAGTCATTTGGAGCGCCGAGGAAACGCTGTACTGCTCTAGGAGAGTTCCGTGCCGAACTTATCGAGGTCTTGGGCCAGGGCGAGAGGAGTCAAGTGGTCCACAAATTCCTTACACTCTGACTCTGCCTTTAGCGTTGTCAGCTTAGACAAGTTCCAGGCTGGGCGCAGGTAGGAGTCCGGGCCTTCGGGCTGGGGCTCTTCTACATTAGTCGGAGGAGGAGATGGTGGGATAACGGCTATCATGAGGGAGGGTTCCCTCTCAATTTCCCCCTCATGCGCCATGGTCGTAGGATCTTCCCTATTATTTAGACAACACTTATAAGTTTATTGAAGTTTTCTACACACCAAATATAATGGAGTATAAAGGGATACTTACGTCGCATCTATTATTTGTTCTATAATGGTGGGAGATACGGCACTCACCGGCGTTGCCTGCCATACGGTAGTGTTTACCGGCTCCTCTGTTCCAGCAGGTTGGGGCATGGGGTTGTCTTGTGGTAGGGTGGTGCTGCTCCTTCTTGGTATTGGGGTGATCTTCCCTTAGCCTCTTGCGGGGCGCGTTGAAGGCACCCGTTTCCATCTCGACTTCCTTAACAACCCTCCTTGAGGATTTGCGCTTCCTGGGAGTGGTTTTGGGTTACCTAGAGGCCCCGGTCTCCTGCGCCACTTTCTCTTCATCGTCATCATCAAATAGACGGTAGATGGATGGGTCAGTTGGCTTCTCCATGTTTTCACCCTGGTTCTCACCTTAGAGGGTGGTGGCGTTCTCTAAAAGAAGATCACCACCATCTTCATTGGTGAAGTCCAATGGCGACTTCTCTATCACTGGTCCATGTTCACCAGACTACGGCTCTGGTGTTTCTTCAAGAAGGATGGTGATGCCAGCAGTCGCAACAAGTAAAGGGGGCTCGCCCTCACGTAGTGGTCGGGATCCCTCCACGACCTTATTCGGATCTCCCTGGCGTAGTAGCCCAAATAGCTTCATCTCTACGGACATACGCATACATATACGTTAGTGTGATTAAAAGCAGTATTGTCACATTTACATGAACATACATATATGAGGAAGCACGGATATTTTTCCTCCCTACCAAAGTAGGTGCGGTTGATCCCTACTAAGCATAAGAAATGCTCCGGTAGGTCCCTATGAAAGTCAGTGAGATGGGTGTCTAATGTTTTTATATCATTGCTTCTATACTCATTGGTTGGGGGTGGATAGTCATGTCGCACCTTGGTTTTGAGAACAAAAGTCGCGGTGAACACTTTGGCATCTACGAAGAAGTAGTGGTCATACCACTTCTTGAGGAAGTCTAGAGCTTTCCTGTAACATATAGGGGCGTTCGCGGATCATTTTTTAAACGACAACCACCCATTTACCATTTGAGGGACGTAAAAAATCCTAAATAAACTAACGGTGGGGGTTACCTAACAAGTGTGGCATGTGATCTCAAATTGGTTAATCTTACATGCTCCTATACAGTGGAGTTGGGATAGATGAAAATCATAATATGTAAGGATATCTACAAGGAACTTAGACAGAGGAATACGGTAGTTCGCCGAGTCAGATAGACGCGTATAAACGCCTATTTTCCCAACGGGAGCATCCGTGATCGCTTCACCATCACCCGGCGTCCAAATATTTATCCGCGGGCATCACCTTGAGTATAGACGTGATGGTTGGATTGTACTTCACCATGATTTATAAAATTGAGGAGAAGGGCGCGGTGATCTAACCTAGTACGGTGGATTTCCGTGGAATATAAGGAGAAGGAATGAAGGAGTGAAAGCAAGTATAACAATGGTGGAAGAAGTTGTTTAAATGTGTGAGTACATAGTCACACACACAAGCCTGTTATAGGGTTGCTTCGATTTACAAGGTGCCCTGGATGAGTTCCACGTGTAATCCACTACACCCATCTAACGGATGGGGTTCCTGACAAAACTGAAACGTCAAAGGGACACGCGGGTCACCTCTTGAGCAGTTTTGAGTAGCTTGAGGTTGGGCCCATGTGGCGCACTTTTGTAGTCAAACCTGCGAACCATGACTATAATTAATGCACACATTAATATTGTCTCGGTCGACAGACTTGTGGTGCGGCTTTATTTGCGAAAGCGGTATTAGGGGCATTGGTTTGTCTAGAAGTTACGCCTATGGCTGTAACAACTAGATTGGGGGCACATTATGACATATAGTCCCCAACCGGGTCATGAATCCGACCCACGGGTACTACCCGCATCTGGCCCATCACTGATGGGTTGGATTAAAAGTCATTTAAGCCTATGGGCTTCGAATGAACAGTGGCTGCATAGATGTGTGCGACCCACGGCCCGGCACGTCTGATACAAGGTTAGACAGAATCCCACAATCTTATTAGGATTTGGATTTACACTAAAGTAGCGGATATACACTAAGCATAACTAGAAGATAAAAATCAAACTAGTTATGACACTTATCCTTTGCTTGGGGTCGAAGCATCGGTGATAGCCCATTAGGGTTTCACCACCAATATAAGGAACCCCCAAGGGTTCCACAAAGGTATCACATTCTTCATACTCTCAACCTACAACCGATTCATAACCTTAAACCGATTACTTACTCTCACGTTGGAGTCTAATCGTGGGATAAATTCTCATGGTAAGCTTAACGTGTGTTGCTTTAGTGTGCAGGGTCTCAGCAAAACATTCACTTGGTGCAAGAGCCGGAGCCCAACCTATCCGAATTAAGCTTAATTTAGATCAACCAAGGATCATCCAACTTTTGTATCAACACCAACTGAGACCCCTCAATAGATCGGTGTGGATGTGGTGTTCGGAGAGCAAGGGGACCGAGACCCATTTGGGGGCTCGGTGTCGTTCTCGGACAAAAAAGGGGGACCCCGGCGCAAGTCGGGGTGAGTTTGTTTCGGGCAGTGGATACACGAGACAAAGCAGGGGAACCACCGGCTTATACCGGTGGGATTTTTGTTCGACCAGTGGCACCGGCAGCACCGCGTGAGCCACAGACACACCACCAGCCTCCGGCTGGGGATGTTTGGTCTCAGGTTTTTTGTGTAGAAGTATGATAATCTTTGATTTATAAGGAGGGATGTTGTTTCTAGTGAGAGAAAGTAGAGAGAGATGAGAGAAAATGTATATGTGTTATTTGGTAAATGAAACAACCAACACCCCTTTCCATGGTGGAAAGGGGTTTATATACCCAAGTCCCTTAGTGGACTTGGGCCTCCGGCCCATGAACATGCTCATGGGTCGCGCTAATATAACTTCAATTAAACTTATACTACGAGCCTATAACTATATTGTTGGAGTGACCGAGACTTTCTAAATACGAAAAACGTATTTCCAACAATCTCCCCTAAAGGAAGGTCACTCCAAATTACAAAGTCCTAATCTAGCATGTCAGATCTTCGTTCTCGTGCTCGTAGTCGACTTTTTTTTCTTCTTTTACTTTTCTTAATTTTTGTGAATATGTGTTGAATATCATCTTGCTTTGTATTAGAACATGTTCTTTTGGCCGTTCACGTACAGTCTTTGTCTTCTTGTGATGTTCGCCTCTTCGTGACTTCATGTCCCACATACCTATCCTTTGTTGAATTCTTGAAAGTTTCAGAGTTGATACTGCGGAAGACTTTTAGGTCTGACTTTCTTGAATTTGCTGAAATATTTGATGCAAAAGGAATAAGTATGTGAGGACGACTTCAGTTGGTACACCGTAACGCCACCGTCTTAAAATGCAGCAACATAATAAGACACGAATAAAATGGCTTTGACATATTATTCTGATTTGGTATCATTTTACCTCTGGTCGGTGAAGATCGTTGGACGATAATAAATATCGTACTTGTGATAGGTAGTTCTAAATAAAGATCTCCTTGACAATATTTTGCGGGTAAACCCGTTCTCTTTATTCGACCGTCCAAAGCTGACTGCAAACATAAAGAGTGAATCATTTGGATAGGAAATATCCTTATGATTGAAGCCGTCAATTTATGATCCTGGAACAAGTGAATTTCAATTAAGATATTCACCATCGTTGCTTTCCAGTTGTCACGAGCTTGATTCTGATAGAATCTTGCTTGTCACCTACCGAAGTGCTTTTTGAGGCTGACACTAGAAGGATTTCTGCTCTTCACTGTGAAAGCTATAGAGTGTCACTATGAGTGTTCTGGCAAGATCACTTGGATAATGCGTAGAGGCCCTGGAACAAGTTTAATCTCAATTAAGAGTTAGACCATCATTTTTGTCCAGTTATCACAAGATTGGTTCTTAAAGAACCACACGTGTCACCTACCATGAGCTTGTTTGATGTTGGCTCAAGAAGGATTTCCATCTTCATTGTAATACTTTCGTATCACTCACATGTTCTGGCAATATTACAAGAATATTGCGTAGGACTCATAAAAATCTTTCTTGTTTTCAAATTGTGTCCTAATGAGACTTTTGATGATCTCGTGGCTCTAGACTCAATAGTGCATTTTGTTTTGGTGATCGGAGGCTGGAGAGGATTGCCACCTTTCCAATATCAATTTATGCGGAGTGAATAAACCAATAGATAATGTGTTGAGATCCGTGTCATTAAAAAAATATCTTTTGAGAGATATTTGAGTTGGCTGGGAGGGGTTGTGCATCGCATCACTGGGTCCATGATACTTTTGTCTTCAAGATGAGTTGACCTAGTTACCGCCTAAGTTGTAAGGAAGGCTCTTACACCCTTTATCTTTACATTTCTTTTTCATTCTTCAACCCCTTCAATGCTTATCAATACATCATCACTATCACCTTGTTGTGATTGTTCCAGTGCTAGAATCAGTACTTGGTCGGCATTCACCTTCGCTCACGATCCATTCTTCAGCTTTCCTAAGGACTTCTATTTTCTAACTATCGAATTATCCTTGGGAAGATTCCTCCGGTTCTGGAAGAATCATTGGACTAATACCTAATCCTACCACCCGTTTGTCACCACATTCGTTGTGAGTTAAGTATGTTTTGGGTAAGTATTCGTCTTCATGAAAAATTCCTTAAAAATCACTGAGGTACTTGTGATATAAATATCAAGAGTTTTTATACCTTCAGTGTTTTTGTCAACAAAATTCTCCCCCTTAACATATGCGTAGCATATATCAAGTTGGATTTTTTATAAAGGCCTTTTTCATTTTTAGCCACATATGTTTTACAAGTCTCCTTAATCCCATTTTCTTCCCTTATCCAAAATGTTAACCATTAATTTTTTTGGATATTAATTGATTAATCGGTCTTTGGGTTAAAAATGAAATTGGTTAATGGCCATAGAACATATTAATGCTCCCCCTCAAATTAATGAGGGTTAGTTGTAGTGCTTAGGTATGATATGTTTGAAAGATTTGGAATCTCGTGAGAAATTCTTGAAAAATTTCATACTCTTGCACTACAGTATGCCATCAAAAGCCTATTATAAATATATTCACATATTCACAATAAAATACATATGGAGTTGACCTGAGAGAAGACGATCCATGTTAAGTAGATCGTTCTGTAAGCCTGTGGTGAGCTCCATATGGTCTTCCTCCTACGTATCGTTCCAGACTTCTTATCAACCGTCTCTCCTATAACTTTTCCTCGATCTTCTTAATCGCGTACTTAGCACTTTTCTTGCATTGGTCTGTCCATTTGTACTTAACTGCTGGAAGTTGTAGTCCGGCATTGAGAACCGTCAGGTCATCACGAACGTGTTTGAGAGTGCCATCACTGAATTTATGCAGTTTGGAAAATCTCATAAATTGCGTGACTCCTGTCTCGTTCTGATAAAATGTCCATGCTTCTGGTATAAGAGTCCCCATGTATGGCAATTTGTCACTGTGGTAGTTACTAAGCGGAGTCGTGTGGGGACGTTGCAGATTTAGCTTATGTCGGATACACTCCACACCCAGTTGAAAGTCTTCAACTCGACTTTTGATGATGATCATTCGAGTGAATTGGCGAAGATTTGACCTGAATACAATTACCATGTCAGGAGATAAGTGATCGACTTTTTTTTGAACCAGTATCAAGAGAAGATCTTCAATGTCTTCAAGGCGAAGGTACTAGAGGTTACTTTCATCGATTATGTATTCTTTTTCATCGGTGCGTTTGAAACAAATGACATTCAAATAGTCATAACCAAATACCGTATGAGTGGTGACTCCTTGTATGATTTTAATTCTACGATCTTATTTAATAGGAGAAATTGGTTATGCACGATGGAAGTGGTTGTAAGCTAACATCTTCTTTGTATTCCAGTGAGAAATTCCAAGTGCTGCGTGAGGGTCGTAAAATTTTAGCAACTTTATTCGTCATAGAGCATCAAGTACTTTGTCTTCAATCCAAGGTACATTCTCCAGATTTATATCCTTGACCATGGTGAGTGATGTACCATATTTTTTCGTGCCATTTTCTAGATACTCGAGATCATGACAGACAAAATATTCCATTGGAATAATTTTAAAACTAGCAATGACTGTAGGTGTGAGAGGCTGTAACACTGGAGTCTGAATCCCAGAAGTCGTCGCTTTCATGGCCTTTGCAAGCTCATTGATGTGATATTGAGCCTCATTGTTGCTGATCTTCATGGTATCAAAGAAATCCACATCTGCGGCTGATATTTTGAGAAGATGTAGGGTCATAGTAAGCTTCCCGTGAGTATACATAAGGAAAGCCGAAAATTCGATTGGATTGTTGAGGAATTGAGTCAGCTCGATATATGTTGCCGTTGATAAAGGATGTTGTGGTGCTGCATTAGTAATCCATTTTTGCTCCTGTACAGTCTCGTCTATGACAAGAGATTCAGCAAAAGTTGGTTCTAGTATATTTAAGTCTTCGACTTCCATGTCAGAGTAATGCTGATTCGTTGTAGGAGGTGGAGAGTGAGGTATAGTAGAATCATCTTTATGCATAGACATTGTGGGTTCGTCTGTTTGCATAGACACTTGGGGTTCGTCTTCATGCATAGACGCTGTAGGTTCGTCTTCATGCATAGACACTGGAGCTCTGTTTTCATGCATAGGCTCTACATGTGCTATAGGAGAAACAGTAGTAGTAACCAGTGCAGTGGACATACCTGTGTCTTTAGTTTGAGATTCTCTGGAGATGAATGTACCATGGAAGTTCTTTTGACTATTTTCTCTATTGCCATCATCACTGGTTAGTGATATGCATGGAGACTCCGTTCTGTTAGTGGTTTCATCATCTCTTTCGACTTCTTCTTGTTCACTCTTTGTTGATTCTGCATCCACATCCTTTTCTTTGGTTCCAGTAACACTTACTTCTTCTTCCTCATCATCCTTCTCAGATTCCCTATCATCTTCACCATGCTTTGACTTTTCTCCAGTTTTACCCGTTTTCTCGCCTTTATCACCCTTTCTAATACCATTCCCATCACTATTATTGTTTTGTTCACTCTTCGTTGATTCTGCATCCACATCCTTTTCTTTGGTTCCAGTAACACTTACTTCTTCTTCCTCATCACCCTTCTCAGATTCCCTATCATCTTCACCATGCTTTGACTTTTCTCCAGTTTTACTCGTATTCTCGCCCTTATCACCCTTTCTAATACCATTCCTATCACTATTATTGTGACACCCCGGGTTGGGTCAATTGCAGCGGAAATAAAGTTTGGAATGTCACAAGGGTGGATCGATAGCAAATAGCACATAGAGCACAGGATAAAGGATTATCCATCGTATAAATAACATGAACAGTGTACAAATTTAATAAAAATTGTTTAGACATGACAAAAGTAAATTCTTCATTTTTCCCTAGTAGAAACTCCTGATGAGTCCTACGATGCAGACTACTATGATGCATGAGTCCATGCACACACCACGTATTAGCTTCATTTTCCTGAGAAAAACATGCTTAGAGGGTCAACATAAAGTTGGTGAATTTACAGGTTTAATAAAAATAAGTTTGGACATAAATGAATCATGATAGTAGTAATGCACATAACATCCATACTAAAAAGGTAATTACATTCCCTATTACTCAATACTGAAGCTTAACTTTCCATAGTTCTCAATAGATGAGAACCCATGGCCTAACAAAAAGGCGCCAAACCCAATTCCAACATGGTATACATCTGTTGTTCCGGCCAAGGCACAGTGAGCGCTACTCACCCAGATGGGGGTCGTCAATCCAAAATAGATCTATTTATAACATTCGGGCAATTACAGTAATTTAACAGTTTTTACAATAGGCAATCGCAATCAAAGTTGATACAATACAGTTTATGTCCAATAAAATTAGTTGCATGTTTTCTCCCCCGTAGAGGAAATTGTTTATCAATAATTTGTAAGGGGCTGTAAACTCACCTTGGAGTTTGTAAAGGCTGTGCAGATATAAAGGAAATTCAAATAATGCTCACGTCATGGTCTACCGCCTAATTAAATAGTAGAGTCTTAATAAATAATACAAGAGAATGTATGTGTATGCTCATACAAATTTTAATCAGTTTATTAATGCTACAATATTTATTTAAATGACTGTAGTACAAGTATTAATAATGTTCATTTGAACTTGTAATTAAGTTTCTCGTTTAGGTAAAATAAAATGTTTTACTTATAATTTTTGTATACGTACTTGCATTCAATTTATTTAACATTTATATAAATTCATTTCATAAAAGTATATAAGTACATGTATTTAGTTTACACATATACATATAGTTTATACATTTTATCTTATAAAGTAAAATTTAAATATTTTATTTTGTAAAGTAAAATATAAATAATTTATTTAACTTTAAAGTTCCCAAAAATTTTCCAACATTTATAAAATATTTTTATAAGTTACAAGTTTAAGAATTTACAATTTAAAATCCTTATGGTTTAGGATTTATTTAAGTTTTACTAAATTAAAATATAATTAGGGTTAGGGCTAGTTTAAGTTTCGGAATATTGCAAAACTAGTCCCTCCATGTTTTAAGTAAAGTAAAACTTTCGGATTTTACATGTTTAGTACCTAGGGCTTGTTATACTTTCGGGTTATGGCAGAATTAGTCTCTCTAGCATGAATTAGGTTTTATAACTTTCTTAAAATGTCAAAAACAGTCCCTAGGGCTTCTATATGTTTCGAATTGTTACACAAATTGTCCTTAGGTTTATAAAATGGCAAAACAACTTCTAGAAACTTTCAAAAATGGTCCTTAGGGTTTAATATGTCACGAATGACATTTATTAAGCCCTAGAATTTTGGTTATTTACAATTTTAGTCCTTTTGTTTAATAGTTTATCAGAATAATTTTGAGTGTCACGGTTTTAGTCCCTAAGTTTCACAAATTGTCATTTTTAGTCCAAAAGTTTTTGTAAGTTATATTTTGTTATAAAAACTTCATTTAAATATTTAAAATATTAAATGGGCTCATTAAATGGACCAAAAGAACTAATGGCCCATCTAGTGGGCCTAAACACATTTTTAAGTCCACTAATTAGTTAAATGGGCCTTTAAAACATTGATTGGGCTTAAACACATTCTTAAGTCCACTGATATACTAAGATTAGTTAAATGGGCTTAATGGGCCATTGATAGTATACGGGTACAAGATATTGGGCTTATTAAGTCCATTAGGTCTTGGGCTAGTGTTACATGGGCTTGATTAGAACATTAACATTTCTTTATTGTTTATGTAGATAATAATCTACACTTTCTTATAAGCTTATCATTAGCTTATTAAAATCAAGTTATGAACCCTAATTTAAAAAGGTAAAACACACGGTTTGTTTTATTTGATGTATCAAATGAGATCTAAATTTGTTTTAAGGTTGCATGTAAGTTATATGCCCTAATATGAGCTTATGACTCACGACTATAGCTTATCAAAATAAGTCTAAACATGTTATATGGTTGCATGAAATTTTAAGAGTCCCAATATGAGATCTAAGCTTTGTACAAACCTAGAAGTCAATCTTAAGTCCATATACGTACATATATAGCCCACGGCTATAATTTAAATCTTGGTATTTCCAAGATGAGATATTAGATAGTTATGTGTTTATAATTATTTATAAAGTCCAAACATAATTATCTAAATTTATTACATGTTTCCAAGGTTATCATAAATCCCAATAATATAACATATAGCCCACGGCTATATTGTTTTTCCCCATATGTTCTTATAAGATTTTTGTGCTTGTTACATGATTATTAAGTTAGGTTAAGGTCTTAACACAAGATCTAGGTCTAACATAGACATGCATGTACATTAGAAATCCATCCAAGGACATCCATAGCCCACGGCTAAATTTTTAAACACATAGTGTTTTGGTGATTATTAGTAGTTCATTATGTATAGTTAAACACATATTCCATTATTTAAAACTTGTTATATAAATCATAGATGAACATGTAATTAGGCCGTGACCTTTAAGGTCATGGTTTTTCATGGTTTTGAGTTACAACAAGTTTACTTATGAGATTTGTGATTATTAGTTAACCATAATCCCAAAACTAAGGTTTATAACCCACAGCTACATTTTAAATCCATAAAATGGTTTATATGATTTTTATCAAGTTTAAACCTAGAATAATAATCATAGGTTTCTTATCAAAAGTTTTTAAACATGACTTATGGCGTTCCCAAAATATGTCGTGACCTATATGGTCATAGTTTTATCAAATCTTGATTTTTAACAAGTTTGTTATATGTTTTTACTAGGTGGATGTTAATGCATGCAAGTAAAAATGAAGAAAGTAATAAGGGGTAATACCTTCTTGCTATAGATACCAAGGAAGATCTATGGAACAAAGGAGATTAGTGATCTAATCTTGATGATGATGAAAACCCTAACAATAAACCAAGTCGTGACCTTTATGGATTTGGATAGGGCTTGTATGGGTTGATATGACAATACAAATGGTAGATATGAAACCAAATGATTAGTAGTAAAGAGGAAGAAGACAATAAGTTGCAAAGTTAATGTGTTCTTGGTGGTATCCAAATGATTGAAGGTGAAAGGGTGTTGAAAGAGTTTTGAGATTGTGTTGCATGAAGAATGAATAGGGGGAGATAGGTATAGGAGGCTATGGAGAGAGAGAGATGGGGGACAAAATCCATGGGAAGTGCCAAGTGTTGGCTTTGTCACAATCTAGGCACTCTTTCCCCTTCCACCTTAAGGATGCCATGTATGGCTAACCAAAAAGGTAAGTGGGCTTTGGGCTTGGGCTTGTGTTGGGTATATCACAAAGAAAAGTGATCTTGGGCTAGTCCAAGATGTGTAAGCATGCATATGGTATACATACATACCTACATACATGGCTACATATATGTAGTGCAACATTGTTTTTCCAAATTTGTTATGTGTTGTATACATACATCAAGGTTGTGCATTTTATTACTTGTTCTTCTAGTGTTAAGTACATGGTTTAAGTTATGTAGCTATTTACAACAAATATGAAATGCAAAATTATAAGTACACAATGGACACTTCACACATTTTTATAGGAATATAACACATGAGTGAATGTTCTAGGATCATTGAGTAAAACTTTATTACATTTTTCTCTTGGTAGAATCATGGATTTTACAGCACCAGCCCGTTATTTTAGTTTTGTCCTCAAACCTACTAAAAACATTGTTATCTTCTAAGTCTATAGATGTCCTAGGTATACGGGTTCATTTTGGACACGCACAGAAATGGATGGTGACATCAATGCAAAGAGATCTATATCTAGTTTGTACTAAGCATCCGATTGAGCAGTAATTGGATGCTAATACTACTACGGATGGACAGAAAGCAATGCAAAGAGATCTTTATCCGGGTCACACTATATATCTGATTGAGTAGTAATGGATGCTGCTACTACTACGGATGAACAGAAAGCAGTGCAAAGAGATCTTTATCTGGGTCGCACTATACATGCGATTGAGCAGTAATGGATGCTGCTACTACTACGGATGGACAGAAAGCAGTGCAAAGAGATCTTTATATGGGTCGCGCTATACATCTGATTGAGCAGTAATGGATGCTGATACTACTACAGATGGACATAAAGTAGTGCAAAGGGATCTTTATCCGGGTCGCACTATACATCCGATTGAGCATTAATGGATGGTGCTACTACTACGGATGAACAGAAAGCAATGCAAGGAGATCTTTATCCGGATCGCACTATACATCTGATTGTGTAGTAATGGATGTTGCTACTACTACGGATGGATACAAAGAAATTCAAAGAGATATTTATCCGGATCATACTATACATCCGATTGAGCAGTAATAGATGCTGCTACTACTACGGATGGATAGAAAGCAATGCAAGGAGATCTTTATCTGGATCGCACTATGCATCCGATTGAGCAGTAATGGATGTTGCTACTACTACGGATGGATAGAAAGCAATGCAAAGAGATTTTTATCTGGGTCGTACTATACATCCGATTGAGTAGTAATGGATGTTGCTACTACTACGGATGGATAAAAATCAATGCAAGAAGATCTTTATCCGGATCGCACTATTCATCCGATTGAGTGGTAATGGATGTTGCTACTACGGATGAGCTTACGAGGGCATTTTTCAACGGGGTTATGGTCACATCCTTCCAAAAGTTGGGAGGAGACCAATCGTGTTGTGGATTTGGTTAGAAGGGCAAACCCACGACAATTGGTTTCTAGTATGAGGGGGACGTGCCAGCATGCTTTATATGTTGGGAAAACTGGGGATGCACTACTCCGGCATCCTTTTTCACTGGTGACAGATATGTTATATCTCCTAACCTGATGGTGAAAATTGGGGGTTGAAGATAAAAAAAATTAACTAGTACCACCCCTCTTGTGTCAACAACTATATGCGAAAGATTTGCTGATATGCTCCAAGCTTGTGGGATGCACACATTAGTTAATGCTACTAAAATTCCACTCAAAGGAATGGTTAAGATTATTGTTGATGGTGGTTGGGTAGGAAGTTTCAAAGAATTTGCTTCATTTGTAGCAGGGCTGGGCGATGGAGGCACGGGAAAGAAGTACCTCAAATGGTGGAAATAAAAGAAGATACCAAGAATAAAGAAGTGCACCTCTTGTGGGATGCTGAAAAGGGTCGTGCATCCATTGTTCGAGGTTCAAAATTTGCAAGAATTTTGACTTCTAGAAAGAAGTCAGTCAATTCAAGGCTTGTTGGATGATGGTGTTTTCGAATTAATTGGACCCGTAAAAGGCTTGTTCAAAAGTAGGGGACATCCAACATATCTTTTTGGGCGATGTTGAACACAACCCTACAAGATACTCCCATTGTGAGCTGGACATGTCTTTAAGGTTTGACTATCCCATCAATTCGGGAAAAGTGGGTTAAGAAGATGGGGCATCCTTTTACCAAATATTTATGGACTTTGGTGCAAGAGATGAAACTAAGCCTAGTGTTGATTATGTCTGGGTTACCGTCCCCTCGTATAATCAAGGTTTCATTTCCCCAAGCTATGTGAACCCATTTTTCATCACACACTATAACCGAACGGTATTTTGCTAGCCAATCCATGCCAATAATGACATCAAAACTACCAAGGTTTACCGGGATAAGATCAAAGTTGAACGGGTGATTGGAAAGATTTAAGGTACAACCTCGAATGATGGTATCAACCGTCACAACTTTTCGATCGGCTAAATCTACAACATAGTTGGGGTCTAAAACTGATGGGGTGACTTCCAATATATCACTAAATTCAGTAGATATAAAACTTCGGTCTGGCCCAGTATCAAATAAGACAGATGCATATCGTTGGTTTAGTAGAAACGTACCGGTAACGATGTTGGAATCTGGGTTGGCTTGGGTATTGCCAACCATGTACTCTTGTGATAAAGTTCCCTTGTTGTCCTTCTTCTGGTTGACCAACTTGGGACAATCTGGTCTCACATGTCCAGGGGCTCCACATTGGTAACACATTATGGTTCTCTTTGGTCCACTGTTGCTTCCACCTATGGGGTTTCGGTTTCCCTGTTGTCCACTCCCGCTCCTACGAGCATTGGATCCGCCCTTGTTGTTTTTCCCAGTGTTGCTGTTGGGTTGAACCGGAGTAACAGCATTGGCTTGACATTCACGAGTAATGTGGCCTTGTTGACTACATTTGTAGCATCCATGACACTGGCCTCCAACAACATGGTGGTATTTGCACTTTGGACATTTAGGCTTAGAGCCTGAGTAGTTCTTGGTGTTGGCTGTGGGAGTAGTACCATAAACTTGCCCAACGTCCTGTCTTTTGGGAGGCTGCTGATGCTGGCTACGAGAGCTCTCATCCGACTTTCTCTTGTTCTTCGTTTACCTTTCAGATATGTTACGGGCTCATTTATAGATCAGTTCGGTTGAAAACTCCATAACACCTTCCACAGTAGTGGGTCGTGATGCAAGCAAGCTATCAAGAATAACGTCAGGAAGTCCACTGACATACTTCTCAATCTTCTCTTCCTTTTGAGGGAACATTCTGGTACACATCAGGATTAACTCTTGGAATCTTTGGTTGTACCAAATTATGTCATCGTTCTTTCACTTAAGATCCCACAGTTCAATCTCCAACTTCTTCATTTCGCCTCTTGGACAGTACTTTTCAGTCATCCGTTCCTTAAGGTTGGCCCAGGTGAGAGTATAAGTAGCATCGTGTACAAGGGTAGCAACAACAGATTTCCACCAGGTAACAGCACTCTCAAGTAGCGTGTAGGTGGCGAATTTGACTTTATTCTCATCGGTACAGTCACTGATGCAGAATACAGTTTCCAACCTTTCAAACCATTGCATTAGTTCCACAACTCCTTCCTTTCCTCGGTAGTATGAGGGCTTGCATTTTAGGAAGTCGGGGTAAGAGCAACCCCTGTTGGCGAGGTTTCTGCGTACATTGAGTTTTGACCATCGTTCATATTCCGGTCGGCTTCTCAAGCTGCCATGGCGGCTGTGATGCCCACATTTATCATCTCTCTGACTTGGGTAGCGGTGACATTTTTTAGTAGCCTCAACATGGTTGGTGTTGGTAGCATTTGAGGTTGTGGCATCATTGGGATTTGATCGAGTAATCTCCATTTGTCTATAGTCATACACAAAATGAGATCATTAGTTTAAGGGTTAGTACAGTTTTTTTATATTAATTGCACGAAGAAATTTCATGCATAGATTTCATAACAAATTGGATAACCTGTAAAGATTTCATAATATAATACATTGCATAACAGATATAACAAAGGAAAATGATTACATGCAAATTTCCATAAGGAATTAAACATTCATCGAGCATAGCAAATCCAAGACAGAGGCTTAACTAGCCTTGTCCTGGGTAGTGGTACACATTGTCTTAAGTACATCATATCTAAAAACATATGTTCGAAAAGAAAAGTACAGTACAAAGATGGATCACAACAGCTGGAAAAAATAAAAGTACAAAAGTCCTATACCATGATAGCTGGGGTACAACCCATAAGCTTATCATGATGTACAAGAAATCTAGTACATCTACTCTACTCCTGCCTAGCTGGTCTACTGGATGAGGCTGGTGCTGGTGGGGCTTGTGAAGCTGCAGATGCTCTCCTGGTACTCCGCAAAGCTTGAACTGTCAAACGGGTCTCCTTGAGCACGCGGAGTGCAGTCAGCAAATGAGATCGGAGTCTGTCAACAGTTACTTGAAGATAGGCAGCCTCAGCAGTCACTCCCTCATGTTGTATGGCTGCAAGGTCGAAGAAGACAGACAGAGACTGCTCCTGAGCATTGAGAGCACAATGGTCTGGTACTGAAGACTCTCCAAAGTATGAATGCGCTGATGGAGACGGAAGTTCTCCTCTAGCAGCCACTGTAATGCCCCTTCATTCATGGCCCGAACACCCTTAGCCTCTTGGGCTCCTACCCCTATAGTCTGAGAAAGAGAGTCTATACGCTCATGTGCGGCAGTGCAGCCCAGTTGGCCTGCTGTCAACAGGCTGCGAATCTACGTCATATCCTGCTCTTGGCGTGCGGCCAGAGCGGAAATCTAGGCCTGGACCGTATCAGTACGTCCCGTCCCGGACCCCTCACCGACCTCGAAAATGGAGTCGGGAGCATCCTCATACCTTCTCTTGTGAGACGGTACAGACCCGGGAGAATGGCCCTATGGTGATGACTATGGTGCTAGAGTCGGTTGATTAGAAGTCACCTGGTCTCCCTCCACAGTGGTGGGGACCAATATGGCTGAGGGTGGGGTAGTGGGAGAATCAGCAAGGAGTGCAGCTCCTATGGTCTGGCTGTCCTTTGAATTCGAGGCCGACAGCCATCCACATTGTACGGATCGCGGTGACGGAGAGATAGCTGGAACGGGGGCTACCTCGGGCAAAGTAGTCGGTGATACAACGGGTGGAGTCATAGTAATATTTTAAATTTGAAGTAAGTATAAGCTTACAAAAAAAATATTTGCTATAAGTTTAATAGTGTATATCCTTTTTAAACAACATCGTAATGTTTTTAAGGTTACGTTAATACTTATAATATTAATTAACCAAATTGTTAATAATCAATGCACACTTAGTTCACATAGGATATACATTTATTCCCTACGTTCTATATGCTTAACTATTATAGTCCCAAAAAATCCCCAAAAGATTTTTGTTAAGTTATTGTCCAGTTTTAAATAAAATAAAAAAAATATAAATTTTATCTTTTAAATTTTATTTAAAAATTTATCTGGTTCTCTATAACTATTTCTCTGATACCATTCTCTATGACATCCCGGGTTGGGTTAGTTGCAGCGGAAATAAAGTTTCGAATGTCACAGGGGTGGACCGATAGCAAATAGCACATAGAGCATAGGATAAAGGATTATCCATCATATAAATTACATGAACAGTGTAGAAATTTAATAAAAATTGTTTAGACATGACAAAGGTAAATTGTTCATTTCTCCCCAGTAGAAACCCCTGATGAGTCTTATGATGCAGACTACTATGATGCTTGAGTCCATGCACACACCACGTATTAGCTTCATTTTCCTGAGAAAAACATGCTTAGAGGGTCAGCATAAAGTTGGTGAATTTACAGGTTTAATAAAAATAAGTTTGGACATAAATGAATCATGATAGTAGTAATGCACATACCATCCATACTAAAAAGGTAATTACATTCCCTATTGCTCAATACTGAAGCTTAACTTTCCATAGTTCTCAACAGATGAGAACCCGGGGCCTTACAAAAAGGCGCCAAACCCAATTCCAACATGTTATACATCTGTTGTCCCAACCAAGGCACAGTGAGAGCTACTTACCCAGATGGGCATCTTCAATCCCAAATAGATCTATTTATAACATTCGGGCAATTACAATAATTTAACAGTTTACAATAGGCAATCGTAATCAAAGTTTATATAATACAATTTATGTCCAATAAAATAAGTTGCATGTTTTCTCCCCCGTAGAGGAAACTGTTTATCAATAAATTTTAAGGGGCTGTAAACTCACTTTTGAGTTTGTAAAGGCTGTGCGAATATAAAGGGAATCCAAATAATGCTCACGTTATGGTCTACTGCCTAATTAAATAGTACAGTCTTAATAAATAATACAAGAGAATGTATGTGTATGCTTATACAAATTTTAATCAGTTTATTAATGCTACAGTATTTATTTAAATGACTGTAGTACAAGTATTAAAAATATTCATTTGAACATGTAATTAAGTTTCTCGTTTATGTAAAATAAAATGTTTTACTTATAATTTTTGTATACGTACTTGCATTCAATTTATTTAACATTTATATAAATTCATTTCATAAAAGTATATAAGTACATGTATTTAGTTTACACATATACATATAGTTTATACATTTTATCTTATAAAGTAAAGTTTAAATAATTTATTTTGTAAAGTAAAATATAAATATTTTATTTAACTTTAAAGTTCCCAAAAAATTTCGAAATTTATAAAATAATTTTATAAGTTACAAGTTTAAGAATTTACAATTTAAATCCTTATGGTTTAGGATATATTTAAGTTTTACTAAATTAAAATAGAATTAGGGTTAGGGCTAGTTTAAGTTTTGGAATATTGCAAAACTAGTCCCTCCATGTTTTAAGTAAAGTAAAACGTTCAGATTTTACATTTTTAATACCTAGGGCTTGTTATACTTTCGGGTTATGGCAGAATTAATCCATCTAGTATGAATTAGGTTTTATAACTTTCTTAAAATGTCAAAAAACAGTCCCTAGGGCTACTATATGTTTCAGATTGTTACACAAATGGTCCTTAGGTTTATAAAATGGCAAAACAACTTCTAGAAACTTTCAAAAATGATCCTTAGGGTTTAATATGTCACCAATGACATTTATTAAGCCCTAGACTTTTGGTTATTTACAATTTTATTCCTTGTGTTTAATAGTTTATTAAAACAAGTTTTGAGTGTCACGGTTTTAGTCCCTAAGTTTCACAAATTGTCATTTTTAGTCTAAAAGTTTTTATAAGTTATATTTTGTTATAAAACTTCATTTAAATATTTAAAATATTAAATGGGCTCATTAAATGGACCAAAAGAACTAATGGGCCATCTAGTGGGCCTAAAAACATTTTTAAGTCCACTAATTGGTTAAACGGGCCCTTAAAACTTTGATTCGGCTTAAACATATTTTTAAGTCCACTAATATTCTAAGATTAGTTAAATGGGCTTAATGGGCCATTGAAAGTATATGGCTACAAGATATTAGGCTTATTGAGTCCAATAGGTCTTGGGCTAGTGTTGCATGGGCTTGATTAGTCCATTAACATTTCTTTATTGTTTATGTAGGTAATAATCTAGGCTTTCTTATAAGCTTATCATTAGTTTAGCAAAATCAAGTTATGAACCCAAATTAAAAAAGGTAAAACCGTCGTTTTGTTTTATTTGATGAATCAAATGAGATCTAAATTTCTTTTAAGGTTGCATGTAAGTTATAAGCCCTAATATGAGCTTATGACTCACGGCTATAGCTTATCAAGATAAGTCTAAACTTGTTATAAGGTTGCATGAAATTTTAAGAGTCCCAATATGAGATCTAAGCTTTATACAAACCTAGAAGTCAATCATAAGTCCATATACGTACATATATAGCCCACAACTATAAATTAAATCTTGGTATTTCCAAGATGAGATTTCAGATAGTTATGTGTTTATAATTATTTATAAAGTCCAAACATAATTATCTAAATTTATAACATGTTTCCAAGGTTATCATAAATCCCAAAAATATAACATATAGCCCACGGCTATATTGTTTTCCCCATATGTTCTTATAAGATTTTTGTGCTTGTTACATGATTGTTAAGTTAGGTTAATACAATGATTTAGCTAGGTTGAAAGTTCAGTTCTTGGTATCTTCTCGAATTGATTAAGGTTTGAGTGCGACTCAGTTGTTCTTGGTAACGAAAAGGGAAGTTGGATATCGATTCTACTTGAAAAGGTAAATGCGAAGCAAAGTAAAAATAAACCAAAGATAAATAATAATGGGGCAAAACAAATATTTAAACTTAACTTAAAGCGAAACAATAAACAATAATAAAACTAAAAGACAAAATTGATTAAGGACTGAAAAATAAAACGTGCGAAGTAACAAAAATAAGCTAAAAATAATCACTAGAAAACTGTCACTTTTCTGGAAAAAAAATAAAAATTACAAAAATGAGAAAATCATTCATTCGGAATAAAATCATTCATCCGGAATAAAGTCTTTCATCCGGAATAAAATCATTCATCCGGAATAAAGTCCTTCATCCGGAATAAAATCATTCATCCGGAATAAATGGTTTATCCGGAATATAAAGCTCATGCGGAATAATGTCTTATTCGGAATATTATTTCATCCGGAATAATCAAAACAAAAAGGCTCATTCGGAAAATTTCGTTTATGCGGAATAATTAGAATCAAAACTCGTTCGGAATAAAATGCTCATTCGGAATACTCAAAACAAAAGGCTCATGCGGAATATGAATTGGTTCGGAATAAGATTTGAAAACCTTGGTTCGGAATGTTTTGGTCATTCGGAATAAAGACCTTATGCGGAATACTTTGCGAAAACCTTCATTGGGAAAACATTGCTGGTTCGGAAAAAAGGTTGGTGCGGAATAATGAAAGTAAAATGGTTGATTCAGAATAAAATAACTGACAATGATGGTTCGGAATAAATAACCTTGGTGCGGAATAATCAAGACAAAGTGCTCATCCAGAATAAATTGGTGATTCGGAATTTGGGTAACGAAAATATTATGAAGAACTGGGAGAAAGAACAAGGTACGAATCTAAACAAATCCAATCAAACTAAAACCAAAGATTAAACAAAACTAACCAAATAACATCTACTAATGTTAACCTATCAAAACAAATCACTAAAACTAACAATCATAACCAAAATAATCAAAACCCACTTGATCAAATCAATAAAAAGTCAAGAACATAAACATAAACATGTAGATTAAATCAAGAAAGGTAGATGAGAGATTAATCAATAAAAGTAAAGATTCAATAACATAAAAAGATAACTTACTTGAAAATTAAGGTGCAAGACAAGTATTAAAATGAAAGAATTTAAAGTGCGGGAAATTAAAATGGAAGAGCTAGTTTGTCAATTTAGCCAACAAGAAAAATGAAATGAAAAACTAGTATTTATAGGAGGGGGAGAGGAGTAGGTTGGAAGCTTCCTCCTCTCTTCTTTCTTTCTCGTCTTTTCGTCTTTTAAGTTCTTCGACTTTTTCGAGTTTGTCTCGAGATTAATTAAACTCGTCTTGTAATTTCTTCATAAATTAGACTTGAGTTCTTCGGCTTTATTAAACTTCCGTCTTTAGACTTTTTCTTTGATAAATCTTCAGAATAGGCCTTGGACTTCCGTTCTTTTTGCACTCTTGAACTCTTGACTTCGTCTTTTGTCTTTTTCTTGGATAAAAGCCCGTGAAAGCCCGTGTTTTCTTCCTTTTTCATCTTTTGGTCCTAAAACACAACAAAATCACAAACCACGCATAATTCCGACATTTACGACATAAAATATACGTTATGGTCTTGTTTTCATTATAATTAAGTGGTAAAAGGATGGGTTTTTTCACACCTATCAAATCCCCTACACTTGACCATTGCAATGACCTCATGCAATGCTTAGTGACAAAGCAAGATTTACACTCTTCATCCTAATCAACCTACCTTGGCCTTTATTAAACAATAGAAACTAAGAAAAATTAAAGAGATAGAAAATCACAAAAAGCAAGAAGGAAGAACTTTTTAAAGAAATCTAAGACTTACATTAGGGCTTTGGTGTCATGAATACTAATCATCCTCAAGTTTCACGTTCCCCATGCTAAGCTTAAAAACGAGATCATTCTAATTACAAGTTAGCACAACTAACACTTACTCATGCGGTTCAATTAATCACTTAGACTCCCATATTCCTATGGGTAACTCTTATATTATATTGATGTCTTAAATGATCACGAAGATGCATTTTTGACTTATTTCGATAGTTTATTAAGGCTGAAAATAAAGTAGGACGATCTAATCCATAGTTAGCTAAAGGACAAAATCTTTTAAAGCTGCTTCTTGAGACCTCATAAACTTCATATCTTGGCATAACTCGCTTCACGATTTGAGACCTTTCTCGGACCGATATTTGGCATTTACTTCATACTTCAAATCTTGGGAATACGTTCTTGAAATTATTGTGACAATCTAACATTTTCAGGTAGTGAAATATTTTCTCGTATAATATTTTGAAACTTATTTTTGTGTTGGTTGACGAACTCACAATTTACGGATTTAAATTTGGGCTTACGTGCATAATTTAGCGTCTTTTACGACTAAACCGAAAACCTTAGGATTACGTATTTACGTTTTTGAACTCCGTTTTTTATGAGACAATTTTTATTGGATTCGTTTTGTGACGTTGATTCATAATTTATAAAAACACTTTTCGTAAAACAACCCGAGGGCACGCAAATCGAGAAAACTAGAATCTAGAAATACCCGTAAACTAGTGAGACGGGACAAAACACATTGTCCCACCCCACTAGCTATGTTGGACGGCACACACATGACACCACACATTAGATGTGGCATCATGTTAGCTCAATGCTTACAAGTGTAAGCATAGCTTACTCTTTAAGCTATACTTTCCCACTAACTCAAAACTAGCAACTAGTTTTCATTTCACCATGTCCTTACATGCAAATCAACACAAAACTCTCTCAAATACCCTCCCCTAGCCGTCCACTTTAAATCAACAAACACCCCTTTTGATCTTTTCTAGCCATGAAATACATGTTTACTAGCTCTATTATGGAGTTATCTTGAAGCCTTGATCATTTGGTGGCCATATATACAACATTGGAGGTGATTTGCTTGTGTCCTAGGGCTGATTTCCCAACTTATGTTCTTGGTGTTTGATGGTCTTGGAGTTACTTGTTGTATTCATCAAGTTCTTGTCTTCCAAAAACAAGAAATACACTTGGTTGGTAAAGAAGATCATCCTCTCCATTTTTCTCTTGTTATTTTGTAAAGAACAAATGTATTTTCTTTCATTTTGTATATGTATATGATGTATATATGATGATAAAAATGTTGTGTGGGGATCAAGTGTTGATAGATATGCTTAAAAAGGTTAATAACTATAAGAAATAAGGCTAAAATCTTGATTATTTAGTTGGCTGTATAAAAACAGTATATAACTAAAAAATGAACTGATAAAATTGCATGGTATGATCCATTTACAGTAATTACAAGATGTTATACACATGTGAGAGTTGTCCATGCAATGGAATCAATATAATGAGTGATATATGATCAAAACAAGTTAGGTGTTCTAATCTGAATAAGCAGTTTTGTAGGGACTGTTAAGGTAAGATGAACTTAAAATGGGCAGTAGCTATAACTAAGTTAAATGTAGCACATAATATGAAGAACATGTCACCCAAAAATGAGCTTCTAATTCATTATAGAACTCTAGATATGGTAAAATGGTGAACATGAAGATAAAAATCAGATTTTAAGAATTACTGTTTATTATTATTATATAAGCACTCACATTTTATTGTATAAAATGTAAAATAAAATCCCACTAACTTATAAAACTTATTTATATAAATATATAAAAGGTTAATTAATTGGATAAATTATATAAATGGTAGTGGAATAATATTTATAAGTAATAAAAACTATAAACTTGATTTTTACGACTTTTTCGACTATCGCCGTAAAATTAACGTTTTTCGCCAAATAAAACTTAGACGATCAAACCCGTCTAATGTAAAGTTTTTAAAAGTCATATACTGATATATAAGTAACTAATACAAGTAAAAACCGATAAAACCCGAACTATAGGAAATACGGACATTAGCGAGCTAACTAAACATATTGGACTAACAATTGGACTAAATAAGATAAAAACTTATAAAAAGAACTTATTGGACTTAACCCATTTGGGCCCAACATGGAAAGTATATATACTGATAATATAGGTATAAAAGGGATTAAAACAAGTTAAAGAACTTATAAAAGGCTTATTGGACTTAAAACGTGTAAATAGTTAAAACTAGCAAACTAGTAAAACGTTACCAAAACGTAAACACTAAAACGAGTAAACAAGGATGTATAAACCCACTTGATCATCATCATCATATGTACAAAATCATCATATGTATATTGTTATTTTGATAAAAGTCATTGGACAAAGTCTAAGACCGATTATTATTTATATAGGTTTCCGTGACCGAAGCACGCCCGTAGTCGATAATCCGCCTTTCATTAACAACGTGAGTTCATAGCCTCGCACTCTTTTAAATGTTTTATAAAAATGATTTGTAAACCCGCGAGGGAGATAACATGCTAGATTTTGATAAAAATAGAACACAAGTAGTCCCGATTGTATGCTTAATGATATGGACCCGAATGATGCTATGACCCTATAAACGAGACTAAAAGGATTATTAGTAGTTAGGTTATGTCACTTAAAGTCCCATTAGCATGAATTGTTAACTACCGGGATTTGGTAGACGCTTATGCATTTGATAGTACTATTTGGGGACGATCACCCCAGTTCGCGCCTTGACGGTTGATCCCCGTCGTACCACATTGATTGGTAAGCGAATTTATGTATGAGAAGATTCCATAGCGTGATTTTTGTGACGACACGCTAACTTAGATGGGCAAATTGTTTGTCGGGCTCGCGGCCCGCTGTTTTCATAGTAAGGTAACAATGTCATGCAGCTAATAATAATCCTACAATGTACTATACAACCTATATAATCTAAATATCCGATATGATACGACGCTATTAACGATGAATATATTACCTATCATGGTAATATAGAGACTACGGTCTCATGGACGGTTTAAGATGTATGCTTGATTTATATATTGCCTGACTAGCAATATGAGGACTTACTTTCGATATTATACTTGTGTTCTGATTTTAAATGATTGTTTTATATAACGGTTTTCATTAAACTCTATGAATTCACTCGGCATTCGCTGATATGATTTTTGCATGTTTTTATCTCAGGTGCTTGAAGGTAATCCGGATGGAGATCGACTCTGATGGCCCACATAATATTAAAAATGTTCATTCGATCTATGTTTTGTAAACTTAATGACCTGTATAATTTGGGACCTGTTGTACGCTTTTAAAACTTTTTATCGAATGAATGTATGTTAAACCTTGTACAACCATTTTTATGTGTTGTCTATGATTGGAGTTATTGTGCTATCCCGTAACACTCTGAAAGACCCTTCCGCTGTACCGATACGAAAAATGAGAGTGTTACAATTATGGTCTTCTCTTCATGTATAGAGTATATCTTCACTTGGGGTAGTTGAGATATTTTCTTCAAATGTTGACCACGACTTCTTCATTATTTCTTCAATCCTTATTTGGGACTTTGATATACAACGATCCGCCTCCTTTTCGGACATGGATCTATTTATCCTCATACCTTGTTAGGGTCTTTTCGGATAGACTTCTCCATGATCTTTATGGGAGTGATTGCTTTTTGTCGTGTGTCTTGATCCTTCATATTGATTTTGGAATAATGATACTTCACATCATCTTGGATCTTTAGCAACAAAATTGAATCCTCATGCCTTGTTAGGGCTTTTTCGGACTCGCCAATCTTCGCGTCCCGTTTCAATAGTTATTCCTCGGCTATGAACTCTAATTAATACCGAGAAACTTTTAAACGATCTTGGGCTAGAAGCTAAGTAATCTTTCATACCGTACGACCTTACTTATTGCAATTATTTATTTACAAGTGATGGGAGAAAAAGATCATAATTAACTCACATAAGTTAATGAAAGAATACCAAACTTATAACTAACTTTATCATCTCTCGTTCTCCATAATTTAAAATCTCAAGGAATGAGACTCGTGGATACTTAGCCTAATAAACCAATTAAGGTCTACATGGTTAAGGATACTAGCTAGAGTAAACTTGGATAAGTAAACTCGGGGTGAGTCAAAATATTCACGACGGGCCTAATATATCTAAGACATCTAAACTTGCTAAACCATTTTATTGAAATAAGAGAAAATAACAAAAATAAAGGAAACTACAAATAGGCCAAAATAGATTAAAAATTTTGAAAAATGTCGAAAAATCGAATTTCCGGATAAAATGAGGTCAATATCATGGAAAGCCCACTTAACTTCGATAGAAGTCCCCCCTACACTTGATATAAACATTGTCCTCAATGTTTAAGCATGTGGGAGTAAACTCCCCTACACTTAGGACATTGTGCACTTTGTTTAAATCTCGCTAAGAAAGAGACAACTAAAGGGATTCCTATTTTAATATTGAAGAATATAAAATAGTGAATCAAAAAGAGTTTAGGATAGAACCGGGAAGATGAGAACACGGAATCACGGGTCATCAAAAGTCATCAAGAGTGTGTTTTTGAAAGCTCTAATCCCTGCACATCATAAGAAAGAAAACAAGAAACACCAACGGGGCTCCCCCTACACTTATGATGAAAACAGTTAAAGATAGATAATCGGGTTGCCTCCCAAAGAGCACTTGTTTATGTTAACCGAGTCACGAGCCTGACTCGTCCCCGCATTAAATGGTCCATGGGGAAGCATCGAATGTAATACCAATATCAAAGACCTTGTCCTCATTCCCGGAAGACATCAATGAAGGAGAGGCGGGAGGATAAGTCTTAAATGGGAGAAAAGTCCTTTCAACATACGAAAAGTATGTGAAGTTGTGAGCCACGGGAGGTGGGGTGGGTAAAGGAATCAAATTGTCATCCCCTAAAGACAATTGATGCTCAGACTGCGGCAAAGCCGCGAGGTTATCAATGATAATATAATCAATGTCACCTCCTGGGTCAAAGCACTCATCCTCCGTAATGGTGTCTAAAGGAATAGATGAAAGGTGCTCGGGAGGGGGACTTGGGACAATGTAATCAAGAAGCAAAGTATCAAAAAGGATATCCCCCTCCCTGTCATCATCATCAATACCCGGAGGTATTGAGTGAATGTCGATTTCTTCCAGCAATGGATCATTATCCTCAACGGGAGTAATAGATGGAGGTAAAGACTCGGAAAGAGGAGGAGAAGTCAATGATTCAATTTGAGCAATAAGAATATGTACTTTCCGTAATCTGTCGCGAAGAATCACGTCTTCCACATCATCTACAAGAGCAAGTTCATCGATGAACTTCTCGTAAGCCGGAGAGAATAAATCGTCAACACCCGCATCTCCCGGTGGAGATTGAAAAATTTCAAAAGTGAAATTCTCATAGCGTGGAGAGAAATCGTTATCAGTAGGATCGACCTCTTCCGTAAGAGCAACGTCGTCCTCAAACTTCATAGCAGTCGGTATGTCACAAACCTCATCATCAAAGAATTTATCGAGACCAAAATCACTAATCTCACTCAATGAATCACCATCCTTAGACGCATTAGGAATATCGAGAGTAGGTGTGGCAACTTCAGAAGATTGGTTGAGAGCGTAGACATCATCATCGTCATCATCATCATAATAGACGGGACCATTCCAGTTAGGAGTGATATAGTCGGCTAACTCCTCCTTGATAACCTCCACATCTTTAAGAAGCTCATGAAGCAACTGTTGTTGTTCATCTCCCCGAGTTTGTTCAGTTGAACCGATTCTATCCCACGCTGTAATTAAACATTTTGGTGTAGAAAAGAAGTGAAAACGACCAAATTGGCTCAAAAAGGTGTTGGTGGATTTCAAGATTTGTTCACCATCAAGCAAAGGTTTCCTTTCCTGATGCAAGTCAGCTCGGAGTTGAGCTAAACTTTCTAGAACATCATTCAAAGTAGTGAGTTGTTAGTCAAGACTAATTTGCTGAGAGGATTGATGATTGAGGGTGTGATGTGGGGGCTCAAAGTTATACACACTGGGATGATAGCACGGAATTTTCTCAAAGATGGTCATCGGTTGACAAGAAGAAGCATCGTGAGGGCCCCCACAAATATAGCACCACGGGTATGGAGAAAAACCCGGTGCATTTTGAGGATAAGGATTGTCATAGACGGGAGAGGGTGAGAAAGTATTGTAAGAGGCGAAGTACGAATTTGTTGAATTACAAAATGGACAAAATCCAAATTGTGTATTGTCGATATCAGAACCACACCGCTCACAAGTACACCATTGACATGTTTGAAAACCATGCCATGGTCTCCCACACCGTACACAAGACGAATCCATGAAGAATTATAAATAAGAGGGGTAGAGAAAAGAATTAAACACAATAGAGGATAAAGAGGAATATTTTTGGTTGCAAAATTTGAAAAAGAAATGCTTATTATGATTTTTCAAATGTTTTTGGATTTTTGAAAATTTTTTACACGAAAAATAACGTTCATGAGTGAACGGATACCAAAATTCAACGCGTCTCTCACAAAAAACCGTTAATCTTCACGAAAAGAGCCGGCAGCGGCGCCATTTAATACAATGATTTAGCTAGGTTGAAAGTTCAGTTCTCCATATCTTCTCGAATTGATTAAGGTTTGAGTGCGACTCAGTTGTTCTTGGTAACGAAAAGGGAAGTTGGATATCTATTCTACTTGAAAAGGTAAATGTGAAGCAAAGTAAAAATAAACCAAAGATAAATAATAAAGGGGCAAAACAAATATTTAAACGTAACTTAAAGCGAAACAATAAACAAAAATAAAACTAAAAGACAAAATTGATTAAAGACTGAAAAATAAAACGTGCGAAGTAACAAAAATAAGATAAAAATAATCACCAGAAAACTGTCACTTTTCTGAAAAAATAAAAATTACAAAAATGAGAAAATCATTCATTCAGAATAAAATCATTCATCCGGAATAAAGTCTTTCATCCGGAATAAAATCATTTATCCGGAATAAAGTCCTTCATCCGGAATAAAATCATTCATCCGGAATAAATGGTTTATCCGGAATATAAAGCTCATGCGGAATAATGTCTTATTCGGAATATTAAGTTCATCCGGAATAATCAAAACAAAAAGGCTCATTCAGAAAAATTCGTTTATGCGGAATAATTAAAATCAAAACTCGTTCGGAATAAAATGCTCATTCGGAATACTCAAAACAAAAGGCTCATGCGGAATATGAATTGGTTCGGAATAAAGATTTGAAATCCTTGGTTCGGAATGTTTTGTTCATTTAGAATAAAGACCTTATGCGGAATACTTTGCGAAAAACTTCATTCGGAAAACATTGCTGGTTCGGAAAAAAGGTTGGTGCGGAATAATGAAAGTAAAATGGTTGATTCGGAATAAAATAACTGACAATGCTGGTTCGGAATAAATAACCTTGGTGCGGAATAATCAAGACAAAGTGCTCATCCGGAATAAATTGGTGATTCGGAATTTGGGTAACGAAATTATTATGAAGAACAGGGAGAAAGAACAAGGTACGAATCTAAACAAATCCAATCAAACTAAAACCAAAGATTAAACAAAACTAACCAAATAAAATCTACTAATGATAACCTATCAAAACAAATCACTAAAACTAACAATCATAACCAAAATAATCAAAACCCACTTGATCAAATCAATAAAAACTCAAGAACATAAACATAAACATGTAGATTAAATCAAGAAAGGTAGATGAGAGATTAATCAATAAAAGTAAAGTTTCAATAACTTAAAAAGATAACTTACTTGAAAATTAAAGGTGCAAGACAAGTATTAAAATGCAAGAATTTAAAGTGCAAGAAATTAAAATGGAAGAGCTAGTTTGTCAATCTAGCCAAAAAGAAAAATGAAATGAAAAACTAGTATTTATAGGAGGGGGGAGGAGTAGGTTGGAAGCTTCCTCCTCTCTTCTTTCTTTCTCGTCTTTTCGTCTTTTAAGTTCTTCGACTTTTTCGACTTTGTCTCGGGATTAATTAAACTCGTCTTGTAATTTCTTCATAAATTAGACTTGAGTTCTTCGGCTTTATTAAACTTCCGTCTTTAGACTTTTTCTTCAATAAATTTTCAGAATAGGCCTTGGACTTCCGTTCTTTTTGCACTCTTGATCTCTTGACTTCGTCTTTTGTGTTTTTCTTGGATAAAAGCCCGTGAAAGCCCGTGTTTTCTTCCTTTTTCATCTTTTGGTCGTAAAACACAACAAAAACACAAACCACGCATAATTCCGACATTTACGACATAAAATATACATTATGGTCTTGTTTTCATTATAATTAAGTGGTAAAAGGATGGGTGTTTTCACACCTATCATATGTTAAGGTCTTAACACAAGATCTAGGTCTAACATAGACATGCATGTACATTAGAAATCCATCCAAGGACATCCATAGCCCACGGCTATATTTTTACACACATAGTGTTTTGGTGATTATTAGTAGTTCATTATGTATAGTTAAACACATATTCCATTATTTAAAACTTGTTATATAAATCATAGATGTACATGTAATTAGGCCATGACCTTTGAGGTCATGGTTTTTCATGCTTTTGAGTTACAACAAGTTTACTTATGAGATTTGTGATTATTAGTTAAACATAATCCCAAAAGTAAGGTTTATAACCCACGGCTACATATTAAATCCATAAAATTGTTTATATGATTTTTATCAAGTTTAAACCTAGAATAATAATCATAGGTTTCTTATCAAAAGTTTTTAAACATGACTTATGGTGTTCCAAAAATATGTCGTGACCTATATGGTCATGGTTTTATCAAATCTTGATTTTTAACAAGTTTGTTATATGTGTTTACTAGGTGGATGTTAATGCATGCAAGTAAAAATGAAGAAAGTATAAAGGGGTAATACCTTCTTGCTATAGATACCAAGGAAGATCTATGCAACAAAGGAGATTAGTGATCTAATCTTGATGATGATGAAAACCCTAACAATAAACCAAGTCGTGACCTTTATGGATTTGGATAGGGCTTGTATGGGTTGATATGATAATCCAAATGGTAGATATGAAACCAAATGATTAGTAGTAAAGAGGAAGAAGACAATAAGTTGCGAAGTTAATATGTTCTTGGTGGTATCCGAATGACTGAAGGTGAGAAGGAGTATAGAGAGTTTTGAGATTGTGTTGCATGAAGAATGAATGGGGAGAGAGAGGTATTGGCGGCTAGAGAGAGAGAGAGACGGGGGACAAAATCCATGGGAAGTGCCAAGTGTTGGATTTGTCACAATCTAGGCACCATTTCCCCTTCCACCTTATGGATGTCGTGTATGGCTAACCAAAAAGGAAAGTGGGCTTTGGGCTTGGGCTTGTGTTCGGTATAACACAAATAAAATTGATCTTGGGCTAGTCCAAGATGTGTAAGCATACGTATGGTATACATACATACCTACATACACGGCTACATATATGTAGTGCAACATTGTTTTCCAAATTTGTTAAGTGTTGTATACATACATGAAGGTTGTGCAATTTATTACTTGTTCTTCTAGTTTTAAGTACATGGTTTAAGTTATGTAGCTATTTACAACAAAGATGAAATGCAAAAGTATACATACACAATGGACATGTTCACACATTTTTATAGGAATATAACACATGAGTGAATGTTCTCGGATCATTGAGTAAAACTTTATTACATTTTTCTCATGGTAAAATCATGGATGTTACAATTATCATCATCCATCCTCATTGATAACTAATATTTTGCTAGGTTAAAAAGTTCGTTTTTCTCGGTGTCTAATCGAATTGATCTCTGGTTAAAGTGTGACTCAGTCGTTTTTGGTGAATAAAAGAAGGTTTGGTTATCTATTTCTACTTCAAATGTAAATACAAAAAGTAATAAAAATAAGCCAAAAACAAATAACTAATAATAAAGGAGCAAAACAAATAATAAAACGTAAATTAAAACAAAACAATTAATAAAAACAAAACTAAAAGAGGAAATTAACTTTCGATTTGAAAATAAACTTTACTTAATGAAAAAGGAGAAAATAAAACTAAGTGTCTACTTTAAAACTAAACGAGACAAAAACTAAAGCGGGTACTAAATAAAAGATAAAACTTAAACTTTTTGAAAAAATATCACAATATGAAAACTATCACAATATGAAAAGTATCACAATATGGAAACTATCACAATATGAAAACTATCACAATATGAAAACTATCACAATATGAAAACTATCACAATATGAAAACTATCACAATATGAAAACTATCACAATATGGAAACTATCACAATATGAAAACTATCACAATATGAAAACTATCACAATATGAAAAGTATCACAATATGGAAACTGTGACACCCCGGGTAGGGTCAAAATATGCGGAAAATATCCCCGGAGATGTCACAAGGGTGGATTGATAGCATATATTCCATAGAGAATAAGATAAAAGTTAGTCAAAACATATTACATGTTTATTCAAACAAACAAATATACATTGTTTTTAAACAAGACAGTACGTGATTGTTTTTGTGTCCCAAATAGAACTCTTGATGAGTCTTATGATGCAGACTTCTAAGATGCTGGAGACCATGCACATACCACGTACGAACTTCATACTCCTGTGCAAAACATACTAACGGGGTCAACATAAAGTTGGTGAATTTACAGATTTCAACAATTAATTAGTTTGGACTGATGTTGGTGTGACAATCCGTCAATTTATGATTGATATTTTATTCTCAAGTATAATTTAAAAACATTATTTTAATGTTATATTATGAACTCACTCATTTCTGGGAAGAAATTTGGATTTACGTCTTGAAGTAGCATCGACTACGTCTAAACCGGAGGATTCTACGATTACGTGCTTACGTTTACATATATCGTTTTGGTGACACTCCAACACTTCAGAAAATAAATTTATCCGTGAATATTATTTTGGAGTTTTAAATTTGTGTTGGTTCATAAACTCACAAATTTACGAGAAGAGATTAGGACTTACGTGAAAAATTTAACGTCATTTACGACTAAACCGGAAACCTTAGGATTACGTATTTACATTTTTGAACTCCGTTTTTTATGAGACAATTTTTATTAGATTCGTTTTGTGCCGTTGATTCATAATTTATAAAAACGTTTTTCGTAAAACGACCCGAGGGAACGTAAATCGAGGAAAAGAGAATCGAGGAATACCCGTAAATGAGCGGGATGGGACAAAACAATTTTATCCCACGCCACTCATATGGGAAGGCCAAAACTTGACACCACAACATGTGATGTGTCCAAGTTGTAGCTAGTTTCTTACACTTGTTAAGCAAAGCTTAACAAGTAAGCTAACTTTCCACCCAAAACCACAAAACCACTACACACTTACCATTTGCCCATTTCACTCATGAAAACCACTCACCAAACTCTCTCCTCTCTCTAAAATTAGTCCAAGAACCACCCCTAAACCCCCTCATTTGATAAATTTTACCATGAAATCATATGTTATTCACACATATGATGAAGCCCTTTTCAAGCTCTATTGATTGGTGGTGATTTTAACATCCAAGGAGAAGATTTTTTGGTGTCATAGGGCTGATTTCTACAAGAAGTTTACAAGTATTGGTGGTCTTAAAGATTGGTGTTGATCTATCATAAGTTTTGCCATAAAAAATCTAAGCCTTGATCATAACCTACACAACCTTGGTGGTATAAAGATTGTTCTTCCCATCCTCTTGTTATTTTGATTATGTAATCTTGTAATTTCTTTATTTATGTATATGTATATTATGATGAATTATGATTAAAAATATTATGTGGGGATTTGGTGTTTATAGATTTGATAAATATGGTTAAAAAGATGGAAAACCATAAGTAACAAGGTTAAAATCTTGCTAAATATGATGGCTGTATAAAAACAGTAAGTAACCAAATGATAAACTGATAAAATGTCATGGTGGAATCAATTTACATTAAGTATTAGATGTCATACACATGTGATATTTGGCCATGCAATGGAATCATCAAAATGAGTGAGATATGATCAAAATAAAATTAGTATACCAATCTGAATAGTCTGTTTTGTAGGGACTATTAAGGAAACTTAGACATGGATTAAGCCGTAGCTATAACTAAATTATTTGTAGCACATAATATGAAGTTTATGTCATCCAAAAATGAGCTTCTATATCCTTATAGAACTCAAGATATGATAAAAATGGTGAAAGTGAAACTAAAAATCAGATTTTGTGAAATTAAAGTTTAATAGTATTATATAAGCACTCAAAATAATATATTATAAAATGTGAAATTAAAACCCACTAACTTATATATTTCATTTATATAAATATGTATAAGTATAAATAAATGGACATTATATAAAAATGGTAGTTTGGTAGGTTATATAAGTTATAAAAACTATAAACATGATTTTTACGTCTTTTCGGCTAGTACCGTAAAATTAACATTTTTCGTCAATTAAAACTTAGACGATCGGACCCGTCTAATGTAAACTTTTTAAAAGTCATATAGTGATATATAAGTACTTAATACAAGTAAAAACCGATAAAACCCGAACTAAATAACATATGGACATTAACGGGTTAAGTTAGCATTATTGGACTATTAATCCAACTAAATGGGCTAAACACTTATAAATTTACTTATTGGACTTAACCCACTTGGGCCCAACATGTAAAGTATAATACTGATAATAAAAGTGTAAAATGGAATAATTTAAAGTATTGGGCTTATAACAGGCTTATTGGGCCTAAAACATGTAAATAAGTAAAACTAGTAAACTAGTATAAAACTTGCCAATACATAACACTAAAATAAGTAAATGAGAATGTATAAACCCACTTGATCATCAGATATATATACATCATATGTAAGCATAATTTTTATTTTAATAAAGTCATTGGACAAAAGTCTAAGACGAGTATTATTTGTCTAGGTTTCCGTGATTGAAGTACGTACCGTACATCCGAATTGCCGATAACCCGCTTTCCCACATCAACGTGAGTTCATAGTCTCGCACTCTTTTAAATGTTTTTATGAAATATTTTATAAACCCACGAGGGAGATAACATGTTAGTTTTTATGAAATAGGACACTAGTTGTCCCAATTGTTTGTTTATCGATTTGGACCCGAATGATTGTATGACCTGATGAATGATTAAATGACCCGATAGATGAAATGTAATGGATTAGTAAAGTTAGGTTATGTCACTAAAAGTCCCATTAGCATGAATTGTGTACTACCGGGATTTGGTAGATGCTTATGCATATAATAGAACTATTTGGGGACGATCACCCCAGTTCGCGCCTTGACGGTTGATCCCCGTCATGCCACGTTGATGGGTAAGCGAATCTATGTATGAGAAGATTTACACAAGCGTGATTATTGTGACAACACGCTAATTTAGATGGGCAAATGAGTTTCGGGCTAGCTACCCGTTGTTTGTTGTAGGAAGGTAACAATGTCATGCGACTTATAATAATCCAAATAAGGAAATACTGCTATACGCACCGAATTACGATATATTGCTTGACTAGCAATACGGGGTCATATTATTGATATTATGTTTGTGTTTTGGTTTTTCATAACCATATTCATATAACGGTTTTTATTTCTATACAATGTTATAAAACGTATTGTATGATATTTTTACGACATTAGTTCGTATAATGGTTTTGAAGGCGAAAGCCTATATTATGATTTTGATAAGGATTTGTATAAAATGACTTTGGCTATTTTATGGCCTATTACAAAGATTTGTACAAAATTATTTTCGGTAATAATTTTATACCGATGTTATATTGATGGATTTTATTAAACTCTATGAATTCATTCGGCGTTATCGCTGACCTTTTCTTTTAACATGTTTTATCTCAGGTACTTGAAGGTACTTCCCGAGAAGACGACAAGAATTCATGGCCCGCACTTAAATAATAATTTACATTCAAATGCTTTGTAAAACCTGTATGAAATACAATGACTTGGGACCTATGTAAATTTGATATCTATGAATGGATATGCTTTATTATTAAACGATGCGATTTTTATGCGTTGTCTATGATGTGAGTAATGAGCTATCCCGTAACACCAACGAGTCTTCCGCTGTATTGAATTGATTAAATTTTGGGGTGTTACAGTTTGGTACCAGAGCTCTCGTTATAGAGAACGAAAGATTTTTAAAACGAAGGTTTTGAATAAAACTTTTCAAATCTTTTAACTATAAACATTTTTCTAAAAATGTCTAAAAATCTTTTGACTATAACGGTGCCGAAGAATTCCCGAGTTACCGACAAGGCCAGACTGAGAAGTATTATTTTAATATATATATAACTTGGATTATATATATATGATGTAATTTTATTACATGATTGTTTGATATTTATTTTGATATTTATACGAGGTATTTATACGACGTAGATTGTCACAAGGAACCCTAAATCCCCTAGTAAATTAATCGAAGTTATTCCTGTAGGAATTCTAGCTATTCTTGATCTAAACCAAGTTGTGGATATTTATGATCCCGACAAAATGGTTGATATTCGTAGAAATGTAGATATTAGTTGATTGTGATATTGAAGAAGAATTGGCGAGATTAAAACTGATATCGATGTCATGACGATCTTTCCTTATAGAGTGGATTTTAACAAAAGTTACCACCTGGAAAGGTGTCATCTGATTCGTTGTCACCCAATTCTTAAATTTGAGAATCAAAAGGGTGAATGTTGCACTTGAGGCTGTCATTGGAACCATTACCCAAAAGCCTCATGCCACTAGTACCTTTCCGAGAAGTCTAGTTGAATGATCAAGTCATTTCATACTGGTGACGCATTTGATAATTATTGATAAATGAGTTATAGGATTGGAAATTAAGTATTGTTCATATCGAGCTTTTATTGCCCTATTAAGGTCTAAGAATAAGGATGAAAGTATTGGAAAATGAGGTAGGATATCGAATTGAGTTTAAGTTGGTTGAAACTTGAATGAAGTAAAATATAACTTATATGGAATATGAGATTGTTAAGAGGAATCCATTAAGTCCTGTGATTGAATTATAAGGTTTTAATTGATTTTTGATTCGTGTTAAGGGTTGTTCCTAGGCCATTGTCCAATGACGAGGATGCCCAGTGTCAATAAATAAATTGAAGAAATCTTCTTCTGAATTGGGACCGATGGATCTTCCGGGACAGGTGGGACACCTAATGACTCTTGTAGATTAGTATTTGTTGTGGTATCTTTTAAAAATCCCTAACTTAACTGAGACATCAGTTGGTAGGATGAGTTCTTGGAATTGTATGACATAGTGACATGTAATGTGTTACGGTACAATTTTGACTTGTTTGTGATTAATGAAAAGACAGCCTTTGACTGCTAAATCCTTCATGTATCGATGTTATGTATCTTTTCTTGCTCATCCTAATGTTCGCATTAGTGATGAAACCATTGAACAAGTACTCATCTCGATTTGAGTTACGTTGTGAATTATTATTTTTGAGTGCCATCGAGGTCATGAACCTCATGATTAAGTGGCTAAGCTCTTTTCCTGATATATTGAAGTTAGTTCTTGGTGAACAACTTTTCATCACTCTTTTGCAGATCACTCATTGTTTTTATAAAGATAAAACAATATCCCTTGAGAAAAATTGAATTTTCATCACTATAAGGATTATTCAAAGTGAGATTTATAAGTGATTGTTATCGAAATGAAGTTGTTTATAAAACACCTTGGATAACTTAATTGTTTTCATAACAAAGAAAATATTTGTAAAGTTATTTTTGATTCTTATTTAAGAATTAAGCATGAAAATGTTTTTATAATAAACATGATGATAAAATTTTGACGAACTTAGTATTGCATCATTAATCTTGAAATTGTATATAGTTGCACGCCTACATACAATTTGGAAGTGACCATGCAAGGCTGATTAGTAGTCACCATGAAATTGTTAATAAACACTACATTTTCTTTGAAGTTATGAAAGATTAAAATTTTTTGAGATCTTAAAGAAGTGAAAAATAGGGACATATTGATAGAGACAGCTACATAGGTACCCGTACTATTTATTCTTCTGAGTCGAATTTACTCATCTATGGAACTTGTTTTATTTGACAGTTGATATTCCTTTCTTGTCTAATTCTCCCGTAGTGAGATTCTTAGGAAAAGTATCTAATTACCGAGTGTTGATACCCGACTGGATGTATTGACTTTCCTATCATTGCTTTTGATTATATTTCATTTGAATGACCTGGGTAACGATCCGAGGAGCTTTCGAATGCGTACTCAAACTATGAAAACATGGGATATATTCATATTCGTTAAATGTTTTCGTTTGTATCTGATTTGGAATTCTCTCGCGTAAATTATGCGTTGACATTACTCTTTTATTGGTAGTTGTATCTCCATATATCCTTGAATTTGTGAAGGATTATGAGATATTATTAGTCTTTTGAGAAGTTCACATCTTCTCAACGACAATAAAACTGAAAAGTTGGTAGTGCCATTAGAATGGATTGATTGATTATGACATGACGACATTGTCTTAATTGATGGGAACTCGAGTAGAATTCCCCTGAATGATAAGATGTTGATTATCAAAAGTGATCTAAATAATTCTTGATGGATGACCATATCCTGCATTTTGGACTTGAAATTATACCCTGAATGGTTGTGAACTGATCATAAATCTCGTAATCTAGAAAGAACTTAAAGTAAATCTATTAAAAGATGTTTCTATTATCTGAAACTTTGGGAAGTATTTGCGAATTACCTAGACTTTCGCCGTTATGGCAAGTTGAAATTAGTATTGATTATATTCCCGGTGTTGCACCTGTGGCATGTGCACTGTACATCAACACCATTTGAATTAAAAGAATTACCGTACAACTGAGAGAGTTGTCGGAGAAAGATTTTATTCTACCGAGCTCGTCATCATGAAGAGCTATGGTGTTATTATTTCTTATATTTATTAATTAAAGTGAACTAGGTAAATTGACGATTAAAAATCTATATCCACTACCCAAGATGATAGATTTGTTCGATCATTTACAAGGTTCTAGCGTATATTAAGGAATTTGATCCACGACATGGTTATCATCAATTTCGCATCCGCGAAAAAGATTATCTATTCCAATCACTACATCCAAAACTTGTAATGAACATTATGAGTTTCATGTTATGTCGTTTGGATTGACCACTACACATGTAGCATCCATAAATTTGGTGAATCACGTGTGTAGGCTGTAATTTGATAAATTCATGCTTGTGATCATTAACTACCATTTGTTTGTTTATAAGAATAAGAATGAGTTAATAATTAGTTATAGACTGCCCTAAATTGGCCGCACAATGAAAACCTGTACCTTGAATATTTAACAAGTGATTTAAGACTTAATCCTTTACACTATTTGACCATGTGATTAATAAGATAATGGAATCTATATTGACTCTTCAAAAATTTAGAGCCCTTTTAAGACTTTGGGTTTTACCAAAAAGAAAATGGAAATATGTTTTGACAAATGTTTTAACAAAGGATTTTTAAGGGATTATTCCCTTATACACAAATCATTTAACTAAATTCCTGTTTAGGGGTAAATGTTCGTGTATACCTCAAGACAACCTAAGAGGGATTGAGGAAACCATTTAAACCATGACTTGAAATTTGAAACGACACTTTTTGATTTTCAATTAAGAAAATTATTACCAAAGAATAAACGAAGGTTTTTCGAACATTTACGGATCTTACTAATTATCTCCGATAAATCAACAAAAATTGTGTTAATTAAATTCAAATTTATTTTGAACATTTTTATATAATAGGACAAACTGAGAAAATTTAAAAACTTTTTGCATTTACGTTTCATAAAAATTAAATATTTATTATTTAATTACTTGTAGTAATTATCGACGCTTTAAATGTCGGATTGAGCAAAACTGATAAAAACAATGGTTGAGATAGAACGTAATTACTGACACATTATATAGAAAAGATAAAGAACCAATTAGGACATGTTCCTTAATAATGAAGGTGCAAAATAAATTGCCGAACAATTTAAATATGAACGATGTTTGTAAAAAGGATAATATAGATAATAAAAAGGGATTCGCGGCTAATATGAACCATTAGAATTGAGGAGCCGATGGCGTTAAATGTATAAAAGGACACTTGTGGTAGTCTAAATAGGGAGATTTTGAGATGTAGTCATGTTGGAATCTCGTAGTATAAGTATTCTATTCCCGTCATTTCTGATTTGATGTATCATTATCAGAAGAAGTTGTACTAATGGCAAATTATGAAGGCAGACACTGCCTCATACATTAGTAAACGTCTAGCTATTGCAAAGGTCATCATCTGAATTTGATTCGATTTGGGTCATCGTCGACAGACTGACCAAATCTGCTAATATCATTCCTGTTAATGATAGATTCTTGATGAAAAAATTGACTCTTTTGTATCTAAAGGAGTTGTGTAAACATGGTGTGCCTGTATCGATCATCTTTATCAAGATCCTCGCTTCGCATTAAATTTCTAGAGATTTGCTCTGAAGTCATTAGGAATGAACCTTGATGAGAGTACTATTACCACCCCAATCGAAGGGACGAGGAAAAGATACAAAATACTATAAGTGCTGTTTTATGTTTGAATGATTGACCTTTGGTAATAAACCATATAATCTTTTCCTATGGAGAGATTATCATTGAAGACTATCGTATTAGGATTGAGATCGAATCTTGTGAGGATATATATTAGAGCATATGTAAGCAGGATTTGGGATGAAGACACCCGACATACACCCATTGTGAGTTGGACATGTCTTTTAGGTTTAAGGTTTCCTATGATGGCGAACCTAACCTTACAAAATACTCGACCCGCGAGACCTGAAATGATTGTTGAAATTAGGATCTGATTATTGACTGCCGGTAGTGGGCAGGAGGTTATGTGAATATGAAATGTAGATCTTGAAGTGCCAGATGGGTAGCGAAGTTATGCCAAAAAATTTAACCATGGAAAAATGAATTGATGATCTGAATGATCATGGGATATAAGTCTCCGTTGTATGGGACCATTGAGATAATATAAAGAGTTTGTTTGAAAGGCATATAAGCTGGATCTACCATAGGACTTCAAGGACTGCGTGAATTATGTTTCGTATATCGAACTTGATAAATGTCTATCAAGTGAAAATGTGAATTCTTCTTGATGAAGTTTAGATCGGCGAAAAGTTGCATTCATCAAAAACCCGTGAACATCATGGATAGAGAAAGTAAGTCAAGATTAAGCCTGATCTTATTTCCGTAATTATGTTTGATGAAACTCGCGTATTTTAATGGATTACACCTGTGAGAAAAGACCGAATGTGGAGGAAATACCCATATGGCTTTAACTCTATAAGAAGCGAGTAGTAAGATGATATTTGAGGACAAAGATCCTGTTTAGGGGTAAATGCTGTGACAATACGTCAATTTATGGTTGATATTTTATTCTCAAGTATAATTTAAAAACATTATTTTAATGTTATATTATGAACTCACTCATTTCTGGGAAGAAATTTGGATTTACGTCTTGAAGTAGCATCGACTACGTCTAAACCGGAGGATTCTACGATTACGTGCTTACGTTTACATATACAGTTTTGGTGACACTCCGACACTTCAGAAAATAAATTTATCCGTGAATATTATTTTGGAGTTTTAAATTTATGTTGGTTCATAAACTCACAAATTTACGAGAAGAGATTAGGACTTACATGAATAATTTAACGTCATTTACGACTAAACCGGAAACCTTAGGATTATGTATTTACGTTTTTGAACTCCGTTTTTGATGAGACAATTTTTATTAGATTCGTTTTGTGCCGTTGATTCATAATTTATAAAAAAGTTTTCGTAAAACGACCCGAGGGCACGTAAATCGAGGAAACTAGAATCGAGGAATACCCGTAAATGAGCGGGATGGGATAAAACAAGTTTATCCCACCCTAGTCATATGGGAAGGCCAAAACTTGACACCACAACATGTGATGTGTCCAAGTTGTAGCTAGTTGCTTACACTTGTTAAGCAAAGCTTAACAAGTAAGCTAACTTTCCACCCAAAACCACAAAACCACTACACACTTACCATTTGCACATTTCACTCATGCAAACCACTCACCAAACTCTCTCCTCACTCTAAAATTCGTACAAGAACCACCCCTAAACACCCTCATTTGATCAAATTTAACCATGAAATCATATGTTATTCACACATATGATGAAGCCCTTTTCAAGCTCTATTGATTGGTGGTGATTTTAACATCAAGGAGAAGATTTGTTGGGGTCATAGGGCTGATTTCTACATGAAGTTTTCAAGTATTGGTGGTCTTGAAGATTGGTGTTGATCTATCATAAGTTTTGCCATCAGAAATCTAAGCCTTGATCATAACCTACACAACCTTGGTGGTATAAAGATTGTTCTTCCCATCCTCTTGTTATTTTGATTATGTAATCTTGTAATTTCTTTATTTATGTATATGTATATGATGATGAATGATGATTAAAAATATTATGTGGGGATTTGGTGTTGATATATTTGATAACTATGGTTAAAAAGATGGAAAACCATAGATAACAAGGTTAAAATCTTGCTAAATATGATGGCTGTATAAAAACAGTAAGTAACCAAATGATAAATTGGTAAAATGGCATGGTGGAATCAATTTACAGTAAGTATTAGATGTCATACACATGTGAGAGTTGGCCATGCAATGGAATCATCAAAATGAGTGAGATATTATCAAAACAAAATTAGTATACCAATCTGAATAGTCTGTTTTGTCGGGACTGTTAAGGAAACTTAGACATGGATTGAGCAGTAGCTATAACTAACTTATTTGTAGCACATAATATGAAGTTTATGTCATCCAAAAATGAGCTTCTATATTCTTATAGAACTCAAGATATGATAAAAATGGTGAAAGTGAAACTAAAAATCAGATTTTGTGAAATTAAAGTTTAATAGTATTATATAAGCACTCAAAATAATATAGTATAAAATGTGAAATTAAAACCCACTAACTTATATATTTCATTTATATAAATATGTATAAGGATAAATAAATGGACATTATATAAAAATGGTAGTTTGATAAGTTATATAAGTTATAAAAACTATAAACATGATTTTTACGTCTTTTCGGCTAGTACCGTAAAATTAACATTTTTCGTCAATTAAAACTTAGACGATCAGACCCGTCTAATGTAAACTTTTTTAAAAGTCATATAGTGATATATAAGTACTTAATACAAGTAAAAACCGATAAAACCCGAACTAAATAACATATGGACATTAACGCGCTAAGTTAGCATTATTGGACTATTAATCCAACTAAATGGGCTAAACACTTATAAATTTACTTATTGGGCTTAAACCACTTGGGCCCAACATGTAAAGTATAATACTGATAATAAAAGTGTAAAATGGAATAATTTAAAGTATTGGGCTTATAATAGGCTTATTGGACCTAAAACATGTAAATAAGTAAAACTAGTAAACTAGTATAAAAGTTACCAATATATAACACTAAAATGAGTAAATAAGAATGTATAAACCCACTTGATCATCATATATATATATATAATCATCATATGTATACATAATTGTTATTTTGATAAAGTCATTGGACAAAAGTCTAAGACGAGTATTATTTGTCTAGGTTTCCGTGATTGAAGCACGTACCGTACATCCGAATTGCCGATAACCCGCTTTCCCACATCAACGTGAGTTCATAGCCTCACACTCTTTTAAATGTTTTTATGAAATATTTTATAAACCCACGAGGGAGATAACATGTTAGTTTTTATGAAATAGGACACTAGTTGTCCCAATTGTTTGTTTATCGATTTGGACCCGAATGATTGTATGACCTAATGAATGATTAAATGACCGAAAGATGAAATGAAATGAATTATTAAAGTTAGGTTATGTCACTAAAAGTCCCATTAGCATGAATTGTGAACTACCGGGATTTGGTAGACGCTTATGCATATAATAGTACTATTTGGGGACGATCATCCCAGTTCGCGCCGTGACGGTTGATCCCCGTCGTGCCACATTGATTGGTAAGCGAATTTATGTATGAGAAGATTTACACAAGCGTGATTATTGTGAAGACACGCTAATTTAGATGGGCAAATGAGTTTCGGGCTAGCTACCCGTTGTTTGTTGTAGTAAGGTAACAATGTCATGCGGCTTATAATAATCCAAATAACGAAATACTGCTATACGCATCGAATTACGATATATTGCCTGACTAGAAATACGGGGTCATATTATTGATATTATGTTTGTGTTTTGGTTTTTCATAACCATATTCATATAACGGTTTTTATTTCTATACAACGTTATAAAACGTAGTGTATGATATTTTTACGACATTAGTTCGTATTATGGTTTTGAAGGCGAAAGCCTATATTATGATTTTGATAAGGATTTGTATAAAATGACTTTGGCTATTTTATGGCCTATTACAAAGATTTGTACAAAATGACTTTCGGTAATAATTTTATACCGATGTTATATTGATGGATTTTATTAAACTCTATGAATTCACTCGGCGTTATCGTTGACCTTTTCTTTTAACATGTTTTATCTCAGGTACTTGAAGGTAATTCTCGGGAAGACGACAAGAATTCATGGCCCGCACTTAAATAATAATTTCCATTCAAATGCTTTGTAAAACCTGTATGAAATAAAATGACTTGGGACCTATGTAAATTTGATATCTATGAATGGAAATGCTTTATTATTAAACGATGCGATTTTTATGCGTTGTCTATGATGTGAGTAATGTGCTATCCCGTAACACCAACGAGTCTTCCGCTGTATTGAATTGAGTAAATTTGGGGGGTGTTACAGTTGGAGTTTTTACCACTCTTTAGCAAAAGAGAGCAAATAGGGCAAGTAATGAATACTACGATTTAGGAAAACCGTGTACAAATGACCCTAAAATGAGTTCGTTCTCAAGGAGGCTTGGTGTGTGTTTAATGAGTTGATTAGTGATGTGATTATATTGTTATGAGAAGAAAATAGAAATGGGATAAGAAGAGAATGACGGTTACGAAGACGGATTACACTAAGACGATAAAGGCGTACACGTAAAACCGTAAAAAATAGCACCAAAATTAAAATTTTACACTAAAAATTCCTAAAAATCACTAAAAATCCACTAAAATATTCTAAGGGTTTACAAAAAAATCCAAACTTGCTAAAACCTTTTAATTAATTAAATATTAATTTTTTAATGCTAATTAAAGCCCTAAAAATCAATATTAACTAATAATAAGTCCCAATCTAGATCTTAAAGTTTGTTAACCTTTAAAATAACCTAATTTAGCTAAAAAGTATTTTTCAAAATTTTAAAACCACAAAGAACTATTTTTAAACAATTAAAAACTATTAAAAGCTATTAAAACTTAAAATAATTCTAGAAAATAATTAAAAGACTCTAAAAATATTTGGAAAGTTTTGAAATTTATAATTAAGTGTTTAGAACCTAGGAAAAATATAAAAACTTAGAAAATCAGACTTTTAATTTTTAATAATAAAATAATATTAAAATATTAATAAAAATCCAAAAATCCTAAAAAATTCTAAAAAGTTGCAAACTAGCTTAATTTAACCTAAATAACATAGAAATGAACTTGAAATTACCTAAATACCCTTAATGGGCCTAGAAAATGGGCTAAACCCAAAACAGATCCTTAATGGGCCAAATTTGAGCCCAAAATGAAAAAGTGCACCAAATAAGCCCAAAAAGCACTACTTGACTCAAAACTTGATTTTAAACAACTTTTTCCAAAGGCCCAAAAGCTGAAAGTGTTAAATAAGCTAGCTTATACCCAACAGCTTATTCTTAATGGGCTTTTTGGCCCATTAAGCTATAAGCTAATGCCATATGCTCAAATTAGACACACAAGCTTCTTTTGACCTAAATAAGACTTCTGTAAAAAGAAACTTGAAATAAGCCCAAGGAATAAGCCTGAAAATGCAATAAGCAATCTACAGAAAACGACAAAATAGTCGTTTTTGAGTTCTAGGCCACCCTAAGAGCTGATTCAAGTTTCTAAAGATTTTAAATGACTTAATTAAGCTATTTCAACAAAAAGTTTTCAAATAAGCTGACTCAATAAGCTTGAAAAAGCAAATAAGCACTTATGAAAAAGTCAAATAAGTTGGTTTTCTAGAAAAAAGTCAAAGTCAAAGTCCAATAAGCTCTAGTCTAATCAAATGGGTCAAATAATATAGATCTGTCACAAAAAATAAGTTGTTGCAGGTCTGGATAAGCTATTATAGCTTATTGATAAGCTGAGTACAAATTAACACTAGCAGGGGCTAGTTTTGGGTGTTGAGCAGTGAGAACTTTTCCCACTGTTTGACTTGTAGACTTTTTTGTCTTTAGTAACTTTTTTGGAGATTCAGATTTCAACAAGGCACTTAAATGATCATGGGATCATAAGGAATCAATACAAACAAAGAAATCACAACAAGCAACAGCCAATTTGTATAGTTAATTCAAACAAGCACTAGATCTGTCACAGACTTAGAACAATAAGCAGTTTAGGTTCAATAAGAACTTTTAGTAATATTCAGCCAGCCAAACTTAACCAAATGCATACACAAGCTTTTATAAACTCAAATGAACAAGTCTAAACAGGTTTCATGCAATGATTCAAAGATTTAAGCAAGATTCATGCTGATGAATGTTACTGATGAACACTAACACATGCAGTTTTCACTTTGCTGATGTACTTGATCAACAAGCCAGATTCAAACCTCAAGATCTATCAAGTGTGTTATAATAATGATGTTTTAACAGCTTTTAACCCTAAGCATGCATAAACTCTAGGTTTCCCAAAATCTTAGGTCAAAAATAGTCAAACTCAACAAGTTATTGTAGATTATGTGATTCAAGGTTTCAAACTCCAAAAATTGCAGCAAAATACTCTCAACCAAACATATATAAGATATAAAGCAAAAACACAAACTTTCCTTCACACAATAACAAGATTTAAACTCAAACAGGTAGTCCCAAACACCCTTTTAACTTTTCAAATCAAATTTTAAACAAGAAAAAGTGTGATTTAGTTTACCCAATGATTAATCTAGCATATAAACAACATTATCATGCAAGATTAAGGAGATTCAAGCCAAGAAAACAACAAGAACACAAGTAGAGCACAAATCCATAAAAAATATAATATTTATCAGACTTTCAAGGTTTTAAGACAAACCTCATGGATGTACATCCACATCCACGAATGTTAGAGCTTATGTGCTAGCTAGAACAAGCACAAGCTTCCAACAGCAACCCTGCTAATATTCAACAAGGTCAGAAGCACAATATCAAAATCAGAAAAGTAAAAAGCCTTGATTGATGCAACCTTGTTACTCCACACTTGATTATCCCCAAGTTATAAGCCTCACCACACCTTGATAACAAAATATCAGGATGCTATGATCAGCCCTATAGACCAAGAATTCCAAGGTTTGAACAAGACCTTAGAAAAATATCAAGCTTGAAGGATAAATGCAAAATTTTGCACCCTCCTTAAAAACAGGTTTTTAGAATCAATTTCAGTTAACAAATAACATAAACAAGCTTAAAATTAAGTGGAACTTGGTCTTTCTTCAACAAACTTAACACACTTTCATTAATCAGAAAAGGGGATTTACAAGTTGTTGAACAAGGAAAAACCAAAAGCAAACGTAAATGAGAGACCCTATACCCTTTATATAGAGGGTGTACATGGTCTGCATAAGCTAAAAACTAAAAACCCTAACTTGTAGAAGTCCCAAAATACCCTTGCTGAATTTTGAAAATCTTGGCTTCTTGTGACTTTGAATTGGCGTTTTGTGGAGGTGGCAAGTGTGAAAATGCATCCAATGGTGTATATCAAGCTTAAGGAGTAAGCAGGAATCTGAGTTGTTGATTCTCTGGCTTCTTTTGGCATTTTCCCCAAAGGTGGTGTAGAAGGGTTTATCATGTGAGCTGGTATGGTGATGTGGTCAAGGTTTTAAGGTGGGGTTGGGTTTATTCTCACCTTAATCACATATCTGGAGTGAATTAAGGTGTAATTGCATGTGATTTGGAAAAACCCAAATTTGCCAAGAACATTAAGAACAGACGGTTTGATCTTCTTTTATGTTTAAAAAAAGTGTTTAGCGCGTTATTTAACTAATCAGATTTAATTAGTTAAATAAATGCTGAGTGGATGTGTGAGGTGGAGTTTTGGTGGGATATGATTGGAGGAGAGGGGTGAGTGGGGCACGTGGCAGGAGGGGATTGGTCTAGGTAAGTATGTTGTCTGGCCATGTTTAATCCCCTTTCTTTCTTTTCCTTGTCTTTTCAGATCAAAACATTGTCAACGCCCAAACTCTTCATAACAACCTTTGCCTTTTTACACTTTTTACCCAAAATGTTTTATAAAGTGAATTCAGGGGTAATTCTTGCCATTTTGTGATTCTTGAAGGACTGGTTTGGTATTTTCTTCAAGGATAGTGGTCTAAACTTGTATGATTGACATTTTGGAGGACTGAAATTGCCAATTCATGTTTGATGAGGGACCTTTTTTGCCAAATCTTCGAAGTCAAGGGTCCTTTTTGTAATTTTGATATTTTCAAAGGACCAATCTTGTAATTCTTGTAACTTGGAGTCCTTCTAGGTATGTTTGAATTTGAGGATGATAAATATTGACATTTTAGCTTTGTTGAGGGACTAAAATTGCCAATTCTTCAAAGTGGAGGGCCCTTTTTGCAATATTGACAAACTTTAGGGACCAAACTTGTAATTATGAAGATACAAGGGTGTAAAGTGTCAATTCTTCCATATTGGAGGACCCTTCTTCATAATTCTTCAAGTCTTCAAGGGTTTTTCTTGGGAAAATTCTTCATTAGGGCTTGGTTCATTGTGCGGCTTCGTTTCCCGTGTTTGTTTTTTGTATGATTCTTGTGATCTTTTGCCATTTTCTCAATATCCGTACCTAAAATACACAAGCAACAAGAACAAGCATATATATGGGTATTTTGATGATATTTAATGCATTTTAAGCCCTATTTGGACGATGAAACTATGTATAAAATCAGTCTCATCACTCCCCCATACTAAACCATTTCCGTGCCCTCACGCAATGCTAGAATAAAGTATCGTAGCACCTCCAAAATTCATTTTTATTCACTTTTATTGAACGATAAACTAGCTACACTACTACTATTGCTACTACAACTTGCATTTTAGACATAATGTATGGTTTTCATCGCAAAATGGGACGTTTAGGTTCATAGAATAAGAACACGTGAATGCTTCGTTAGAAATAATTTCATCGTCCTCGATTTTCACCCCAATTCCATGCCAAGCGTGCAACGAGATCATTGTCATTATAAGTTAGTAATGCTAACACTACTCATATTCCCTAATCACGTACTTATCCTCCCATTTTCTTAAGTTGTATCTCTTATATTTTATTTTGTCTTGAATGTTTCACGAGGATACATTGTTTGACTTATGCGATAATAGAGATTTAGGTCTAAAAATAGAGTCCTAACGGTGTAACCAAGACCATCAAATCAATAACCCCTCCTAATAGACAACGATGTCAAAAAATTAAGTCAACAAGAAGGATCGATAAACATGGTTTTATAACGGTTTTGAACATGAAACTTATTACCAAGACTTTTATACGCCCCCTAACGGAAGGGCCTTATTATCTTTGGTTTACCTCCATCTTTTATTCAACTTCGCCATGAAGCTTTTATTATGACTTCGGTCTTGCCTTGCCTTTTATTATCCACCTCATCGGTAGTTTTATTAGCCAAAGACGTATATCCTCACGCTAAGGCGAATTTTGGATCTTTAAAGCTTCGAAGATTAAGGCTTGATTCACTTTCAATTTTGCATAGATTTTTCGGCCTTGTGGGCTTCAAATTGTTTGCTTGATTTAGGTGAGCACTTGAAATCTTATTATTGGGTGAAGCTTTTGATTATTCGGGTGCCAATACTTCAAAACCGTGACGCTGGCGATACCTTAATGTCTTCCCAATTTAATTACACGGAAGCTACTAGAAAAGACTAGAAACCCAACAATCCTAACTAAACCACTAAGTCAATATTTATGAAGCAAAAAATATTTACATGCGAAGGAAGAATAAGCAAACAACGAGAACACATGAGTTTTTGAAAGAATACGAGTACTCTACATTTAGCATAGTAACTTATAATTAACCCTATCATTTCTCGTCCTCATTTAATAGACTTAGCCTAATGTGAAGTTAAGGAACCAAAGCTAAGTGCTCAACACGCACGGTCGAGTCAAAAATTACTCTTATTCTCGCCATCGGAAAACCTACATTCGTGTCTTCAAACACTTACAAAACATGAGAAAATTTTTAAAATTTGGCCATTTTTAGCCTTATTTTGCAACAGAAACGATAAACAAAAAGATAAACTTTGTAAAGCGTGAAGGTTTGGCAAGTAAAGTATCTATTCACCCCCCCCCTCATACTAAAGTTAAACATTGTCCTCAATGTTTCGAGTCAAGGGGTGCAAACACCCCCATACTAGAGACGTAGTCGAATGCCTAATCTAGCATGGAAAGGGTGTAACCGTTAAATTTAAATCCGTTTATGAAGTGTGCTATAAACCTAAGGTTAGAACATCAAAGGATATATCATGGATATTGAGAAAGTCTTCAAAGCAAACGATCGAGTGCTCCCATAAAACGAACACGAGAGGCTCCAATCGTGAAGATAATGATCATCTAAAGTCCACAATTCACAAACAACCACAGAACAAAGGTTGGAAGGGCACAAATCCTCTCACGTTACTACATTAGAAAGCAATAATATGTACATAGGATAAGCATGGGACTCCCCCACGAGGCACCACGTTTTTTATTACCGAGTCATGAGCTCGACTCGATCCCCTCAATGCTAATTATCATTGGGGAAAGTGACTTGGTCGAGGTAGTTCAAGGATGGAACTTCCCCGCCAAAGTAGTGCTTCAACCTATGTCCATTCACCTTGAAATTGGGGCCATCATTTTGAGCTAGCTCGATGGTCCCATATGGAAAAACTTGAGTCACAGTGAATGGACCGGACCAATGGGATTTAAACTTACCGGAAAAGATTTTCAAACGAGAATTAAAAAGCAAAACTTGATCCCCAATGTTAAAAACCCAATTTTTAATTTTAGAATCATGCAACTTTTTAGTTTTTTCTTTATAAATCAATGAATTTTCATAAGCAATATCCCTTAATTCATCCAATTCATTTAATTTCATTTTCCGGTGTTTTCCCGCGGTCTCCATATCATCATTACAATGCTTTAGGGCCCAATAAGCCTTGTGCTCCAATTCGATTGGCAAATGACAATTTTTCCCATACACAAGCTTATAGGGAGTGCATCCAATGGGTGTCTTATGAGCGGTCCTAGAGGCCCATAAAGCATCGTCCAACTTATCCGACCAAGATTGTCGGTTTTCCCCAACGAATCTCTCCAAGATCCTCTTCAACGCTCGGTTTGAAACCTCGACTTGCCCACTCGTTTGTGGGTGATAAGCCGTAGAAAGTGTAGAATATTGATAACCTATGAATCTATGAAGTGGGTTGATGTTTTCTAGTGAGAGAAACTAGAGAGAGAAAGTGAGAGAAAATGTATATGATTTTATTAATATGAAAGTGCAAAGTGAACAACAACCAACCCCTTTCCATGGTGGAAAGGGGTATTTATACTCCAAGCATAACATTGGGCTTGGGCCGGTCCATGACAAGCCCATGGACCGGTTCTTACTTAACTTAATAAGTAATATTTAACTAATTGCTAACTACGAGCTATTACAACATAAATCATATTGTGGAGTGACCGATACTTCTAATATACGTTAAAACGTATTTCTAACAATCTCCCCCTAAGGGAGGTCACTCCACGTTACAAAGTTCTAAACCTAGCATACTATACTAAGTCTTCGTTCTTTAGCTCGTAGTCTTTTCTTCTTTTCTTTCTTTTGTTGTGAATATGTTGGTTTGATCTTTTTGGCTTTGACTTGAGAGCATTGTTCTTTGGCCTTTCACGTGCGATCTTTGCCTTTCTTGTGAACTTTGCCTCCTCGTGACTTCATGTTCCACACACTTACGTCTTTTTGTTGAATTCTCGAAAGCTTCAGAGTTTGGTACAACGGAAGACTTCATCTTGTACTTTCTTGAATTTTTTGCTGAACTTTGTTGCAAAAGACATAAGCATGTGGGAACGACTTTTACTGGTACACCGCAACACCACCGTCTTCACTGGTACACAGCAACGCCACCGTCTTCAACAGGTACACAGCAACGCCACCGTCTTCAACGGGTACACAGCAACGACACGAATAAAATGGCTTTGAACATTTTATTCTAATTCGGTAGCATTTTACCTCCGGTCGGTGAGGACCGTTGGACGATATTAGATATCGTACCCGTGACGGATAGTTTCAATTAAGTAACTTCCTGACAGGATTTCGCGGGTAAACCCGTTCTCTTTATTCGACCGTCCAAAGCTGACTGCGAACATAAAGAGTGAATCACTTGGATAAATTATCCTTGTGATTTGAAGCCGTCAATTCATGAAACCTGGAACAAGTGAATTTCAATTAAGATTTTCACCATCGTTGCTTTCCAGTTGTCACGAGCTCAATTCATAAAGAATCTTGCACGTCACCTACCAAGTGCTGTTTGATGTTAACACTAGAAGGATTTCCACTCGTCACTGTGGTCAATAAAGAGTCACTCTGAGTGTTCTGGCAAGATCATATGATAATGCGAAGAGGCCTGGAACGAGTTTAAGTTCAATTAAGAATTAAACCACTGTTACCTTCCAGTTTTTCACAAGATTGGTTCTAAAAGAACCGCACGTGTAACCTACCATGAGCTTGTTTGATGTTGGCTCAAGCAGGATTTCCATCTTCATTGTAATACTTGCGTATTACTCGGATGTTCTGGCAATATTATAGGAATACTGCGTAGGACTCATGAAAATCTCTTACTTTTCACAGTGTGTGAGAAAGCAAGGAATAAATGGAAAGTGTCCTAATGAGACTTTTGATGATCTCTTGGCTCTAGACTCGATTGTGCGTTTTGATTTAGTGAGCGATGGCTGGAGAGGAGTGCCACCTTTTCAATACCAGTCTATTCGGAGTGAATAAACCAATAGATAACGTGTTGATCTCCGTGTGATTAAAACAAATACCTTTTGAGAGATATTTGAGTTAGCTGGGAAGGGTTGTGCATTGCATCACTGGGTCCATGATGTCTTTCTTCAATACCGAGAATCATTAGCAAAAATGACCTCAATAGCATATGTATTGACCCGGTTTCTGCCTAAAGTTGTAAGGAGGGCTTCTTTCTTTACACCCTTTATCTTTACAATTCTTTTTCATTCTTCAACCCCTTCAATGCTTACCAATACGTCATCACTAGCACCTTGTTGTGATTGTTCCAGTGCTAGCTTAAGTACTTGGTCGGCATTCAGCTACGTTCACATTCTTTCTCCATCTTTCCTAGGACTTCTAATTCTATCTAGGGAATTGTCCTTGGAAAGATTCCATCGGCTCTGATGAATCATTGGACTAAACCTATTCCTACCACCCTTTTGTCACCACATTCGTCGTGAATTAAGCGTATTTTGGGAAGGAATTGCCACCATGAAAAAATCATTGAAAATCACATAAGGTACTTGTGATATTAAAATCAAAAGTTTTGTACCTTAGGTGTTTTGTTCATCAAAAACGCTCCCCCTTAACACGTGCTTAACACATATTAAGTTGGATTATCGTTAAGTCTTTTTCATCTTTTAGCCAAGTATCACTTAAGTCTCCTTAATCCCATTTTCTCCCCTTATCCAAAATGTTAACCATTAATATTTGGGATATTGAATGGATTAACCGGTCTTTGGGTAAAAATGAAATCGATGTTTGGCCATAGAACATGTTCATGCTCCCCCTTAAATTAATAAGGGATAGTTGTAGTGCGTTAGTATGATATATTTTGAAATATTTAGAATCTCGTGAGAAATTCTTGAAAAATTATCATACCTTAACACTACATCAAGCCATTACAGCACAATATTCACAAATATACATATTCACAAGATTAGCAATTTACGAGGTTGGACCTGAATAATGGAGAACAGCATATGAAAGAAGCACATGGTTCTTGTTCACGAATGATGGTCACCTCGTCACGTCCCCAAAACGATGACCCGTTTTCTAAGCTTTTTGAGTGTCCTTGAAAACTTTTGAAGATCTTTTTGATGTGAAAGATGATGTAACATTTTCTCCCCCTTAAACGATGACCCGTTTTCTATTTAAAGAGCTGTAGTCATTGTTTAACGAGGCACATGATGAAAAAAACATTTCCCAATTGATATCTTGAAAAAGTTTGATCCGTGGTGTCAATAAGATTTCTCTTATTTTAACAAATTAATGCACTGAGACGTACACTAATTCGTGTTAGACCAAGTTGTAAAGTAAACTTGATCCCTTTGCATGATTTGGCTTGTAAATCACGCCCGAGAAAATTAATTCCCGTTCTGAGCCAACGTTTTCCAAAGAAATACGTGACTTTAATATGAAAACCGGGTTGCAGTCAGAAATAACTACAAGCCATAATGGGCATGTTTTAAAAATGTACAACTTTTATACGGACTCTATTTATGGCACCGTGTCAATATTGATCGACATTTCTAAGGCCGTAAATATTACCGTACTAAAAGACATGCCCGTTTTAAACGAAAAAATATTTTTGGTTTTTCTTGATTTTATAATTTTTATGGTTTTTCTAGGTTTTATATTTTTTATGGTTTTTCTTGGTTTTATTTTTTTGTATTTTCTTTTTGTGGTTTATATATTTACGATAATATACATGATCACGAACAAAGGATACTCTGAATAGTTTACCACGACTATTCAGCTGATTCTTCTGCCAACTCTTTGAGAGTCGCTGGAGTGAATGATTTCATGCCAAGTTTGTCGATCAAAAACTCGATTCGTCCTCGATCTAAGGCTTTGGTGAACATATCCGCCAGCTGATACTCAGTAGTGACAAAATACAGCTCGATCACTCCGTTCTCCACCTGCTCCTTAATGAAATGGTAGCGAATGTCTATGTGCTTGGCCCGGGAGTGTTGAACATAGTTGCAGCAAAGGGCAATGGCGCTCTTGTTGTCACAATACATCGGGATTTTGTTAAATCCAAGAACGTAGTCAGTTAATTGTGATCTCATCTAAAGGACTTGAGCACAACAACCGGACATGGCGATGTATTCAGCCTCCGTGCTAGAAATTGCAGCGCTTTTCTGCCTTTTTGAAGACCAACTGATCAATCTATCTCCTAGGAGTTGCACAGATCCAGAAGTGCTACGCCTCGTGTCTTGACATCCAGCATGATCGGCATCTGCGTATGATATTAAAGCGATCGAGGAATCTTTCGGATACCATAGACCACGATGAAGTGTTCCTTTTAGATACCGAAAGATCCTTTTAACTACATGTAGGTGCTTTTCGGTAGGCCGAGCCTGATACCGGGCACACATGCATACAGCAAATTGCAAATCAGGCCTGCTAGCAGTCAGATATAGAAGGGTGCCGATCATCCCACGATAAAGTTTTGGATCGACAATAGTCCCATTCCTATCTTCATCTAACTTGGATTTCTCCACCATTGGAGTGTCCACGGGGTCACAATTTTCAAAGTTATATTTCTTAAGAGATTCTAGAGCATATTTGGATTGATTAATAAAGATGCCTCTGGGATTTTGAGAAATCTGTAATCCTAAGAAAAATGAAATTTTTCCCATCATCGACATCTGAAATCGTGTGGACATTATCTTCTCAAATCGGTTTGACAATTCTATGTTAGTGGCAGCAAATATTATATCATCAACATAAATTTGTACCAGAATCATGTCGTTGCCTTCTTTGAGAGTGAATAGAGTGGGGTCCACTTTGCCTTTGGAGAAGCCTTCCGAAATGAGATATGTTGACAGGAGATCATACCACGCGCGTGGAGCTTGTTTCAACCCATAGAGAGCCTTCTTAAGCTTGTACACATGATTAGGAGACTCCGTACTGACGAACCCATCCGGTTGACTAACATAAACTTCTTCCCTTAGTTCACCGTTCAAAAATGCCGTCTTCACATCCATTTGATAGACGATCATGTTCATATGAGCAGCAAACGCAAGGAATAGTCTAATGGCCTCCAATATAGCAACAGGAGCAAAAGATTCTTCAAAGTCTATACCCAAGGCTTGTTTATATCCTCTAGCGACCAATCTAGCTTTATTCTTCAATACCGCACCCATCTCATCAAGTTTAACCTTATAAACCCATAACAAAGTAAGGATGTTAACCTTGTCAGGGCGAGGAACCAATTCCCATACTTCAAGTCGTTGGAATTCGTTTAGTTCCTCCTGCATAGCTTCAATCCAAGATGATTGGGTCATAGCCTGCTGCCAATTTTTGGGTTCAACTTCAGAGAGAAATGCATCAAAGTAACAATAGAGTGCATTCTCTTGTAATTGATGACGTGTAGAGACTGGTCGATCTAGATCTCCAATAACATTCCTAATTGGGTGATCTTTTGTCCATTTAGTGCTATGGTTTTCAATCCTAGGTGGTCTGGAGTGAACAATAGAAGGAGCTTCTTCTGAGGTAGACGCGGCTGAAGGGTTTTCAGGTATCGCTACACCAAAGAAAGGAAGCTCTTGCAAGTGAGCATATTCCAAGTCGTGATCAGTAGAATCCTCTTCCACATCATTAGGCACAAGTAGGGGTGATGATTCAGGTGTAGTTTGAGAATCACTTGGTGAAGGTGCATCCGGTTCAATGTGAATTGCAGATGCATTAGATAAAGGTTCATTAACTTGAGCAACCACATCAGGTATTGGAGCAATTACTACAGGTGCTGGAACTTCATCAGTCGGGGGATCGAAGAATTCATCAAACAACGGTTGAAACAGTTTATCCCACTCGGGCCTTGATGGTGGTAAAAATGATGTAGAAGTAGGATTATTGGGAACTAATCCGGAACTAATAGCACCGGTTCCCATCTCATGAAGCGCGGGTTCAGAGCTGTGTTGCTCAGAAGCCATCGCTGTCAGCTCGTCGAAATCTGCGTCCATAGTTTCTACAATCTTGCCAAGACGACGGTTATAGATTCGGTATGCTCTCTTGGACGGTGAGTAACCAATGAAAATACCTATATCGGCTTTCGGTTGAAGCTTACCCAAGTTCTCACTATTGATGTTTGGATAGCAAAGAGCACCAAACACATGAAAAAATGAAACATCGGGTTTACGGTCATGTAGAAGCTCATAAGGTGTTTTTCCATGGCGTTTCCGAATGATAGAACGGTTTTGGGTGAAACATGCAGTAGATATAGCCTCTGCCCACAAGAACAATGGAGCGTTCGCGTAAATAAGCATGGTCCTAGCAGCTTCCATAAGTGTACGATTCCGTCTTTCAACGACACCGTTTTGTTGTGGAGTGCGTGCAGCGGATGTTTCATGTGAGATACCAACTCCTTCATAATAATCACGAAGAGTTTGGTTGACGAACTCTGTACCATTGTCTGTACGAATACGGCGGACAGTAGTATTCAAACGTACCTGAATGAATTTCAGAAAAGTGATGATAGCCTTCGGTGCTTCATCCTTTGTACGTTGAAATCTAACCCATGTAAACCTGGAAAAATCATCCACAATGACGAGAATGAATTTCTTACCGCTCACACTTTCAGTTCTCATTGGTCCACAAAGATCCATATGCAAAAGATGAAGTTTTTCTTGATTGGTGTCTTCAGCTTTGGGCTTGTAAGATTTCTTGGTGCTTTTCCCTCTTGAACACGCAGAACATAAATGGTCCTTGTGAAATTTAAGCTTTGGAAGACCACGAACTAATTCGTTTTTAGCCAGATGATTAATAGCATCAAAGTTAAGATGAGATAATCTGCGATGCCATAACCATGACTTGGTCTTAGATGCTTTAGAGAGAAGACATACTGGAGAGGCGGCCATCATGTCTTGTAGAGACAACGTATAAAGATTTGCACCACGAGATCCCTTCAACAAATCTTTTCCTTCCAAGTTGCGGATGAAACAAGTGTGTTGTCGAAAAGCAACCTCTAGGTTGGAATCACAAAACTGTCCTACTGAGAATAAGTTATGACCAAGACCTTCTACATAGTATACCATAGAAATCGTCACGTTTCCAATCTGATATTCACCATACCCCATAATCTTTGCTATATGATCATTCCCGAATTTAACCATACCAAGAAACTTGCTGACGAAATTTCGGAGCATCGAGCGATTTCCGGTCATATGTTTTGAACAACCGGAGTCCAAATACCACAGGATGATTTGGACCACCTAAAAATATCACCACACGAAGACAATGTAGAGGTATCGGAATCTGAGTGTTCCTTGTTATTAACAGGTACAGATTTAATAATCTTAGATTTGCTAACTCTAGGTTTCTTAGATTTCCTAGCCTTTTTCTTCCTAATTGGTGGTGTAGATTCTAGTTGGCTTAAATCCTGAGGTATTTCTTCACTGATAGGCACTATAGTGGGGGCTGACCTAATTAAAGGGCGCTGTTTCCATACTTGAGTGCGAGTGTTCCTAACTAAAGGACGCTCAGACCTAACCTCAATGGATGCATTCCTAGTTAAAGGGCACATTTTTCCATCTAATGTAAAGGTCCTACCAGTGGGACGCCATTGCCAGCCAACTTGGGCACGAGTTCTACCCGTTGGCTTCCATTCAAGACCATTCTTAATAGCATTCATTTCATTCACGTGATCAATCAGACACAAATCATGACGCTGGGAAAACATACATTCATTACAATTCCAACAATTCAAATCAGAATTCACGAATGGTTTAGGCTGCTGCACAGGCGCAGAGCTTTTAGTCTTAACATGATTCTTTTTATTTAAAACTGAACTAGCATTCCTATTGTGAACTTCTACTTTCTTCTTTTTGGCACTACTAGTGGAGGGCTTGATCTTATCTTTCTTGAGTGGCGATCCTTTAGCCTTAGTAGTCTCTTTTAATCCTGTAGAAGGCAAAGTGGGAATATTAGCAACAGATTTTAAAGGTGCCTTACTTGATTGTACCAGTGACGGTTTTGCTCCTGGAGTCTTATTAAATGGAGTTACAGCAATGGGCCTATTATTAAGTAGTGCAGAACCTGGTGTACCTATATATTGCAAATATGCCAAGCAATATTGAACTCGCTTAATATATTCATGAGCCGAATAATAGTCGCTACTTGAGGGATCTAAGGCATAAAGATCGTCTAAAATATCCCTAAGAAGATCGACATGCTTAATGGCATTCCTCATATAATCATCATAGGTAACTGGGTTTCTCTTATGAAGCGGGTTCTTATAAAGCACTACTGACTTGGTTGTTGGAGCACTAGTGGACGGTGCAGAGTCGGTAGCTAAATTATCAACAACTTCTTGTCGGGTGAGAAGAAGTGTCTCCTTTAACTCAGCCAAAACCATATTTTTGTCAATGAGCAGGATGTTCAAATCAGAGATTTCCTCGCACTTTTGGTTCAGTTGTTCAACATAAGATTTTTGCTGTGCCGCATGAAAAGCGAAGCGTTCTTCTAGTGAACCATAAAGAGCGGATAGTCCCTGTCTTGTCCGATCCATCTCCCCTAGAACAGACGAAAGTCTAATTTCTAAGACCTGGTTTTTGGACTCTGCAGCCTCTAGTTCCATTTTGAGTGTTTCATTTAATGACGCATCTCTCTTCAATCTCATTATCTCTTCCTCTAATGTCTTAACAATTGCAATCATCTTGTCACTCGTCTCAACACCGTTTTCACAAACATTTGATATCAAAAGATTCTCATTTTGAGTTTGTTGTTTTAATTCTAAAGATATACAATGTTGTTCTAGTTGATTAAAGCGTTTTGAAAGTAAATTGTAAGAATCTTGTAGCTTTAAAAACTCAGCGTTAGATTCGTGACAAGAATGATTATCTACCTCATTTATAGTATCAGCAACATTTACAGAGAGATCACAAACATCATCACAAATATCATTACAAATATTCACAGCATCACAATTAATCATAGCGGATGTAAGCTCATTCGAATAATTAACATTTACAGTAGTAAGCACATCACACGAGATTACTGCAGACAAGAATCGGTCATATTCGGTTAAAATCTTTTCCTTTTCAACTAGTTGTAGTTCGTAAGCGGTGTCCATTTCATAAAACACTTTTTGAACTTCACCAATTTCAAACACAAGATTTTCCTTAAGAGATGCAAAAATTCCTTTTAGACTTTCGACAAACGGATTGATCTCATTTTTAAACACCTCGTTCATATGTTCGAAAGCCCATTCTCCGGCGTTTAGGCCATTTGAAGTCGTACGTTCCAAAATGACCTTGTCAAAATTAGTAAAGTATTGATTAATCTCTTGCAAGTTTAACCATACAGTGCTAACAGGTGGAAGATCCTTTGGAATTTCCTTAGGACCTTCCATATTGACAAGTGTAGGAAAAGTACTAGGGTTTTCTTCATCTAATATGTAGGTTGGTGCTGTTATGAGATCTTTGTCCATATGGAAGCGAATTCTAAAATCCGTTTTTGCAAGCTCCTTATTCAATTTAAAATAATCACACTCGGGATATTTTGCAGAATTGTATGACCGATCCTCATCAACTAGTTCCTTACTTGTTCGATCACCAGGAAAAACAATCGGTTCTAAGGCCAATCCTAATTGAGTTGCATTATAAAGTCTAGGACTATATCTTAAAGCTTGTTTTGCATACCGTGGATTAGGGGGAAGGCCTTTTTGACGTGATAAGTTAAATTCTCTAAATGAAGCATCAAATAAGTGAACTAGTTGAGAAGCAGCGTATTGTCTTAAAAGCAAATAATCTAGGCTTCTAATCTTATTAGTAGCATTAATCTCCATTTCATTCTTCTTAGACTCGAGTGATTCAAAATCTGTTTGTAGTTTTTGAAAATTAGTGACCACTAACTCCTTTTCTTTAAGTTCATTAGACAAATTTGCTCTTAAGTTTTCGATTTCTTGCAAGTGACCCATTTGTTTGTTTCTAAAATGATCATATTCGAGATTAGTTAGAACACTAGACGAGGGCACTAATTCCAAGGTTTGAACTTTCTCGTTGCTTAAGGTAAGCTCATCAGACAAATTCTTATTCTTAGCTAAGGTTTCTAAGAGTGCAGCATTCATTTGGCTAAGTAATGTAGCAGGAACCATGACCAAATCTTGTTGAGCAGGAGTAGGCGTTTGCGAAATGGGTCCCGGTTGTGATTCACTCAAAGTCTGGGGACTCACATTGATATTGCTATCATTGTTTGTCTCCTCATTTGAAAGACTCACCACCGAAGATTCATTCGAGTCAGCACTCTCTTGCACAACTTGATGTGGTTGAATACTAGCATCAGTGGTATTATCGGTGGTATTAATAAGTACCTCAAATCTCTTTTCTGGCCCTAAGCTGGAGATAGTTGCCATGAGAGCAGCCTTTGCAGATTGAAAGTCATCACAGTCGGAGTCATACGCATCAAGATCATCGGCTTGGTAAGCTGCATTCTGCGTAGTGACAACGTCTTGTTCAGCAATCCCTGGATCAACAAGAAATGCAAGCTCCTCTTTATCAAGTTCCCTTCCTTGTGCCTGAGCATTAACCAGATAGATCTTTTCTGCAAACCATTGTCCATCCCTTCTCCTCTTGGGTTTCTTACAATCCCTGGACATGTGACCCTCTTCCTTGCAGTTGTAACATGTAATCATTCTCAACTTGCCCGTGGAATTAGCCCGTGGAGCAGGATTGGCCATTGGTGCCTGATTGATCGTGCGAGCATTGGTGGTTGATGTGGTAGGTCTCCCCTGATATGGTTGAATAGGCTGAACCATGACCCTGCCATTCTCAATCGTAGCTTGTTGACGAGAATTGCATGAATTCCTCAACTGATTGTTGGTAGGAGCTGATCCTCTGTATCCTCGTTTGCTTAAAGTTCTTGTGAGATAAGCAGACATAGTAGTTAGCACTTCAACTGGGTCAGCTCCTTGTTGGAATACAGGAACTGGGACTTCCTCATCATCACAATACATTGCTTGATCTGGATGAACTGCATAATCAGTAGAAGGAATACTCATTTGATCAGGGTAGCTTGTTGGATATGCTGCATTCTCTTGATAAGAAGAATATGAAGGCTGAGCATAAGGTGCAACATTTGCTGGATGAAGTTGTGAAGCATACTGTGGTGAAGGTGCATTGAACCGATATTGTTGCTGATGTGAGGTGGGTGGTTGTGGTAGAATCGAGTATTGGGGGAAAGTCGGTGTCATGTAAGGTGATGGATGATAGGCTTGATGTCCCAAGATATAAGGTGTGTTGTTGTGTGACAAACTTGGTTGATTTGCCATCAAAGCTAAGGAATCTGGGTACATACCGCGAGGAGAACGGTGCATAATCACATGCTTCTCATGCTGCTGAAGAAAAGCATAGATTTGATCTAAGTTGCACTTATGCAAATCCCGGGTTAACTTCACATCGGTAATATACTCACCCCATTCAGCTTGAGGTAAAGTATTCAAAAACTTGGTGTTAACCTGGAATGGAGCAATCACGAGATTGTATACATTCAGATCATTCATTAGAGTAGTGAATCTGAAGTAATAATCGTGTAGTGTTTCCCCTGGGCTGTACGTGAATCTATCAAACAGATCATACAGCTGACACTCCCTTTCCTGTTTGGTGAGAGACGTACCTTGTAGCAACACCTTTAGACGTTCCCATAAATCTTTGGCAACCGTATATTGACAAACCATACGATAAATATCATGCGGAAGAGCTTGGAGAAGTGTCTGTAGAGCCTTTTCATCAGCATCAGCAATGAGTTGTTGTGCCGGTGTGAGTTCTTCATATTCTCTTGGTCGAGACACGTTATTTTCCACAATGGTACCATAGTCGAGTGGACCATTCAAAATCGATTTGACCATAAGCCTTCCATATGTTGGTTTGCCCTTCAAGTATTGCATCATACGACCCTGCCATGCCTCAAACACCTCTTTAATAAGCATCGGTGGACGACTATCAGTCCCCGTTATGATCGAGATATCCGTAAGAGATGTCATCTGAGGCATTAATGAACTTGGATTCATTGTGATCACTTAAAAGACTCAAAGATTATCGGTTGATCGAGCAGTGAAGAAAGGTTGAGAATTTGTGTTGTGTTAGTTGTAATCAAGATTAAATCCACTAAAAAAGATCGTCGAAAAAACTCAAATACCCCTTGAACTTGCTTATACGGAATAACCCAAACTCAGAATAAACCCTATTTGGAATAACACCTATTCGGAATAATCCTATGCTGAAAATGCCCTATTCGGAATAAACCCTATGCTGAATAACCCTTATGCGGGAAAACCCTTATGCGGAATATTTCTTCAATTCGAAATATTTGGCTATTTGGCTTATTCGGAAAAACCTGCTATTCGGAATGATGGGCAATTCGGAAAGCTATTCGGAATATTTTTCCTATTCGGAAAAACTTTGGCTATTCGGAAAAATTTTGGCTATTCGGAAAGTTTTAGGCTATTCGGAAATTATCGGCTATTCGGAAAGAATTCTGCTATTCGGAAAAATTGCTGCTATTCGGAAAAAACCCTTCTATCCGGAAAGTCTATGCGGAAAATTCTGCTATTCTAAATATTGTCCTATTCGGAATGTCTATTCGGAATAAACCTTCTATTCTGAAAAAACTTTCTATTCGGAATCCCTATTCGGAATGAACTGGAAAAAATGTTTCCGAGACTTAAAAAGACAGCTTTAAATCCGATTTTTGATCCAAAACCACAAAAAGTTTTATGATTTTTACCAAAATAAGCTAAACCCAATCCTTATCAATCAATCCCAATAACAAAAACACCAAAAACAACAAGATTCAAGATTGATTTTTTCTAAAGATCACTAATTGATTCAAAAACTAAAAAAACAACACAATCCTTACCTTAAATCACCCCATAGCTCTTGATACCAAATGTAGAATATTGATAACCTATGAATTTATGAAGTGGGTTGATGTTTTCTAGTGAGAGAAACTAGAGAGAGAAAGTGAGAGAAAATGTATATGATTTTATTAATATGAAAGTGCAAAGTGAACAACAACCAACCCCTTTCCATGGTGGAAAGGGGTATTTATACTCCAAGCATAACATTGGGCTTGAGCCGGTCCATGACAAGCCCATGGACCGGTTCTTACTTAACTTAATAAGTAATATTTAACTAATTGCTAACTACGAGCTATTACAACATAAATCATATTGTGGAGTGACCGATACTTCTAATATACGTTAAAACGTATTTCTAACAGAAAGACGATGTGTAACCCCATATTTCCTTAGGACCCTTTCGAATTGGTCGTTACAAAAATGGGTTCCACGATCGCTTATGATTGCACGAGGGGTTCCAAACCGAGAAAACAAGCTTTTCAAAAACTTGACTACCACACGAGCATCATTGGTGGGCAAAGCCTTAGCTTCCACCCACTTAGATAGGTAGTCAACCGCAACGAGGATGTACTTATTACCACGGGATGATGGGAACGGCCCCATAAAGTCTCTGCCCCAAACGTCAAAGATCTCACACACTTGGATGATATTTTGTGGCATCTCATCTTTTTGTGAGGCTTTTCCTCGTCGTTGGCATGAGTCACACGACTTCACAAGATCTTGTGCATCTCGGTAAATAGTAGGCCAAAAGAAGCCGGCATCAAACACCTTTTTAGCCGTGAGATTAGCACCGTGGTGACCACCCGTGGGCCCCTCGTGGCAAGCTCTAAGGATATTTAATAAGTGTGAAAACACTTATCCTTTTACCACTTATTTCCAATAATAACAAGACCAAAACGTGTATTTTATGTCGTAAAAGTCGGAATTATGCGTGGTTTGTGTTTTATTGTGTTTTAGGACCAAAATATGAAAAAGGAAGAAAACACGGGCTTTCACGGGCTTTTATCGAAGAAAAACGAGAAAAGACGAAGTCAAGAGATCAAGAGGCTTAAAGAACGGATGTCCAAGACCTATTCTGAAGATTCATCGAAGAAAAAGTCTAAAGACGGAGGTTTAATGAAGTCGAAGAACTCAAGTCTAAATTATAAAAGAAAATTATTAAGACGAGTTCAAATCCCGAGACGACGTCGAGAAAGACAAAGAATTAAATCGAGTCGAGAAGAAAAGAAAGAAGGAAGCACATCCCACGTTCACCTCCCACATAGCCTATAAATACCCTCCTAATCACATTAGGAGGGTGGTTAGCTAGTTTTTGTTTTTCATTTTTCTTTCTAGTTTTAGAGAGAGAAAGTTCCCAACTTTCTCTCACTAAGTTTCATCTTTTTCTTTCAAGTTTAAGGTTTGAATCATTCTTGTATTTGGATTTCATTAATCTAATTCAAGTTAAGCTTTTTGTTCTTTAATATCTTTCTACCTTTCTTTATTTTACTTTGTTCTTAATCCGAAAGTTCATGTTTGATCCGAATGGTTCTCAATTCGTGTTGATTTTGATGTTACGTGATTAAGAGGTTGATCTTTCTATTCCTACATAAGTTCTCATACGTTTAAGCTATAAGCTCTTGATGCTTATTGGCTTCTTTGTATTTTTGGCTTATTTACTTTTAAGTTTTTTTAAAGAGTTTTATTATTTTATGTTCGGTTCATTAAGCCTCGAGTTTAGTATTTGAAAAGTTAACGAATTTGTGCTTTTTAACTCTCTAAGAAGTTTAAAAGTGCTTATTGGTTTCTGCTTATTTGCTTAAGCTTATTTTCCTTTTGGACGCCTTTTCCATCTCAGGAGGGTTTACTTGGTCCCGATCTTGTTACGATTACATAGACTACGATCTGTGTTATTTCCCTGGTACGATCCACGCCCACGATCACTCATTGCGATCTGGGGTGCGATCGAGTCTCACTTCCTTGTTTCGATCGCATTGAGTGCGATCTTTGTGTTACTATCCGGAACCACGATCAAAAACCACGATCACTCATTGCGATCGTGGTTGCGATCTGGTAGTACGATCCTATCTCTTTTGTTGTGATCACAGTGAGTGCGATTTGTTCTTCTTTTTGCGATCGCAGTGAGTGCGATCTGGATCACCATTTGAGTACGATTGCATTGCGATCGGACTCAGGCCTTGGTTTTGTTTTTGCTTAAGTTTCAAATCTAGTATTTTCCTGCTCTTTTACTTAGTTTATTTTAAACATGTTTTTAAGTTTTTGAATTTTTAAGTTTTAATTTCCAAGGTTGCAAGCCTTTATTTTTAGTTTAATTTTAAGACTTCTATTTTACTCAACGATAATTTTAATTACTTGCATTTAGTTTAAAAATTAGATAACCAAACCAAACCATTCTCTTGTTCACCAAAAGACAATTGAGTCGCACTTTAGACTGGAAATCAATTCGAGGAGATCGGACTATAAACTTTTCATACTTGGATAAAACCTTGTATTAAATGGCGCCGCTACCGGCTCTTTTCGTTAAGATTAACGGTTTCTAATAAGAGACGCATTGAATTTTGGGACCCGTTCTTTCGGGAACGTTATTTTCAAGTACAAAAATTTTCAAAAAACCCATAAAAATTTAAAAACTTTTCAAAAATACAAAAACATTGAAAAATCATAAAAAGCAATTCTTTTCCAAAGGTTTTCACCAAAAAGATTATATAGATATTCTCTCTGTATATTTTTCTGCTGCAGGTGTATGCGTACTAGATCTTCATAACAACAATAATAACCCACCTCTACCCAATTTGAATAATAACAACAACAATGTTCCCCTACCTGATTTACGAACAATGGAGGAATTGTACCAACCCACAATGAACGGACGTGGAGGCCCGATTGCGCCGATGCACATCACGGCTCAGGAGTTTTCGTTGAAGCATCACATGATCGAACAAGTGCAAACTAATCCATTTCGCAGAATTCCGGATGATGATGCCAACAAACACCTCGACAAATTCATTACCATCACCCAAAGCATGAAGTCACCCGGTGTTTCTATGGATGACCTTCGCCTTAAACTATTTCCCCACTCGCTTTCTCACCATGCCGAAAAATGGTTTGGCCGTCTCCCAAAGAATACTATTCATACTTGGAATGACATGACTCAACGCTTTTTCTCGCGCTACTTCCCACCATCCATGGTCACAAGCCTGTGTAACCAAATTAGTGGATTCTTGCAAGACAATGATGAATCTCTCTTTGATGCTTGGGAACGATACAATGATTTGATCGACCGTTGTCCGAACCATAACATGCTCCCCATCACTCTCATTGATACTTTCTACAATGGTCTCACTTTTCATGATCGTGACACGATCAACGCCGTTGCCGGTGGTACTTTTATGAAAAGGAGACCGGAGGAGTGTAGAGAGTTGATTGAAAACATGACTACTCACCACAAGAATTGGGATTCATCCGCATCCTCAAGATCTAATCCGAGAGTCATTGTATCATCTACTTCTTCCACCACCGACATGTCCGCCATGGAACGTGCTATTCTTGAAATTAGCAAAAGTATGCAAATTTTGGCCTCTAACCAAACTCAACAAGCTAAAGCCGTTGCTATTTCTTGTGACACATGCGGTGGTCCCCATTCTTACAATGATTGTCCTTCTACTCAAGGCAATTTTTCTGAAAACGTTAACGCGACATACGGTACTTATCCCACGGGAGGCTATCAAGCTCGTCCTCAAGGAGACCGTAACTTGATAAGTTATCGTCCAATTAACTATCTTGCTCCACCCGGTTTTACTCCTCCAAACCAAAACCAACAACAAAGCTATAACCGAAATAACCAATCACAACCTCGTGCTAACAATCAATATCAATCCCAAAGAAACCCATACCCACCTCAAGGAAATTCTCAACCTTACCAAGCTCCACCTCTCAATCAACCGATGACATTGAATCAAGACGTCGAGACGTTCATGAGGACTAATAGAGAGATGGTGACGAATCTTCAGAGTCAATTCATCAACTTGAAGGGAGAAATGGCAAAACAAGAGAGCGATATTCGAGCCGAGCTAAGGAATGACATGGCGAAACAAAGCAATGATATTCGTGCAGACATGAGAGACTCTTTCAGCACTCAAGTGGATAACATACGTGATATGTTAGGTTCTATCTTCCAAGGTAATCAACCCTCTTCTTCGGGTACTCTTCCGAGTAACACCGTTGCGAATCCAAGAGGGGAGATGAAAGCAATCACCACTCGTAGTGGAAAAGGTTATACGGAACCCGAGCTTCATACACCTCCAACCGTGATTGTGAACAAGGAAAAAGAGAAACTTTCCTCACCTCCTTTGCCTTCTACCCCCATTCCCCCACCACCCGTGGTTGTGAGTGATCCTACTCCCCTAAAGCCTTCCTCTTCATCCGATATACCTTATCCTTCAAGGTTGAGGAAAGAGAAGCAAAAGAGCAAGGATGATATTCAAGTTTCAAACTTTCTTAAAATGTTTAAACAATTGAATTTTAACATCTCCTTTGCCGAGGCTCTCGCTCACATGCCCAAATATGCGAAGATGTTTAAAGATAATCTTAGTGACAAGGAGAAGCTTCTTGACATTGCTCAGACCCAACTTAATGAGAATTGCTCCGCGGTTCTCTTAAGGAAATTGCCCACCAAACTTGGTGATCCGGGTCGCTTCTTGATTCCTTGCAACTTCCCGGGAGTAGAGAATTGCATGGCCCTAGCTGATCTAGGTGCCAGTATAAACTTAATGCCTTTAAGTGTTTGGAAGCAATTATCTCTCCCCGAGCTAGTCCCCACCAAAATGACTTTGGAATTAGCTAACCGTACGGTTGCTTATCCAGTGGGGATAGCCGAAGACGTCTTTGTTGGCGTTGACAAATTCCCCTTCCTGGCGGATTTTGTTGTCGTTGACTACGAGATGGATCCTCGTGTTCCATTAATCGTTGGACGTCCCTTCTTGAGGACCGGTCGCACTCTAATTGATGTAGCCACAGGCAAAATAATCATGAGAGTTGGTGACGATAAAATTGTCTTCAACATGGGTAAGATTTCTAAGCAACCTTATTCATATGAGAGTGTTAATGCTATTGATGTTCTTGATGAGGCTTGTGAAGAACACATTCATGATGCTTGCATAAGTACTCTTTCTTCTCTACCCAATGTTGAGACCGTTGCCTCAATTTTCATTGACTGATTTTGGAGAAAGTGACATGGATGATTTTGAAGCTAGATTGGGTCCGCTCGATCATAAGTATGATGATTCTCCCACCGATTGGGATGAAGACATTCGTACAATTGAGAAACTTCTCAATGAAGACCCGTTTTCTTCTCCTTCTCCTAATGAGGTGACTAATGATGATCCATCGTTAGTTACACCATCTATTGAGGATCCTCCCACTCTTGAGCTTAAGGACTTACCTCCCCACCTCGAGTATGTTTTCTTAGAAGGCATTGATCAACTTCCCGTTATCATTGCTATGGATTTAAAAGCCGATGAGAAAACTCGTCTCATTGAAGTTCTCAAGAAACATAAAAGAGCTATCGCTTGGAAAATCTCCGATATTCGTGGAATTGATCCTCACTTTTGCACACATAAAATTCTCATGGAGGACGACTTTAAGCCCACAATTCAAAGCCAACGAAGGGTGAATCCGAAAATCCATGACGTTATCAAAAAAGTGGTTATTAAACTTCTTGATGCGGGCATGATTTATCCTATCTCGGATTCACCATGGGTTAGTCTAGTCCATTGTGTGCCTAAGAAAGGCGGAATTACCGTTGTGCCCAATCAAAACAACGAGTTGATTCCTACACGTCTCGTTACTGGGTGGAGAGTTTATATAGACTACCGCAAACTCAATGATGCCACGAGAAAGGATCATTTCCCTCTTCCTTTTATGGACCAAATGCTTGAACATTTAGCGGGTAATGAATATTACTGCTTTCTAGATGGTTTCTCGGGTTATTTCCAAATACCCATCGATCCCCAAGATCAAGAGAAGACCACATTTACTTGTCCGTATGGCACATTTGCTTACAAAAGAATGCCTTTTGGCTTATTCAATGCCCCCGCGACTTTCCAAAGGTGCATGTTGGCTATTTTTCATGACATGGTTGATCAAACCATGAAAGTCTTCATGGATGATTTCTCGGTCTTTGGGGATTCTTTCTCTTCTTGCCTTGCCAATTTAGAACGTATGCTTAAGCGGTGCGAAGACACTCGCCTTGTTCTAAATTGGGAAAAATGCCATTTTATGGTAAAAGAAGGCATTGTGCTAGGACACAAAATTTCAAAAGCCGGTCTTGAAGTCGACCGTGCTAAAGTGGATGTCATAGCCAAATTACCTCCACCTTCTACCGTGAAGGGTGTGAGAAGTTTTCTAGGCCATGCGGGCTTTTATCGTCGATTCATTCAGGATTTCTCTAAAATCGCTCGCCCGATGACCCACCTCTTAAAAAAAGATACTCCTTTTATCTTTTCCAAAGAGTGTATTGAAGCCTTCAATCTTCTCAAGGATAAGCTAACTAAGTCACCGGTCTTGGTTACCCCTAATTGGGAGCTACCTTTTGAATTGATGTGCGATGCTAGGGACTTTGCTATTGGAGCGGTTTTGGGCCAAAGATGGGGGCTCAATTGCATTATACGACAACCAAAAAAGAGCTTTTAGCTGTTGTCTATGCCTTTGAAAAATTTCGCCCCTATCTTGTCCTTTACACCACCATCGTGTACACCGACCATTCTGCGTTGAAGTACTTGTTAACTAAGCAAGATTCTAAGCCAAGACTTCTTCGTTGGGTTTTGCTCCTTCAAGAATTCAACATTGAAATTCGTGACAAAAAGGGAGCCGAAAACCTAGCAGCGGATCATCTGAGTAGACTTGAGGATCCATATCAAGGGGATCATCCGAACCAAGAGATCAATGACTCTTTTCCCCTTGAGACCTTAATGTCTATTCAGTCCAATCTTGATGACACCCCGTGGTTTGCGGACATTGCAAACTACTTAGCGGGTGGTATTCTCATCAAAGGGTTAACATCCCAAGAAAAGAAGAAGTTCTTTAAAGATGTTAAGACTTACTTCTGGGATGACCCTTATCTATTCAAACAATATGCTGATTTGATCATTCGTCGATGTGTTGATGGACCGGCAGCTTTACAAATCCTTGATGCTTGCCATAAAGGACCTACCGGTGGGCACTTTGGTCCCAACTACACCGCTAAGAAAGTGTTTGACTCTGGATTCTATTGGACCACCATTTATCATGACGCTCACGAAATGGTTAAGCATTGTGATGCTTGCCAAAGACAAGGCAAGATCACACATAAAGATGAGATGCCTCAAAATTTCATACAAGAATGTGAAATCTTTGACGTATGGGGCATCGACTTTATGGGGCCATTTCCATCATCCAAAGGGAACAAGTACATCCTCGTAGCCGTTGACTACGTTTCTAAATGGGTTGAAGCTAAGGCTCTCCGAACGAACGATGCGAGGGTGGTTGTAAACTTTTTGAAGCAGTTGTTTGCTCGATTCGGTGTTCCTCGTGCTATAATCAAAGACCGCGGGACTCATTTTTGCAATGATCAATTTGCAAGAGTCATGGATAAGTATGGTGTTCATCATCGTCTTTCCACCGCCTATCATCCCCAAACCAATGGGCAAGACGAGATATCCAACCATGGCTTGAAGTGAATTTTGGAACTTACTGTGGGAGAGCATCATGCCGCGCGGGCCAATAAGTTAGATGATGCTTTTTGGGCTTTCCGTACATCTTATAAGACCCCGATTGGTTGTACACCTTATTGTCTTGTGTACGGGAAAGCATGCCACATCCCCATCGAGCTGGAACATAAGGCGTACTGGGCCTTGAAGTGGGCTAACTTAGACATCAACAAAGCCGGTGATCTTCGCAAGATTCAACTCAACGAGCTCAACGAACTGAGGAATGAAGCTTACGAGAACTCATTGATATACAAGGACAAGACCAAGATCATCCATGATGCAAGAATCAAGAACCGAGAGTTCCACGTTGGTGATCAAGTTTTACTCTTTAACTCTCGGTTAAAGATCTTCCCTGGCAAGTTGAAGAGCCGCTGGTCTGGTCTATTAACCGTCGCCAAAGTCTTTCCATATGGCACCATTGAGCTTTCTCAGCCAAATGGGCCCAATTTCAAGGTGAATGGCCAGCGTTTGAAGCTGTACTTTGGTGAGGACATCTCTCATGAGATGATCCCATCCCTCACCACGTTTCCCATGAACTAAATTTGGGCCGATTCAGGCTCGTGACTCGGTTATAAAAAAAAAGCGCTTCTCGGGAGGCAACCCGTGATCTATCCTTTACTGCTTTCATCATAAGTGTAGGGGGGAGCCCCGTATGTGTTGGTTGTCTTGTTTCTTATTTTGTGCAGGGATTCAAGCTTCAAAGAGCACCTCTATGACTTTTGACGAACCGTGATCCCGTGTACCCGTCTTCCCGGTTCTATCCTAAACTCTCGTGATTCAATATTTCATATCTTATATGTTCACATTGAAATCACTATAGTTGTCCTTTCCTTAGCAAGATTTAAACAACGTGCACAATGTCTTAAGTGTAGGGGAGTTTACTCCCACATGCTTAAACATTGAGGACAATGTTTATATCAAGTGTAGGGGGACTTCTATCGAAGTAAGTGGTCTTTTCCATGAATTTGCCCTCATTTTAACCGGAAAATTTGATTTTTCAACGTTTTTCAAAATTTTTAATCTATTTTGGCCTAGTTGTATAGTTGTATTTTCCTTCGTTATGGTTATTTTCTTTCCTTGTTAGAATAAATTTTTAATAAAGTGGTTTTAATTTTTCACAGTCGTGAATATTTTGACTCAACCCGAGTTTACTTATCTAAGTTTACTCTAGCGAGTATCCTTAACCTGTTTAAATCAAGTTTTGCTAGGCTTTTATATAGGGAGCTTTAAAACGCGAAAGTCTTAACTCTCACGGGTTAAGAAGAAGAACTTTTCGCAAGTTCCTATAATTGATCCTAGAGAGTCGTTTATCAAGGGAACTTTAAAACGCAAATTCTAAACTTGAGAGAGTCTAAGAAGTTGCATGATCCTATAGGCGACTCGAAAACCCAAAACTTTGATTTAATTGGCTAAGCATCCACGAGTCTCATTCCTTGAGATTTTAAATTGTGGAGGACGAGAGATGATAGAGTCTATTATAAGTTTGGTATTCTTTCGTGAATTTATGTGAGTTAATTATGAGCCTATTCTCCCATCGCTTGTTAATAAATTTATCTACAATAAATAAGGTTCTACGATTTGAAAAGTTACTTAGCTTCTAGCACAAGATCGCTTAAAAGTTGCTCGGTATTAATTAGAGTTCATAGCCAAGGCATAACTTATTGAAGCGGGAGGCAAAGATTGGCGAGTCCGAAAAGGCCCTAACAAGGCATGAGGGCTGATACTGAATTTTTACCTAGTTAAAAAGATTAAAGTTCGTTGTGTTGGTCTAATCGAATTTATCTAGGTTCTCTATGTGACTCTATTGTTCTTTGGTGAAAACAAATATTTTTGGTTGGTTTTAAATTTAAATGTGCAAAGACTTAAAAGTAAATGTCGTTGAAAGTAAAGTGGCGTTTAAAATAAATCTAAATCTAATTAAACAAAAGGGTGCAATATTTAAAAACGTGACGGGAAGTAAATTAATTAAATGACTAAAACTAAAAGCGTGACGGAAATTTAATATTTGACGAGAATTAAAATGAGAATGTAAAAATTGAACAAGACAAAATACGGAAAATAAACACCCAATCGGAATGTATTCCGATCAACTTACCATCGGAATGAGATCACACCCAGATCGGAATGATGTTCCGATCGCAAAGTTCAGATCGTAATACCTAGATCGCAATGATCTATCGGAATACAAAGATGTAACCTGTCGGAATGTGGCTAAGGAAAATTGGGCAGCACTTCGTCTAAGTAAGCCTCAAGAGTCGTAGGAAAGAGCAATCGCAATATGCGATCGCAATCCCCAGATCGGAATGAGGAAATGATACAACTATCACAATCCCGGATCGGAATGCAAAACCCTTGGACCAATACTGTCACTATCGGAATGTGGTTAGCATGCCGTCGCAATGTCTAGTAAACCCTCACTTTCCGATGGAGCACAATTTCGTAGTAAGCACAAATCCTAATAAGCTATATCCAATAAGCCGTGACCAAGAACTTGAATGAAATGGAATCAAAACATGACAATAAGCTAAAAAGTTAAAAGCTTTCAAAATTTTAAAAGACGAAACTTAAATGAAATCAAAACTTAAAAATCAAAACTTTTAAGAAAACTTTGAAAATACTTAAGCAAAATACCAAATAAGCACACAAGGTTGTCAATCTCGTGGCTTATTCCGTATGAGGACTTAAAAGGACGAGACTTTTGGTTAAATAAGCAAATGGATTAAGCAAAACTTGCTTAATCCGAAATGTAAACCGAAGCAAAAATGAAAAGAGAAGAGTAGAATGAGATTGATAAAAAGACTTGATCAAATGATACAGAAAGATTAAAGACACAAATTTAAAGAACACAAATTAAAAACTTACTTGGAATTAAAAGGATAATTAAGGTGCAAAACATGTATTAAAATTGACAAGTAATTAAAGGTGCACAAAATAAAAGTGGAAGAACTAGTTTGTCAATCTAGCCAACAAAACTTAATGAATAAAAATGAGGGCTATATATAGGTGATTAGGGAGTGGTTAGAGGAAGCTTCCTCATCTCCTTCCTTTCTTGTTAATTGCACCATCAAGTCCTTCTTTCTTAATCTTTTTGTTAATCTTGGACTTTGATGACTTTTGTCTCGGGATTTCTTCGGACTCATCTTTTAATTCTTCGATAAATAAGACTTGAGTTCCTCGGCTTTTGATAAACTTCCGTCTTTTGACTTTTTCTTCGATAAATCTTCAGAATTGGTCTTGGACTTCCGTTCTTTTTGCACTCTTGACTTCTTGACTTCGTCTTTCGTCTTTTTCTTCAATAAAAGTCCGTAAATGCCCGTGACTTCCCGTGTTTTCTCCACTTTTCACCTTTTCGTCCTAAATCACAACAAAAACACAAACCACGCATAATTCCGACATAAAAGACATAAAATACATGTTTGGTCCGGTTATTACTGTAATAAAGTGGTAGAAAAGATGTGTGTTTACACACATATCAAATCCCCTACACTTGACCATTGCCATGTCCTCATGCAATGCATTAGTTACAAAGCAAGAATACATTTTTCATCATAATCAATCCATGTTGGCCTTTATTAAAGAAATAGAAAATTCAAAATAAATAAATCAAAAACATACCTTGGTTTTTGGAAATGTTGTGAATGATCATCATCCTCAAGTTTTCACTTTCTCCAAACCAAGCTTAAAAACGAGATCATTGTTATTATAAGTTAGCAGACTAACACGAACTCATCTGGGCCAATTACTCACTTAGACTCCCTTATTCCTAGGTGTATCTCTTATATTTTATTATTGTCTTGAATGATCACGAGGATGCATTGTTTGACTTATTTCGATAGTTTATTAAGTCTGAAAATAAAGTGAACGATTTAATCAATAGTTAGCTAAAGGACAAAATCTTTTAAAACTGCTTCTCGGGACCTCATAAAGTTCATATCTTGTCATAACTCGTTTCGCGATTTGAGACCTTTCTCGGACCGATATTTGGCAGCGACTTCATTCTTCAAACCTTGAGAGACGTTCATGAAATTATGGTCTTCTCTTCATAATGGAATTTCTTCACTTGAAGTTTTGAGAGATTCATACTTGGACCACGACTTCTTCATTTTTATCCAATCTTTATTTTGGACTTTGATATACAACGATCCACCTCCTTTTATGACTTGGATCTATTTATCCTCATACTTTGTTAGGGTCTTTTCGGATACACTTCTCCATGAATTTTGGGGAGTATTTGCTTTTCGTCGTGTGTCTCGATCCTTCATATTGATTTTCGATAAATGATTCTTCATATCACTTTTGGATCTTTAGCAACAAAATATAGCCCTCATGCCTTGTTAGGGCCTTTTTGGACTCGCCAATCTTCGCATCCCGCTTCAATAAGTTATGCCTTGGCTATGAACTCTAATCCATACCGAGCAACTTTTAAACAATCTTGGGCTAGAAGCTAAGTAACTTTTCAAATCGTACAACCTTATTTATTGGCAGATAAACTTATTATCAAGCGATGGGAGAATAGGCTTATAATTAACTCACATAAATTCACGAAAGAATACCGAACTTATAATTGGCTCTATCATCTCTCGTTCTCCACAGTTTAAAATCTCAAGTAATGAGACTCGTGGATACTTAGCCTATTAAATCAAAGTTTTGGGTTTTCGAGTCGCCTATAGGATCTTGCAAATTCATATACTCTTTCAAGTTTAGAAATCGCATTTTAAAGTTCCATTGATAAACGACTCTCTAGGATCAATTATAGGAACTTGCGAAAAGTTCTTGTTCTTAACCCGTGAGAGTTAAGACTTTCGCGTTTTATAGCTCCCTATATAAAAGCCTAGCAAAACTTGACTTAAACACGTTAAGGATACTAGCTAGAGTAGAGTCGGATTGAGTCAAAAGATTCACAACGTTTGAAAATTAAAACCACTTATTAAACATTTATTCTAATAAGGAAAGAAAATAACTATACAAAGGGAAAAACTAATAGGCCAAAATAGATCAAAAATTTTGAAAAATGTCGAAAAATTGATTTTCAGGTTAAAATGAGGACAAATACAAGGAAAAGACCACTTAACTTCGATAGAAGTCCCCCCTACACTTATGATAAACATTGTCCTCAATGTTTTAGCATGTGGGAATAAACTCCCCTACACTTAGGACATTGTGCACGTTGTTTAAATCTCGCTAAGGAAAAGACAACTAAAGAGATTTCTATTTTAATATTGAGAACAAATATAAAATAGTGAATCGAAAAGAGTTTAGGATAGAACCGGGAAAAAGTAGAACACGGAATCACGGGTCGTCAAGAATCATCAAGAGTGGATCATTGAAGCTCGAATCCCTGATTAAGAAGTGAGGACAGGAAATAGCAAGCCAAAGGGTCTCCCCCCTACACTTATGATAAAGAAAGCGAAAAGATAGATGCATGGGTTGCTAATAAGTGTGACAACACTTATCCTTTTACCACTTATTTCCAATAATAACAAGACCAAAACATGTGATTTATGTCGTAAAAGTCGGAATTATGCGTGGTTTGTGTTTTTATTGTGTTTTAGGACCAAAATATGAAAAAGGAAGAAAACACGGGCTTTCACGGGCTTTTATCGAAGAAAACGGGAAAAGACGAAGTCAAAAGAACAAGAGTGCAAAAAGAACGGAAGTCCAAGGCCTATTCTGAAGATTTATCGAAGAAAAAGTCAAAAGACGGAAGTTTAACGAAGTCGAAGAACTTAAGTCTAATAGGAGAAGAAAATTAAAAGACAAGTTCAAATCCCAAGACGACAAAGACGAAGAATTAAAGTCGAGTCGATAAAACGTGAAGAAAGCAAGAAAGAAGATGCAACACATGCACTCCTTCCACCTTCCCTATAAATACCCTCCTAATAGTCATTAGGAGGGTGGTTAGATTTTTAGTTAATTTTTCACTTTTTAGTTTTTAGAGAGAGAAAGTCTTAAACTTTCTCTTACTTGTTCATCTCTTTCTTTTAATCTTTCAAGATTAACTCTTTGTATTGCTTATTTTTATTAATCAAGTTCTATTTTAAGCTTTTATCTCTTAATCTCATTCTACTTTTCTTTGATTTAAGATTGATTTTGGTGCGATTATCATGTGATCCGTGTTGTTCTAATTGATTTCGTGCTTAAAAGTTAATCTTTTGATCATTTTATAAGTTTTCATTTGATTAAGCTTTAAGACTTTTGTGCTTATTGGCTTATTTTTATGATTAGCTTATTTTTCTTATTAAAAAGTTTTATTAAAAAGTTTATGTTTTTATTGTTTGATCTAAAAAGTTGATTGATTTCGAGTTAGATAAGTTGATTAAAGTGCTTATTTGATTCGGTTAAGTATTTGGATTTATAAGTTTTGGATATTAGCTTATTGAACTTAGCTTATTATCTAGCCTAAATAAATCCCTTTACTTTCGGAAAAGGGAGTTTAAATCCCCTTTCCGATTGAGTTTTCCGACCGGTGCACCATCATAACCAATTTCCACAATTTTAGGAAAGGTTGTTAACTCCCCTTTCCGATCGGCCCCTTATTCCGACGGCACCCCATCTTCACATTCCGATTGAACCAATCGGATTAGGGTTTGTAGTATTCCGACGTATGCAATTGTGTTTATTCCGATTGGATATTGTTGCAAGTATTCCGATTTGGTCAAGACTTATACACATTCCGATTGTAGCATTTACCCCGTATTCCGATTGTTCCTTAGCAGTTATTCCGATTGGTACCATTCAGCAGTTATTCCGATTGACCCCCTTTGTACACATTCCGATTGTTGCATTTACCATATTCCGATCAGCCGATCGGAAAACATTCCGATCGGGGGTTCTTGTGGCTTGATTTGGTTTCTTTCGATATCACTTTCTTATAGTACTTTTTATTTTCTGAAAATTTTCCAAGTGTTAGCTTTATTTAGTGAGTTAGTTCTTTTCCATTTCACCTTTAAGTTTCCATGCATTTATTTTACTTGTCATTTCAATATTAATCTTTTAACTTCCATTTACTCAACGACACTTTAACTACTCGCTATTAGTTTAAAACAAACCAAACCATTCTCTTGATTCACCAAAAGACAATTGAGTCGCACTTAAGACCGGTTTTCAATTCGAAAAGATTCGGACGATAATATTTTATACCTAGCCAAAAGCGAAGTATAAAATGACGCCGCTTCCGGCTCTTTTCGTTAAGATAAACGGTTTCTAGTGAGAGACGCATTGAATTTTGGGATCCGTTCTTTGAACGTTATTTTCCTCGCTTCAAACAATTTCAAAAATCCATAAAAATTATAAAACTTTTCAAAAATACAAAAACATTAAAAAACCTATAAAAACCAAAAATATTATATAGATATTCTCTTTGGGTATATTTTTCTTCTACAGGTGTATGCGTACTAGATCTTCCAACTATTCTGAGCCCGAGACTCTTGAAGATTTAGATATGGCTGGTGTTAACAACAACAATAATCACCCACCTCAAAACAATTTGAATAACAACAATAACAACAACAACAATGTCCTTCTACCTGATTTACGAACCATGGAGGAATTGTGCCAACCCACCATGAACGGACGCGGAGGCCCGATTGCGCCAATGCACGTCACGGCTCAGGAGTTTTCGTTGAAGCATCATATGATACAACAAGTGCAAACGAACCCATTTCGTGGAATTCCGGATGATGATGCCAACAAACACCTCGACAAATTCATTACCATTACCCAAAGCATGAAGTGCCCCGGTGTTTCTATGGATGACCTTCACCTCCAACTTTTTCCACACTCGCTTTCTCACCATGCCGAAAAATGGTTTGACCGTCTTCCTAAGAATTCTATTCATACGTGGAATGACATGACTCAACGCTTTTTATCGCGCTACTTTCCCCCATCCATGGTCACTAGCCTTCGTAACCAAATCAGTGGATTTATGCAAGAGAATGATGAATCGCTTTTCGATGCTTGGGAACGTTACAATGACTTGATCGACCGCTGTCCTAATCACAATATGCTCCCAGTCACTCTCATTGACACCTTCTACAATGGTCTCACTTTTCGTGATCGTGACACGATCAATGCCGCCGCCGGTGGTACTTTTATGAAAAGGAGACCGGAGGAGTGTCGAGAGTTGATCGAAAACATGACTACTCACCACAAGAATTGGGATTCATCCGCATCCTCAAGATCTAACTCGAGAGTCAATGTTTCTTCTACTACCTCCAATCCTGAAATGTCTGAAATTTCTCGACAACTCGCTGAAATGAACAAGAATTTCATGGCCATGGCCACAAACCACTTTCAACAAGCTAAAGCCGTTGCTATTTCTTGTGACACATGTGGTGGCCCTCACTCTTATAATGATTGTCCTTCTACCCAAAGCAATTATTCTGAAAACGTTAATGCAGCTTACGGCACTTATCCCACGGGAGGCTATCAAGCCCGCCCTCAAGGAGACCGTGGCTTGCTAAGTTATCGTTCCAACAATTATCTTGCTCCTCCTGGTTTCCCTCCTGCAAACCAAAACCAACAACAAAGCTTTAACCGTAACAATCAATCCCAACCTCGTGCTCAAAATCAATATCAACCCCAAAGAAACCCATACCCAACTCAAGGAAATTCTCAAGCTCCACCTCTCAATCAACCGATGGCCGTAAGTCAAGACGTCGAGACGTTCATGAAGACTAATCGTGAGATGGTGACGAATCTTCAGAGTCAATTTGTCAACTTGAAGAATGACATGGTGAAACAAGGGAGCGATATTCGAGCAGAGCTAAGGAATGATATGGCCAAACACAGAAATGATATTAATGCCAACATGCAAAACTCTTTTAACAATCAAGCTCTTCACCTTCGTGATATGATTGGTTCGCTCATCCAAAGTAATCAACCCTCTTCTTCGGGTACTCTTCCGAGTAATACCGTTGCGAATCCAAGAGGGGAGATGAAAGCAATCACCACTCGTAGTGGAAAAGGTTATATGGAACCCGAGCTTCCTACACCTCCACCCGTGATTGTGAACAAGGAAACCGAGCAACTTTCCCCACCTCCTTCACCTTCTATCCCCATTTCCCCACCACCCGTGGTTGTGAGTGATCCTATTCCCTTAAAGCCTTCTTCTTCATCCAATATACCTTATCCTTCAAGGTTGAGGAAAGAGAAGCAAAAGAGCAAGGATGATATTCAAGTTTCAAACTTTCTTAAAATGTTTAAACAATTGAATTTTAACATCTCCTTTGCCGAGGCTCTCGCTCACATGCCCAAATACGCTAAGATGTTTAAAGATCTTCTAAGTGATAAAGAAAAGCTTCTTGACATTGCTCAGACCCACCTTAATGAGAATTGCTCCGCAGTGCTCTTAAGGCAATTGCCCACCAAACTAGGTGATCCGGGTCGCTTCTTGATTCCTTGCAACTTCCCGGGAGTAGAGAATTGCATGGCCCTAGCCGATCTAGGTGCTAGTATAAACTTAATGCCTTTAAGTGTTTGGAAGCAATTATCTCTCCCTGAGCTAGTCCCCACCAAAATGACTTTGGAATTAGCCAACCGTACGGTTGCTTATCCAGTGGGGATAGCCGAAGATGTCTTTGTTGGCGTCGATAAATTCACCTTCCCGGTGGATTTTGTCGTCGTTGATTACGAAATGGATCCCCGTGTTCCATTAATCGTTGGACGTCCATTTCTGAGGACCGGTCGCACTCTCATTGATGTTGCCGCAGGCGAAATAATCATGAGAGTTGGTGACGATAAAATTGTCTTCAACATGGGAAAGATTTCTAAGCAACCTTATTCGTATGAGAGTGTTAATGCTATTGATGTTCTCGATGAGGCTTGTGAAGAACATTTTCATGATGCTTGCAAAAGTACTCTTTCTTCTCTACCCAATGTTGAGACCGTTGCCTCAATTGCTCCAGCATTGACTCCTTTCGGAGAAAGTGACTTGGATGATTTCGAAGCTAGTTTGGGTCCTCTCGATATTAAGTATGATAATTTGTCCACCAATTGGGATGAAGACATTAGTACTATTGAGAGACTTCTCAATAAGGACCCGTTCTCTCCTCCTGCTCCTAAAGAGGTGACTAATGATGATCCATCGTTGGTTTCACCATCTATTGAGAATCCTCCTACTCTCGAGCTTAAGGACCTACCTCCTCATCTTGAGTACGTTTTTCTGGAAGACGACGAGAAGCTACCGTTCATCATCGCTAAGGATCTGAAAGAAGACGAAAAAGCCCGACTTGTCGCTGTGTTGAAGAAGCATAAAAGAGCTATCGCTTGGAAAATCTCCGACATTCGTGGAATTGATCCTCACTTTTGCACACATAAAATTCTCATGGAGGACGACTTTAAGCCCACAATTCAAAGTCAACGAAGGGTGAATCCTAAAATCCATGAAGTCATAAAAAAAGAGGTTATCAAACTTCTTGATGCGGGTATGATTTACCCTATTTCGGATTCACCATGGGTTAGTCCAGTCCATTGTGTGCCTAAGAAAGGCGGAATCACCGTTGTGCCCAATGCAAACAACGAGTTAATTCCTACCCGTCTCGTTACTGGGTGGAGAGTTTGTATAGACTACCGCAAACTCAATGATGCCACGAGAAAGGATCATTTCCCCCTACCTTTTATGGACCAAATGCTTGAACGTTTAGCGGGTAATGAATATTACTGCTTTCTTGATGGTTTCTCGGTTTATTTTCAAATACCCATCGATCTCCAAGATCAAGAGAAGACAACATTCACTTGTCCCTATGGCACATTTGCTTATAAAAGAATGCCTTTTGGCTTATGCAATGCCCCCGGGACTTTCCAAAGGTGCATGTTGGCTATCTTCCATGACATGGTTGAGCAAACCATGGAAGTCTTCATGGATGATTTCTCGGTCTTCAGGGATTCCTTCTCTTCTTGCCTTGCCAATTTGGAACGTATGCTAAAGCGGTGCGAAGACACTCGCCTTGTTCTGAATTGGGAAAAATGCCATTTTATGGTAAAAGAAGGCATTGTGCTAGGACACAAAATCTCTAAAGCCGGTCTTGAAGTCGACCGTGCTAAAGTAGATGTCATAGCCAAATTACCTCCACCTTCCACCGTGAAGGGTGTGAGAAGCTTTCTGGGTCATGCGGGCTTCTATCGTAGATTCATTCAGGATTTCTCCAAAATCGCTCGCCCGATGACCCACCTCTTGGAAAAAGATACTCCTTTTATCTTTTCTAAAGAGTGTCTCGAAGCATTCAATCTTCTTAAGGATAAGCTAACTAAGGCACCGGTCTTGGTTACCCCTAATTGGGAGCTGCCTTTTGAAATGATGTGCGATGCTAGCGACTTTGCTATTGGTGCGGTTTTGGGCCAACGAGTGAATAAACACTTCCAACCAATCCACTATGCTAGCAAAACAATGACGGGGGCTCAATTGCATTATACGACAACCGAAAAAGAGCTTTTAGCTGTTGTCTATGCTTTTGAGAAATTTCACCCCTATCTTGTTTTATCCACCACCATCGTATACACGGACCATTCCGCGTTGAAGTACTTGATGACAAAGAACGATTCTAAGCCAAGACTTCTTCGCTGGGTTTTGCTCCTTCAAGAATTCAACATTGAAATTCGTGACAAGAAGGGAGCCGAAAACCTGGCCGCGGATCATCTGAGCAGACTTGAGGATCCATATCAGGGGGATCATCCGAACAAAGAGATCAATGACTCTTTTCCCCTGGAGACTCTAATGTCTATAAATCTCAACCTTGATGGCACCCCGTGGTTTGCGGACATTGCAAACTACTTAGCGGGTGGTATTCTCATCCAAGGGTTAACATCCCAACAAAAGAAGAAGTTCTTGAATGATGTTAAGACTTACTTTTGGGATGACCCTTATCTATTCAAACAGTGTGCTGATCTGATTATTCGTCGATGTGTTGACGGACCGGCAGCTTTTGATATCCTCCAAGCTTGCCACAAAGGACCCACCGGTTGTCACTTTGGTCCTAACTACACCGCTAAGAAAGTGTTTGATTCTGGATTCTACTGGCCCACCATTTATCGTGACGCTCATGAAATGGTTAAGCATTGTGATGCTTGCCAACGTCAAGGCAAGATCACACATAAGGATGAGATGCCTCAAAATTTCATACAGGAATGTGAAATCTTTGATGTATGGGGCATCGACTTTATGGGGCCATTTCCATCATCCAAAGGGAACAAGTACATCCTCGTAGCTGTCGACTACGTCTCTAAATGGGTTGAAGCTAAGGCTCTTCCTACGAATGATGCGAGGGTGGTTGTGAACTTTTTGAAGCAGCTTTTCGCTCGTTTTGGCGTTCCTCGTGCTATCATCAGTGACCGCGGGACTCATTTTTGCAACGATCAGTTTGCACGAGTCATGGCAAAGTATGGTGTCACTCACCGTCTTTCCACTGCCTATCATCCCCAAACCAATGGGCAAGCCGAAATTTCCAATCGTGGCTTGAAGAGAATTTTGGAGCGTACTGTGGGAGAGCATCGAGCCGCGTGGGCCGATAAGTTAGATGATGCTCTGTGGGCTTTCCGTACTGCTTACAAGACCCCGATCGGTTGTACACCTTATCGTCTTGTGTACGGGAAAGCCTGCCACCTACCCATCGAGCTGGAGCATAAGGCGCACTGGGCTTTGAAGTGGGCTAACTTCGACATCATCAAAGCCGGTGATCATCGCAAAGTTCAACTCAACGAGCTAAATGAACTGAGGAATGAAGCTTATGAGAACTCGCTGATCTACAAGGAGAAGACGAAGATGATCCACGATGCTAAAATCAAGAACCGAGAGTTCCACGTTGGTGATCACGTCTTACTCTTTAACTCTCGGTTGAAGATCTTCTCTGGCAAGTTGAAGAGCCGCTGGTCTGGTCCATTCACCGTCGCCAAAGTCTTTCCGTATGGTACCATTGAGCTTTCTCAGCCGAATGGGCCCAATTTCAAGGTGAATGGCCAGCGTTTGAATCTGTACTTTGGTGAGGACATCTCTCAGGAGATGATTCCATCCCTCACCACGTTCCCCATGAACTAAAATTGGGTCGAGTCAGGCTCATGACTCGGTGAACAAAAACAAGCGCTTCTCGGGAGGCAACCCGTGTTCTATCCTTTACTGCTTTCATAATAAATGTAGGGGGAGCCCCGCATATGTTTGTTGTCTTGTTTCTTGTGCTGTGTAGGGATTAAAAGCTTCAGAGAGCATCTTGATGACTTTGGACGAACCGTGATACCGTGTTCCCATCTTCCCGATTCTATCCTAAACTCTTGTGATTCAATATTTCATATTCTATATGTTCACATTGAATTCACTTTAGTTGTCCCTTCCTTAGCAAGATTTAAACAAAGTACACAATGTCCTAAGTGTAGGGGAGTTTACTCCCACATGCTTAAACATTGAGGACAATGTTTATCTCACGTGTAGGGGGGACTTCTATCGAAGTAAGTGGTCTTTTCCATGAATTTGCCCTCATTTTAACCGGAAAATTTGATTTTTCGACATTTTTCAAAATTTTTAATCTATTTTGGCCTAGTTGTATAGTTGTATTTGCCATTGTTATGTTTCCGTTGCTAGAATAAATTTTTAATAAAGTGGTTTTAGATTTTTCTTAGTCGTGAACATTTTGACTCAACCCGAGTTTACTTACCTAAGTTTACTCTAGCTAGTATCCTTAACGTGTTTAAGTCAAGTTTTGCTAGGCTTTTATTTAGGGAGCTTTAAAACGCGAAAGTCTTAACTCTCACGGGTTAAGAACAAGAACTTTTCGCAAGTTCCTATAATTGATCCTAGAGAGTCGTTTGTCAAGGGAACTTTAAAATGCGATTTCTAAACTTGAAAAAGTCTAAGAATTTGCAAGATCCTATAGGCGACTCGAAAACCCAAAACTTTGATTTAATAGGCTAAGCATCCACGAGTCTCATTCCTTGAGATTTTAAACTGTGGAGGACGAGAGATGATAGAGCCAATTATAAGTTCGGTGTTCTTTTATGAATTTATGTGAGTTAATTATGAGCCTATTCTCCCTCCGCTTGCTTAATAATTTATCTGCTAATAAATAAGGTCGTATGATTTAAAAGGTTACTTAGCTTCTAGCCCCAGATCGTTTAAAAGTTGCTCGGTAATGACGAGAGTTCATAGCCAAGGCATAACTTATGAAGCGGGGCGCGAAGATTGGCGAGTCCGAAAAGGCCCTAACAAGGCATGAGGGCTACATTTTGTTGCTAAAGATCCAAAAGTGATGTGAAGAATCATTTATCGAAAATCAATATGAAGGATCAAGACACACGACGAAAAGCAAGAACTCCCCAAAAGTCATGGAGAAGTCTATCCGAAAAGACCCTAACAAGGTATGAGGATAAATAGATCCAAGTCCTAAAAGGAGGCGGATCGTTGTATACCAAAGTCCAAAATAAAGATTGGAGAAAAATGAAGAAGTCGTGGTCCAAAGATGAAGAATCTCTCAAAAACTTCAAGTGAAGAAATTCCTATTATGAAGAGAAGACCATAATTTCATGAACGTCTCTCGAAGATTCGAAGTATGAAGTCGCTGCCAAATATCGGCCCGAGAAAGGTCTCAAATCGTGAACCAAGTTATGCCAAGATATGAACTTTCTGATATCCCGAGAAGCAGTTTTAAAAGATTTGGTCCTTTAGTTAACTATTGATTAAATCGTTCACCTTATTTTCGGACTAAATAACTATCGAAATAAGTCAAACAATGCATCCTCGTGATCATTCAAGACAAAAATAAAATATAAGAGGTACACCTAGGAATAAGGGAGTCTAAGTGAATAATTGGCCCACATGAGTTTGTGATAGTTTGCTAACTTATAATAACAATGATCTCGTTTTTAAGCTTGGTATGGGGAACGTGAAACTTGAGGATGATAAACGTTCATGGCCGCCAAAACCCAATGTAAGTTTTTAATTTCTTTACTTATTTCTATCTTTTATGATTAGTACTTAATAAAGGCCAAAGTGGGTTATTTATGATGGAAAATGTAAACCGTGCTTTAAAATTAATGCATTGCATGAGGGCATTGCAATGGTCAAGTGTAGGGGATTTAATAAGTGTGAAAACACTTATCCTTTTACCACTTATTTCCAATAATAACAAGACCAAAACGTGTGATTTATGTCGTAAAAGTCGGAATTATGTGTGGTTTGTGTTTTTATTGTGTTTTAGGACCAAAATATGAAAAAGGAAGAAAACACGGGCTTTCACGGGATTTTATCGAAGAAAACGGGAAAAGACGAAGTCAAAAGAACAAGAGTGCAAAAAGAACGGAAGTCCAAGGCCTATTCTGAAGATTTATCGAAGAAAAAGTCAAAAGACGGAAGTTTAACGAAGTCGAAGAACTTAAGTCTAATAGGAGAAGAAAATTAAAAGACAAGTTCAAATCCCGAGACGACAAAGACGAAGAATTAAAGTCGAGTCGATAAAACGTGAAGAAAGCAAGAAAGAAGATGCAACACATGCACTCTGAAATGTGTATAATGCAAGTTCGTTTTCTCAGTTCTTAACTAATAGAAAGTCCAATCAATATCAAATTTATAATTTTTTTTGGTTGTTCAAGCTTGCTTGGTAATCTATTGCTAATTCAAACAACACTAAGTAAAAATGAAAAATATAAACCTACTTATACGTAAAACAAATTGCAAATTCCAAATTTTATTCAAGTAAAATATTAAAATGCAAAATATAAAACTATAAGGACTAAAAATGTAATTTCTATAAAATGAAAATGCTTAAAATGTAAATTCTAAAAGTTATAAGGACTAAAAATGTAAAGCAGTTAACTATAAGGACTAAACTTGTAAAAATTCTAACAAACTAACCAAATGTTAACAATCTAACAAACTTTTAAACTGAAATTTAACAAACTTAACAAATCCAGGGACTAAGTTTTGCAAATTCCAGAAATTTAGAAAGATTAGCTAGGTTTAAACACTAATTAAACTCCTAGGGACTAAAGTGCAAATTTCCAAACTTATAACCAAAAACGGGCTCAATGAAAGAATAAGCTCGTTTGAGCTTATTTCTCAACCAAATAAGCTGAAATCACTTGCAAAACTTCTAAAATCCAATTACAACTATGTGTGTTCAAGGAAATAAGCTAAAAGTTCAAGATAAGCAAAAGAGTGCTTATCAATAAGCTCAAAATAAGCTACAGCTTAATCCAAACATCCACAACTTGATTTTTGTAAAGAAAATGAATAAGCACTTGATTTAAAGCAGGGGAAATCAAACTAGAACAAATTTCATCCACTAATAAGCCAGATATCTGAAAATAAGCTCAAATGAGCTTATGTTGACCAAACGTTGACCAGATTTTTGAAAAAGCTCAAAATCTCAAAACTTCATATCCAAACCTTTCTAAACTGATTTGTGAAAGAAAATAAGGACTTTTATGAAGTGGATTATTAGAACTAGTAAAACAGTAAGCATCTATATCAGAGAATGCAAATTGCTCAGGTCTGAACTAATAAGCTGTTTTCTTGCTTATCTCTTGAAACTGTAGAATTTCCTCCTAGAGTCTGAAAGATTATGTTATAAGCTATAACTAGAAACTGGTTTGAGCAAATTTCATTAAGATTTGAAAGAGAAACAAGCAAATGAATCTGACAAGTTTTGAACTAAAAGCTGTTTAAAGGAATGACCCAAACTTTTTATCAACCAATTGCCTTTTTGACTATTATATTGACTAGTAAAAGACTCAAGACTACTTGTTAACTTCTAAGGACTGCAATTGTTCACTTAAAATCCAATTAACAACACTTGAATACTGATTAACAACTACTCCCAAACACTCCTTATCTGATTATGATCAAACTTTTACAAAGGATTTTTGAGTTCTGATTAAGACTGAGTAAAGAGCTATAGCAAACTTGATTAAGTGATCAAAATGAGATGTATACAAGCCAAGAACAAGTAATGACCAACACTAGAACTGCAAGTAGCTATTAAGCTAGAATAAGACTGAAAATGAGCAGAAACTTACAAAACTAAGCACAAGAGCACAAGAACAAGCTACAATACACTAGGATCACTCAATCAACAACTACTTATCAAATAGAATCAGGCAGCCATCAAATTTACACTAAGGAATTGAGCATGCAAGAACTGATTTAGAGGAACTTAAATCAGAAGCCTTAGAACCTATTGTAGAGATCCTTTGGGTAGAAGAGGAGCGCTGAGCTCTCTTGCCCTAGTGATACCACCACCTATCACTAGCTATCAACTCAAATCAATCACCAAAACAGCTAAAACTCATCATTCTGCCATGGAAACTTCAAGAACAATGGAAAGGACTGAATTTTTGATCAAACAGCAACAAATCTTCAACAAAGCCAGTTATGATCAATGTATGATCATAACAAACTTCTAACAGCAACAAATGAATCACTCAACAGCAGTAAAGTAGCAGGAATTGAAGAACAAGTTTTGGCGGGAAAACTGGAATTTGAAATTTTATTTATGAATTCAGTTACAAATGGTAGTTACAAGGGTTCTAACTAACTAACTAACTCAAGAGTTTGTCAGACTCTTGAGTTGTTAGGTGAAAAGGAGGGAAAAAGAGAAAAGTGAAATTGAGAGAACTATGTGTTTACAGAATTAAGCTACTACTGAAAATGAAGAACAAGTTGTGTATTTATAGGCTAGACTTGAGAGTTTGTTGGAGATGTGACGTGTTCAGGCCAATCATTGCTTGACACGTGGAGGAATTCTGCATATCTTCTTTGAAGGTGATGAACATCTTTTGGGGGTTTTTTATCCAATGAATTATATGTTAATTGGTTACCACCATTAGATTCGTCTCTTCAAAACGAGCAACTTTGATGTTTTGATCTTCACTTGAAATGCTCTCTATCAAAAACGCGATCTGGAAAATATTTCTTGTGAAGGAGAAGGACACGTGGAAGAATTTGATTGGTGGAGAGAGAGTGTTGTGGATCACACTGTACAGATCTTGTATTAAATGAAGGCGGCTGTAAGTGGGAAGTTAATACTCAATCCGTGTGACCCTTTCTCTTGTTTCTCATTGGTTAAAAACCTAAGCACATGGATTAAACATGAATAACTTTCTCATCTTGGCAAATTAGGTCCTTGTACTTGGCAGATTGCTAGTTAAGGCTAAAAACTTCATTCCTTTGACAATTTTGGCCCTTCAACTTTGATTCTTCAACAAAATGACCCTTTGACTTGATTGACTTTGTAGTTTGACCAGGTTTGACTTGAATCTTGACTTTGCAGTATTTGCACTTTAAGTCCCTCAACTTTCAAGACTTGTCAAGATAGGTCCTTGAGCTTTGAAAACTTGTCACTTGTGATCCTTCCTTGTCTTTTTCATCCTTTTGAGCTTGGTTTTTCCTTGTTTGCTTGAAATTGTATCCTTTTACCTACATAAGATCACACAAACACAAACATACCACATAACACTGCTTTTTACAATATAAAAGGGTATTTTGCTTCGTGTTTTAGGGTTATTCGTTGATAAAAGGATATGAGTTTAAGCTCATATCAAATTCCCCTACACTTGAGCATTGCCATGTCCTCATGCAATATTATCTTTCAAGGCTTAAAAATTTACATTTCCCTCATAATTAATCCACCTTGGCCATATGAGATGCATCTACACTACTCTAAACTAGATGATGCATGATTTTGACTTTTAACAATGCAATGGATTAAAATACAATTCTATCTATATCTTTTTGATTTTTCTTGAAATGGTTTTGATGGAAATAACTCATAAAGAATCCAATGACTTGGATTAGGGCTTGGGTACCATGGACACTTATCACCCTCAAGTTTCACTTTCCCCATACCAAGCTAGTAAATGGGATCATTGCATTCACAAGTAAAAAGTGCATCAACTTATTCATGACAATTAAATGTGGAACCGGTTATTATTTGAGCAAATTGCTTGTGGGCAAATTTGTCATTATTAAAGTGTGAAATATAAGAAATGTAAAATCCAAAAATAAGGAAGGACGGTTTTAATCCTAAGTAATCTTCTCATCCATTACTTGAAAAACCGCTCACAATTAATATAAGTCCGTATTAAGAGTAATAAGTCATTCGCCTTATGTGTAAAATCCTCATGCCATGCTTTCATAAGTAACTACACACTCGCTAAGGAAAGAAAAATAAAACTCACGCAATAATTTACATCCGCATCTTTTTGAGATTTTGGATCTTCAACCCCGCAACCCGTCAAGGTAATATTGGATTGGAGCAATCTATTGAATCCCCGCAACCCGTCAAGGTAATATTGGAACTCAATAGTCACTATAATTAACACCACACTGCCCCTCTTGGGAGTCTTGCATTATTTTTTTTCTTTTTTTTTTTTTTTTTCTAGCCACTCATTTTTTTTCATAAGCCGCTCTTATTTTTCTTTATTCCTCACAAAGAAATTTGAAAAGAAGAAAAGGAAAAACACCCGCTAAATATGGAGCATGACACAAGTCTAGTACACATAAAACGTGCTAACTTAGAATCTTAAGACGTACTCATATCAACCATAAATGATTAGCCAAAAATGCATAAGAGATTACGAACCAATTAAAACCGTACTTGATTATTTTATTAACAATTATATACAAGCGAAGATAATAGAGATAAAGAAGAGAAGGGTTTAGCCACAAGTAATTGCCATGAAGTCTATCTAGCCCTTTTACACTTGCTTCAACTCTATCATTTCCCATTCTCCACAAATTTAAAATTTCAAAGAATGAAATTGGTGGAAGCTTAGCCTAATAGACCAATGAAGGACTACATGGTTAAGGATACTAGCTAGAGAGTGCTAAAATAAGCAAACTCGGGTTGAGTCAAAATATCCATGGCGGGCCTAATATATCAAAGAAATCTAAACTTGTTAAAACCATGTTTTATTTTATTTTTCCTTTTTTATATATTTTTGATGAAAAATAAAAGAATATATACACAATGCAAATGAGTTATGCAAATGAAAAATGATTGATGCAAAAATTATGAATGCATATTTTTGTTGGCCAAAGTAGATCAAAAATTTGAAAAATGTTGAAAATCCAATTTTCCATGTTATCATGCAAGACAATGACAAGTTCTAGGTAAGGTCACTTCGATAGAAGACCCCCCTACACTTAAGCTAAACATTGTCCTCAATGTTTAAGAGCATGGAAGTGAACTCCCCTACACTTATGACAATGAATAGACTTTGCTTAACCCAAGTTAAGGAAAGGACTACTATTAGTGAAATCAAGTTAAAGCACAAGGTGTCAATGAAAAATCACTAAAGTAACGAAGTGAACCGGATACAAGGGCCTCCTCCATAAGCTCCAAAGCATGAGATGAGTGAGCAACCCTACAAACAAGCATGAAGACAAAAGAAGGTCTCCCCTACACTTATCTCCAAATCTATGCCCTTATTTCTAACCTACAACACTCTAACCTAGTTATACGATGCTTGAGTTAATGAGTCTCTAGCTCGACTCGTCCCTCAATGAATTAATTCATGGGGAAAATGGGGACCTCTTGGACCATTTCAACGGAAATGTCCTCCCCAAAGTAATGCTTAACACGGTGACCATTCACTTTAAAATTTGGACCATCGGGTTGGGACAACTCAAGAGTTCCATATGGAAACACTTGAGCAATAGTGAATGGACCGGACCATCTCGACTTAAGCTTGCCCGCAAAAAGCTTCAATCTTGAGTTAAAGAGGAGAACCGGCTCTCCAACTTTGAACTCACGATTCTTAATCTTAGCATCATGCAATTTCTTAGTCTTTTCCTTGTATAGCAAAGAATTCTCATAGGCATTGGCTCTCAACTCATCCATCTCATTGATTTGATCTTTCCTATGTGAACCGGCTTGGTTTAAATCAAAGTTAGCCCACTTGAGAGCCCAAGATGCCTTATGTTCTAACTCAAATGGGAGGTGGCACGCTTTTCCATAGACAAGCCTATAAGGAGTACAACCAATTGGTGTCTTAAAAGCCGTCCTAAACGCCCATAAAGCATCATCAAGCTTATCCGACCAAGAAGCTCTATGGTCTCCCACCGTTCTCTCTAAAATTCTCTTTAAACCACGATTTGTGACCTCGGTTTGACCATTTGTTTGAGGGTGATACGCGGTAGAAAGTCTATGATTCACTCCATATTTCTTCATAACTCTCGTGAATTGGTCATTACAAAAGTGCGTACCACGATCACTTATGATGGCCCGAGGTACACCAAATCTAGCAAACAATTGTTTCAAGAACTTTACAACCACTCTAGCATCATTAGTAGGTAAGGCTTTAGCCTCCACCCACTTGGACACATAATCCACCGCCACAAGTATATACTTGTTTCCCTTAGAGGATGGAAAAGGTCCCATGAAATCTATTCCCCATACATCAAATATCTCACACTCTTGGATAAAATTTTGTGGCATCTCATCACGTTGTGTAATTTTTCCTTGTCTTTGACAAACATCACAAAATTTCACCATCTCTTGAGCATCCTTGTAAATGGAAGGCCAATAATAACCCGAATCAAAGACTTTCTTGGCGGTGTAGTTAGGCCCAAAATGTCCACCCGTAGGTCCTTTATGACATGCCTCTAAGATTTTAAATGCTTCGGGCCCATCTACACACCGTCTAATGATTTGGTCCGCACATTGCCTAAAAAGATATGGATCATCCCAAAAGTAATACTTAACTTCCTTAAGAAACTTTTTCTTTTGTTGGTAAGTAAGACCTTCAATAAGCACATTGCCCACAAGATAGTTTGCAATATCCGCAAACCAAGGTGTGGCATCCTCTTGGGAAGAGATAGACATGAGCTCCTCTAATGGAAAGGATTCATTGATTTCTTGATGTGGGAAATCTCCTTGAAAAGGATGCTCAAGTCTACTCAAATGATCCGCCGCTAAATTCTCGGCCCCTTTTTTATCACGAATCTCTATCTTAAACTCTTGAAGCAACAAAACCCATCTCAAAAGCCTAGGCTTAGCATCTTGTTTTGTCATAAGATACTTGAGAGCGGAATGATCCGTATACACTATGGTCTTGGAAAGCACAAGGTATGGTCTAAACTTCTCAAAAGCATATACTATAGCAAGCAACTCTTTTTCCGTGGTAGTGTAATGAAGTTGTGCACCGGTCATGGTTTTACTCGCATAGTGTATAGGTTGGAAATGCTTATTAACTCTTTGTCCTAACACGGCCCCCACCGCATAATCACTAGCGTCACACATAAGCTCAAAAGGTAATTCCCAATTTGGAGAAACCAAAACGGGAGCCTTTGTCAATTTTTCCTTAAGTGTCTCAAAAGATTCTAAACAAGCTTGGTCAAAAATGAAAGGAGCCTCTTTCTCCAAGAGATGAGTCATCGGTCTAGCTATCTTAGAGAAATCTTGTATAAAGCGCCTATAAAAACCCGCATGACCTAAGAAACTCCTCACACCTTTAACCGAGGTGGGTGGGGGAAGCTTAGCAATCACATCAATTTTGGCTCGATCAACTTCTAATCCCTTATTGGATATCTTGTGTCCTAAAACAATCCCCTCTTTCACCATAAAGTGACATTTCTCCCAATTAAGCACCAAACGTGTCTCCTCACAACGCTTAAGCATTCTCTCAAGATTGGTGAGACAAGAGCTAAAGGAGTTCCCAAATACGGAAAAGTCATCCATAAAAACCTCCATGGTTTGCTCTATCATATCATGGAAAATTGCCATCATGCACCTTTGAAACGTCCCCGGTGCATTACATAGGCCAAAAGGCATCCTCTTGTAAGCAAATGTACCGTATGGACAAGTGAATGTGGTCTTTTCTTGATCCTTAGGGTCAATTGGGATTTGGAAATAACCCGAAAAGCCATCAAGAAAACAATAGTACTCATTTCCCGCTAAGCGTTCAAGCATTTGATCCATAAAGGGAAGCGGGAAATGGTCTTTCCTAGTTGCCTCATTGAGTTTTCGATAATCAATGCAAACTCTCCAACCGGTTACAAGTCTCGTGGGAATAAGCTCATTGTTCGCATTAGGCACCACGGTGATTCCACCTTTCTTTGGAACACAATGAACCGGGCTAACCCATGGAGAGTCGGAAATTGGGTAAATCATACCCGCATCTAAGAGTTTAATCACTTCCTTCTTAATAACCTCATGAATTTTTGGGTTAACTCTCCTTTGGTTTTGAATGGCGGGTTTATAATCATCCTCCATAAGGATTTTGTGAGTACAAAAATGTGGATCAATTCCCCTTATGTCGGATATTTTCCATGCTAAAGCTTTCTTATGTTTCTTAAGGACTTCAATAAGTTGCTCCTTCTCATCCTCTTTCAATTCCTTAGCAATAATCACCGGTAATTGGTCTTTTCCTTCTAAGAAAGCATATTCTAAGTGGGATGGAAGTTCCTTAAGTTCAATGGGAGGTGGACTCTCTATGGAAGGTTTCACTATGGAAGGTTCCTCAATGGTAATCTCTTGTGGAATAGGGGAAGGAATAGGGTCCTCATTGAGCAACTTTTGGATTGTAAGAATATCTTCTTCCCAATTAATGGGAGAATCATCATCACCAAGAAAGTTGGACTCAAATTCCTCCAAGAGGAAATCACTCTCTCCAAAAGGTGTTAAAGAGGGAGCAATTGAGGCCACGGTTTCAACATGTGGAATCTCATCACTAGCATTCTTACAAGCATCATGAAAGTGTTCATTACACACTTCATCAAGCACATCCACAATGTTAATCGTCTCACAAGGTCTAGACTCCTTAACCTCTTTTCTATCACAAACTTTCCCTAGCTTGAACACCACTTTCTCATCCTCTACTCTCATAATTAATTCTCCTTCCGCCACATCTATCAAGGTACGACCCGTTCTCAAAAATGGTCTACCAACAATCAAAGGCACTCTAGGATCCATGTCATAATCGACCACTACAAAGTCGGCCGGAAAGGTAAACTTATCCACACCTACAAACACATCTTCCGCTATACCTACGGGGTGAGCTATGGTTCGGTTGGCTAGTTCAAGAGTCATCCTAGTGGGGGTGAGCTCGGGAAGAGAGAGTTGTTTCCAAACCGATAAAGGCATGAGATTTATGCTTGCCCCTAAATCTGCCAAAGCCATGCAATTTTCAACACCGGGAAAATTACAAGGTATCAAGAAGCGCCCCGGATCTCCAAGTTTTGTTGGTAAGGTCTTAAGTAACACCGCGGAACAATTTTCATTAAGTGATGTGTTGGGCAAGTCAACCAATTTTTCTTTGTTTGAGAGCAAATCCTTGAACATATTAGCAAACTTTGGCATATAAGCAAGAGCTTCCGCAAAGGATATGTTGATATTGAGTTGCTTGAACATCCTTAAGAAATTGGAGACTTGTATGTCATCTTTGTTCTTTAACTTGTCCTTTTTCAACCTTGAAGGGTATGGAAGAGTAGGTTTGGGTGTAGGTGGAATAGGTGTTGTAGTGGAAGATTTGTCTTTGTTAGCCTCTTCATTGGGAAGTGGGGAAGGTAAAGGAGAAGTATGAGGTGGTTGAGAAGGTGTGTTTAAGTGAATAGGAGCACTTTGAGGAGGTGGAGTAGAAGTAGAAGGCTTATCACAAGTAGGAGCACAAGTGGGTTGAACAATAGTAGGTTTAGGAGGTGAAGGATCCTTTGTTGTTGTACCACTCCTTGTTGTAATAGCATTGACATTGGCCCTAGGATTTGTTTGTGTGTTGGAAGGTAAAGCTCCTTGTGGTCTTTGATTTAATGCCATGAAAAGCTTATTGAATTGGTCATTCATTTTCTTGTCCATAGCTTGGAATTTCTTTTCATTCTCTTGATTCATCTTTTGCAAAAGATCCATTGTGTTTAACTCTTGTGGCACATAACCTTGAAAACCTTGAGGTTGGAAAGGTAAAGGTTGGGAGTGAAATCCTTGATTTGGTGGATAAAAGGTACTTGCTTGAGGTTGAAATTGATTTGGTGCCTTGTAGTTATTTCCTTGGTATGGTTGTCTTTGCCCTTGATTCCTTGCTAAAATTTGAGGAGGATTTTGTTGAATTTGGGTGGGTGGTTGGGGTGGAAAGCCGGGTGGAGTAAGGTAATTTTGGGATTTGTAAGAAAGATTATTTGGATTGATGTTAGGCTTGAAGTGTTCACGGTGTTCCTCTTGATAAGCATAGCATTCCCCTTGATAACCTTGCACCTTGTCACATTGTTCATAAGAGTGAGGACCTCCACAAGTAACACAAGAAATGGTGATGGCATTCACATTGTTTGAGGAATTGTTCAATGTCAAGCTCTTCAAGGCTTGAACTAACTCTTGAGTCATTTCTTGTTGTCCTTGTTTGACTTGTTGAAGGATCTCTTGGTGATATTTAAGGAATTGGTTATCACAAGGTGTTTGAGAAGTGTTTTGGATAACATGAACTCTTTCTTCAAATGGATCGTTTGTTTGAACCATTGCCTTAGTCTCAATAATGGTCAAAGCCTCTTGGTATGTCTTGAAATGAATACTCCCTCCCGCGGAAGCATTTAGTGAATCTTGGTGGTGAGGTTTAAGGCCATTGTAGAAAGTATTGATTTGGCTTAGATCATCCATTCCATGATTAGGGCATCGCCTCAACAACTCACTATACTCTTCCCAAGCATCACCAAAGGATTGACTAGGTTTTTGTGTAAAGCCCATAATCAAATTCCTCAAAGCCATAGTCTTTTGTGGAGGAAAGAATTTGTTCAAAAACTTAGTGGTAAACTCTTCCCAAGTGGTGATACTATCGGGTGGTTGGGTGTCTAACCAATGCTTAGCACTCCCATCTAGTGAAAATGACACTAACAACAATCTAATGACATCCGGTGGAACCCCATTATGCTTAATGGTATTGCAAAGTGAAAGGAATCTCTTAAGATGAGCATGGGGATCCTCATTTTGTTTTCCATAGAAAGGTGATGCAGCAACCATATTGATCATAGATGTATGTAGCTCAAATGTGTTAGCGGGATAGTCGGGAATCTTAATGGCACTAACAAATCCATGAATGTTGGTTTGCATACGTTCAAACAAAGTACGGTTATCAACAGCCATGGCTCCTTGTGGTGATGATAAAGCACGATTCTCGTGATCGGCTTGGTGGACGGTGGTGGTCTTACTCTTTCTTTTCTTCTTCCTTTTCGGAGGAAGAGGTTGTACACCAATCGGTATTTGTGCACGACCGCGAGTGAGCATGCAACTCAATACGAGGAATGAGAGAGAAGCTCTCGTGTGACTTTGAAAAGAATAAGATTATCCTCTTCGAGTTTCGATATTAAATATCCACAAGAAAGTAACAATATATGTAATACTACTTTGGGTGCAAGACCCTCAATGAAGCTTTCCTTCTTAGAATACTCCCAAGTGAACGGGGGGTTAGGTGGCGCGAAGCACTTAAGTACCTATTGACCCTTAGATGGCATTTTATAGCACATCGCCTTTCTATTCACTTAAATGTTCGTATTCTTCGAATTATTGCTTATTGAGAGTATTTATCTATTCTTGCTTTATTTTGTTTGATCGATACGCGTGTCAAGGACCGGAGCGCCCCTCAACACGGTGTATTGCCTCGGCAATACTTATGGAAGATATGTAGATTGATTGTTCTTATACGTATACGTATGTACTTATAATAATATATGGAAAATATTTTTGTATTTATGAGTTTTTTAAAAGAAAATACTATATGTACATAAAAACCGAGAGAATCCAATAATATATATTTTTGGGTGCAATCTCTTAGGAAAAAGATTGCTTTTTGGATTTTTTAATTTTTTTGGTCAATTCTTTAGGAAAAGAATTGTTTTGTTAATTTTTAGTTTTTATATATTTTTATATTTTTGATTTTTTATTTGTTTTTGATTTATGATACGTAAAAATAACGTTCACAAAGTGAACGGATCCCAAAAGCCAATGAAAACCGTCAATCGATAGTCTCTCGTGTAGTCAAAGAACCGGCAGCGGCGCCATTTGAAATGTGTATAATGCAAGTTCGTTTTCTCAGTTCTTAACTAATAGAAAGTCCAATCAATATCAAATTTATAATTGTTTTTGGTTGTTCAAGCTTGCTTGGTAATCTATTGCTAATTCAAACAACACTAAGTAAAAATGAAAAATATAAACCTACTTATACGTAAAACAAATTGCAAATTCCAAATTTTATTCAAGTAAAATATTAAAATGCAAAATATAAAACTATAAGGACTAAAAATGTAATTTCTATAAAATGAAAATGCTTAAAATGTAAATTCTAAAAGTTATAAGGACTAAAAATGTAAAGCAGTTAACTATAAGGACTAAACTTGTAAAAATTCTAACAAACTAACCAAATGTTAACAATCTAACAAACTTTTAAACTGAAATTTAACAAACTTAACAAATCCAGGGACTAAGTTTTGCAAATTCCAGAAATTTAGAAAGATTAGCTAGGTTTAAACACTAATTAAACTCCTAGGGACTAAAGTGCAAATTTCCAAACTTATAACCAAAAACGGGCTCAATGAAAGAATAAGCTCGTTTGAGCTTATTTCTCAACCAAATAAGCTGAAATCACTTGCAAAACTTCTAAAATCCAATTACAACTATGTGTGTTCAAGGAAATAAGCTAAAAGTTCAAGATAAGCAAAAGAGTGCTTATCAATAAGCTCAAAATAAGCTACAGCTTAATCCAAACATCCACAACTTGATTTTTGTAAAGAAAATGAATAAGCACTTGATTTAAAGCAGGGGAAATCAAACTAGAACAAATTTCATCCACTAATAAGCCAGATATCTGAAAATAAGCTCAAATGAGCTTATGTTGACCAAACGTTGACCAGATTTTTGAAAAAGCTCAAAATCTCAAAACTTCATATCCAAACCTTTCTAAACTGATTTGTGAAAGAAAATAAGGACTTTTATGAAGTGGATTATTAGAACTAGTAAAACAGTAAGCATCTATATCAGAGAATGCAAATTGCTCAGGTCTGAACTAATAAGCTGTTTTCTTGCTTATCTCTTGAAACTGTAGAATTTCCTCCTAGAGTCTGAAAGATTATGTTATAAGCTATAACTAGAAACTGGTTTGAGCAAATTTCATTAAGATTTGAAAGAGAAACAAGCAAATGAATCTGACAAGTTTTGAACTAAAAGCTGTTTAAAGGAATGACCCAAACTTTTTATCAACCAATTGCCTTTTTGACTATTATATTGACTAGTAAAAGACTCAAGACTACTTGTTAACTTCTAAGGACTGCAATTGTTCACTTAAAATCCAATTAACAACACTTGAATACTGATTAACAACTACTCCCAAACACTCCTTATCTGATTATGATCAAACTTTTACAAAGGATTTTTGAGTTCTGATTAAGACTGAGTAAAGAGCTATAGCAAACTTGATTAAGTGATCAAAATGAGATGTATACAAGCCAAGAACAAGTAATGACCAACACTAGAACTGCAAGTAGCTATTAAGCTAGAATAAGACTGAAAATGAGCAGAAACTTACAAAACTAAGCACAAGAGCACAAGAACAAGCTACAATACACTAGGATCACTCAATCAACAACTACTTATCAAATAGAATCAGGCAGCCATCAAATTTACACTAAGGAATTGAGCATGCAAGAACTGATTTAGAGGAACTTAAATCAGAAGCCTTAGAACCTATTGTAGAGATCCTTTGGGTAGAAGAGGAGCACTGAGCTCTCTTGCCCTAGTGATACCACCACCTATCACTAGCTATCAACTCAAATCAATCACCAAAACAGCTAAAACTCATCATTCTGCCATGGAAACTTCAAGAACAATGGAAAGGACTGAATTTTTGATCAAACAGCAACAAATCTTCAACAAAGCCAGTTATGATCAATGTATGATCATAACAAACTTCTAACAGCAACAAATGAATCACTCAACAGCAGTAAAGTAGCAGGAATTGAAGAACAAGTTTTGGCGGGAAAACTAGAATTTGAAATTTTATTTATGAATTCAGTTACAAATGGTAGTTACAAGGGTTCTAACTAACTAACTAACTCAAGAGTTTGTCAGACTCTTGAGTTGTTAGGTGAAAAGGAGGGAAAAAGAGAAAAGTGAAATTGAGAGAACTATGTGTTTACAGAATTAAGCTACTACTGAAAATGAAGAACAAGTTGTGTATTTATAGGCTAGACTTGAGAGTTTGTTGGAGATGTGACGTGTTCAGGCCAATCATTGCTTGACACGTGGAGGAATTCTGCATATCTTCTTTGAAGGTGATGAACATCTTTTGGGGGTTTTTGATCCAATGAATTATATGTTAATTGGTTACCACCATTAGATTCGTCTCTTCAAAACGAGCAACTTTGATGTTTTGATCTTCACTTGAAATGCTCTCTATCAAAAACGCGATCTGGAAAATATTTCTTGTGAAGGAGAAGGACACGTGGAAGAATTTGATTGGTGGAGAGAGAGTGTTGTGGATCACACTGTACAGATCTTGTATTAAATGAAGGCGGCTGTAAGTGGGAAGTTAATACTCAATCCGTGTGACCCTTTCTCTTGTTTCTCATTGGTTAAAAACCTAAGCACATGGATTAAACATGAATAACTTTCTCATCTTGGCAAATTAGGTCCTTGTACTTGGCAGATTGCTAGTTAAGGCTAAAAACTTCATTCCTTTGACAATTTTGGCCCTTCAACTTTGATTCTTCAACAAAATGACCCTTTGACTTGATTGACTTTGTAGTTTGACCAGGTTTGACTTGAATCTTGACTTTGCAGTATTTGCACTTTAAGTCCCTCAACTTTCAAGACTTGTCAAGATAGGTCCTTGAGCTTTGAAAACTTGTCACTTGTGATCCTTCCTTGTCTTTTTCATCCTTTTGAGCTTGGTTTTTCCTTGTTTGCTTGAAATTGTATCCTTTTACCTACATAAGATCACACAAACACAAACATACCACATAACACTGCTTTTTACAATATAAAAGGGTATTTTGCTTCGTGTTTTAGGGTTATTCGTTGATAAAAGGATATGAGTTTAAGCTCATATCACACTCCTTCCACCTTCCCTATAAATACCCTCCTAATAGTCATTAGGAGGGTGGTTAGATTTTTAGTTAATTTTTCACTTTTTAGTTTTTAGAGAGAGAAAGTCTTAAACTTTCTCTCACTTGTTCATCTCTTTCTTTTAATCTTTCAAGATTAACTCTTTGTATTGCTTATTTTTATTAATCAAGTTCTATTTTAAGCTTTTATCTCTTAATCTCATTCTACTTTTCTTTGATTTAAGATTGATTTTGGTGCGATTATCATGTGATCCGTGTTGTTCTAATTGATTTCGTGCTTAAAAGTTAATCTTTTGATCATTTTATAAGTTTTCATTTGATTAAGCTTTAAGACTTTTGTGCTTATTGGCTTATTTTTATGATTAGCTTATTTTTCTTATTAAAAAGTTTTATTAAAAAGTTTATGTTTTTATTGTTTGATCTAAAAAGTTGCTTGATTTCGAGTTAGATAAGTTGATTAAAGTGCTTATTTGATTCGGTTAAGTATTTGGATTTATAAGTTTTGGATATTAGCTTATTGAACTTAGCTTATTATCTAGCCTAAATAAATCCCTTTACTTTCGGAAAAGGGAGTTTAAATCCCCTTTCCGATTGAGTTTTCCGACCGGTGCACCATCATAACCAATTTCCACAATTTTAGGAAAGGTTGTTAAATCCCCTTTCCGATCGGCCCCTTATTCTGACGGCACCCCATCTTCACATTCCGATTGAACCAATCGGATTAGGGTTTGTAGTATTCCGACGTATGCAATTGTGTTTATTTCGATTGGATATTGTTGCAAGTATTCCGATTTGGTCAAGACTTATACACATTCCGATTGTAGCATTTACCCCGTATTCCGATTGTTCCTTAGCAGTTATTCCGATTGGTACCATTCAGCAGTTATTCCGATTGACCCCCTTTGTACACATTCCGATTGTTGCATTTACCATATTCCGATCAGCCGATCGGAAAACATTCCGATCGGGGGTTCTTGTGGCTTGATTTGGTTTCTTTCGATATCACTTTCTTATAGTACTTTTTATTTTCTGAAAATTTTCCAAGTGTTAACTTTATTTAGTGAGTTAGTTCTTTTCCATTTCACCTTTAAGTTTCCATGCATTTATTTTACTTGTCATTTCAATATTAATCTTTTAACTTCCATTTACTCAACGATACTTTAATTACTCGCTATTAGTTTAAAACAAACCAAACCATTCTCTTGATTCACCAAAAGACAATTGAGTCGCACTTAAGACCGGTTTTCAATTCCAAAAGATTCGGACGATAATATTTTATACCTAGCCAAAAGCGAAGTATAAGTTGCCTCCCAAGAAGCGCTTGGTTTTTGTTAACCGAGTCGTGAGCCTGACTCGACCTTGATCATCAACGGAAGAAGCATGAAACATATCCACCAGGATCAAGGACATAGTTTTCATCCATCAATAAGCACAAGCTTAAGGCGAACAAGGCAAGCCAAAGAAGAGTAGGCAAGGTTCCCTTAAGCAGTGATGGAGCACGGTGGAAGCAAGGTTGAAGTGGTGCAAGCATGTCTTCAAAATTTCCAAAGATTTTTCCTTTTATTTCATCAGGTGGATACTGAGATGGCTTAAAGACTTCAATACCGGGGTCTAACACCTTTTCCTTTAAGGGAAAATAACACTCAGGCTCAACAGAGTGTGAAGAAGATCCGCAAAGAAGCACAACCTCGTCCTCCGAAGGGGGACAAAGAGGTGTCAAATCATATGTGCAACGGATTTCGGTGTCGACCGGTTTCTTCTCCTTTGACAAAATTTTCTTCAAATCCAAAGTAGGATCAAGACGATAATCTTCAAAGTCATAAGGAGGAGCATCACTCTCATGAGGGAAGTATGTGTTGAGAAATTCAGAGAAATCTTCCTCAAATGAATAATTGTCCAAAGTAGGATCGAGTGATGGCGGAGGATCTTCATCATGTGAAGAATCACTCGAGAGAGTATCAGTCTCATCAAAATCATCGAAACTGGGCATCTCGGGATACTCAGAAGTACAATCAAAATCATCCGAATCTGAGCTAGAATCATCATCATAAGCATCAAAGACCGGTGGAGAATCATAAATGAGAGAAGCGTCCAAAGTGGAGTGAGAATCATCCACATTATCTTCAAAGAGTGGATTATTAGTGGAAGAATCGAATAGAGGATTGTCATAGACGGTAAAGTCATCGAGCACATTAATCATATTCACTGATTCTCGGCTTCCAAAGGATTTTCCTGTAAGCTTCCCCATTTTAAAAACTTTTGAATCATCCCCGACTCGTAAGATTAACTCACCTTCGGCCACATCTACTAAAGCTCGTCCGGTTCTCAAAAATGGTCGACCAAGTATTAAAGGAATACGAGGGTCCATTTCATAATCAACTACGACAAAATCGACCGGGAAAGTAAATGTGCCAACTTTGATGAACACGTCTTTGGCTATACCAACGGGGTAAGCGAGAGTGCGATTTGCAAGTTCGAGAGTCATCTTTGTTGGAATGAGGTCGGGCAATGATACTGTTTTCAAAACACTCAGTGGCATCAAACTAATACTAGCCCCGAGATCAGCAAGGGCAGTAAATTCTTCAGTTTTGTTGAACACGCAAGGCAACACAAAACGACCGGGATCTCCAAGTTTTTCCGGATGTTCTTTGAGAATAACTGCAGAGCAGTTTTCATTTAATCGTGTGTTGGCGAGTTCAATCAGCTTCTCCTTCTTGTTAAGCAATTCCTTAAATGTTTTAACAAATTTGGGCATGTGGACAAGTGCTTCAAGAAAGCTAATGTTGAAGTTCATTTGAGAAATCATCTTGATATAGCTAGTCACTTGAGCGTCCTCCTTGTTTAGCATTTTGTTCTTGCCCAAGCGAGAGGGATAAGGGATATTAGGTTTGGTTGGTGAGGGTGCAGGTGTGGTAGGTAACGGTTGAGATATTGAAGGGTCATTGGCGGGAACTTCATCACGTCGAGGCGGAGACGGTAATGGTGTACTAATACTAGGTGTAGGAGGAGTAGGGATAAATGGTGGTGGAGGAGTTGTAGATGATGGTGGTGGGATTGTTGGTCCTACGATGGTGACTCCACTACGAGTAGTAATAGCACTCACATTGGCTCGCGGATTAGTGACGGTGTTTAAAGGTAGAGAACTTGAAGAAGAAGGTTGGGCGGCGGGCAAGAAACTAGCGAGCATATTCTTCAAATCATTGGTTTGATTGCTGAAGGAGGATTGAATGTTATCTCGAAGCTCGGATCTTATCTCATTTCCTTGCTTTGTGATATCTCCTTTTAGATTGATAATCTGGCTCTGCAGGTTCTTAATTTGCTCACCTTGGGTTCTCATGATGGCTTCAACATCGGAGTTAATGGGTGGGTGTTGTTGGGCGGGAGGGTTATAAGGGTTAGAAGCTCTTGGTGGGATTTGGTTGCTTCTATTGTAGTTGTTGGCGGGGTTTTGGTTTTGAGGAGAAAAACCGGGGGAAAGGTAGTTGTTGGAACGGTAGCTCAGCAGATTTCTATCCCCTTGTTGTCTAGCTTGGTAATTTTCCGGTGAATAATTACCATAAGCTGCATACACATTTTCCGGATTTCCTTGTGTAGAAGGACAATCGGTGTATGAGTGAGGACCGCCACATGTTTCACAAGGATTAGCAACCGCTTTAACTTGTTGTTGTTGTTGGTTTGAAGCGAGAAGCGTAATACTTTTGCTCATTTCGGCCATCATGCGGGTGAGTTCGGTCATCTCAGGGTTTGCTGAGGTAGAGGAAACATTGACTCTCGGGTTGTTCCTTGAAGAAGCAGAGGAATCCCAGTTCTTATGATGAGTAGTCATGTTCTCTATTAGCTCTCTACACTCCTCGGGTATCCTTTTCATGAATGTGCCACCGGCGGCTGCATTAATCGTATCACGATCTCGAAAAGTCAATCCGTTGTAGAAAGTATCAATCAATGTGACGGGAAGCATGTTGTAGTTTGGACATCTATCGATCAAGACATTATATCTCTCCCAAGCATCAAAAAGAGATTCGTCGGGATCTTGCATGAAACCGCTGATCTGATTGCGAAGGCTTGTGACCATGGATGGTGGAAAGTAGCGCGATATAAAGCGTTGAGTCATGTCATCCCAAGTGTGAATAGAATTCTTCGGGAGACGATCAAACCATTTCTCGGCATGATGTGATAAAGTATGTGGGAAGAGTTGTAGGCGAAGAACATCCATTGTGGCCCCACGCAACTTCATGCTTTGGGTGATTGTAATGAACTTGTCGAGGTGTTTGTTGGCATCATCATCAGGAAATCCTCTAAATGGTTTTGTTTGCACTTGCTGAATCATGTGGTGCTTCAACGAAAACTCAGGAGCGTTGATTTGCATCGGCGCAATCGGTCCTCCTCGTCCAAACATTGTTGGTTGACAAAGTTCCTCCATGGTCCGAAGATCGGGCTGTGGAAGAGCATTGTTGTTATTATTATTATTATTGAGGTGCGGTGGAATGTTGTTGTTTACACCTGACATAGCTAAATCTTCTTGAGGCTCGGGCTCTTGATAATTAGAAGATCTAGTACGCATACACCTGAAAATGCAAAAGAAAACAAAACCAAACACAAAGACAATATATATATACAATAAAGCTAAAATCTTTTTGGATTTATGAAATTTTTAATTTTTATGGTTTTTTATCAATTTTTAATTTTTATGATTTTTTGAAAAAAAAAATTTTTTTTTAGGCAAGAAAAATAACGCTCACAAGTGAACGGATCCCAAAAAGCAACGTGTCTCTCACAGAAAACCGTCAATCTTAACGAAAAGAGTCGGCAGCGGCGCTATTTAATAACTAGGTTTTTGCCTACTTAAAATTATCGTTGATGTATGTCTAATCGAATTGATCTAGGATCTCTATGTGACTCTATTGTTTTTGGTGGAACAAAGATGTTTGGTTGTTTTTAAATTTAAAAGTGCAAAGACTTAAAAGTAAATGTCGTTAAAGTAAAGGGCAAGTATTAAAAGAGCGTGAAATTAAATCTAAATCTAATTAAACGAAATGTGCGATATTTAAAAACTTGGAAAAGTAAAATAATTAAATGACTAAAACTAAAAGCGTGACAGAAATTTAATATTTGACGAGAATTAAAATGAGAATGTAGAAATTGAACAAGACAAAATATGGAAAATAAACACCCAATCGGAATGTATTCCGATCAACTTACCATCGGAATGAGATCACACCCAGATCGGAATGATGTTCCGATCGCAAAGTTCAGATCGTAATACCTAGATCGCAATGATCTATCGGAATACAAAGATGTAACCTGTCGGAATGTACCTATCGGAATGTGGCTAAGGAAAATTGGGCAGCACTTCGTCTAAGTAAGCCTCAAGAGCCGTAGGAAAGAGCAATCGCAATATGCGATCGCAATCCCCAGATCGGAATGAGGAAATGATACAACTATCGCAATCCCGGATCGGAATGCAAAACCCTTGGACCAATACTGTCACTATCGGAATGTGGTTAGCAAGCCGTCGCAATGTCTAGTAAACCCTCACTTTTCGATGGAGCACAATTTCGTAGTAAGCACAAATCCTAATAAGCTATATCCAATAAGCCGTGACCAAGAACTTGAATGAAATGGAATCAAAACATGACAATAAGCTAAAAAGTTAAAAGCTTTCAAAATTTTAAAAGACGAAACTTAAATGAAATCAAAACTTAAAAATCAAAACTTTTAAGAAAACTTTGAAAATACTTAAGCAAAATACTAAATAAGCACACAAGGTTGTCAATCTCGTGGCTTATTCCATATGAGGACTTAAAAGGACGAGACTTTTGGTTAAATAAGCAAATGGATTAAGCAAAACTTGCTTAATCCGAAATGTAAACCGAAACAAAAATGAAAAGAGAAGAGTAGAATGAGATTGATAAAAAGACTTGATCAAATGATACAGAAAGATTAAAGACACAAATTTAAATAACACAAATTAAAAACTTACTTGGAATTAAAAGGATAATTAAGGTGCAAAACATGTATTAAAATTGACAAGTAATTAAAGGTGCACAAAATAAAAGTGGAAGAACTAGTTTGTCAATCTAGCCAACAAAACTTAATGAATGAAAATGAGGGGTATATATAGGTGATTAGGGAGTGGTTAGAGGAAGCTTCCTCCTCTCCTTCCTTTCTTGTTAATTGCACCATCAAGTCCTTCCTTCTTAATCTTTTTGTTAATCTTGGACTTTGATGACTTTTGTCTCGGGATTTCTTTGGACTCATCTTTTAATTCTTCGATAAATAAGACTTGAGTTCCTCGGCTTTTGATAAACTTCCGTCTTTTGACTTTTTCTTCGATAAATCTTCAGAATTGGTCTTGGACTTCCGTTCTTTTTGCACTCTTGACTTCTTGACTTCGTCTTTCGTCTTTTTCTTCAATAAATGTCTGTAAATGCCCGTGACTTCCCGTGTTTTCTCCACTTTTCACCTTTTCGTCCTAAATCACAACAAAAACACAAACCACGCATAATTCTGACATAAAAGACATAAAATACATGTTTTGGTCCGGTTATTACTGTAATAAAGTGGTAGAAAAGATGTGTGTTTACACACATATCAAGGGCTACATTTTGTTGCTAAAGATCCAAAAGTGATGTGAAGAATCATTTATCGAAAATCAATATGAAAGGATCGAGACACACGACGAAAGGCAAGTACTCCCCAAAAGATCATGGAGAAGTCTATCCGAAAAGACCCTAGCAATGTATGAGGATAAATAGATCCAAGTCCTAAAAGGAGGCGGATCGTTGTATATCAAAGTCCAAAATAAAGATTGGAGAAAAATGAAGAAGTCGTGGTCCAAATATGAAGAATCTCTCTAAACTTCAAGTGAAGAAATTCCTATTATGAAGAGAAGACCATAATTTCAAGAACGTCTCTTAAAGATTTGAAGTATGAAGTCGCTGCCAAATATCGGTCCGAGAAAGGTCTCAAATCGCGAAGCGAGTTATGCCAAGATATGAACTTTATGAGGTCCCGAGAAGCAGTTTTAAAAGATTTTGTCCTTTAGCTAACTATTGATTAAATCGTCCACTTTATTTTCGGCCTAAATAACTATCGAAATAAGTCAAACAATGAATCCTCATGATCATTCAAGACAAAAATAAAATATAAGAGATACACCTAGGAATAAGGGAGTCTAAGTAAATAATTGGCCCACATGAATTCGTGTTAGTTTGCTAACTTATAATAGCAATGATCTCGTTTTTAAGCTTGGTATGGGGAACGTGAAACTTGAGGATGAAAAACGTTCATGGCAGCCAAAACCCAATGTAAGTCTTTAATTTCTTTACTTGTTTTTATATTTTTATTTAAATTAATGCATTGCATGAGGACATTGCAATGGTCAAGTGTAGGGGATTTAATATGTGTGAAAACACTTATCCTTTTACCACTTATTTCCAATAATAACAAGACCAAAACGTGTATTTTATGTCGTAAAAGTCGGAATTATGCGTGGTTTGTGTTTTTATTATGTTTTAGGACCAAAATATGAAAAAGGAAGAAAACACGGGCTTTCACGGGCTTTTATCGAAGAAAAACGAGAAAAGACGAAGTCAAGAGATCAAGAGTGCTTAAAGAACGGATGTCCAAGACCTATTCTGAAGATTCATCGAAGAAAAAGTCTAAAGACGGAGGTTTAATGAAGTCGAAGAACTCAAGTCTAAATTATAAAAGAAAATTATTAAGACGAGTTCAAATCCCGAGACGACGTCGAGAAAGACAAAGAATTAAATCGAGTCGAGAAGAAAAGAAAGAAGGAAGCACATCCCACATTCACCTCCCACTTAGCCTATAAATACCCTCCTAATCACATTAGGAGGGTGGTTAGCTAGTTTTAGTTTTTCATTTTTCTTTCTAGTTTTAGAGAGAGAAAGTTCCCAACTTTCTCTCACTAAGTTTCATCTTTTTCTTTCATGTTTAAGGTTTGAATCATTCTTGTATTTGGATTTCATTAATCTAATTCAAGTTAAGCTTTTTGTTCTTTAATCTCTTTCTACCTTTCTTTATTTTACTTTGTTCTTAATCCGAAAGTTCATGTTTGATCCGAATGGTTCTCGATTCGTGTTGATTTTGATGTTACGTGATTAAGAGGTTGATCTTTCTATTCCTACATAAGTTCTCATACGTTTAAGCTATAAGCTCTTGATGCTTATTGGCTTCTTTGTATTTTCGGCTTATTTACTTTTAAGTTTTTTTTAAAGAGTTTTATTATTATATGTTCGGTTCATTAAGCCTCCAGTTTAGTATTTGTAAAAGTTAACGAATTTGTGCTTTTTAACTCTCTTAGAAGTTTGAAAGTGCTTATTGGTTACTGCTTATTTTCTTAAGCTTATTTTCCTTTTGGACGCCTTTTCCATCTCAGGAGGGTTTACTTGGTCCCGATCTTGTTACGATTGCGTAGACTGCGATCTGTGTTCTTTCCCTGGTGTGATCCACGCCCACGATCACTCATTGCGATCTGGGGTGTGATCGAGTCTCACTTGCTTGTTTCGATCGCATTGAGTGCGATCTTTGTGTTACGATCCGGAACCACGATCAAAGACCACGATCACTCATTGCGATCGTGGTTGCGATCTGGTAGTACGATCGCCCCTCCCATCGCACTGGTGAGTACGATCCTATCTCTTTTGTTGTGATCGCAGTGAGTGTGATATGTTCTTGTTTTTGCGATCGCAGTAAGTGCGATCTGGATCACCATTTGAGTACGATTGCATTGCGATCGGACTCAGGCCTTGGTTTTGTTTTTGCTTAAGTTTCAAATCTAGTTTTTTCCCGCTCTTTTACTTAGTTTATTTTAAACATGTTTTTAAGTTTTAATTTCCAAGGTTGCAAGCTTTTATTTGTAGTTTAATTTTAAGACTTCTATTTTACTCAACGACAATTTTAATTACTTGCATTTAGTTTTAAAATTAGATAACCAAACCAAACCATTCTCTTGTTCACCAAAATACAATTGAGTCGCACTTTAGACTGGAAATCAATTCGAAGAGACTTGGAACAACGAAATTATTTTATACTTGGTGTAAAATCCTTGTATTAATATTAGAAGCTTCGGTGCCAAATACAAAACGTCGGATGATTTGATACGCACAAGTTCGAAACAAGTAAGGGTCGTTCCAAAAGTAGAACTTGACGTCACGAAAGAATTTTCGTTTTTGTTGAGTCGTCATACCCATGATGATGAAGTTACCCGCAAGGTAATTTGCAAAGTCCGCAAACCATGGGGTGGAAGAATCAAGCTTAGAATTCACTACACCAAGTGTCTCGAGCTGAAATGTTTCGGTGATTTCCTTGGGCTCGTAAACACTTTGGTGAGGATCTTCCAAACGAGAAAGATGATCGGCCGCTAGATTCTCGGCTCCTTTTTTGTCAAAAATTTTGTGATCAAATTCTTGAAGGAGGATAATCCAACGAACTAATCTCGGCTTTTCATCTTGTTTAGCCATAAGATACCTGATAGCCAAATGATCCGTATACACTATGCATTTCGTCAAGAAGAGATAAGGTCGAAATTTCTCAAATGCATACACCACGGCAAGGAACTCCTTCTCCGTTGTAGTGTATTTAAGTTGAGCCTCGGTCATCGTCTTGCTAGCATAGTGAATAGGCAAGAAGTGATTTTCATGACGTTGCCCCATTACGGCCCCAATAGCGTAGTCACTAGCATCACACATGAGCTCAAAAGGGAGGTTCCAATTGGGAGCAACAAGAATGGGAGCTTCGGTAAGTTTCCTCTTAAGGATTTCAAAGGCTCGTACACAATCTTCGTCAAAGACAAAACGTGCCTCTTTTTCAAGAAGATGTGTAATGGGTCGAAATATCTTTGAAAAATCCTTGATGAATCAACGATAAAAACCCGCGTGGCCTAGGAAACTCCTAACTCCCTTAATGGTTTTGGGATGAGGTAATTTGGAGATGACGTCTACCTTAGCTTGATCTACCTCAATCCCCGCTTTCGAGACCTTGTGCCCTAAGACGATTCCACTTTTAACCATAAAATAACACTTTTCCCAACTGAGCACAAGGTTGGTTTCCTCACAACGTTTCAACATTCTCTCTAGATTCGACAAACACGAAGTGAACGAATTACCAAACACGGAAAAGTCATCCATGAAGACTTACATCGTCTTCTCGATCATATCATGAAAAATAGCCATCATGCACCTTTGAAAGGTTCCTGGTGCATTACAAAGTCTGAATGGCATTCTACGATAGGTAAAGGTTCCATATGGACACGTAAACGTTGTTTTTTCTTGATCACGAGGATCGATTGGGATTTGGAAGTAACCAGAAAAACCATCTAAAAAGCAATAGAAATCGTTTCCCGCAAGACGCTCCAACATTTGGTCCATGAAGGGAAAGGGAAAATGGTCTTTTCGAGTGGCTTCATTCAACTTGTGATAGTCAATGTACACTCTCCATCCGGTCACGAGCCTAGTGGGAATTAACTCGTTGGCATCGTTTGGCACAACGGTCATTCCTCCCTTTTTAGGGACACAATGAATAGTACTCATCCAAGGGCTATCGGAGATAGGGTAAATCATTCCCGCGTCAAGGAGTTTAAGGACTTCCTTTTTTATGACGTCGTGAATTTTGGGGTTCACCCTCCTTTGACATTGGATTGCGGGCTTGTAATCCTTCTTCATTAAGATTTTGTGGGTACAAAATTTGGGATCGATCCCCTTAATGTCGGATAACTTCCACGCAATTGCCCCTTTGTGATCCTTTAGAACATTGACAAGTGCGGTTTTTTCATCATTCGAAAGTTACCTCGCAATAATAACCGGCAACTTTTCGCCCTCCTCCAAATAGACATATTTGAGATGAGGAGGTAAATCTTTCAACTCGAGGATAGGTGGTTCCTCAAGTGAAGATTTGGGCTCGATACTCATAACCTCCTCGAGTGGAGGAAATGGGAAATCGTTGAGAAAATCCTTGATAATCGAGAAGTCCTCATCGTTGTCGAGGTCTTCGTTACAAGTACGTGGAACATCGAATTCTTCCAACGTAAAACCACCACCTTTAAAGGGAGTGAAGGTTGGTGTCGAATTATAAAGAATTGGATCTAACATAGTGGGATTGCCACTAGTTTCATCATCACCAAAACCTAGAACTTCTTGTGAAAATTCCTCGCAAACCACGTCAATCATATCAACGAGGTTTATGGTTGCAACGGAATAAACATGAGAAATTTGAGAGTTTTGAGTTGCGTTTATAACAAGCTCCTCATCGTTGAAACGTAAGGTGATCTTTCTAGCATGAACATCGATCAAAGCCATAGACGTGTCTAAAAATGAACGACCTAAAATGAGAGGAACTTGAGGATCCGTGGGAATATCAACAACGGTAAAGTCTACGGGATAGTAGAACTTCCCCACTTTCACAAAAACGTCTTCCGCCAATCCACATGCGGGAATCGTGGAATGGTCGGCCAACTCGATAGACATTAGTGAAGGAGTAAGATTAGGAAGATTGAGCGACTTGAAGATTGCAACTGGCATTAAGTTAATGCTAGCACCAAGATCGGCCAAGGCGAAGCATTCCTCCATATCTTGGATTGCACAAGGGATAAAAAATTTACCGGGATCACCGACTTTTTGAGGTATGCGATTAAGATAAACCGACGAACAACTAGACAATTGGTGCAATTTCTCCTTGTTGTTCAACATACTCTTAAAGTTAGCGGCAAATCGAGGCATCGTGACCAAAGCATCAGCGAAACTCACATTAAAATGCAAATCACGAAACATTTTCATAAAAAGCTCAAATTGGTAATTGTCGCGCTCTTGACGTTTCTCCTTTCTAAGTCTCGATGAATAGGGCAAAGGTGGTGTGGGTTGAGGCATAGGCATAGCCTTTGGAATCTCGGGTTCCAATGTTGGTAATGGGTCAACCGTAGGTGTGGCATGAGCGGTACTTCGTAGGATTGGAACGTGCTCCTTTCGGACCACCACCTCGGGTTCTTACTCAATTGCTTCCTCCGTAGGAGCAATTGGTTGAGGAGTCGGTTCCTTAAGTGTCTTACCACTACGTGTGGTAATCACTTTCATCTCACCCTTGGGGTTTGATACGGTTTTGCTAGGAAGACTACTCGAAGATGGTTTACACAGAATTTCCTCAAACATAGATGAGATTTTATCTTCAAACTTGGATTGCCTCTTCTCGGCTTTAACCATTTCTTGTTTTATCTCATGTTGCCCTTGTTCCATTTTTTGTTGGTTTTGTTGTAACCTAGTTACGGTCCCTTCCATCTTGTTGGTATGGATCTTAAGTTCATTAGCTAACTCATTTTTCAACTCTTTCTTCAAGTCGTTCTTAAACTCGGATCTTAGGCTAATGATTTCTCATTGAATATTGTCAAACCTAGCAGCATTCCCATTAGCATATTCAACAAATTCATTTGGAAGATCTTTCAACGTTTGCAAACCTTTGTTGTTGTTTTGAAAATCATTTTGATTTTTGTTTGAAACTTGATTATTAGCCCCTTGATTACCATAGTTTCCCTTGTTGAAATTGTTTTTGAAACCAACTTGATTGTTGCGATAGTTGTTGTTAGCATTTTGATTTGAACCAAAACCTGGTGGAGTCAATTGATTAGAGCGGGTAACTTGACCGTTTTGGTTGTAAGTTCTCGTGGCCGCGTAGGCACTCGAAGTGTTACCAACGTTGGTAATGCACTCGGAGAAATCATGACCTCCACCATAATACACCTCAACCGCTTTAGCCGTAGCGGGAGCATTTGGTTCTCCTACTTTGAACTCAATCAAAAGACCTTTAAGCTTATCAAAGATTTTGTTTTCCAAGTTCGCCTCAATTTGGCAAGCATCGATGGTAGTAGAGAAAGAAGGTGAAGCCGAAGACAAAGCCTTACGAACACTAGACGTGCTACGAGGACTATACACCTTAGATCTATTCTCAATTATCACCAAAGCTTCCTCAACCGTTTTACACAAAAAATTACCACCCGCGGCGGCATTAAGATAATCCCTTTCATGATCATTAAGTCCATTGTAAAACGTGTCAATTTGATGCAAGTCGGAAGAACCGTGATGAGGACATTCATGTAACATTTCCTTAAACCTATTCCAAGCCGTTGAAAAACTTTCATTAAACTCTTGTGAAAATTTTGAAATCTTGTTTTTCAAATGCGTAATCTTAAAGGGCGGAAAAAATTGGTTCACAAACTTAGACACGAGATCCTTCCACGTCAATATAGAATTGGGTGGCTCTTTCTCCAACCAAATTTTAGCGGGCCCCGCTAAGGAATACGGAAAAAGCATCATCTTAATCGAGTCATTCAAGACATCCTTAAACTTGCAAGTGGAGGTAAGACGATTGAATTGGCGGATATGGTTGTGTGGATTGTCCTTCTCATCACCACGGAATTTGTTGTTTTGGATCATCGACAACAAACCCGTTTTCACTTCAAAATTCTCCGCAAGGATAGCGGGAATCACAATAGCCTCTCCATAACCCTCGGTGGGTGCTTGAAGTAACTCCATCATAGTTCGATTCACCATGGTTGGTGCTTCTCTTACAATGGGTTCGTCAATAGGAGACTCCTCACTAGAAAGATTAGGAGTGGGAGTTTTGTTCTTTCGATTACGTGCACGTCTTGCTTGATGACGAGTTAGCATAAACGTCACGTACAACGAGGGGATGAGCAAAGAAGATTCTTTTTGGTGTTTTGTATTTTTCAATTATTTTGTGGTTTTTGATTGTATTAACCTTTTTGGATTTTGGTGAATGTATTAAGTAGACAAAAATCTACAAATCTCTTTCATAATCAAATCTCTTGATTAAAGAAGCCCCAAGGAATGAAAACGATCACGTGAAGTGAACGCCTTCGATGACTTTAGAACGTTGGTGGAACACCAAAATGTTCAAGAGGGTTTAATCAATGAAACCAAGAAAGTATATATGATACTTAAGTAATACTTTGGGCGGCAAAACCCTCGATTAGCTCTCAAAATCAAATACTCACAAGCAAGCGGGGAAACGAGGCGGCGCGAAGCACTTAAGAGCCTTTTTCCTTAGGATATATTTTATAATATCCGCCTTATACCCACCTTATAGTTTGTATTTTTCAAAGTTGAGCTTCACGAAAGTATTTATCTATTTTTGCCTTTTTCTTTGGTTTGAGATTCGAATACAATGATTGGGTAATGACCTCCCAAGTCAAGGTTGTGATTTCTCACGTATTTGGAGTACTTTTGAATTTATTGTTCTACGTATACAATATAGTAATAGTATTCACGCAAAAAACAAAAACCGATAATACGTATTAGTAGAGTGCTACTAATACAAATACTATTTATGGTTAGTATATAAAAACAACAATTCCAAATCAAAACACAACACGCCTCCCCGGCAGCGGCGCCAAAATTGATGTTGGAGTTTTACCACTCTTTAGGAAAAGAGAGTAAATAGGACAAGTAATGAATCCGACGATTTAGGAAAACCGTGTACAAATGACCCTAAAATGAGTTCGTTCTCAAGGAGGCTTGGTGTGTGTTTAATGAGTTGATTAGTGATGTGATTATATTGTTATGAGAAGAAAATAGAAATGGGATAAGAAGAGAATGACGGTTACGAAGACGGATTACACTAAGACGATAAAGGCGTACACGTAAAACCGTAAAAAAAGCACCAAAATTAAAATTTTACTCTAAAAATTCCTAAAAATCACTAAAAATCACTAAAAATCAACTAAAATATTCTAAGGGTTTACAAAAAATCCAAACTTGCTAAAACCTTTTAATTAATTAAATATTAACTTTCTAATGCTAATTAAAGCCCTAAAAATCAATATTAACTAATAAAAAGTCCCAATCAAGATCTTAAAGTTTGTTAACCTTTAAAATAACCTAATTAAGCTAAAAATTATTTTTCAAAATTTTAAACCACTAAAAACTATTTTTAAACAATTAAAAACTATTAAAAGCTATTAAAATTTAAAATAATTCTAGAAAATAATTAAAAGAATCTAAAAATATTTGGAAAGTTGTAAAATTCCTAATTATGTGTTTAGAACCTAGGAAAAATATAAAAACTTAGAAAATCAGACTTTTAAGTTTTAATAATAAAATAATATTAAAATATTAATAAAAATCCAAAAATCCTAAAAAATTCTAAAAAGTTGCAAACTAGCTTAATTTAACCTAAATAACACAGAAATGAACTTGAAATTACCTAAATACCCTTAATGGGCCTAGAAAATGGGCTAAACCCAAAACAGATCCTTAATGGGCCAAATTTGAGCCTAAAATGAAAAAGTGCCCCAAATAAGCACAAAAAGCACTACTTGACTCAAAATTTACTTTTAAACAACTTTTTCCAAAGGCCCAAAAGCTGAAAGTGTGAAATAAGCTAGCTTATACCCAACAGGTTATTCTTAATGGGCTTTTTGGCACATTAAGCTATAAGCTAATGCTAGAAGCTCAAATTAGACACATAAGCTTCCTTTGACCTATATAAGACTTTTGTAAAAAGAAATTTGAAATAAGCCCAAGGAATAAGCCTGAAAATGCAAATAGAATTCTACCGAAAACGACAAAATAGTCGTTTTTGAGTTCTAGGCCACCCCAAGAGCTGATTCAAGTTTCTAAAGCTTTTAAATGACTTAATTAAGCTATTTCAACAAAAAGTTTTCAAATAAGCTGACTCAATAAGCTGGAAAAAGCAAATAAGTACTTATGAAAAAGTCAAATAAGTTGGTTTTCTAGCAAAAAGTCAAAGTCAAAGTCCAATAAGATCCAGTCTAATCAAATGGGTCAAATAATGAAGATCTATCAGAAAAAATAAGTTGTTGCAGGTCTGGATAAGCTATTATAGCTTATTGATAAGCTGAGTACAAATAACACTAGCAGGGGCTAGTTTTGGGTGTTGAGCAGTGGGAACTTTTCCCACTGTTTGACTTGTAGACTTTTTTGTCTTTAGTGACTTTTTTGGAGATTCAGATTTCAACAAGGCATCCAAATGATCATGGGATCATAAGGAGTCAATACAACCAAAGAAATCACAACAAGCAACAGCCAATTTGTACAGTTAATTCAAACAAGCACCAGATCTGTCACAGACTTAGAACGATAAGCAGTTTAGGTTCAATAAGCACTTTTAGCAATATTCAGCCATCCAAACTTAACCAAATGCATACACAAGCTATTATACACTCAAATGAACAAGTCTAAACAGGTTTCATGCAATGATTCAAAGATTTAAGCAAGATTCAAGCTGATGAATGTTACTGATGAACACTAACACATGCAGTTTTCACTTTGCTGATGTACTTGATCAACAAGCCAGATTCAAACCTCAAGATCTATCAAGTGTGTTATAATAATGATGTTTTAACAGCTTTTAACCCTAAGCATGCATAAACTCTAGGTTTCCCAAAATCTTAGGTCAAAAACAGTCAAACTCAACAAGTTAGAGCAAATTATGTGATTCAAGGTTTCAAACTCCAAAACATGCAGCAAAATACTCTCAACCAAACATATATCATATATAAAGCACAAACAAAAACTTTCCTTCACACAATAACAAGATTTGAACTCAAACAGGTAGTCCCAAACACCCTTTTAACTTTTCAAATCAAATTTTAAACAAGAAAAAGTGTGATTTAGTTTACCCAATGATTAATCTAGCATATAAACAACATTATCATGCAAGATTAAGCAGATTCAAGCCAAGAAAACAACAAGAACACAAGTAGAGCACAAATCCACAAAAAATCCAATATTTATAAGATTTTCAAGGTTTTAAGACAAACCTCATGGATGTACATCCACACCCACGAATGTTAGAGATTATGTGCTAGCTAGAACAAGCACAAGCTTCCAACAGCAACCCTGCTAAGATTCAACAAGGTCAGAAGCACAATATCAAAATCAAAAAAGTAAAAAGCCTTGATTGATGCAACCTTGTTACCCCACACTTGATTATCCCCAAGTTATAAGCCTCACCACACCTTGATAACAAAATATCAGGATGCTATGATCAGCCCTATAGCCCAAGAATTCCAAAGTTTGAACAAGAACTTAGCAAAATGTCAAGCTTGAAGGAAAAATGCAAACTTTTGCACCCTCCTTAAAAACAGGTTTTTAGATTCAATTTCAGTTAACAAATAACATAAACAAGCTTAAAATTAAGTGGCACTTGGTCTTTCTTGAACAAACTTAACACACTTTCATTAATAAGAAAAGGGGATTTTCAAGTTGTTGAACAAGGAAAAACCAAAAGCAAACGTAAATGAGAGACCCTATACCCTTTATATAGAGGGTGTACATGGTATGCATAAGCTAAAAACTAAAAACCCTAACTTGTAGAAGTCCCAAAATACCCTTGCTGAATTTTGAAATCTTGGCTTCATGTGACTTTGAATTGGAGTTTTGTGGATGTGGCAAGTGTGAAAATGCATCCAGTGGTGTATATCAAGCTTAAGGAGTAAGCAGGAATCTGAGTTGTTGATTCTCTGGCTTCTTTTGGCATTTTCTCCAAAGGTAGTGTAGAAGGGTTTATCATGTGAGCTGGTATGCTGACGTGGCCAAGGTTTTAAGGTGGGGTTGGGTTTATTCTCACCTTAATCACATATTTGGAGTGAATTAAGGTGTAATTGCAAGTGATTTGGAAAAACCCAAATTTGCCAAGAACACTAAGAACAAACGGTTTGATCTTCTTTTGTGTTTAAAAAAAGTGTTTAGCGCGTTATTTAACTAATCAGATTTAATTAGTTAAATAAATGCTGAGTGGATGTGTGAGGTGGAGCTTTGGTGGGATATGATTGGAGGAGAGGGGTGAGTGGGGCACGTGGCAGGAGGGGATTAGTCAAGGTAAGTATGTTGTCTGGCCATGTTTAATCCCCTTTCTTTCTTTTCCTTGTCTTTTCAGCTCAAAACCTTGTCAACGCCCAAACTCTTCATAACAACTTTTGCCTTTTTACACTTTTGCCCCAAAATGTTTTATAAAGTGAATTCAGGGGTAATTCTTGCCATTTTGTGATTCTTGAAGGACTGGTTTGGTATTTTCTTCAAGGATAATGGTCTAAACTTGTATGATTGACATTTTGGAGGACTGAAATTGCAAATTCATGTTTGATGAGGGACCATTTTTTTCCAAATCTTCAAAGTCAAGGGTCCTTTTTGTAATTTTGATATTTTCAAAGGACCAATCTTGTAATTCTTGTAACTTGGAGTCCTTCTAGGTATGTTTGACTTTGAGGATGATAAATATTGACATTTTAGCTTTGTTGAGGGGCTAAAATTGCCAATTCTTCAAAGTGGAGGGCCCTTTTTGCAATATTGACAAACTTTAGGGACCAAACTTGTAATTATGAAGATACAAGGGTGTAAAGTGTCAATTCTTCCATATTGGAGGACCCTTCTTCATAATTCTTCAAGTCTTCAAGGGTTTTTCTTGGGAAAATTATTCATTAGGGCTTGGTTCATTGTGCGGCTTCGTTTCCCGTGTTTGTTTTTTGTATGATTCTTGTGATCTTTTGCCATTTTCTCAATATCCGTACCTAAAATACACAAGAAACAAACACAAGCATATATATGGGTATTTTGATGATATTTAATGCATTTTAAGCCCTATTTGGACGATGAGACTATGTATAAAAGCAGTCTCATCATGGACATATAATAATCATAGAAGCAATAATGCACAAAGCATTCTTACTAAAATGTAAATAACATTTGTTTATTATTAGAAACTGAAGCTTAACCCCATAGTCCTCAACAGATGAGGACGTAGTGTCATACAGAAAGACACCCATTCCAGTTCCAACATGGTATACGTCTGTTGTCCCGGCCAAGGCACAGTGAGCATGACTCACCTTGACGGGGATAGTCAATCCCTAATAGATCTATTTATAATATTCGGGCGATTTACAACAATTTAACAGTTTCAATAGTAAGCAATCATAATCCAGTTTATACAATCCAGACGTGTCCAATATATGTTTGCATATTTTCTTTCCCAAAAGGGAAAGTTTAATCAAAGTTTAAAAGGGGTTGTAAACTCACCTGGGAGTAGGCAATTGCTTGTTTAACATGGATATCCAATTAAAGCTCACACCAAAGTTATGCCTAATCAGATAGTATAGTCTTAATAGATAGTACAAAGAACATGTATGTATGCTTTACGGATTTTATTCAGTTTATTCATACTATGGTATTTATCTAAATAACCGTAGCTCAAGTAGCATCAGTATTCATTTAAACTCATTTATATAAGTTTCATTTCTAAGAAAACATGAACTATTTAACTATTAATATCAGTTAGCATACATGTATTGATACTCATTCGATCTTACAATTAAGTTTTACATTTAAGTGAACAGAAAAGAAAATGTTTCACTTAAAAATACTAATCCATGTTTATAGTACTTGTATCAATAACATCTAATTAAATTTATGTTGGGTCCACTAGATGTGGATCTTGCAGCCTTTCAGGAACGGTGAACGACTTCTGTAATCACAAGTCAATTCACAGAGAGACTCTATACACAATATAAATGCAGAATGCAAATATAACAAAGAAGAACAGAATAACTATAAAGACTTGATCCTTTCTAAGGATTTCTAATATTGATAATGACTAGAACTACATTTGATGAAGGTGTATCTAACCCTTCTGCCTAAGGTTCCTTTTATACTACAAGGAAACTGATGAGACTGTAATTATACATAGTCTCATCGTCCAAATCGGGCTTAAAACGATTAAAAATCATCAAAATACCCAAAAATGTGCTTGTATTTGTTCATTTTGTATTTCAGGTACGGATATCGTGAATTCACCAAAAGATTACAAGAATAGAGCAAAAACGAACACGGGAAACGAAGCCGCACAAGAAACCGGGCCCAAGTATGGAATTTCCAAAATTGTCCCTGAAGAATTGAAGATTGGCAACTTTGGTCCCTCATTTTTTGAAGACTTGGCAAGAAAGACCCTTAGAGAATTCACTTGTACAAGGAAGGTCCCCCATATTTGAAGAAAATACAAGATTAGCCTTTGAAGAATGCCCATTGTACATTTTTGGTCCTTGGTAAAAGTTTATTCATAACTTAAGCCAAAATTGACAAGTTGGTCAAAGTTATACCAAAGGAAAGTGGAGTTCTAAGCTGATAAACCTTGTTTAGCATCATCTATCAACTAGAGGGGGTAAAGCTGTGTGAAATGAAACTTTAAACCCGGTCAAACCTTTACTTAGTCCAGTCAATATCACCCAAGCCCACCCCAATAGCACACTACCCGAATAGCCCACCCATATCCCATAACCAGTTTTTAACCAAGTCAAATTTGGTCAAACCCCCATTTTAGTCGCGCCTAACATGTTTTTAAATAAACAAACAGATTAAAACATACTGTTTTCCATCCTCAACCCCTATAAACCCTAATCCCCACAAACCTTTAACCAAAGGGTAATATAAAATTACCTTTACCATTTTACCATTCACCCTACACCAAACACAATGGCCCACCCAGAAAACGACCTCTCCACACTATTGTCCCCCCACCAGCTATCACATGTCACGGGTTCCACCTTTTTCAACATTAAGAGGACTAAATCAACGACCCATGTGATTTTCTTCCTCCCAAAGGCATCACCAACGGTTTTAGATTGCTTATCACAGCTGGCATGTCATTTTCATTCACAAGCTGCCAATTTGACCAAGAACAAGATCAAGACCTCAAAGGGCAATTTAGGGATTTTATGTATTATGGTTTTAGCTACTAGAATTATCTTTTCACTTGTATAAATACAAGTCGTATGTGGCTGTATTCAAGGTTCCAACATTTGTAATTTTTTTAATTTTATGAATATTTAAAGTTTAATTTTATTAAATTTGCAAGTGTTGAGTTCCAGTAGTTAAATTATTGTTTTAGTTTAAGAATCATTATTCTCTTGCAAAATTAGATTAATTTTCAGTGTTTTTTAAGCTTTTCAAGACATCCATTTTTTGGAATTTGAGGCAAAGTTTATCAAAATCTTGCAACCAGTTCTTGGATGAAGTGATAGTGGATTTCAAATATCTGGTTTGCTTGTTTTGACAATTTTCAATCAAAAGTTTTCAAAAGTTCAGTTGGTTTTATTTAGTTTAAAAAAATCAGTTTCATTTTTATATTTACACCTTACTGTATCATAAGCTACAAGCTAGCAGCTTGTAGCTTTTGATACTTGAAGTTGTTTTCTGTTGGTTGTTGTGTGCAGGTTACAAGTGAAACAAGGTCTATCATCATTCCATTTCCTTCCATTTCATTTTTTTCTTGGGTTTTGAAGACATTTTATGCCTTGGGTCCACTTGGATTCCACCAGCAGGCACCTCTAAACATTGCATAAGCTCACTTAAGCCTTGAAAGGTCCAAACAGAAGGCATTCAGCCAAGGTATCTAAGGCTTGAACCCTGTTTGCATTTTTTTGTATGTTTCTTTAAGTGGTTGTATGATTTTGTGTGGTGAATGTTTTCATGCCTGTTTAAGAGTATGTTCATGTTCATTCAGGTTATTGATGCATGTTTGACTAGAGAGAAATCAGCTTAGTCTAGGATTGGACACATTTAGCTTGTTAATTTCAAGTTTCTGAATTTAAAGGGGTGTTTGGGATAAGGGTTTAGTGAACAAGTTTGACTAGCTTTTGACTGTATACCTGCCCTCACAGACTCTCTTTGTAGGTTATATGTCATATTAGTAGTTGGTTTTTATTTTGGGTAGGGTTTAAAAGGATTTTGTTTGTTAAAATTTGGCATTAATCAAGTCAAAATCAGTTAAACCATTTTCTGCCTTGTTTCAATGTGCTTTGTGGTTTGATTTTCTGTATATTGATAGATATAGGAGGTATCTAGGGTTAGGACTAGGGTTGTTGTGTGTTGAATGAGATTTGAGTAAGTTCTGGCCATCCAAAACTCACCCAAATACCATTTGCATCAGCAAAAAGCCCCCCACAGCCCCATAGTGTAACAGTAACTGCAATTTGCTATTTTGTGGGTTATTTTTTTGAAGGACTTGTATTTTTTCTTGTTTAAACTGACTCCCCACACTTCCATGAGTGTGGGGGTGCCTTTGTTTCCCATCAAAACTCAAAAACAAGCAATCTACAAGTCAAAAGGTCCACAGACCTATTTTTTACACTCGGGAACTCCATTACCCCTGCTAGTGTATTGGTTAGTACTGCTACACAAGCAGACAAAAGATTTCCAAGTGTCACTTTCAGTTCTTTAATTTTTTGTCTTTAGTGACCTAAAATAGGTTTTAGGTCTTCAAACTTTTTTCAATATTTTTCTTATTTTATTTTTGATTTTTTAGTATAATTTATTTTCCAGTTACTCTTCATTTAGAATTTTTTAGGTTTAACAGCTATTTTTAATTACTTTTAAATAGTCTGTTTTTGTCTTTTAGTGCAGAAAATCAATATTTTTTAGTTTTAATATTTTTCATAGATTAAGAAAAATGTTTTAAGATTTTTAGTCAAAAATTATTTCATTATTCACCTTTTAATAATTTTTTATAATTAATTTAGCTTAATTAGGGTTTTAATATTAAACTATTTTGTCTTTTAGTGAAAAATTTTATATTTTTCAAACTTTTTCAATTTTCTACTGTTCAATAGTATAAATTAGGATTTTTAAAATTGTCAAATTATTTTTGGCATTATTTAATTATTTTTTATGATTATTTTAGTTTTAAAATAGTTTTTAGTGTTTTAAAAATAGAAAAATAGTTTTTAAAATTTAGGAAAAATAGTTTTTAGTCTTTAAATGATATAAGTGATTTATTAGTTCAATAAAATAATATTTTGGACATTTTGTTAATTATATTTAATTTTAGGGCTTTAATTAGCATTAAAAATTGAATATTTAATTAATAAAAGGTTTTAAAATATATTTGTAGGATTTTTATTCTTATTTATATTATTTTAGACTTAGTTTAAACATTTAATTAATTTTTAGGTTTAATTTTTAATTTCGTCGCGTTTTACGTAATTACGTCATCGTTTTACGTCAACGTCGTAGCATAATCGTAGTCGTAGCTCGTCTTTACTTTTTCTCTCTTTAAACCAAAAACGTCACTAATCCAAACTTGATTTTTATATAATTGGCACATTAATACACACACCTCCTTCGAGAACGAACTTAGAATTTATTCGGTTTCGCGTTTTTCCTCAAGCGTGCAACTTAATACTTGCCACTCATATACGTTTTTCCTAAAACGTGTACGAAAAACACTACATCATTTTGGCGCCGCTGCCGGGGAGGTGTTTAGTGTGCCATTACTATTATTATCGTGTTTGTGTGAGTAGTGCGTTTTTGCTTTTCATTTTTGGAAAGCGTACATATCGCACATACTCATTTTTGTTATTTTTCCATATTATATTATAGTATCCAAATAAATCGTGTTTAATTTTCCTAAATTAAACACAAAACAATCTTTACTATATTGTAGATATATTGGTTTTCGTTTTTTTTTAATATATTATTACTATATTGTATTTACGTAAGAACAATAAATATACAAGTACTCCAAAAGCGTGAAAACGCAACCTTGATTCGGGATTTCATCACTCGATCATTGTATTCGAATCTAAAGCAAAAGTTTAAAGGCAAAATAGATAAATACTTTCGTGAGGCTTAATTTTGATTAACACAAACTATAAGGTGGGTATAAGGCGGTTGTATTTCACGACCTAAGGGAAAAAGGCTCTTAAGTGCTTAGCGCCGCCTCGTTTCCCCCGCTTGCTTGTGCGTGTTTTGAGAAAGAGAGCTAATCGAGGGTTTGCCGTCCAAGTATTATCTACGTATCATATATATTTGCTTGTGTTTTCAAGATTAAACCCTCTTGAACGTTTTGGTGTTCCACCAACGTTCTAAAGTCATCGAAGGCGTTCACTCCACGTGATTGTTTTCATTCTTTGAGGCTCCTTTAATCGAGAAAATGAATTCGAGGGGAGATTTGTAGATTTATGTCTACGTAATACATTCAAAAATCCAAAAAAAAAAATTAAAAAACAATCAAAAACCAAAAAAAATTGAAAAATCGAAAAACCGCAAAAAGAATCTTCTTTGCTACCACCCATTCTACGCTTAGTGCATGCGCACTCGATCGAAGGATTATTCCAATTCTAGCGAAGCTTCGAATCGACGCAATCGTAATCGAAGGAATCGACGACGTAGACGAGAATTAGAAACCGACGTTCCTAATATCGTTGTTGAAGAAACCGTAGAGGAGATGGCCGATAATCGTTCGATGATGGAATTGCTCCAAGCGCCCACCGAGGGTTATGGAGACGCGATCGTAATTCCCACTATCGAAGCGGAGAATTTTGAGATAAAGAGCGGAATGCTTTCGTTGATCCAAGCTACGAAGTTTCGAGGTCGTGAAGCCGATAATCCTCACGACCATATTCGGAATTTTGATCGTCTTTTAGCCACAAGCAAGTTTAATAACGTCGACACCGATGTCGTCAAGCTTATGCTTTTTCCGTACTCGCTCGATGGTGCCGCCAAGGATTGGTACGAGAAAGAGCCACCTAATTCCATAACTACGTGGAAGGATCTCGTTTCCAAGTTCGTTAATTATTTTTTCCCACCGTCTAAGACAACGTTTTTCGAGAATGAAATTACGAAATTTGAGCAAAAACCGAATGAATCTTTTAGAGACGCGTGGGATCGCTTTAAGGAATTGCTTAGGCAATGTCCTCACCATGGTTTTTCCGAGTTGCACCACATCGATACGTTTTACAACGGTCTTAATTTTCAAGAACAAGATTCGTTGAATTCCGCCGCCGGTGGCAACTTTTTGTGTAAGACTCCGAATGACGCTTTGATAATTATCGAAAACCGATCCAAGGTTTACCAACTCCGCAACGCACCGAGTGTTGCCAATGTCGCCAATGTTAGTAGTTCTAATCGCGACATTGAGAGGGTTGATGCGAAACTCGACAAGTTGACGAATGTGTTCACATTTTTTCTCGTTGAAATGCAAAAGAAAGACGCTCCCGCTACGGTGAAAGCGGTTGAGGTTTCGTGTACGTTTTGTGGTGGACCTCATAATTATTATGAGTGTGTGGCTACGGATGGCCAAACGTCGAATGTGAGTGCGTTAAACAACAATTTTTCTAATCAAAATCAAAATAACGCCGGTCCATCACAGCAAGGCAATTATAACCAAGGCAACAATTTTCAAAATCGAAACAATTTTCAAGGAGTTTCTTGCAGCAATTTGTTTCAACTCGTCTCGCAGAGTGTCGATAGATTCCTTAACCTTTTCATCAAGTGATTCAACAATTGAATCGTTAGCTTTGGCAAGAATCTCTTTCTCATCTCGATACTTCTTTTTGGGTTCTTGAAGACGAATTAACTTTGCTTCATTTTTGGCGGTTTCATTTGCTTTGACTTGAGCTAGTTCTTCTGCATGTAGTTTGCGAGATAATTCTAACTCTTCTTGGAATTTAGCCATTGCGTCTTCTTGAGGTTTTCTTGTGGATTCTTCACTTCGCTGTCTATGAGCTAACTCCTCTTTAACTCGAACCATCTCTTCTTGTTGAGCTTTCATGAGTTGTTCCATTTGTAGCATGAACAATGCTGGTAATGATGGAATCAACGATATCGGTGCTACTGGTGTTTGTTGTGTAGGAGCAATGGTCATGGCAGTGCTTGAAACTGAAGCGAAGAGAGGTTGACTTGGTAGAGTTAAGGGAAGTTGAATTGACGTAGGTGGAGTCACTGTAATAACTGGTGGAGGTACTGTATAAACTGGTGGAGGCACTGTAGAAACTAGTGGAGGCATTGTAGTAACTAGTAGAGGCACTATAGTACTTGTGGCTAGTCTCAACTTTTGTAACAATATGTTCAATCTTAACAAATGCTATCGTATCAGTAGACCCGGAAATTTTCATATCCTTCAATCCGTCATGAACTTGTTGTTCATCATGAATGTCGACATCGTCATCAACTTGGGTAGATTTCTCACGAAGAGGTATGTAATCATCAGGCTTCCCAAATTCAGCAATATCAGGAGGTAGTATGGTTTACTTTACCTTCATCCCAGAACCACTACCCCCCGTGTCCTTCTTACTTTGCATGATAGCTTTCTTTATGTTGTGTCTTTCATTTTGCGAAGCAGTTCTCCTTCATTGATATCTTCATCCTCAAGCATCAGCTTCTTCACACTAGACATAGCAACACTTTTCTTCCATTTGGGATCAGGTGAAGCTGTTTCTTCTTATGGTTCAATGTGTTTGCGTTTGTCTTTTGGTTTTGATGAAGAGAATTCTCCAGAAGCAGCTCGTTCTTTTTATGCTTCTACCTCTCGCAAAACTTTCTTGTAAGCCTCACTTGTCTTGATAGCATCATTCAGCAGGTTATCAAAAAATGGAGCAGGAATCCCTGAATAAGTATCCCTTTGTCCTTCTGTTTTCATGAAGGTCAACAGATCATCATCCTCTTCAGTATGGTAGAAGAACTTTCCACGTTTATCGATTTCGTCATCTTCTTTTATGAAGTAATTAATGATAAGCTTTATGAATCGAGGAAATGGAAAGTGGCCAGACTTCTTCTTTTTGTTGTCAAATAGTTGATAGGTGAACTCCTGCCACACATATTTGGCATAATCTATCATTTGGTTCTTAAAGATGCCCCAAAAAATGCAAGCTTGAGGAAGTCTGAATGAGTCAGAGCCACTATGTTTTGCAGTAAGACGCCGAATAAGGATGTTGAATATCGCCTTCCATAGTTGTCCTTATTGTGATGTGGTAAATTGTGACAAGTTCCGCAATTCTGTACCACACCCTAACGATTCAAGCGTATCTACGAGATCTTCCTTGGTTGGATCTTCAACAAACTCGTCCCCTTCAGCTAAACGAGGTAATCCAAGGATCTGACGAAAGTGGGTAAGAGAGACTATCTTTTTACGTTTGTCGATTATGAATGAGATCTTTGTGTTAGACAGTGACTTCTTGGAGACCCAAAATTCATGCATGTACACTCTTGGAACTGATGTCGTATATCATAATGCATTTTTGATTGGTGAAAGATCAAGGATATCCATGGCTACTTTGAAAGCATGCTGAGTTGGTAGAAAATCTTCTTGTAGTCTGAGATTATTTGGTTTGAACTTAAGACGTTCATCGATTGGAAATAGCTTGAGATCGACTTGTCGTTGTTGATCCATAGTGAGAGACATGTTTCTACTTAAGATAAAACACACAAGGTTGATACAGACAAAACTATATATCACTATGCATAAAAATCCTTCAAGCATGGCAAGCCTATCATATGACAAACAAATACATAACACAAGCAATTGATTGAATAGACAAGTATGTGCAAGTAACTTCGTAGTCTACTTTGTAAAAGATCTGCGCAAAATATTTTACAAAACAATGAAATTACTTCGCAATACCAATCAATACTACTTCGCAATCCCAATCAATACTACTTCGAAATAACCAATTAATACCACTTCGCAATACTAATCAATACTACTTCGCAATGATTAATCAAGCTACTTCGCAATATCAATCAATACTACTTCGCAATACCCAATTAATACTACTTCGCAATACTAATCAATACTACTTCGCAATAACCAATTAATACTACTTCGCAATACTAATCGATACTACTTTGCAATGACCAGTCAACGCTACTTCGCAATATCAATCAATACTACTTCGCAATACCCAATTAATACTACTTCGCAATACTAATCAATACTACTTCGCAATGATCAATCAACGCTACTTCGCAATCTTAGTTACTTCGCAATCAAATATACTGTGCAAAAAGAAAGACTACTTCGCAATCAAAACGACTTTGCAATATAGCTACTTCGCAATCAAGATAGAAATGCTACTTCGCAATCAATATACCTGGTAAGTCTACTTCACAATATCATGTACTTCGCAATTAAATATACTTTGCAAACAACAAAACCACTTCGCAATTACAGTGCACAAAACCTCACTTCGCAATCTCAGGCATAGAACAATTACTTCGCAATAATGAACTTCGCAACCAAATCTCAGTCAAAAAATTCTTTGTGATTTTACTTCGCGAAAAATTTACTCCTAACTGTTCATCACTAATATCAAACAGATTTTTGTTCCTAAAGCAATTAGAATTGATTTTAATGCAATCTATGTAATATCGTGTGTTCTAATACTTATTCGAACAAAAACCCATCTATCAATTTATCCATACGATCCATTTAATTGAAAAAAAACCCATTTACAAACCCTAATCAGATTTATTCAGAGACATAGGGTTCAATTGAGTGACAACCACAATGGATTCACAAAAGATTGTACTTACCTAGATGATATTAGCAGAGAATTGGCAAGATAAGCAAAGGTTGAATTAGTTCAACAATGGCGGCAAGAGTTTGTGTGTGTTTGTGAAACAATGAAAAGAAAAAATAGATAAGAAAAAGGAGGCGGGTATATGTATTTTGACCTAGGTCAAAATTTTCAATTTTACACTTTGGTCCTTCGTTTCCTTTCTATGTTTCATTTAATTAAACATTTATTAAGATAAACTTTAATATTCGTTATCACTTATATAGTCTATTAACTATTTGTTCACACACAACCAAACAACTCACTTAAACTCCTATGCCTTAACACTCATTTATCATTTTACCATGAAAATGCCTAATTCCGAGTCACATAAATCACAAAAAAATCACGAAGCACAACAAATACACACGAAGAATGATTCACCATTAAGCATGTAACCAGTTAATTTTCTGAAAGACTTTTGAAAATCGATTTGATAATGAAAATGATGTGATATTTTCTCCCCCTTAAATACAGACCTGTTTTCTATCTAAAGAGTTGTAGTCTTTGTATTAAGGAGTACCGATGAAAGACTTTTTCCGTTTAATTTGATATAAGAAAGATTCTTGGTGGCAATAAGATTTCTTTTATTTTAACAAAATAAGTGCACTGAAGCGTACACATATTTGTGTTAGACCAAGTTATAAAGCAAACTTGATCCCTTGTATGATTTTAAATTAAATCATACCCGAGAAAATTAATTCCCATTGTGAGCCAATATTTTCCAAGGAAATACATGACTTTAATGCAAAAAGCGGGTTGCAGTCAGAAATAACTTCAAGCCATATGGGCATGTTTAAAATATGTACAACTCTTATACGAACTCTATTTATGGCGCCGTGTCAATTTTAATCGACGTTTCTAAAGCCGTAAATATTACCGTACTAAAAGACATGCCCGATTTAAAATGAAAAATATTTTTGGATTTTCTTGATTTTATATTTTTTATGGTTTTTGTATGTTTTATATTTTTGTATTTTTCTTTTGGTGGTTTATATATATACGATAATATACAAGATCACGATAAAAGGATACTCTAGAATAGTTTACCACCACTATTCTCCAGATTCTTCTGCCAACTCCTTAAGTGTCACTGGTGAGAATGATTTCATGCCTAGCTTTTCGATCAAAAACTCGATACGTCCTCGATCTAAGGCCTTTGTGAATATATCTGCCAGCTGATACTCAGTGTTGACAAAATACAGCTTGATCACTTCATTTTCCACTTGCTCTTTGATGAAATGGTAGCGAATGTCAATGTGCTTTGCCCGGGAGTGTTGAACATAGTTGTAGCAAAGGGCAATGGCGCTCTGTTGTCACAATACATCGGAATTTTATTGAATCCAAAACCGTAGTCAGTTAATTGTGATCTCATCCAAAGAACTTGAGCACAACAACCAGATATAGCAATGTATTCTGCCTGTGTACATGAAATAGCTGCGCTTTTCTGCCTTTTGGATGCCCAACTAATCAGTCTATCTCCAAGAAGTTTCACACTGCCAGAAGTGCTACGTCTAGTATCTTGACACCCAGCATATTCCGCATCTGCATATGATATTAGTGCAATAGAGGAATCCTTCGGATACCATAGACCACGATAAAGTGTTCCTTTAAGATACCGAAAGATCCTTTTCACAACATGTAAGTGCTTTTCGGTAGGCCGAGCCTGATACCGGGCACACATGCATATAGCAAATTGCAAATCAGGCCTTCTAGCAGTCAGATAGAGAAGGGTGCCGATCATTCCACGGTAGACTTTAGGATCGACAGCAATCTCATCCCTATCCTCACCTAACTTGGATCTCTCCACCATTGGAGTATCCACGGGGTCACAGTTTTCAAAATGATACTTTTTTAACGATTCAAGAGCATATTTAGATTGATTAATGAAGATGCCTCTAGGATTTTGAGAAATTTCCAACCCTAAGAAAAATGAAAATTTTCCCATCATGGACATCTTAAAACGTGTGGACATGATTTTCTCAAAATGGTCAGACAGTCTTTGATTAGTGGAAGCAAAAATTATATCATCAACATAAATTTGTACCAGTATCATGTCGTTGTCCTACTTGAGAATAAACAATGTAGGGTCTACTTTGCCTTTGGAGACACCTTTCGAGATGAGATAAGACGATAGGAGATCGTACCACGCGTGTGGAGCTTGTTTCAACCCATAAAGAGCTTTCTTGAGCTTGTACATGTGATTAGGATACTTCGAGTTGACGAATCCATTCGGTTGGCTTATGTAGACATCTTCCCTTAATTCGCCATTAAGAAATGTCGTCTTAACATCCATTTGGTAGACGATCATATTCATGTGAGCAACATAAGCAAGGAATAGTCTAATTGCCTCCAATATTGCAACAGGAACAAAGGATTCTTCAAAGTCAATACCCAAAGCTTGTTTGTAACCTCTAGCAACAAATCTAGCTTTGTTCTTTAACACTCCACCTAACTCATCGAGTTTAACCTTATATACCCACAACAATATAAGGATGTCAACGTTGTCGGGTAAAGGAACTAATTCCCATACTTCAAGACGTTGAAATTCATTAAGTTCCTCTTGCATGTCTTCAATCCAAGATGATTGTGTCATGGCTTGTTGCCAATTTTTAGGTTCAATACAAGAAATAAATGAATCAAAGTAGCAATATAATGCATGTTCTTAGAGTTGATGGCATGTTAAGACTGGTCGATCGATGTCACCAATAATATTGAGGATTCGGTGATCCTTTGCCCATTTGGTGTTGTGATTTTTAATTCGTGGTGGTCCTGAGTGAACGATTGCAGGAGCTTCCTTTGAGGTAGACGCACCGTTAGTGTTTTCGGGTATTTATGAACCAAAGAATGGAAGCTCTTGTAGGTGAGCAATTTCCAAATCGTGATCATAGTAATCCTTTTCAACATCATTAGGAACGAGTGGGGGTGTTGATTCGGGTGTAGTTTGAGAATTGGTAGGGGATGGTACATCTGGTTCAATATTTACTGTAGATGCATCTTATTGATTTCCATTATCTTGAGCAACAACTTCGAGAATCGGAGCTACTGCCGCAGGTGCTAGAGAATCATCACTTCGAGGATCAAAGAATTCATCAAACATAGGTTGAAATAAATCATCCCACTCGGGCCTTGTAGGTGTTGTAAATGATGGAGAAGCAGGATTTTTGGGAGTTAATCCGGAACTAATCGTACCGGTTCCCGTCTCATGTAATACGGGTTCAGAGCTGCGTTGCTCAGAAGCCATCACTGTCAGCTCATCTAAATTGGCATCCAAAGTTTCTACTATCTTGCCAAGACGACGGTTATAAATTCGGTAAGCTTTCTTTGCGGGTGAGTAAACAATGAAAATTACAATATCAGCCTTCGGTTGAAGTTTGCCCAAATTCTCACTATTAGTATTGGATAACACAATGCACCAAACACATGAAGACCTGTGAAATATCGGGTTTATGTCCATGAAGTAGCTCATAAAGAGTTTTTTCATGGCGCTTACGAATGATGGATCGGTTTTGGGTATAACATGCGGTTGCCATTGCTTCAGCCCATAAGAATAAAGGAGCATTCGCATAAATCAACATAGTTCTAGCAGCTTCCATTAGTGTACGGTTACGTCTTTCCACGACACCGTTTTGTTGCGGAGTGCGAGCAACTGAAGTTTCATGTAAAATATCGACCTCTTCATAATAATCTCGTAGAGTCTGATTAACGAACTCAGTTCCATTATCAGTTCGAATGCGGAGAACACTAGCGTTAAGACGCACCTGAATCATCTTAAGAAAAGAAATAATATATGTTGGTGCTTGATTCTTGGTTGCTAAGAACTTAACCCATGTAAATCTTGAATAATCATCCACCATGACGAGAATGTATTTTCGACCACTCACACTAGCCGTACGCATTGTCTCACAAAGATCCATGTGCAACAGATACAATGGTTCTTGGTTGGTATCTTCAGCTTTTGGTTTGTATGATTTCTTGGTGCTTTTCCCCAAAGAACACGCGGAGCATAAATGATCCTTGTCGAACTTAAGTTTTGGAAGACCATGAACAAGCTTGTTTTTAGCCAAATGGTTAATAGCATCAAAGTTAAGATGAGATAACCGGCGATGCCACAACCATGACTTGGTCTTAGATGCTTTTGAGAGAAGGCATACGGGAGAGGCGGCCATCATGTTTTGAATTGACAGTGTATAGAGATTATCCCTTCAAGAACCTTTTAACAAATCATTTCCTACAAGATCACGAATGAAGCAAGTATGTTGTGGAAAAGCAACCTCAAAGTTTGAATCGCAAAATTGTCCTACTGAGAATAAATTGTGACAAAGTCCCTCCACGTAATATACCCTTGAAATCGTAACATTCCCAATTTAATATTCACCATAACCCATGATCTTCGCGATATGGTCGTTGCCGAATTTCACCGTTCCTAGAAACTTGCTAACGAAATTTCTGAGCATCGAGCGGTCTCCGGTCATATGCTTTGAGCATCCAGAGTCCAAGTACCAGAGGATGATTTAGACCACCTGAAAATATCACCAGATAAAGACGATGTATCGGAATCTAGAAGTTCCTCTATGTTAGCAGGTACAGATATATTTATCTTAGATTTGCTAGCAGAAGAATTCTTAGGCTTCCAAATTTTCTTCCTAGATGTCAGCTTAGATTCTAGTTGTCTAAGATCCTAAGGTACTTCTTCACTGGTAGGCACAATAGTGGTGGCTGACCTAGTTAAAGGGCTCTTTTTCCATTTTTTAGTGCTAGTGTTCCTATTTAAAGAACGCTGAGACCTAACTTCCGTGGATGTGATCCTAGTTAAAAGGCACGTAGTTCCATTTGCAGTGAAGGTCCTACCAGTGGATTTCTATTGTCAGACAACTTGGGTGAATTTCTTCCCCGTTGGAATCCATTCAAGATTGTTCCTAATTGCATACATTTCATTCACGTGATCAACAAGACATAAATCATGACGCTAAGAAAACATGCATTCATTACAATTCCAACAACGCAAATTAAAATTCATATTTTGCTTAGGCTACTGCACAAGCGCATGGCCTTTAGTCTTAGTTACATGATTCTTTTTATTCAAATTTGAAATAACATTCCTATGGTGAACTTCTACTTTCTTCTTCGTAGTCCTACTAGTGGAAGGCTTGATCCTATCTTTCTTGTCTTGAGATCTTGTTGCCTTAGTAGATACAATTAGTCCTGTAGAAGCCAATGGAACATTAGTGACAGATTTTGATTTAGCCTTGATGGGTGTGCTTAAAACAGGCTTAGCTCCTGGATTCTTATTAAATGGAGTCGTGGCAATGGTGGAGGTTTGTTGTTTAAGTGGTGCAAAACCCGGTTGTCCTATGTAATTCAAATGCTCTAAGCATTGTTGTACCTTCTCAATGTAAGCATGAGCAGAGTAATAGTGACTATTCATGGGATCTAGTTCATAGAGATCATCTACAACATCTCTAGCAAGATCCGTGTGCTTAACTGCATGTTCCATATATAGCTTATATGATAGTGGATTGTTCTTATGGTACAGGTTCTTAGTGATCACCACCTTTTTAGGTTTTGGAGCACTAGGGATTGGGGCAGAGATTGTAGCTGGATTATCAACAACTTCTTGTTCTTTGAGTTGAAGTGTCTCCTTTAATTAAGCCAAAACCATGTTTTTGTCTATGAGTTGAATATATAAGTCAGAGATTTCCTCACACTTATGGTTCAGTTGGTCAACAAGTGACTTTTGCTCTGTCGCATTAATAGCAAAGCGTTCTTCTAACGAACCATAAATTTTTTAAAACCCTGCTTTACTTTATCAAACTCCCCTAGCATAGAAGTAATTCTATCTTCTAGGGCATGATTTTTAATCTATTCATCCTCTAGTTCCAATTTCTCTACTACTGATTCTCTCTTAAGTCTCATAATTTCTTCCTCTAATACCTGAACCACCTGAATCATCTTGTCACTAGTCTCAACGGAGTTTTCACAATCATTTGTTGTTGAAAGAGTTTCATTTTTAGATTATTTTCAATTTCAAGAGATATACAATGTTTTTGAAGCTCACCAAAACGTTCTGAAAGTGAGTTATAAGAATCTTGAAGCTTTAAAAATTCAGCGTTAGATTCGTGACAAGAATGATTGATGAGACTGCTTTTATACATAGTCTCAACAGGCTTAAAATGCATTAAATATCATGAAATATGCCAAATATATGCTTGTGTTTGTTGCATGTGTATTTTAGGTACGGATATTGAGAAAATGGCAAAAGATCACAAGAAACAAGCAAAAATGAACACGGGAAATGAAGCCGCACAATGAACCAAGCCCTAATGGGGATTTTCCAAGAATAGCCCTTGAAGAATTGAAGATTGTACATGAAGGGTCCTCCAATATTGAAGAATTGACACTTTAAACCCTTGTTTATTCATAAGTAGAAGATTGGTCCTTAAAGTTTGTCAAATTTACAAAAAGGTCCCTCCACTTTGAAGAATTGGCAAGAATGGTCCCTCAAAATTTGAAGACTTGTCAATATTAGTGCTCCAAGAAGTCAACAAACAAGTCAACACCTTGAAGAATGAAGATGTGCCAAATTCAGCCCTTCAAATATCAAAACATTGCAAGAAATACCCCTTAAAACATTTTGGAAAAAGTTTGGTGGCCAAAATAGAAAAAACCAAACTTATTTACAAAGGGAAAAACGTTTAAGGCTGAATAAAACAAGAATGAAAGAAGAGTGGAAGCCAAGGGGTGATTTATTCCTAGACACAAAAGTTACCTAGACCAACCATGGCCTGCCACGTGCCCCACTACCTACTCTCCACCAATCAAAACCTCCCAATTTGCCACATCATAATCCCACTCACCAGCTGTTTAACTAATATTAATTAGTTAATGATTTGGCGCCTTAACACCCATTTAAAACCAAAATTAGATCAAAAACCATGTTCTTCATGTTCTTAATCCTTTTTGGGTATTTCTTAATCATTTGAAATTAAGCCTTATAACTATCTAGAATTATGATTAAGGTCATCTTAATCATAACCTAACTCACTTTAACCCTGCCACATCACCCTCAAGTTCACATTATACTCACCTTGTACACGTTTTTGGGGAAACTGCCAAAACATGCCAGAGGATCAACGAATTACATCCAAGCTTACAACTTAAGCTTAATATGAGCCATTGATCAAATTCAAATAGCTATACACTCCACAAACGTCCAAGGAAACATAACATGAGTCCAAGAAATTCAATATCGACAAGGGCATTTTGGGACTTCTACACATTAGGGTTTATAGTTTTTTCAGCTTTTCAAGAATCATTTTAGCCTATATAAAGGCATAGGGCTGCAACATTTACATCTGCTCTTGGTTTTTCCATTGTTCACATTTCTGTAAATCCTTTTTCAATCTTAATGAAAACGTGTTTGAAGTGTTGAAGAAATCCAATTGTCAACCTTATTCTATGCTTGTTTATGTTTTATGTTTATGTTTTATGTTTATGATTTTGAAGTATCAAAACCTGTTTTTAAACCTTGTGCAAGAAATTGCCAAGATTTCCAAAATCTGATATTTTGCTAAGTTCTTTGGTACATCCTTGGAATTTTTGGATTGCAAGTGATTATAGCACCCCTGATAATAAGATTATCAAGGTGTTGTAAGCTTGTGCTTTGGGGATAATCAAGGAGTGGGTACAAAGGTTGCATTAATCAGATTTATTTTTCAATTTTCAGTTTTAATATTACTTGTTCTAACCTTGTTACTCTTAGCAGCTTTGTGGAAGCTTGTGCCTTGTTAAGCTAGGCACATAAGCTCAACAATTCGTGAGTGTAGATGTACATTCATGAGGTTTAAGCCTTCTTAACCAAAATCTGATAAAAGTACTTGATTTGTGTGATTTTGTGTTCTGCTATTATAATTGTTGTTCTTGTGGCTTAAATATGCTTGATATTGCATGATATTGATGTTATGATGCTACATTAGGCTTGGGTAAAACTGAATCACACATTTGCTTTGTTAAAATTGGAATTAAAAAGTGAAAGGGTGTTTGGGTTTACTGATTTAAGCTTACAAATTGGATTTGAGTTATTGTTAAGTGCTGTTTTGTGTTGGTATTTGATAAATACTTGGTTGTGTGCTATTATCTGCAAGTTTTTGGCTTTTGAACATCAATTTCTTGATTGTGCTATAACTTGTTGAAATCTGCTTGTTTTGACCTAAGATCTTGGAAACACATAGATTGTATGCATGCTTAGGGCTAACAAGTGATTAAACAAAGTTTATATAACATGTTAATAAGATTTGAGGGTTTGAAATTGGATTTATGGTCAAGTACATCAACAAAGTTTGAAATATGCTTGTTCTTTGTTCATTAGTAACAATTATTGTCTTGAATCTTGTTCTAAGCCTTGAATAATTTCATGAAACCAGTTAATTTATGTTCATTTGAATTAATATAAGCTTTCGTGTGCATTTGGTTCAATTTGGTTGGCTTATTCTTGCTAAAACTGCTTATGTGTGTGAAAACTGCTTAAGTTCATGTCTGTGTCATATCGGATGATGTTTTGATTAAACTGTACTAATTGACTATAAGAATTTGTGTTTTTGTGATTGCTATTGACTCCTTATAACCCATTGGTTAAAAGGGTGCCTTTTTGTGGCTTGAATCCAACAAAAATCCATATAAGACAAAAAGTCAAAATAGTCAAGCAGTGGGAACTCCTTTCCCCTGTTGCTAGCCACTGCTAGTGTTATTTGATCATCAGCTTATTCATAAGCTATTGTAGCTTATTTGCACTTGAAACAACTTAGTTTTTGTAATCAATCTTCCTTATTTGACCCATTGAACTAATATGGAGCTTTTTAGGGTTTGACTTTTAGGTTTGACTAGAAAACCAAACAAGTTGACTTTTACATTAAGTGCTTATTGCTTTTTCCACCTTATTCATTGTGCTTATTTGAAATATTTTTTATTATTAAGATTATTTTTGTCATTTAAAACCTTTTCAAGTTGAATCAGCACTTGAGGTAGCCTAGAACTCAAAAACGACTATTTTGTCGTTTTCTGTAGAGAGATTTTGCTTATTTTAGGCTTATTTCTTGGGCTTTATCAAAATTTCTTTTCACATATCTCTTAAGTATCCCAAAAGAAGCTTGTGTGTCAAATTAGAGCTTATGGCATTAGCTTATGGATTAATGGGTCAAAAAGCCCATTAAGAATAAGTTGTTGACAATTAAGTTGTGATAAGCTCATTTTCAGATTTTGGGCCTTTAGAATTTTGTTCTTAAAATTGAATTTTGAGTCATGTAGGTGATTTTGGGCTTATTTGGACAACTTTTTGTTTATTGGGCCAAAAAGCCCAATATAGTGGAATGTTTTTCATTTTGGCCCATTTGAAGGCCCATTAGGGGTATTTTGGTAATTTCAAGTTCATTTCTGTGTTTATTAGGTTAAAATAAACTAGTTTGCAACTTTTTAGAATTTTTTATAAATTTTGTATTTTTATTAATATTTTATTATTATTTTATTATTAAAAATTAAATTTTAGATATTTGCAAGTTTTTCATTTTTCCTAGTTCAAGTACATTAAGTTAGGAATTTTAAAACTTTTATGTTAATTTTAGTGTCATTTGATTAATTTAGAATTATTTTAAGATTATATAGTTTTTAATCATTTTTAAATAGTTTTAATTTATTTTAAAATTTTCAAAAATAGTTTTTAATTTAGTTAAGTCATTTTATAGGTTTACAAACTCAAAAATATAATTTTGGTCTTTTTATTAATTAATTTGAATTTTTGGGCTTTAATTAGCATTAAAAGATTAATATTTAATTAAATAAAAGTTTTGAGTGATTTTTTATTTTTTGTAAACTCTAATTACATTTTTTAGGATTTATTGCAATTTTCTAGGAATTTTTAGGTTAATTTTTAAATTTTGTCATATTCTACGATTTTACGTGCACGACTTTTCGTCTTAGTTTAATTTATAATCGTAACCGTCATCCTTTCTCTTTTTCTTTCTTGATAATTATAATCACATAGTTAATCATTTCTTTACACAACACACTTGCCTCCTTGAGAACGATCCCCACTTTGGGTCATTTGTGCACGGTTTTCCTTAACCGTCGTACTTACCCTAATTACGCTCTTTTTCCTAAAAGACGTAAAAACTCAACCATAATTTTGGCGCCGCTGCCGGGGAGGCGTGTTGTGTTTTGATTTGAACACTTGTTGTTTTTATACTATCCATAAATATAATTTTATTAGTAGCACTCTACTAATACGTATTATTGGTTTTCGTTTTTTGTGTGAATATTAGTATATTGTATACGTAGAACAATAAATTCACAAGTACTCCAAAAGTGTGAAAACACAACCTTGATTCGGGATTTCATCACTCGATCATTGTATTCGAATCTCAAACAAAGAAAAAAGGCAAAATAGATAATTACTTTCGTGAATCTTAATTTTGACAAACACAAACAATAAAGTGGTTATAAGGCGGGTATTATAAAATATACCCTAAGGAAAAAGGCTCTTAAGTGCTTCACGCCACCTCGTTTCCCCGCTTGCTTTTGCGTATTTAGATAAAAAAAAATGGCTAATCGAGGGTTTGCCAACAAAAGTATTATCTAAGTATCATATATATTTTCTTGGTTTCATTTGATTAAACCCTCTTGAACGTTTTGGTGTTCCACCAACGTTCTAAAGTCATCGAAGGCGTTCACTTCACATGATTGTTTTCATTCCTTGAGGCTCCTTTAATCAAGAGATTTGATTTGAGGAGAGATTTGTATATTTTTGTATACTTAATACATTCACCAAAATAAAAAAAAGTAAAAACAATCAAAAACCAGAAAAAAATTGGAAAAATTAAAAACACCAAAAAGAATCTTCTTTGCTAATCCCCACGTTGTACGTGACGTTTATACTTACTCGTAATCAAGCAAGACATGCACGTAAACGAAAAAACCGAAAGGAGACCACACCTAACCTTTCCAGTGAGGAGTCTCCCGTTGACGAACCTATCGTAGAAGAAGAGCCAACCATGGTTAATCGAACTATGATGGAGTAACTTCAAGCACCCACCGAGGGTTATGGAAAGGCTATTGTGATTCTTACCATCCTTGCGTAGAATTTTGAAGTTAAGACGGGTTTGTTGTCGATGATCCAAAACAACAAATTCCGTGGTGATGAAAAGGACAACCCGCACAACCATATCCGCCAATTCAATCGTCTTACCGCCACTTGCAAGTTTAAGGATGTTGCTAATGACTCGATTAAGATGATGTTTTTTCCGTATTCCTTAGCGGGGCCCGCTAAAATTTGCTCAGAGAAAGAGCCACCCAATTCTATATTGACGTGGAAGGATCTCGTTTCAAAATTTGTGAACCAATTTTTCTCGCCCTCTAAGACTACGCATTTGAAAAACGAGATTTCAAAATTTTCACAAGAATTTAATGAGAGTTTTTCTACGGCTTGGAATCGGTTTAAGGAAATGTTGCACGAGTGTCCTTATCACGGTTTTTCCGACTTGCATCAAATTGACACGTTCTACAATGGATTAAATGATCATGAGAGAGATTATCTTAATGCCGCCGCGGGTGGTATTTTTTTGTGTAAAACGGTTGAGGAAGCATTGTTGATTATTGAGAATAGGTCTAAGGTGTATAGTCCTTGTAACACATCGAGTGTTCGTAAGGCTTCGTCTTCGGCTTCACCTTCATTGTCCAATACCATCGATGGTTGCCAAATTGAGGCAAATTTGGAGAACAAAATCTTTGATAAGCTTAAAGGTCTTTTAATTGAAATCCAAGTTGGTGAACAAAGTGCTCCCGCTACGACTAAAGCGGTTGAGGTTTCATGCATGTATTGTGGTGGAGGTCATGATTTCTCCGAGTGCATTACCAACGGTGGTAACACTTCGAGTGCCTACGCGGCCACGGGAACTTACAATCAAAACGGTCAAGTTACCCGCTCTAATCAAATGAGTCCACCAGGTTTTGCTCCCAATCAAAATGCTAAGAACAAATATCGAAACAATCATGTTGGTTACAAAAACAATTTCAAAGGTAACAACAATGGGAATCAAGGGGCTAGTAACAATCAAGTTTCAAACAAAAATCAAAACAATGATTTTCAAAACAACAAGGTTTTGCAAACTTTGAAAGATTTTCCAAATGAATTTGTTGAATACGCAAATGGAAACGATGCTAGGTTTAATAATATTCAAAGAGAGATCATTAGCCTAAGATCCGAGTTTAAGAATGACTTGAAAAAGCAGTTGAAAAATGAGTTAGCAAATGAACTTAAGATCCACAAAAACAAAATGGAGGGAAATGTAACTAGGTTACATCAAAACCAACAAAATATGGAACAAGGGCAACATGAAATAAAACAAGAGACGCTTAAGGCCGATAAGAGGCAATCTATGTTTGAGGATGAAATTTCATCCATGTTTGAGGCTATAATGTGTAAACCGTCTTCGAGTAGTCTTCCTAGTAACACCATATCTAACCCTAAGGGAGAGATGAAAGTGATTACCACACGAAGTGGTAATACACTTAAGGAACCGACTCCTCAACCAATTACTCCAACGGTGGAGGAAATTTAGGAAGAACCCGAGGTGGTGGTCGAAAAGGAGCATATCGCAATCCCACGAAGTACCGCTCATGCCACACCTACGGTTGACCCATTACCATCATTGGAACCTGAGATTCCAAAGTCCATGCCTATGCCTCAACCTACACCACCTTTTCCCTACCCATCAAGGCTTAGAAAGGAGAACTGTCAAGAACGCGACAACTACCAATTTGGGCTTTTTATGAAAATGTTTCGTGACGTGCATTTCAATGTGAGTTTTGCTGATGCTTTGGTCATGATGCCTCGATTTGCCGGTAACTTTAAGAGTATGAAAAACAACAAGGAGAAATTGCAACAATTGTCTTGTTGTTCATCGGTTTATCTTAATCGAATACCTCAAAAAGTCGGTGATCACGGGAAATTCATTATTCCATGTGCTATCCAAGATATGGAAGAATGCTATGCCTTGGCCGATCTTGGTGCTAGTATTAACTTGATGCCACTTGCAATCTTCAAGTCGCTCAATCTTCCTAATCTTACTCATTCACTAATGTCTATCAAATTGGCCGATCATTCCACGATTCCCGCATTTGGATTGGCCGAAGACGTTTGAGTGAAAGTGGGAAAGTTCTATTCTCCGGTAGACTTTATCGTTGTCGATATTCCCACGGATCCTAAAGTTCCTCTTATTTTAGGTCGTTCGTTTTTGGATACGTCTATGGCATTGATTGATGTGCATGCTAGAAAGATCACCTTACATTTCAACGACGAGGAACTTATTATAAATGCAACTCAAAATTCTCCAATTTCTCATTTAATTCCGTCGCGACCATAAACCTCGTTGATATGATCAACGTTGTTTACGAGGAATTTTCACAAGAAGTTTTAGGTTTTGGTGACGATGAAAATAGTGGCAATCCCACTATGCTTGATCCCATTCTTGATAATTCGACACCATCCTTCACTCCATTTGAAAGTGGTGGTTTTATGTTGGAAGAATTTGATGTTCCACGTACTTGTTACGAAGACCTCGACAATGATGAGGACTTCTCGATTATCAAGGATTTTCTTAACGATTTCCCATTTCCTCCACCCGAGGGGGTTATGAGTATCGAGCCCAAATCTTCAATTGAGGAACCACCAATCCTCGAGTTGAAAGATTTACCTCCTCATCTTGAATATGTATTTTTGGTAGAGGACGACAAGTTGCCGGTTATTATTGCGAATGATCTTTCGAATGATGAAAAAAACGCACTTGTCGATGTTCTAAAGGACAACAAAGGGGCAATTGCGTGGAAATTATCCGACATTAAGGGGATCGATCCCAAATTTTGTACCCATAAAATCTTAATGGAGGAGGACTACAAACCCGCAATCCAATGTCAAAGGGGGGTGAACCCCAAAATTCACAACGTCATCAAAAAGGAGGTCCTTAAACTCCTTGACGCGGGAATGATTTACCCTATATTCGATAACCCTTGGGTGAGTGCTATTCATTGTATCCCTAAGAAGGGAGGAATGTCTGTTGTGCCAAACGATGCCAACGAGTTAATTTCAACTCGACTTGTGACCGGTTGGAGGGTGTGTATCGAATATCGTAAGTTAAATGACGCTACTCGTAAAGACTATTTTCCCTTGCCCTTCATGGACCAAATGTTGGAGCGTCTTGCGGGAAACGATTTCTATTGCTTTTTATATGGTTTTTCCGGTTACTTCCAAATCCCAATCGATCCTCGTGATCAAGAAAAAACTACGTTTACGTGTCCATATGGAACGTTTTCCAATCGTAGAATGCCATTCGGACTTTGCAATGCACCGGGAACCTTTCAAAGGTGCATGATGGCTATTTTTCATGGTATGATCGAGAAGACGATGGAAGTCTTTATGGATGATTTTTCCGTGTTTGGTTGTTCGTTTACTTCATGTTTGTCGAATCTTGAGAGAATGTTGAAACGTTGTGAGGAAACCAACCTTGTGCTTAATTGGGAAAAATGTCATTTTATGGTTAAGGAAGGAATCGTCTTAGGGCACAAGGTTTCGAAAGCGGGGATTGAGGTAGACAAATCTAAGGTAGACGTCATCGCCAAATTACCTCATCCCAAAACCGTCAAGGGAGTTAGGAGTTTCCTAGGCCACGCGGGCTTTTATCGTCGATTCATCAAGGATTTTTCAAAGATTTCTCGACCTATTACACATCTCCTCGAAAAAGACGCTCCTATTGTCTTTAACGAAGATTGTGTACGAGCCTTTGAAATCCTTAAGAGGAAACTTACCAAAGCTCCCATTCTTGTTGCTCCCAATTGGAACCTTCCCTTTGAGCTCATGTGTGATGCTAGTGACCACGCTATTGGGGTCGTATTGGGGCAACGTCATGAAAAGAACTTCTTGCCTATTCACTATGCTAGCAAGACGATGACCGAGGCTCAACCTAAGTACACTAAAACGGAAAAGGAATTCCTTGCCGTGGTGTATGCATTTGAGAAATTCCGACCTTACCTTGTCTTGACTCGATGCATAATGCATACGGATCATTCGATTATTAAGTATCTTATGGCTAAACAAGATGCAAAGCCGAAATTACTTCGTTGGATTCTCCTCCTACAAGAATTTGATATCGAAATCCTTGACAAAAAAGGAGTCAAGAATCTAATGGCCGAACATCTTTATCGTTTGGAAGATCCTCACCAAAGTGTTTATGAGCCAAAGTAAATCACCGAAACATTTCCTCTCGAGAAACTTGGTGTAGTGAATTCTAAGCTTGATTCGTCCACCCCATGGTTTGCGGAAATCGCAAATTACCATGCGGGCAACTTCATCATCAAGGGTATGACAACTCAACAAAAACGAAAATTCTTTCGTTACGTCAAGTTCTATTTTTGGAACGACCCTTACCTCTTTCGGACTTGTGCGGATCAGATTATTCGACGTTGTGTATTTGGCACCGAAGCTTCTAATATACTTAGAGCTTTCCATGAGGGACCCACGGGTGATCACCACGGTGCTAATCTCATGGCTAAGAAGGTCTTTGATGCCGGTTTCTTTTGGCCTACTATTTACCGAGATGCACACGCACTTTTGAAGTCGTGTGACTCATGTCAACGACACGGAAAAGCCTCCCAATATGATGAAATGCCACAAAACATCATCCAAGTGTGTGAGATCTTTAACGTTTGTAGAATTGATTTTATGGGGTCGTTCCCATCATCTCGTGGTAATAAGTACATCCTTGTCGCCGTTGACTACCTATCTAAGTGGGTGGAAGCTATGGCTTTTCCCACGAACGATTCTCGTGTGGTTGTCAAGTTTTTGAAAAGCTTGTTTTCTCGGTTTAGAACCCCTCGTGCGATTATAAGCGATCGTGGAACCCATTTTTGTAACGACCAATTCGAAAGGGTCCTAAGGAAATATGGGGTTACACATCGGCTTCCTACGGCTTATCACCCACAAACGAGTGGATAAGTCGAGGTTTCAAACCGAGCATTAAAGAGGATCTTGGAGAGATCGATGGGAGAGAACCGAAAATCATGGTCGAATATGTTGGACGATGCTTTATGGGCCTTTCGTACCGCTCATAAGACGCCCATCGGGTGCACTCCTTATAAGCTTGTGTATGGGAAGAATTGCCATTTGCCAATTCAACTTGAACACAAAGCTTATTGGGCCCTTAAGCATTGTAATGATGACATTGAGACCCTAGGAAAAGACCAGAAAATGCAATTGAATGAATTGGATAAATTAAGGGATATTGCTTATGAAAATTCATTAATTTACAAGGAAAAAACTAAAAACTTTCATGACTCAAAAATTAAAAACCGGGGTTTTAACATTGGAGATCAAGTGTTGCTTTTTAACTCATGTTTGAAAATCTTTTCCGGTAAGTTGAAATCCCGTTGGTCCGGTCCATTCACCGTTACCCAAGTTTTTCCTTATGGGACCATCGAGCTAGCTCAAAATGATGGACCCAATTTCAAGGTGAATGGACATAGGTTGAAGCACTACTTTGGCGGGGAAGTTCCATCCTTGAACTACCTTGACCAAGTCACCTTCCCCAATGATAATTAGTATTGAGGGGATCGAGTCGAGCTCATGACTCGGTAATCAAAAAACGAGGTGCCACGTAGGGGAGTCCCATGCTTATCCCATTTACATATTATCGCTTTCTAATGTAGTAATGTGAGGGGATTTGTGCCCTTCCAACCTTTGTTCCGTGGTTGTTTGTGATATGTGGTTTTTAGATGATCATGATCTTCACGATTAGAACCTCTCGTGTTCGTTTTATGGGAGCACTCGATCGTTTGCTTTGAATAATTTCTCAATATCCATGATATATCCTTATATGTTCTAACCTTAGGTTTTTAGCACACTTCATAAACGGCTATTAATTTAACGGTTACACCCTTTCCATGCTAGATTAATCATTCGACTTCGTCTCCAGTATGGGGGTATTTGTACCCTTAGACTCAAAACATTGAGGACAATGTTTAACTTTAGTATGGGTGGGTGAATAGATACTTGCCTTGCCAAACCTTCACGCTTTCCAAAGTTTATCTTTTTTTATCATTTTGTTGCAAAATAAGGCTAAAATGGCCTAATTTTAAATTTTTCTCATGTTTTATAAGTGTTTGAAGACACGAATGTAGATTTTTAGATGGCGATAATAAGAGTAATTTTTGACTCGACCGTGCGTGTTGAGCACTTAGCTTCGATTCCTTACCTTATATTAGGCTACGTCTCTTAAATGAGGACGAGAAATGATAGAGTTAATTATAAGTTACCATGCTAAACGTAGAGTATTCGTATTGTTAGCCCTATATTTTATATAGTCGAACAAGAATGTAATAGGTCATCTTAGTCATTAAAAGGTCTTGTATTGTAATAGGTTAGTCGGGAAAACCGGGCTTGGACTTTAAGCTAATATTGTCTATGTTAGGGGCGTAAGCCCAAGACTAAGCCAAGCCCGGCCCAAGTCACAAACCCACGGCCCATGGAAAGCCCACTGGTTCGTGGGTATATAACCCTCTTTCACATGTGAAAGAGGGTGTTGGTTCATTTCATAAAACACATAGTTTTAGTGTAAACCTTCCACTTCTCTCTCTACTTTCTCTTTCTACTTTTCTTCTCTTTCTCTCTCTAAGAATCTTGTGTTATGGATTAAAAGGGAATAACATTTGGTATCAGAGCCTATAGTGGATAGGTGATTGAAGATTCGTGTGTTGTGTTCTTGATTTTTTCGTGCCTATTTTGATCCAAAAACTCACGTACCAAAAATTTTCTTGTGTTTTTTTGGCTTATTCTTGATACAAATCATCTACTTACTATTGGTAGTGATTTGGTATTGTTCTTTTGGTTAAAAACACAAAATTTTTGGGTGCTTGATTCATTTTTAGGCTAAAAATCACGAATTTGGTGTGTTCTTGTACTATCCGAGAAAAGGGGTATTTTGATTCCTTGGTACGATCTGACTTCGTGTTTGCATAAACCCTGGGGGTTTCTACTTGCGATCCATAGTCACGATCCATTGTTACGATCTAACTGCGATCATTAGTACGATCCAAGTTACGATTTGTGACTACGATAGCTCACTAAGATCCAAAGTACGATCCAGACTACGACTGCTTAGTACGATTGCTCAGTACGATCACCAATACGATCAAGTGAGTACGATCCAAGAGTACGATCACTCATTACGATCTACTACTGCGATCAGACTACGATAAGTGAATACGATCAGAGTACGATCCGACTGCGATCTAGGGGTACGATCAGAGTGCGATCAGACCATGATCATAGAGTACGATCAGAGTATGATCAGAGTGCGATCAGACCACGATCACAGAGTACGATCAGAGTACGATCAGAGTGCGATCAGACCACGATCATAGAGTGCGATCAGAGTGCGATCTAAGAGTGCGATGGGTCACATTGCGATGGACAGATAAATTTCGTTTTATCAGTTTTTAGACTTAGCCACTATCTAGACTAGTCTCAGAACATATTTTACACGAACATATTTGAATGGTTTTTCAATGGTTTAATGGTTATGATCTATACCCAAAACAACCTACTATCTACGACGGAACGATGGAGTCAAAAGGTGGTTTAGGATAGGAAACTAAGTCCTATGATCCAACCAGAACCGGATGGATCTACCCAAGGACATTCCATAGCTAGAAATAGTTGTCCTTAGGAAAGATGGAGTGGAATGAAGCTGAATACGGACCAATTACTTAAGTTAGCACTAGAACAATCACAACAAGGTGCTAATGATGACGTATTGGTAAGCATTGAAGGAGTTGAATATTCTATGCAACTTAGGTAGAAAACGGGTTAACACATCTTTTGAAGACAAGTGTCATGGACCCAGTGATGCGATGCACAACCCTTCCCCAGCCATTCGAGTTTCTCTCAAAAGAAACTTGTCTCATTGTCACGGAGATCAACACGTATCTATTGACTTTCTCACTCCGAGTCAGTTAATATTGAAAAGGTGGCAGTCTGCTCCAGCCTCCGATTACCAAAGTGCACTTATTGAGTCTAGAGCCAAACGAGATCAATTTATCATCTCATTAGGACACAATCGAGTCCTACGCATTATCCTTGTGATATTGCCAGAACATCTGAGTGATACGATTCACAATGAAGATGGAAATCCTGCTTGAGCCAACATCAAACAAGCTCATGGTAGGTAACTTGTGCGATTCTACACGAATCAAACTTGTGAGAACTGGAAAGCAACTAAGTTTGGATTCTTAATTGATTCAAACTTGATTCCAGGTTTCTTCGTAAAATCCATGTGATCTTGCCAGAACATTCAGAGCGACACTCATTAGTGTTCACAGTGACGAATGGAAATCCTTCCAGTGTCAACATCAAACAGCACTGCGGTAGGTAACTCGCAAGATTCTCTATGAATCAAGCTTGTGACAAACTAGAAAGCAACAATGGTGCGATTCTTTTAGAATCAAACTTGTTCCAGGAAATCTGAATTGACGACTCTAATCAGACGGATAATTTATCCTTATGATTCACTCTTTACGTTCGCAGTCTGCTTTGAGACGGTCGAGTAAAGAGAACTGGCTACTACCGCCGGGAAACCCTGTCAAGGAGGTTCTTAATCGAATCTATCTGATCACAGGTACGGTATTTAATACTGTTTAACGGTCTTCACCGACCGGAGGTAAAATGCTACCGAGTTAGGGTGAAATGTTCAAAGCCATTTCATCCGTGTCTATATATGTTGCTGCATATCAAGAAGGTGGCGTAGCTGTGCAACCGATGTCGATTCAGAAGTCACAAGAGCACAAGATGGCGATAATCAAGATACCTAAGAATGTAAAAATGTAATAGGTCATCTTAGTCACAAGGAGTACAGATGAAGATCTCAAGCACTCAAAGTCAAATGACAAAGGCTCAAGATAAAGATCACGAAAGCATGAAGGAACAAAGCTGTTACAAACAAGATCAAGATCAAGATACAAGACCAAAGAAGGAATATCTCCTCTACAAGAATGTATTCACTCAACCATCTTATGCTTTTTAAGCATTTTAAGATGACCGATACATTGGGGGAGATTGTTAGCCCTATATTTTATATAGTCGAACAAGAATGTAATAGGTCATCTTAGTCATTAAAAGGTCTTGTATTGTAATAGGTTAGTCGGGAAAACCGGGCTTTGACTTTAAGCTAATATTGTCTATGTTAGGGGCGTAAGCCCAAGACTAAGCCAAGCCCAGCCCAAGTCACAAACCCACGGCCCATGGAAAGCCCATTGGTTCGTGGGTATATAACCCTCTTTCACATGTGAAAGAGGGTGTTGGTTCATTTCATAAAACACATAGTTTTAGTGTAAACCTTCCACTTCTCTCTGTACTTTCTCTTACTACTTTTCTTCTCTTTCTCTCTCTAAGAATCTTGTGTTATGGATTAAAAGGGAATAACATGTATTCTTTCAAAAACTCATGTGTTCTCGTTGTTTGCTTATTCTCCCTTCGCTTGTAAATATATTTTCTTAATAAGTATTGACTTAGCGGTTTAGTCTTGATTGTTGGTTTCTAGTCTTTACTAGTAGCTTTCATGTAATTAAATTGGAAAGACATTAAGGTATCACCAGCTTCACGGTTTTGAAGTATTGGTAACCCGAATAATCGAAAGCTTCACCCTATAATAATATTTCAAGTGCTCACCTAAATCAAGCAAACAAATTGAAGCTCACAAGGCCGAAAAATCAATGCGAAATTGAAAGTGAATTATGCCTTAATCTTTGAAGCTTTAAAGATCCAAAATTCGCTTTTAGCGTGAGGATATACGTCTTTGGCCATAATAAACACCTCATTGCGAGCTTAAATAAAAGGCAAGGAAAGACCGAAGTCATAATAAAAGCTTCATGGCGAAGTTGAATAAAAAATATAGGTAAACCTATGATAATAAGGCCCATCCGTTAGGGGGAGTATAAAAGTCTTGGTAATAAGTCTCATGTTCAAACCGTTATAAAACCGTGTTTATCGATCCTTATTGTTGACTTAATTTTTTGACATCGTTGTCTATTAGGGGGGGTTATTAATTCGATGGTCTTGGTTACATCGTTATGACTCTATTTTTAGACCTAAATCTCTATCATCGCATAAGTAAAAAATGTATCCTCGTGAACATTCAAGGCAAAAATAATATATAAGAGATACCACTTAGGAAAATGGGAGTCTAAGTACGTGATTAGGGAATATGAGTAGTGTTATCATTACTAACTTATAATGACAATGATCTCGTTGCACGCTTGGCATGGACGTGGGGTGAAAATCGAGGACGACGAAATTATTTCTAACGAAGCATTCACGTATTCTTGTTCTATGAACCTAAACGTCCCATTTTGGGATGAAAATAATACATTATGTCTAAAACGCAAGTAGTAGTAATAGTAGTAGTGTAGCAAGTTTATCATTCAATAAAAGTGCATAAAAATGAATTTTGGAGGTGCTACGATACTTTATTCTAGCATTGCGTGAGGGCACGACAATGGTTTAGTATGGGAGTGATGAGACTGCTTTTATACATAGTCTCATCGTCCAAAACGGGCTTAAAATGCATTAAATATCATGAAATATGCCAAATATATGCTTGTGTTTGTTACATGTGTATTTTAGGTACGGATATTGAGAAAATGGAAAAAGATCACAAAAAACAAGCAAAAACGAACACGGGAAATGTAGCCGCACAATGAACCAAGCCCTAATGTGGATTTTCCAAGAATAACCCTTGAAGAATTGAAGATTGTACAAGGGTCCTCCAATACTGAAGAATTGACACATTAAACCCGTGTTTATTCATAATTACAATACTGGTCCTTAAAGTTTGTCAAATTTACAAAAAGGGCCCTCCACTTTGAAGAATTGGCAAGAATGGTCCCTCAAAATTTGATGACTTGTCAATATTAGTCCTCCAAGAAGTCAACAAACAATTCAACACCTTGAAGAATGAAGATGTGCCAAAATCAGCCCTTCAAATATCAAAACATGGCAAGAAATACCCTTTAAAACTTTTTGGAAAAAGTTTGGTGGCCACTCTAGAAAAAACCAAACTTATTTACAAAGGGAAAAACGTTTAAGGCAGATTAAAACAAGAATGAAAGAAGAGTGGAATCCAAGGGGTTATTTCTGCCTAGACACAAAAGTTACCTAGACCAACCATGGCCTGCCACGTGCCCCACTACCTTCTCTCCACCAATCAAAACCTCCCAACTTGCCACATCATAACCCCACTCACCAGCTGATGACGTATAGTCCCCAACCGGGTATTAAACCTGGCCCACGGGTACTACCCGCATCCGGCCTGTTACTAATGGGTTGGTTTAATATTATTTAAATCTTATGGGCTTCGAATGAAAAGTAGCCGCATACATGTGTGCGGCCCACGGCCCGTCACGGTCGATACACGGTTAGACAGAATCATAATCTTATTGTGATTAGGATTTACCCCAAAGTGAAGGATATACACTCACCATAATTAGAAGATAACAATAAACTAATTATGCCACTTATCCTTTTCTTGGGGCCGAAGCATCGGTGACAGCCCATTAGGGTTTCACCGCTATATAAGGAACCCCCAAGGGTTCCACAAAGGTATTACATTCTACATACTCTCAACTCCTATCCGATTCTTAAACCCTAACCGATTACTTACTCTCACGCCGGAGTCTAATCGTGGGATACATTCCCACAGTAAGCCTAACGCGTATTCTTTTAGTGTGCAGGATCCCAACAAAGATAATTCACTTGGTGCAGGAGCCGGAACCCAGCCAACCCGAATTAAGCCTAATTCGGGTCTAGCAAGGATCATCCAACTTTTGTATCAACAAGTTGGCGCCATCCGTGAGACCAATACACTAAGCTAGAGTAAATCTCATCTCGATCTCTCTCAATGATGAAAGGACAACCGCAAGGAAATCCCAGGAACACGAATCCTACGAATAGGAAGTCCATAGGGGACGGGACACTCATCCCTACTCAGTCCCCTAGCAACAAAACAGGTAAACCGAGTAACCCTAATGTTTTTCAGTCCATGGTTGGGATAGGTACGTCCGCTAATACCCCACCACCAACCTCAAACATGGACAACCCTGACCCAGGGAGTGCGCCTAAGGCCCCTAACAAGGAGCCGCGTAGGCCGTCAACTGAAGAAGAAGTGGAAGTCGAACCACTTAGTGAGGAAGACCTCGCTCGTGTTCTCACGCAGAACTTTGAGAGGATCGTCCCAGGTATCGCGTCAAGGTTAAACCTAGGTAGTTACCTCCAATCTAGGCTCAACTTTGGCAGAACCGTATCCGGTACCTCTTTTCAGACCCAAAAGAAGAAGAGGGCACGACCCCAGGAACCAATCCACTTTGAGGAAACCCCTCAACCTCGGAATGTGTTCGAACGCATAGGGGATCGTGTTATGCAGGAACTACTGCAGCCTTGTGAAGAAGGAGATAGATCCGACGATTCAGCCGAACGGCCGGACTTGGAGTTAACCAGAACTAATCGCCGCACAAGCATGTGGGATAGGGTGAATACCGGGAAGAAAGCTCCTATCACTTCTCGCAATAGCGATCCTCAGCCGAGGAGTGGGGCACCGCCCCCATCCCCCGGTCCCTCAGGAGAAGATTCGGATGACCATCCACCCAAGCATTGTCAACTTAGGCGCACTCCTCCACTGCCATCGGATGTTGAGGGGTACTATGGTGGACCCTACTACCGTGAGGCGGAAGAGAAAGATCTCTCCCGCCCATGGTGTGACCCTAATCTCCCCCATCTATGGTGTGATCCCAGGGAAGATCCTTTTACCCTCCGCATACGGAACTACTTCGAGGATAAGAAGTGCCGCATGCCAGCGTGTGTCAAAACTTATGATGGGTTTGGTGATCCGGATGATAACCTTAAGATATTTTATACGCAGGCAAAAACCGAACGATGGCCCATGCCTATATGGTGCCAGATGATCAATTCGACCTTGATTGGCAATGCCCGTCATTGGTTTGAGGGACTCCCTCCTCGAAGCATTGATAGCTTCACCGAGCTAGGCACTTCGTTCAAAAACAATTATACTCAGCGAAAGAAGTATAATAGAGATCCGGTCTCATTAGCAACCGTCAAGCAACGGTCTGGAGAATCTACGGAGGCCTTCACAGAATGCTTCAATGACGAGTGTACGCGCACAAAGACAATGCCGGAACTCCTAAAAATTTCCGATTACATGCATGCCATAACAGACAGGGAATTAATTAGGCGCCTCAATGACAAGCGACCGGAGGGTATGACGACCTCATGGAAAGGGTCAGGAACTTTATAGAAGGAGAAACTACGGTAGCCGCGGCTTATCCTACAAAGGGAAACAACTATCGATCGAACGACCAGTCCAGGAGATAGACGGGTGGTCAAAACAACCAAGGCAGTGGAAGGGGCTCGGACTACAAGACCCAAAACAAAGGAGGGTGGTCGGAGGACAAGTTCACCCCCTTAAAGATGACTTACCGGGACATCTTATTGATAGAAGGGGCGAACTTCCCAAGACCTCCCCTGATGACGACTCCGGTGGACCGACGTCAAGGAAATCGCTTTTTTGAATTCCACAACGACAAGGGCCACGGCACGGAGGAATGCATCCAACTCAAGAAGCACATTGAGTCACTGATCAAGTCAGGCAAACTCAAACACTTGGTCAAGGATTGGAAGGACCAAAAGGATAACAAAAAGCACGATGAAGGATCCTCAAAAGGATAAACCTTCGACTATATACATGATCCAGTCCTTGTAGCGCCGTTCAAAGCAGAAAGTTAGTCAAAAATTTTCACGCGGCAGAGAAATCTCATTCCCTCCCATTACGGCAAGTGACGTAGCCGATGCACCTCTCACGATTGAGGTAAGCATTGGGACACACTGTAAAAACCCGCATGCTTTTATCATGAATAGTACCCTTAAGATCGTACGTACTAGATTAAAACTTTCCTTTTATAGTACGATTACGTTTACGTGTTAGGATTTTACGTATTACGTACGTGTTAGAACACGATAAGTATTTATTACGCACGAACACGCAATAATTATTTAAACAATAATTAATCACGAACATGCGATCATGAAATCATGAACGTAATTAAATCACGAGCTAATACTAATTAGGTATATATATTTATTACGAACACGAATAAATATATTAGGTCACGGTAATTATTTAACGAGAACACACAAAACGCGAAATCAAATAAACACGAACAAACACGTATAACACAAACACGAGAACACACTTATTAATTAGACACGGAAAATGATCGGGTTACCCCATGTGGGCCCATATGCCACGAAATTAGGAAGGAGGATGGGCCAAGCCCATCAAAATTTACTAAGGGGGGGGGGGGGGGGTTAAGGGGAAAAACACTACTCATATTTTTTTTTACAGAAGATTTTAGAAAACCTGAAAGTTCTCGTCCTCCTCTTCATTGTCTTTTGGCCGCCGCCCATACAACACACCAAGAGGGTATTGATTGATCTTGGATCTTGCAATTATTGCTAGTGTTCGTGTTTGTTCATCATTGTTTAGATCCACGCACTCGGTAAATCCTTTAACCCTTTTCTTTTAATTTAATCTTTTAAATAATTAAGAACATGTTATGTTTTTTATAAAACCTAATTAAATCATAGATCTAACATGGAATTGGATTTGGAATAAATCAAAAAGTAATGTTTTAGGGGTGTTTTGTTCTTGGTCGCGCCTAAACCGAACCCAAGAGGGTCTCGGTTTGGCTACATGACCACCACCGAGACCATATGGCCCCGGTTGGTTGGTGTGGGTCCCACGGCAGCAACAAGACAAGGGTAACCCCGATTTGGTTCGGGTATGGTGTCGATTTCATGACCGGTTCATGGTTCTTAGTTAAGATTCGGTTCACGGTGTATGTTAAGATTAATAACATGACATGATTAATTTAATACCATGGCTTAGGTTATTTTAATTATTAAAATCATGAAATTATTAACCTAAGTATTTTATATTTTTAGACTTATAACTTAATTAATTATTTAAAAACCATGGTTATAATTAATTAATTAACATAACTTAGGTTATATTATTAATAAATAATAATGCATGTTTTAACCTAAGTATTTAACTTTATTTATTAAAAACATGATATACTTTAATTAAATATTTTAACCTATAGTTTATTTTAATTACATGAAATAATTATTAAACTATACATTATAACATATGACTTAGAAAATAATCATGAAAACACTTAGGCTTATATACTTAGCTTATTTAACTAGCTTATATCTAATTATGGAAACGTTCTATTTTTAGAAACTTATTTAAATAAGGCAGCTAATCTATTTATGGAAACTTTCTATTTTTTAGAAACTTATTATTTCAGGCAGCTAATCTATTTATGGAAACTTTCTTTTTAGAAACTTATTTATTTTAAGCAGTAATTCTATTTTTTGTAACTTTCTATTTTTGGAAACTTTCTAGTTTTGGAAACTTTCTATTTTTGGAAACTTTCTATTTTAGGAAACCTGCAATTTTTGGAAAGTTACTTATTATTACACAGTAAGTATAATAATACATGAAATACCAGAAATACTTAATCAGAGTAAACAAAATATAAGATAAACACAGTTTAAGGCTTTAAATAGTAAAACATGATAAGAACATATAAAATAAGCTAAGACATGACATAAAAGCAGTTACGTATTAGTAAGAAGATACTCATTCATGTATGTATTTATGTAGCATTAGTGATACGGAAGTAGGATTCCTCTCAGTTCATCTTCTTCGTTCACTGGACATAAGGTACGGATTCTCGTCCTTTCAGTATGGACATTCTTTTCTTATTAGGATTTCCCCGTATGCAGCCAACTGTTTTCCCAATATTTGTTTTATATGTTTTTGAATTGCTTATGTTTAATTAGAATACCTAAAGCCATATACATGCATGACCAGTTTCACTTAGTTATGGAGGCACCATAACCATAACATTAGAGGCACTGATGTTATGACTTTACCACGGCAGAGTGATTGCTCGTGGCGTCCCTTCAGCTTTTGGCCATATTATTATATTTATGATGTGGGGCGTATGGGTGCATCCTAGTTACCTGTTTTCAGTCAGGATTTCATGGTGAATATGGTGTGTGCCTTGCATCCTTCACAAGGAGCTGATCCCTCCTACCCAAAAACCAGTATATTAAATTAGAGGCAGCCCCTCTAATTTGCATGATGAGGTCACCCCTCCATGTATTCATGCACGGTGGATTTTCATAACCTATATTGGCTAATGGTAAAATATGTTAAACAGTTTTCATAAGATAACATAAGGCTTTTCAGACTATAAAACCAATTTTATGAACATGTTCCAGGTTTTCCAGGACTTATACATTTCCGCTGCTATTAAGTCTTTATTATCCTTAGTCATTCATACTATGTCTATATCCGTGGACTGAGCATTTTGCTCAGCCGTTACTTTCCTTTCCATGTCCCAAAACGGCAGGTACCCTAGGGAAGACTCGAGCATTTGGAGGATGTGCATAGGATGGAAGCTGCAAGAGACTTCTATTCCTTCTTGCCCTCATATACTTATGCTTGTTTAGTCTTTCATTCATTTCCTTTGCTTTATTATGTTTTGGGCTTATGTTTGGGAACCGATGTTTGATTCCGGTTTATCCTATGTTCAAGTAATGTTTTAGACATTTATCCTTGTATGCTTTGATGACACGCCATAAATACGCGTGACATTCCATTATCAAAATAGGGTGTTACAATTATGGTATCAGAGACCAAGGCTTCGACCTGTAGGCTCTAAAACTCGACCTGTGACTAGTGGGTAGTCACCAGGAGCTTCCTAAGCCAACGTTTGTTATTCCACGTATTGATGTTTTCAGCGCATTGTTATTTTAACCATGATGTTTTCAGCACCTTGAGGTTTTAACCTTGATGTTTTCATCGATATTGTTTTACTAATATGAATGGACAACCGTCATTCATATTTAGTTATGTGTCATTGTTTCATGCATAATGTTCCTCGTGAACTGTGGCTATGTGGACTGAACCCCAGTAGTTCATAATTAGTCACATAAAAATTTTTTCTTATAAGTTTTGAAAGATAAGTTTCATTTATTTATGTTTCATGTATCATTGTTGCAGGGATTATGACTAAGTAATGGTTGGTACAGGACTGGCCCTATTTAGTCGCATGTGCTTTTATCGAAAATTTTAACTTTGGGACCGACCCATAGGCGTCCCCTCACCATGTCTTTTGTTTTGGGTCCGACCCATAGGCGTCCCCTCGCACATATAAAGGTTTTTATAAACTACATTACGCATTCATGCACTGTTTTTCGTGCATAAAATTTTTCTCATGATTTATTGGCATAAAATATTTTTTTCATGTCACCTCATAAGTTACTATGTTTTTTTCATACTGTCATGGTTAACCTCAGTTTCATGCTGATTATGTTATACACTCCTTCACATTGAGTTGTTCCATGTTTCTTCTTAATGACTTGGTCTTCACGTGATTATGTCTTACGTCTCTTTTGTTGTCTTTGCTTCCATGCAAGACACTGTTGGAATTCATGTAAAGTCTGCTTTCATGATAGTAATGGTTGGTTTTCATTGATCATGCTTTCGGGCAAATCATCTTGAATTTTGTGTAACCACACTTTAACGTTTCTCTATGCAACCAGAATGAGGTATATACTGGCATTGCCAGGTTATCATTATGGTTTTTCTAACCGTTTAACCGGTATACTTTCCTTAAATCATGAGAAATGATCGACGACAATACCGATCATTTCATGTGCATTCCATGTGTACACCATGTACCATATTCCATGTGTATTACACGTACCTAAATCCATGTGTATTTCACTTGCAATACTTCACGAGTATTCGCTAGTCGATTCTAAATCATCTCAGGAGTATGTTCACTTGCTGATATTCTACAAGATTGCCGATGCCGCTAATAGCTTGGAGATCTTACTAAAGGTTGATGCTGCTGATGTTGGGAGACGCTGATGCTGTTCACAACCTGGAGCTCATACAAGACGAAGACAAAGGCGTTAAAGCAAAGCAATTGGACGAGAAGATGCTTCACCATCAGATGATTTTCATCAATCATTGTCCCTAATTCTTAGTTACATGTCAAACGTCATTCAGCTGTCATTTCAGCCATATGAGTGCAAACCGGTACCAGCCGGCCACTCAGCTGAATATTTACATGAATCACGGTCATGAGAATGACCATCATGGAGCTGACAGACAGGACGATAGTAACCACTACTATGACAGCAACTATCCTAGAAATCGCAACCGAAACTCTGGCCACGGACGTAATCAGAAATACAAGGATTAGTAGTCCAACCGATCTGCCAATTCTAGTATAATAACCTTATATTGTGGTTATATTTGTTTCACATCTCGAGACACATGTCAAGACATCAGTCAAGACACATGTCAAGACATCAGTCAAGACACATGTCTCACGTATACTTTCTGAAGACACATGTCAAGACATCAGTCAAGACACATGTCTCACGTATACCTCCTGAAGACACATGTCAAGACACCAGTCAAGACATATGTCATGCTTATAGTTCCAAGAAACGAGTCAAGACACATGACTCACGTCCAACTATGGAACATTTCTAAGAAATTCAGGGTACCCTCCAAGGGTATATCTATTTTGTTGTGCCATGTATTAATCAGGCCACAAGAATTTCAATATCATTATCGGCGCATCAGTGAGAACTGTCACGTTGCCGATGTCACTTTCATTTCTTTCACCATAGTTCATATATTCATGACCATGAAGGACACCTTTCGTATTCCCACGCATACGAAGGTTTTCCTTCAGTCTAATGATGAGATCCAAGCTGCTAACGCATTTCCTCGGACAGACACGAGATGAATTTTATCCTAATTATTGACTATGAACAGCACACCATGCTACGATTCATAATTATGTACAGTAGTGTTCAGGCCCCTGAATACATTCAGCTTGATTCTCCATCAAGAAAATCTGTACAAATTATCTATGCTTCCCAAGCATGTGCTTTGTTAGCCATGAGTGCTAAAATTTTCTAATGGTCAGTAAGACACGACTATAAGTCCTTTTACGCATAACCAACGGATTATTCCAAAATTTTCCCTTACACTCCAAAAGAACCTTCAAGGAGAAGAATGGTAACATAAGATTATGTGTCGACTACCGTCGGTTTTTAAACAAATCACCATTCATGACCGTTATTCTCCTCCACGTACAGACAACATGTCCAATCGACCTTATAGTGTTAATCACTTTTCCAAGATCAAACTCATGATCATGCTGCCAACAGTGACGAGTGAAAGAGCAGGACATGTCCATGACTGCTATTCGTGCACGACTCGGTCATGCTAGATTTATGATTTTGAATTAGTTTCATCAATGCTCCAACGGCATTATAAGAATGAGTTTCCATGAACTCATAGCAAATTCATCAGTGTTTTCATTGAGCATAACCTGATTTCCTCTAAGCCTAGAGAAGAACAGGAAGACCATATCTACACTATGTTGCAAATTCTATGACAAGAGAAATTTTACCCTGGCATTTTTTTTTCCAACATCAATTCTGTTTGATTACAGTGACACGCTGAATCACATGGGTTTCTACGGTTAATCTTACCATGACTCAGCTTATGCGTAAAGGAGATAACCCTACATTACATTAAGTGTTCTAGAAAATCCTACACTAAGAGAAGTTTGGATTCATAGACTCAGAGTTTCGTAAACTCCTATGTATCAAGTTTGATGAAGCAAGATACAGTTACGTTCATATCTTCATACCTGTCATACAAACAGGTTAAGATAGGACACCAACAGACTGGGATGTTTTCATCATCGGAAATTGTGAATCGAAAAGGGACAAGATCTCCATGGATTTTTGTTACCAGTTTAAAGCAAACTCAGAAGAAGCATGATGCTATCTGAGTTATTGCAAAAGTTTGATCAAGTCTATAGAATCCTTACATCCGCAAGGATTGTAGAACCAACAGATTGATCGGACATGTTCCAGCCAAGGCTCATCCGACCACTTGGTAATCCCTCAGCTATCGGGTCAGACAAAGATTCGCAATTGTACTCCTAAATTACTTCACGTCTTCATTCGGATTCCACGACTTGCTTTCGCGCTCGCGTTCATGACACTATTCACGTTCATGATCGTATCTGGGCTTAAGATTTTACGTTCATTTCATTCTGGGAAGTTTTGCAAGAACTTGAGAGACCAGACCCAAGTTTAGTATAACTCTCCATCATCAGATAGACGTTTCACGTCATATTCCACGTCTCACCTTGTAGAGTTTGGCGTTACCGCCATTATATTCTATGATCACGATATGTTTCACATGTCATGTTCATTCCACGTTCCTCATATCATGATCAAGATATGTTACACGTATCATGGATCACGATATGTTTACTCATACTACACTCGCCATATCTTCACGTAGCACGTTCAAAATTTTTCACGTAACACGTTTAAAATTTTTCACGTACTACGTTTCTTTATGTCTCGCACATCGTTTCTAATTATCAGTTAAGTCAGATTGTCTTGCATCGTAACGTTTTAGTTGCCCTTACACGTTAAATTTTTTTTTCCTCGATCGATTTAGGGGATCTACCTTCCGTTGATAACCAAGAATTTCTTCGGATTCCAAGTCAAGGTCAGGAGGACCAAGATTTATCTTTAGTTTCAAGATCTTCTGTACGAACCGTTCCAAGAGGGAGGCCACTTGGAAACGGACAAGTTCATCCGAACTTCTTATCCGTTTTTCACTTATCAATTAGATATGTCCTTTCAGCCACGTCACGTTCCATGTCCTTTTAAGACATGTCACGTTCCGTGTTCCTTCTGACAGGAAACCCGCACGATCAATTATCTTACATACCCTCTCAGGTTGATTCGGGTATGTTTCACTTTCAGTTAGGTTACCTATAATTCGGGGACGAATTATTCTTTTTAGGGGGGAAGAGTTGTAAAACCCGCATGCTTTTATCATGAATAGTACCCTTAAGATCGTACGTACTAGATTAAAACTTTCCTTTTATAGTACGATTATGTTTACGTGTTAGGATTTTACGTATTACGTACGTGTTAGAACACGATAAGTATTTATTACGCACGAACACGCAATAATTATTTAAACAATAATTAATCACGAACATGCGATCATGAAATCATGAACGTAATTAAATCACGAGCTAATATTAATTACGTATATATATTTATTACGAACACGAATAAATATATTAGGTCACGGTAATTATTTAACGAGAACACACAAAACGCGAACACAAATAAACACGAACAAACACGTAAAACACGAACACGAGAACACACTTATTAATTAGACACGGAAAATGATCGGGTTACCCCATGTGGGCCCATATGCCACGAAATTAGGAAGGAGGAAGGGCCAAGCCCATCGAAATTTACTAAAGGGGGGGTTAAGGGGAAAAACACTACTCATATTTTTTTACAGAAGATTTTAGACAACCTAAAAGTTCTCCTCCTCCTCTTCCTTGTCTTTTGGCCGCCACCCATACAACACACCAAGAGGGTGTTGATTGATCTTGGATCTTAGTATTATTGCTAGTGTTCGTGTTTGTTCATCATTGTTTAGATCCACGCATTCGGTAAATCCTTTAACCCTTTTCTTTTAATTTAATCTTTTAAATAATTAAGAACATGTTATGTTTTTTTATAAAACCTAATTAAATCATAGATCTAACATGGAATTGGATTTGGAATAAATCAAAAAGTAATGTTTTAGGGGTGTTTTGTTCTTGGCCGCGCCTAAACCGAACCCGAGAGGGTGTCGGTTTGGCTACATGACCACCACCGAGACCATATGGCCCCGGTTGGTTGGTGTGTGTCCCACGGCAGCAACAAGACAAGGGTAACCCCAATTTGGTTCGGGGTATGGTGTCGATTTCATGACCGGTTCATGGTTCTTAGTCAAGATCCGGTTCACGGTGTATGTTAAGATTATTATTTTTTATAATCTTATGTTAAAAATTAAATTAATAACATGACATGATTAATTTAATAACATGACTTAGGTTATTTTAATTAGTAAAATCATGAAATTATTAACCTAAGTATTTTATATTTTTAGACTTATAAATTAATTAATTATTTAAAAACCATGGTTATAATTAATTAATTAACATGATTAGGTTATATTATTAATAAATAATAATACATATTTTAACCTAAGTATTTAAGTTTATTTAATTAAAAACATGATATACTTTAATTAAATATTTTAACCTATAGTTTATTTTAATTACATGAAATAATTATTAAACTATACATTATATCATATGACTTAGAAAATAATCATGAAAACACTTAGGCTTATTTAACCAGCTTATATCTAATTATGGAAACGTTCTATTTTTAGAAACTTATTTAAATAAGGCAGCTAATCTATTTATGGAAACTCTCTATTTTTTTGAAACTTATTATTTCAGGCAGCTAATCTATTTATGGAAACTTATTTAAATAAGGCAGCTAATCTATTTATGGAAACTTTCTATTTTTAAAAACTTATTTATTTTAAGCAGTAATTCTATTTTTGGGAACTTTCTATTTTTGGAAACTTTCTATTTTTGGTAACTTTCTATTTTTGGAAACTTTTTATATTTGGAAACTTTCTATTTTAGGAAACCTGCTATTTTTGGAAAGTTACTTATTATTACACAGTAAGTATAATAATACATGAAATACCAGAAATACTTAATCAGAGTAAACATAATATAAGATAAACACAGTTTAAGTCTTTAAACAGTAAAACATGATAAGAACATATAAAATAAGCTAAGACATGACATAAAAGCAGTTACGTATTAGTAAGCAAATACTCATTCATGTATGTATTTATGTAGCATTAGTGATACGGAAGTAGAATTCCTCTCAGTTCATCCTCTTCGTTCACTGGACATAAGGTACGGATTCCCTCCTTTCAGTATGGACATTCTTTCCTTATTAGGATTTCCCCGTAAGCAGCCAACTGTTTTCCCAGTATTTGTTTTATATATTTTTGAATTGCTTATGTTTAATTAGAATACCTAAAGCCATATACATGCATGACCAGTTTCACCTAGTTATGGAGGTACCATAACCATAACATTAGAGGCACTGATGTTATGACTTCACCACGGCGGAGTGATTGCTCGTGGCGTCCCTTCAGTTTTTGGCCATATTATTATATTTATCATGTGGGGCGTATGGGTGCATCCTAGTTACATGTTTTCAGTCAGGATTTCATGGTAAATGTGGTGTGTGCCTTGCATCCTTCACAAGGAGCTGATCCCTTCTACCCAAAAACCAGTATATTAAATTAGAGGCAGCCCCTCTAATTTGCATGATGAGGTCACCCCTCCAAGTATTCATGCACGGTGGATTTTCATGACCTATATTGGCTAATGGTAAAATATGTTAAATAGTTTTCATAAGATAAACATAAGGCTTTTCAGACTATAAAACCAGTTTTATGAACATGTTCCAGGTTTTCCAGGACTTATACATTTCCGCTGCTATTAAGTCTTTATTATGCTTAGTCATTCATACTATGACAATCCGTCAATTTATGGTCAATATTTTATTCTCAATATTTATTTGAAAAATATTATTTTATGAACTCACTTATATTTGGGAAGAAATTTGGAATTACGTCTTGAAGTAGCGTCGACTACGTCTAAACCGGAGGATTCAACGTTACGTGCTTACGTTTACATACACCGTCTTTGGTGACAGTCCGACATTTCAGAAAATAAATTTATCCGTAAATATTATTTTGGAGTTTTAAATTTGTGTTAGTTCATAAACTCACAAATTTACGAGAAGAGATTAGGACTTACGATTTTATTTTAACGTCCTTTACGATTAAACCGGAAACCTTAGGATTACGTATTTAAGTTTTCGAACTCCGTTTTTGATGAAACAATTTTTATTGGATTCGTTTTGTGACGTTGATTCATAATTTATAAAAACGTTTTTCGTAAAACGACCCGAGGGCACGCAAATCGAGGAAACTAGAATCGAGGAGTACCCGTAAATAAATGGGGATGAGACAAGTGGGACACTTGTCCCACCCCCAAAACCGGCCAAAACAAGCTAACTAACACGCATGAGGTGTCAAGTTTATTTAACCATTCTTACATTTGTCTTTAGCTTAGTTTGTAAGCTAACACTTACCACCAAAACTAGCTAAAACCATTAGCTTCTTCATTCACACATTTCCACTCATGCAAATAACTCAAAATCCTCTCATCTCTCTCTTGTTTATGCCGTCCCATATTACCCCAAAAGCACCATTTTGATCAAAAATCAACCATGAAATCCTATGTTATTCTTACACATGTTGAAGCCCTTTTGAAACCCTATTGATTGGAGGTTATTATAACATCCATTGAGGAGTTTCCATGGAGTCTTGAGGCTGATTTTCCACAAGGAGTCTATGAATAATGGTGGTCTTGAAGATGGTCATGGTTATCCACAAGTTTCTCCATCAAAAACCATGTCCAAATCATAACCTACATCAACTTGGTGGTATAAAGACTGTCCTCCTCATCTTCTTGTTATTTTGATTATGTAAACATGTATTTTATTTCCTATTGTATATGTATATGATGATTATATGATGATAAAAGTATTGTGTGGGGATTTGGTGTTGATAAACATGGTTAAAAAGATGGAAAACTATAAGAAACAAGGTTAAAATCTTGCTTAATTTAGATGGCTGTACAAAACAGTAAAGAAACATGTCATGAACTGATAAAATGATGAAGTAGAATTGATATAAAGTAATCTATGAGTCTTGTACACATGTGAGAGTTAGCCATGCAATGGAATCATTGTAATGAGTGAGATATGATCAAAACAAGTTTAAGGTACAAATCTGAGTTCACTGTTTTGGACGATTTTTAGAAAATACTTAGAAGATGATTCAACAGTAGCTATAGAAGAGTTAAATGAGCACATATCATGTAGTTTATGTGATAAAAATTTGAGCTTCTATCTCCATATAGAACTCTAGATATGGCAGTTTTGGTCCAAGTGAAGATAAAAATCAGATTTTGGAAATTAAAGTATAATACTATTATATAAGCACTCAAAATTTAATAGTATAAAATATAAATTAAAACCCACTAACTTATATAGTAAATTTATATAAATATGTACAATGATAAATAAGTGGACATTTTATAAAAATGGTAACTTGTTAAGTTTTATAAGTTATAAAACTATAAACATGATTTTTAGGACTTTTTCGGCTAATACCGTAAAATTAACGTTTTTGTTAAATAAAACTTAGATGGTTGGACCCGTCTAATGAAAACTTTATAAAACTTATATAATGATATATAGACATGTATAACAAGTAAAAACCGATAAAAACCCGAACTATAGGACAAACGGACATTAACAGACTAAATTAACGTTATTGGACTAATAAAACAACAAAATGGACTAAAACACTTATAAACTTATTTATTGGGCTTAACCCATTTGGGCCCAACTTGTAAAGTTTAAATACTGATAATATAAGTATAGAATGGATTAAAACAAGTTAAATAACTTATAATAAGCTTATTGGACTTAAAACGTGTAAATAGGTAAAACTAGTAAGCTAGTATAAAAGTTACCGACATATAACACTAAAATGAGTAAACGAGAATATGTAAACCCACTTGATCGTCATATATATATAATCATCGTATGTATACATAATTGTTATTTTATAAAGTCATTGGACATCAGTCTAAGACGAGTATTATTTGTCTAGGTTTCCGTGATTGAAGCACGTACCGTATGTCCGAATTGCCGATCACTCGCCTTCCCACATCAACGTGAGTTCATAGCCTCGCACTCTTTTAAATGTTTTTATAAATTTTTTATAAACCCGTGAGGGATATAACATGTTAGCTTTTATAAAATAGGACACCATTTGTCCCGATTGTTTGTTTATTGATTTGGACCCGAATGATTGTATGACCCGATAAATGATTAAATGACCCGATAGATGAAATTAAATGGATTATTAAAGTTAGGTTATGTCACTAAAAGTCCTATTAGCATGAATTGTGAACTACCGGGATTTGGTAGACGCTTGTGCATATAATAGTACTATTTGGGGACGATCACCCCAGTTCGCGCCTTGACGGTTGATCCCCGTCGTGCCACATTGATTGGTAAGCGAATTTATGTATGAGAAGATTTCCATAGCGTGACCTTTGTGACGACACGCTACTTTAGATGGGCAAATTGAGTATCGGGTTAGCTACCCGTTTTGGTTTTAGTAAGGTAACAATGTCATGCGGCTTATAGTAATCCAAAACTAACGAAATATTACTAGACGCTCCGAATTACGATGTATTGCCTGACTAGCAATACAGGGTCATACTATTGATATTATGTTTGTATTTTGGTTTTCATAACCATATTCATATAACGGTTTTTATTTAATCTATACAACGTTGTAAAACGTATTGTATGATGTTTTTTTTACGACATTGGCTCGTATAATGATTTTTAAGGCAAATGCCTATATTATGAATTTCGATAAGGATTCGTATAAAATGACTTTGGCTATTTTATGGCCTATTAAAATGATTTATACAAAATGATTTTCAGTAATAATTTTATACTGATATTATATTGATGGATTTTATTAAACTCTATGAATTCACTCGGCGTTATCGCTGACCTTTTCTTTTAACATGTCTTATCTTAGGTACTTGAAGGTAATTCTCGGGAAGACGACAAGAATTCATGGGCCGCACTTAAACAATATTTTCCATTCAAATACTTGTAAAACTTTGTATGAAATAATATGACTTGGGACCTATGTAACTTTGATATTTATGAATGGAAATGCTTTATTAATAAACGACGCGATTTTTATGCGTTGTCTATGATGTGAGTAATGTGCTATCCCGTAACACCAACTAGTCTTACGCTGTATTGAGTTGTATAAATTTGGGGGTGTTACAGTTTGGTACCAGAGCTCTCGTTATAGAGAACGAAAGATTTTTAAAACCAAGGTTTTGAATAAAACATTTCGAAATCTTTTAACTATAAACATTTTTCTAAAAATGTCTAAAAATCTTTTTACTATAACGGTGCCGAAGAATTCCCGAGTTACCGACAAGGCCAGACTGAGAAGTGTTATTTTAATATATATATAACTTGGATTATATATATATATATATATGATGTAATTTTATTACATGATTGTTTGATGATTATTTTGATTTTTATACGAGGTATTTATACGACGTAGATTGTCACAAGTAACCCTAAATCCCCTAGTAAATTAATCAAAGCTATTCTCGTAGGAATTCTAGCTATCCTAGATCTAAACCAAGTTGTGAATATTTATGATCCCAACAAATGGTTGATATTCGTAGAAATGTAGATATTAGTTGATTGTGATATTGAAAAAGAATTGGCGAGATTCAAACTGATATAGATGTTATGTCGATCTTTCCTTATAGAGTGGAGTTTGACAAAACGTTACCACCTGGAAAGGTGTCATCTGATTCGTTGTCATCCAATTCTTAAAATTGAAATCGAAAGGGTGAATGTTGCACTTGAGGCTGTCATTGGAACCATTACCCAAAAGCCTCATGCCACTAATACCTTTCCGAGAAGTCTAATTGACTGATCGAGTCATTTCATATTAATGACTCATTTGATAATTGTTGTTGTAAGAGCTATAGGATTGGAAATTAAGTGTTGATCATGTCGAGCTTTTATTGCACTTTGAAGGTCTAATAATAAGGATGAAAGTATTGGAAAATGAGGTAGATATCGAATTGAGTATAAAATTTGGTTGAAACTTGAATAATGTAAAATTTAACTTGTATGGAATATGAGATTGATAAGAGGAAGTCGTTAAGTTCTGTGATTGAATTATAAGGTTTTAAATGATTGTTAGTTTGTGTTAAGGGTTGTTCCTAGGCCATTGTCCACTAACGAGGATGCCCAGTGTCCAAGAAATAAATTGAAGAAATCTTCTTCTGAATTGAGACCGATGGATCTTCTGGGACATGTGGAACACCTAATGACTCTTGTAGATTAGTATTCATTGTGGTATCTTTTAAAAATCCCTAACTTAACTGAGATATCAGTTGGTAGGATGAGTTTTGTAAATTGTATGACATAGTGACACGTAATGTGTTACGGTACAATTTGACTTGTTTGTGATTAATGAAAAGACTACCTTTGATTGCTAAATTCTACATGTATCGATGTTATCTATCTTTTATTGCTTCATCCTAATGTTCGCACTAGTGATGCAACCATTGAACGAGTACTCATATTGATTTGAGTTACGTTGTGAATTAATCCTTTTGAGTGCCATCAAGATCGTGAACCTCATGATTATTTGGCTAAGCTCATTTCCTATTACATTGTAGTTAGTTCTTGGTGAATAACTTTTCATCACTCTTTTGCAGATCACTCATTGTTTTTTATAAGATAAAACAGTATCCTTTGAGAAAATTGAATTTTCATCACTATAAGGATTATTCAAAGTAAGATTTATACGTGACTGTTATCGAAATGAGGTTGTTTATAACGTAACTTGGAAAACTTAACTGTTTTTATAACAAAGAAAATCTTTGTAAATTTATTCTTGATTCTTATTTAAGAATTAAGCATGAAAATGTTTTTATTATAAACATGATGATAAAATTTTGACGAACTGAGTATTGCATCGTTAATCTTGAAATTGTATATAGTTGCGCGCTTACATAAAATTTGGAATGGACCATGCAAGGCTGATTAGTAGTCACCATAAAACTAATTAATAAACACTAAATTTTCTTTGAAGATTGTGAAAGATTAAAATTTATGAGATCTGCAAGAAGTAAAAAAATAAAAAAATAAAAAAAATAAGGACATAGTGTTAGGGACACCTACATATGTGCCTGTAACACCTATTCTTCTGAGTCGAATTTACTCATCTGTGGAATTTGTCTTATTTGACAAATTGATATTCCGTTCTTGTCCAATTATCTCGTAGTGAGATTCTTAGGAAAAGTATTTGATTACCGAGTGTTGATACCCGACTGGATGTATCGACGTTCTTATCATTTCTTTTGATTTGATTTCATTTGAATGACCTGGGTAACGATCCGAGGAGCTTTCGAATGCGTACTCAAATTATGAAAACATGGGATATATTCATATTCGTTAAGTGTTTTCGTATGTATCTGATTTGAAATTCTCTCGCGTAGATTATGCGTTGACCTTACTCTTTTAATGACAGTTATGTCTCCAGATATCCTTGAATTTTGAAGGATTATGAGTTATTATTAGAATTTTGAGTAGTTCACATCTTATCGACGGCAATAAAACTGGAAAGTTGATAGTGCCAGTAGAATGGATTGATTGATTATGACATGACAACATTGTCTTAATTGATGGGAACTCGAGTAGAATTCCCCTAAATGATAAGATGTTGATTATCAAAAGTAATCTAAATAATTCTTGATGGATGACCATATCCTGCATTTAGACTTGAAATTATACCGTGAATGGTTGTGAACTAGTTATAGATATTGTAATATAGAAGAACCTGATATGAATGTATTAAAAGATGTTTATGTTATCTAAACTTTAGGAGGTATTTGTTAATAAACTACCTAGACTTTCGCCATCAAGGAAAGTTGAAATTGGTATTGATTATATTTCCGGTGCTGCACTTGTGGCTTGTGCACTGTACGTCAGCACCATCTGAATTTAAGGAATTACCGTACAACTGAGAGAGTTGTCGGAGAAAGATTTTATTCTACCAAGCCTGTCATCATGAAGAGCTATGGTGTTATCATTCCTTATATTTATAGATTACTGTGACTGAGTAAATTGACAATCGAAAGCGATATCCATAACTCGAAATGGAAGATTTGTTCGATCATTTACAAGGTTTTAGCGTATGTTTTAAGATTTGATCCATGACATGATTATCATCAACTTCGCATCTGCGAAGAAGATTATCTATTCCAATCACTACATCCAGAAGTTGTAATGAACATTATGAGTTTCACGTGATGTCGATTGAATTGACCAATGCACATGTAGCATTCATAAATTTGGTGAATCACGTGTGTAGGCTGTAATTTGATAAATTCATGCTTGTGATCATTAAGGACTATTTGTTTGTTTATAAGGATAAGAATGAGTTAATAATTATTTATAGATTGCCCTGAGTTGACCAAACAACTAAAACTGTACTTTGAATATTTAACATATGGCTTAAGACTTAAACCTTTACATTATTTGACTATGTGATTAATAGATAATGGAATCTATACTGACTCTTCAAATTAGAGTCATTTAAGACATTGGGTTTTACCAAAAAGAAAATGGAAATATGTTTTGACAAATGTTTTAACAAAGGATTTTTAAGGGATTATTCCCTTATACACAAACCATTTAACTAAACTTCTGTTTAGGGGTAAATGTTTGTGTATACCTCAAGACAACCTAAGAAGGATTGAGGAAACCATTAAACCATGACTTAAAATCTGAAACGATAATCTTTACTTTTCAACTAAGAAAACTTTGACCAAAGTATAAACAAAGGTCTTTCGAACATCTACGAATCTTAATAATCATTCTCGATAAATCAACAAAAATCGTGTTAATTAAATTCAAGTTTTATTTTGAACACCTTTATATAATTGGACAAACTGAGAAAATTCAAAAACTTTTTATGTTTACGTTTCATAAAAATTAAATACTTATTATTTAATTACTTGTAATAATTATCAACGCTTTAGACGTCAGATTGAGTAAAACAGATAAAGATAATAGTAAAGACGAAACTAAAACATAGAAGATATGAAGAAAGAATTTTGAATAAATACGGTTAAGATATTTATTTCATCAGGAAAGTGAATGTAATTATTGACACATTATATAGAAAGGATAAAGAATCAATTACGATGTATTTCTTAATAATTAAGGTGCAAAATAAATTGCCAAACAATATAAAAATAAACGATGTTTGTGAAAAGGATAATATAAATAATAAAAAGTGGTTCGCGGCTAATGTGAACCGTTAAGAATTAAGAAGCCGATAGCGTTAAATGTATAAAAGGCCACTGGTGGTTGCCTAAATATAGAGGATTGTGAGATATAGTTATGTTGGAATTTGTAAGTATAAGTATTCTATTTATGACTAAAAGTATCTTTGTCTGAAGAGGTTGTACTAATGGCAAATTAGGAAGGCAGACATTGTCTCATACATTAGTAAACGTCTAGCTATTGCAAAGGTCATCATCTGAATTTGATTCGATTTGGGTCATCGTCGACAGACTGACCAAATCTGCTAATATCATTCCCGTTAATGATAAATTCAAAAGAGTTGTGTAAACATGGTGTGCCGTATCGATCATCTCTATCAAGATCCTCGCTTCACATCGAATTTCTTGATACTTTCTCAGAAGTCATTGTGAACGAATCTTGATGAGAGTACTATGTACCACCCCAAATCGAAGGGACGAGGTAAAGTAACGATACAAAGTAATATAAGTGTTGTTTTATGTTTGAATGATTAACCTTTGGTAATAGACCGTATAATCGTTTTCCTTTGGAGATATTATCATTGATAATCATCGTATTAGGATCGAGATTGAATCTTGTTAGGATCTAAATATTAGAGCATCTGTAAGCAGGAGTTGAGATGAAGACACCCGACATACATCCATTGTGAGTTGGACATGTCTTTTAGGTTTAAGGTTTCCTATGATGGTGAACCTAACCTTTCAAAATACCCGACCCGCGAGACCTGAAATGATTGTTGAAATTAGGATCTGATTATTGACTGCCGGTATTGGGCAGGAGGTTATGTGGATATGAAATGTAGATCTTGAAGTGCCAGATGGGTAGCGAAGTTATGCCACAATTTTTAAACCTTGGAAAAATGAATTCATGATCTGACAAATCATGGGATATAAGTCCCCTATGTATGTGACCATTGAGATGATGTAAAAGTTGGGATTGAAATGCATATAAGTTGGGTCTACCCTAGGACTTCAAGAACAGCGTGAATTATGATTCGTATATCGAACTTGATGGAATATCTATCAAGTGAAAATTCTGAATTCTTCTTAGTAATGTTTAGATCGGCGAAAAGTTGCATTCATCAGAAACCCGTGAACATCATGGATAGAGAGAGTAAGTCAACATTAAGCCTGATCTTATTCCCGTAGTTATGTTTGATAAAACTCGCGTATTGTAATGAATTACACTTGTGAGAAAAGACCGAATGTGGAGAAAATACCCACATGGCTTTAACTCTATAAGAAGCGAGTAGTAACGTAAGATGATCTTTGAGGACAAAGATCCTGTTTAGGGGTAAATGCTGTGACAATCCGTCAATTTATGGTCAATATTTTATTCTCAATATTTATTTGAAAGTATTATTTTATGAACTCACTTATATTTGGGAAGAAATTTAGATTTACGTCTTGAAGTAGCGTCGACTACGTCTAAACCAGAGGATTCAACGTTACGTGCTTACGTTTACATACACCGTCTTTGGTGACAGTCCGACATTTCAGAAAATAAATTTATCCGTAAATATTATTTTGGAGTTTTAAATTTGTGTTAGTTCATAAACTCAGAAATTTACGAGAAGAGATTAGGACTTACGATTTTATTTTAACGTCCTTTACGACTAAACCGGAAACCTTAGGATTACGTATTTACGTTTTCGAACTCCGTTTTTGATGAGACAATTTTTATTGGATTTGTTTTGTGACGTTGATTCATAATTTATAAAAACGTTTTTTGTAAAACGACCCGAGGGCACGCAAATCAAGGAAACTAGAATCGAGGAGTACCCGTAAATAAATGGGGATGAGACAAGTGGGACACTTGTCCCCCCCCCCCCCCCCCCCCAAAACCGGCCAAAACAAGCTAACTAACACCCATGAGGTGTCAAGTTTATTTAACCATTCTTACACTTGTCTTTAGCTTAGTTTGTAAGCTAACACTTACCACCAAAACTAGCTAAAACCATTAGCTTCTTCATTCACACATTTCCACTCATGCAAATAACTCAAAATCCTCTCATCTCTCTCTTGTTTATGCCGTCCCATATTACCCCAAAAACACCATTTTGATCAAAAATCAACCATGAAATCCTATGTTATTCTTGCACATGTTGAAGCCCTTTTGAAACCCTATTGATTTGAGGTTATTATAACATCCATTGAGGAGTTTCCATGGAGTCTTGAGGCTGATTTTCCACAAGGAGTCTATGAAGAATGGTGGTCTTGAAGATGGTCATGGTTATCCACAAGTTTCTCCATCAAAAACCATGTCTAAATCATAACCTACATCAACTTGGTGGTATAAAGATTGTCCTCCTCATCTTCTTGTTATTTTGATTATGTAAACATGTATTTTATTTCCTATTGTATATGTATATGATGATTATATGATGATAAAAGTATTGTGTGGGGATTTGGTGTTGATAAACATGGTTAAAAAGATGGAAAACTATAAGAAACAAGGTTAAAATCTTGCTTAATTTAGATGGCTGTACAAAACAGTAAAGAAACATGTCATGAACTGATAAATAAATGAAGTAGAATTGATATACATTAATCTATGAGTCTTGTACACATGTGAGAGTTGTCCATACAATGGAATCATTGTAATGAGTGAGATATGATCAAAACAAGTTTAAGGTACAAATCTGAGTTCACAGTTTTGGACGATTTTTAGAAAATACTTAGAAGATGATTCAACAGTAGCTATAGGAGAGTTAAATGGAGCACATATCATGTAGTTTATGTGATAAAAATTTGAGCTTCTATCTCCATACCGAACTCTAGATATGGCAGTTTTGGTGAAAGTGAATATAAAAATCAGATTTTGGAAATTAAAGTATAATACTATTATATAAGCACTCAAAATTTAATAGTATAAAATATAAATTAAAACCCACTAACTTATATAATACATTTATATAAATATGTACAATGATAAATAAGTGGACATTTTATAAAAATGGTAACTTGTTAAGTTTTATAAGTTATAAAACTATAAACATGATTTTTACGACTTTTTCGGCTAATACCGTAAAATTAACGTTTTTGTTAAATAAAACTTAGATGGTTGGACCCGTCTAATGAAAACTTTATAAAACTTATATACTGATATATAGACATGTATAACAATTAAAAACCGATAAAAACCCGAACTATAGGACAAACGGACATTAACGGACTAAATTAACGTTATTGGACTAATAAAACAACAAAATGGACTAAAACACTTATAAACTTATTTATTGGGCTTAACCTATTTGGGCCCAACTTGTAAAGTTTAAATACTGATAATATAAGTATAGAATGGATTAAAACAAGTTAAATAACTTTTAATAAGCTTATTGGACTTAAAACGTGTAAATAGGTAAAACTAGTAAGCTAGTATAAAAGTTACCGACATATAACACTAAAATGAGTAAACGAGAATATGTAAACCCACTTGATCATCATATATATATAATCATCGTATGTATACATAATTGTTATTTTATAAAGTCATTGGACATGAGTCTAAGACGAGTATTATTTGTCTAGGTTTCCGTGATTGAAGCACGTACCATACGTCCGAATTGCCGATCCCCCGCCTTCCCACATCAACGTGAGTTCATAGCCTCGCACTCTTTTAAATGTTTTTATAAAAATTTTATAAACCCGTGAGGGAGATAACATGTTAGCTTTTATAAAATAGGACACCATTTGTCCCGATTGTTTGTTTATTGATTTGGACCCGAATGATTGTATGACCCGATAAATGATTAAAGGACCTGATAGATGAAATTAAATGTATTATTAAAGTTAGGTTATGTCACTAAAAGTCCCATTAGCATGAATTGTGAACTACCGGGATTTGCTAGACGCTTGTGCATATAATAGTACTATTTGGGGACGATCACCCCAGTTCGCGCCTTGACGGTGGATCCCCGTCGTGCCACATTGATTGGTAAGCGAATTTATGTATGAGAAGATTTCCATAGCGTGCCTTTATGACGACACGCTACTTTAGATGGGCAAATTGAGTATCGGGTTAGCTACCCATTTTGGTTTTAGTAAGGTAACAATGTCATGCGGCTTATAGTAATCCAAAACTAACGAAATACTACTAGACGCTCCGAATTACGATGTATTGCCTAACTAGCAATACAGGGTCATACTATTGATATTATGTTTGTGTTTTGGTTTTCATAACCATATTCATATAACGGTTTTTATTTAATCTATACAACGTTGTAAAACGTATTGTATAATGTTTTTTTTACGACATTGGCTCGTATAATGATTTTTAAGGCAAATGCCTATATTATGAATTTCGATAAGGATTTGTATAAAATGACTTTGGCTATTTTATGGCCTATTAAAATGATTTGTACAAAATGATTTTCAGTAATATTTTTATACTGATATTATATTGATGGATTTTATTAAACTCTATGAATTCACTCGGCGTTATCGCTGACCTTTTCTTTTAACATGTTTTATCTTAGGTACTTAAAGGTAAGTCTCGGGAAGACGACAAGAATTCATGGCCCGCACTTGAACAATATTTTCCATTCAAATACTTGTAAAACTTTGTATGAAATAATATGACTTGGGACCTATGTAACTTTGATATTTATGAATGGAAATGCTTTATTAATAAACGACGCGATTTTTATACGTTGTCTATGATGTGAGTAATGTGCTATCCCGTAACACCAACTAGTCTTACGCTGTATTGAGTTGTATAAATTTGGGGGTGTTACACATACTATGTCTATATCCGTGCACTGAGCGTTTTGCTCAGCCGTTACTTTCCTTTCCATGTCCCAAAACGGCAGGCACCCTAGGGAAGACTCGAGCATTTGGAGGACGTGCATAGGATGGAAGCTGCTAGAGACTTCTTTTCCTTGTTGCCCTCATATACTTATGCTTGTTTAGTCTTTCATTCATTTCCTTTGCTTTATTATGTTTTGGGCTTATGTTTGGGAACCGATCTTTGATTCCGGTTTACCCTATGGTCATGTAATGTTTTAGACATTTATCCTTGTATGCTTTGATGACACGCCATAATTACCCGTGACATTCCATTATCAAAATGGGGTGTTACACACACAATGTTCGTCGTATGTATGTGGACGGAGGGTCATCGACGAAGGTGCTATACGAACACTGTTTCGTATAGCTGCGACCAGAAATACAGAGCCAGTTGGTACCGGCCAAGTCGCCGCTCATCGGCTTTAGTGGAGACACCATCTGGCCAATAGGACAACTGCGTCTGCTAGTGACCATTGGGAATGAAGAGCATTCCACCACGGCATGGATGAACTTCATGGTGATACGTTCATACTCTCCATACAATGGGATCATAGGAAGACCAGGCATCTTGGCCATACGGACAGTACCCTCCACGGCTCACGGAATGATTAAATTCCCTGTGGAAGGGGGAATTGTCACCATCTACAACTCAATCATACCAGCATCCGAATGCCACGCCGTGGCAACACCAGCCCTACCTGTTCCCGTTAAGAAAGGATCACCACCCCCAATCGGAAGGTGGCAATCCATCCCGATTATCCGGAACAAGAGGTGTCCATAGGGGGAACGCTCTCGGATTGTGGAAAGAGGGCCATGTGCTCTCTCCTAAAAGCAAACCTGAATGTATTCGCATGGGAGCCCAAGCATATGACAGGCGTGCCGCGTGCGATAGCAGAGCATAAACTTCAAATCAGTCAGGGGTATCCTCCTGTTAAGCAAAAGAAGCGTGGTCAAGCACCAGAACGCAGCCAAGTAATATTGGATGAAGTACGGAAATTAGTAGACGCAGGAATTATGCGCGAGGTATACTACCACGAGTGGTTATCCAACCCGGTCATTGTCAAGAAGCATGACGGGAGCTGGCGCATGTGCGTGGACTTCACGGACCTGAACAAAGCTTGTCCGCAGGACTGATATCCGTTACCAGAGATTGACTGGAAGGTGAAATCCCTATGTGGGTATCCTTTCAAGTGCTTCTTAGATGCGTACAAAGGGTACCACCAGATCCATATGGCAGAAGAAGATGAGGAGAAGACGACGTTTCATACTAGTCAGGGCGTGTACTGTTACACAAAAATGCCATTCGGACTAAAGAACACCAGGGCAACATATCATTGACTTGTTGATAAAGCCTTCGACTCACAGATAGGCCGCAACCTTGAGGTCTACGTTGACGATCTAGTCATCAAAAGTCATACAGAGGAGGCACTTCTACGTGACGTCCAAGAGACGTTCGACACATTGAGGAGAATCAATATGAAATTGAATCCAAAAAAATGCATGTTTGGGGCGACTGAAGGGATGGTCCTTGTACACATGATCGATCCAAATGGAATCAAGCCTTGCCCGGAAAAGACAGACGCGGTGATACAGTTACCATCTCCTCAAACGTGAAAAGAGGTACAATCATTGAATGGAAAGCTGGCCAGGCTAAACAGGTTCTTGTCAAAGTCCGCGGAAAAATCACTACCTCTATTCAAAACACTCAAGAAGTGCATCAAGAAGGGAGATTTCTGTTGGACAAAGGAAGCTGTAGAAGCTTTTAGTCCGCTTAAACAACACCTCGCAGCTCTTCCCATGCTAGTGGCTCCTCGACCTAAGGAAGAGCTCATTATGTATCTGTCGGCTACACACGGAGCAATAAGTGCAGTACTCGTGACGGATAGGGACACAATCCAGACCCCGGTTTACTTCATAAGTAGAACACTACAAGGGCTGGAGTTGAATTATTCCTCTATGGAGAAGTTGGTTTTAGCATTAGTATTCGCCACAAAGCGGTTACACCGGTACTTTCAGGCGCACCCAATTGTGGTTATTACTGATCAACCAATAAAGCAAATCATCTCCAAACCAGAAGTGGCCGGTAGGCTAAAAAAGTGGAGCATTCTGTTAGGAGAGCATGACATCTCCTATAGACCAAGGACAGCGGTTGTGACAACCGTGGTTTTGAGGTTCGTCACTTGGTCTTACTTTTAAGTTATTTTATGTGTGCTTACTTGAATTGTGTGTTTACGTGTTTATTTTGTGTGAACGAGGTTGGTGTGGTTATCATTTATGAGTATAGAAGTACTCATAAGTAAATCGAGGAACAGTGGTGACTATGAAATGAAAATGGTGATATTGTGGTGTTTACGTATACGTATAAATATTATAGTAATAGTATTTTTTTTAGGATTTACGGTTTAACATTTAGAGGTCTCGGGTGAGGTAATTATCCATATGAATATTTTTTGGGATGGTTTTAAGTCATTTAGGACTTAGTTATAAAGTTTATTTCAAAATTTGAGATTTTTTTTAAAAGTGTATATTTTACGTCTTTTATGGTAATCGCGTAAAAACTGACTAGTTTTACGGTTTTGAGGTTTTGGAGGCTTTAGGAGCTGAAATAAATTAAGGAAAATTAAGGTAATATTATTAATACATATATTAATAATAAAAAGGAAAAAAAACGAAATTAAATGGGTATAGGTCGGTTATGTGAAAAAAAGAAAAGAACAGGGGAAAAAAGGGAAAAAGGGAACCGGGCTTTTGTACATGGGCCAAGGACTTGTTAAGAAAGTATATAAAGTCTTTTTATTAATCAAAACACTCATAAAATCCCTGGAGATCAAGGTTTGGTCGGCATAAATGGTGGTTTTAGGGTTTTTCATTAATTTTTCTTCTTTCAAAAATTCTAAGGTAAAATCTTTAATACTCTTTTCAATTAAATTGTTTAATGTTTTCTTTAATCATCTTATGATGGATTTAGGTTAGGGTTTAATTTAAGAACAGTAAATAAATGTTATAATAATGATTTCATAATGATTAAATAAATTAGGGCTTGTAATTATAGGGATTAGGGTTAATTAATGTGGTTGATTTTGTTAAACCCGTTTTTAAAAACTGGGCAGAATTTTGAGTCAATTGTTTTGATCATATCGGGAGTTCTATGAACATTCAAGATGCGATCCAAGTATCCTTGAAAAGGTAATTGAAGTGGCTTTCTAATGCAAGAAACTAGAACTAAATTGGAGGTCGGGAAATTGGTCAAAAACAGGTTACAACAGTCGGAGGTCAATACAGTTTTGAAGTCAGCCTGTTTTCTTTTTAAGTTTTGGGTTGTTTGGGGTACTTAGGGTTGCATTAGGATCTTCTCACGAACGTGAGAGATGGTTTATATATTTTAATAAGTATCTGCACTTGGGTTAAGGTTGTGGTTTAGGGTAAGACCCCTTAACGGTAACAAACTTTTAGTACGTTTAAAATTAGGAAATCTGGAATGACAAAAGTAGATATATGTATATCGGGGCCTTAACAATAGCTTTAAGGTTAGGGCAAGTGGGAGGTGTTAGCCAACATATGTAAGGGTATGAATATTCCTTTTACAGAGATCATGGGTATGTTTAAGGGGGATATCGTCCCATAGTTTAAGGTATGAAAAACGGGACTGTTTTGGGTAAAATGTTAAAGGGACGGGTTATGAAGTAAAAGGAGTTAAGGGCTTTATAGAGGGGTGTAATGAGATGCTTAGAGAGTATAAATGAGGTATTTATATAGGAGGAGGCTAGATGTCCATCATAGGTTGATGAGCCGTTTTAGTGATTGGTTCATGTTTTGATTATGTGTTTTTGGTTTGTTAGCTTTTTGCTAGTGCGAGGACTTGTGAAGAAGCTATCAGGTGAGTTTCATAGTCCCATGTTTAATATAGATTTTGACTTCCAGATGGGATGGAAGAGACACTGTGTTGAGTTATTTTCTAAATTGATGTTGTCAACGTGTTTGTGATTTGAGATGGACTTGTGTGTACATTATATGATTAACTGCTATGTGATTTTTGATTGTGTATGATTTGGATCGGGGGACACGTGCCGTCTCAGTTCTTGTGGTTTGACAAGGTAGTGGCCTTGTGGTTTGACAAGGTAGTGGCCTTGTGGTTTGACAAGGTAGTGGCCTTGTGGTTTGACAAGGTAGTGGCCTTGTGGTTTGACAAGGTAGTGGCCTTGGGATAGGTACATAGTGTGATCATCTATGGTACCATGTTGTTTGGCAAGGTAGGAGCCTTGGATTGGTTTGGTATGATTAATCTTGATTGATAGTTGTTAATGCATATTTGTAACACATTGTCCATATGTTCTTTTGTTGATGATTGTTATTCACAGCTTGTAACTGATTTAGCATTGGAGTCTAAACCTATGACTCTCACCAACTTTATGTTGACGTGTTTTAGTGTCTCTTTCAGGTGATACTATGGTTAAGCATGAGAACATAAGTGGCTAGGATTGGAGAAGCTTAGGAATGCATATAGAAGGAGAATCCCCGTTTCCTTCTTAGTTTTATTTGATTGTTCATTTTAATAAGTGATACTGTGGCACACATATCATTGTTTTGGTATGTTATTTGTTGTCTTGGGTAAGAAGTAGGACTGTTACTTACTTACCTAGACCCCTTGCATTTGTTGAGATATTGTCATGACCTTCGTGTCACCGTTTTTACAACATTTCTTATTTCATATAGTTATCTTTATAGACACGCCATGTTGTGATGATATCCATACGTCGCGCCCCATGTTCCGCCATGGTGGGGTGTGACAGAATGGTATCAGAGACAATGGTTATAGAGAATTAGGTTTCCTAGTCGTGTAGCCTAGTCTATAGCTTAAGGGTCCCTGCATATAGGCGTCATAGGAGTATGTGTGCATTTTATAATAATTGATGTGTTTGGATGTTATTTATTGCGATGTTTTGACTAGTATGAATTGAACCGTAGTATGTTCATACTTAGTCACATGTTATTTTCTTTTCGGGTTTGTGACTAGTGCGGGTGGAACCATAATCGTCCACGCTAGTCACTGTTGTATTTTGCTTAAATTGTACATTATAGTACATAATTTAGTACAAGGTAGTTTCTATCTTTTATCGAGTTATTTTACATACCTGAGGTATGTTATTTTTCTTTTGATGTTTAAGTCATGTTCCCTAAGAATCGTGTGATGGTTCGAGTTACTAGGAGTAGGTGGATATGAAGGATTTTAAGCTGTTTCTACTCTTACGGGCGACATGACTTATAACCGATTTTGTTCTCGTTTTGGATTTAGTCTATGCCGTTTTAGCTAGACTATGGATTTCGGTATTCCAAGAGTTTTATTATGTTATTTTATAGATGGAGTTTTGGACCTATTTGGTTATGTGGTTATGAGCTTATGTGAGTAGATGGATTTATGTGTTATATGTTGTATTGATTCTTATAAGTGTCATCATAGGAGGGAGTGCATTGGGCAAAGGGAAATTGTATAAGTATGGTGGCCAACATAGTTATACAAGTACCACAACTTCAATGGGTTCTCAAGTATGATTGCATGAAAGAGGATTAGTACATGCTTGTATATGATGAGAGGTGGATTTTGGGTATATTTATAATATATGGGTTTATGTAATGGCTGCCTATGATATGGCTATAGTTCTTTTTGTGTTATATGTTTTGGGTTATGGTTGTGTTGTGTGATTTTGTGGTCACACGATATGGTTTGGTTTTAGAGGTGGGCTTTATGCCTTGTTGTGGCATGGCGAGTTGGTGAGATGGTGATTACTCGTATGGAAAAACGAGTGTATGACGCAATCGATTGACTTGATATGTATGATAAAGAGTATGTTTTGGGAGATTTAATAGGTATATATATGCGGATTTATATATACTACTATGTGTTAAGTTATGATATATGGTCGTTCAGTAGTTATTATAACTTGAACGTACCTTGTGTTTGTTCGTGTTTTATGGTGCTGGAGTTTAATGGAGTTCCAACGACGTTTTGAGTTTTCGATGTGTGTCTACATTCGGGTATGAATTTAATTAATGAGAACTACTAAATTTTCTTACAAATAAGTGTGGCTGATTATAGGAAAACGGTTTTGAAAATAATTTGTAAGTGTATGGTATGATATCGTGACTTACATTTTTTTAAGTTTGTGGTAGTAAGCTAAAAAAAAGTTGTTTTGAAAATAATTGAATTAGTTTTCTATGTAACATGTGATAATATATTTTAAAGGGGTAAAGAAATTCTACAAAATTTTCTTAAGTATAGTTAAAATTTTAGAAGTATTTAACTAGACGACAAGAGTAAAAAGGGAGATTTTATTATAGTAATGATAATAATAACACCACACCTTGTAAACATGTAGTAGTTTAGTTATAATCAGCCTAAATGGATTTTTTAAAATAGTAATAATAATATAGAATAAAATGAAAATAGAACACTGTATTTTATAAACATATATTGGTTTCATAATAACAAGTGAAATAAGTTTAATATGGGTAAATAAGATAATGGTTAGAATAAGATTGCAGTATACTAACTAGTAGATATCTTGATAAAATGATGATGATAAACGGATGAGTTATTGATAAAATGAGTATGATTGATTTTGGTAGTATTGAAGTTTGGTTCTTATGAGGAGTAACTAAATGGGGCGAAAGTTTAAAATTTTCTAACGTATCAAAATTTGGTAATAATAAATCGTGACAAGTCTAATTTTTTTTTTTCGTTGTTGGCACACTCCATTGATCTTTCGGATTTCATTGTTTTGTTTTCAGCTGTTTTGGCTAGGGTTCGTTTTACCCTATATTTTATTTTGGGACACGATGGTTTGGAATTCTTTTGTTACACGTCATGGTTGATTTATTTATGCGATTGTGGGAACGTTAGGATGAGAGTATAGAGTTGGGTAGTATTACTTATGGTTAGACATTAGATTGAAGAAATGTGTTTTGGTTTAAAGATTGGTTGAAGCACCATAAGGAGATTGATGAAAATACTAGCGGATGTGAGGGTAGAGTTGAAATTTTATACTAATGGAAAGGTTGGGTAAATAACACGCAAGGGATTGGTATAGTTATGGAGGAAAGGTAGTAGTAGACACGTGAAGGAAAATAGGAATTTATTCGTATTGCCGCTGAGAGAGGGTGCAAGGAGGACATAGTTGAAACTGCTAAGGATGTTGTATGAACGCTTTGGGATTACGGTTATGCATTTGGCTTCGCCAAAGCACTAGCGGTTTTCATGGTGTCAATGAACCAAGTGTGCATGAACGTGTATAAACGAGTTGTCATCGGGAGCATCGACGACATCTTGATCTACTCATATTTGAGAAGGAGAGTGAGGCGAATTATGTGTTGGTTTTGGAGTGGAGTTATACGTGAGATTTTCGAGTGTGAGTTTTAGTATTAAGTTTACCATGAAGAGTAGTTAGAGATGATGACATATCATGGAACCAACAAGGGGCAAAGTGAAGGAGGATGAGGAAGCATTTTGGAGGCTGAAGAAGTGGATTGGATAAAGAGCCGATCTTGGCATTATCGAAAGGACTGGATGAATTCGCGAAGCATGATGATACGTGGAGCAAGGATTTGGACGCGTACGAAGACGACAAAGAAAGGCGATTGCTCATACGTTGCAAGAACTGAAGATTTGGAAGAAATGGATAGACTTAGTTAGTGAAGCTGGACTGTTATATCTGCCTAGAATGCTAGAGGCATTTGGTGTACGAGACGTGGAGAATGATCTGTACGAATCATGAACGTATCCAACACATATTCAATCATCTTGATTGAACTTTTGGCAAAGGTGGTGGGTGGAGTTAATTGATGAAAGAAAATTGCAAGGCCAAGTACCATCTGGGAAAGGCAAGCATGGTCGATGAGACATGGAATAAGAAGGATGAGAAGAAACTGAGACGAATCGAACTATAGGGATGACGTATTAGGGCGGTTTGTGTAACACCCCCAAATTTATACAACTCAGTTCAGCGGAAGACTAGTTGGTGTTACGGGATAGCACATTACTCACATCATAGACAACGCATAAAAATCGCGTCGTTTAATATTAAATCATTTCCATTCATAACATCAAAGTTACATCGGTCCCAAGTCATTATATTGCATACAAAAGTTTTTACAAAGTATTTGAATGGAAAAATATTGTTTAAGTGCGGGCCATGAATTCTTGTTGTCTTCCCGAGAATTACCTTCAAGTACCTGAGATAAAACATGTTAAAAGAAAAGGTCAGCGATAACGCCGAGTGAATTCATAGAGTTTAGTAAATTCCATCAATATAATATCAGTATAAAAGTATTACTGAAAATCCTTTTGTACAAATCGTTTTGATAGGCCATGAAATAGCCAAATCATTTTATACAAATCTTCATCAAAATCATAATATAGGCATTTGCCTTAAAAACCATTATACGAATCATTGTCGTTAAAAACACCATACAATACGTCTTATGACGTTGTATGAAAATCAAAACCGTTATATGAAAATGGTTATGAAAACCAAAATACAAACATAATATCAATAGTATGACCCTGTATTGCTAGTCAGGCAATACATCGTAATTCGGAGCGTCCAGTAATATTTTGGGGGTTGGATTATTATAAGCCGCATGACATTGTTACCTTACTAAACCAAAACGGGTAGCTAACCCGATACCAAATTTTGCCCATCTAAAGTAGCGTGTCGTCACAAAGGTCACGCTATTGGAAATCTTCTCATACATAAATTCGCTTACCAATCAATGTGGCACGACGGGGATCAACCGTCAAGGCGCGAACTGGGGTGATCGTCCCCAAATAGTACTATCAAATGCATAAGCGTCTACCAACTCCCGGTAGTTCACAATTCATGCTAATGGGACTTTTAGTGACATAACCTAACTTTAATAATCCATTTAATTTCATCTATCGGGTCCATTAATCATTTATCGGGTCATACAATCGGGTCATTCAATCATTCGGGTCCAAAATCAATAAACAAACAATCGGGACAAATGGTGTCCAAACTTTTAAAAAAACTAACATGTTATCTCCCTCGCGGGTTTATAAAGCATTTATAAAACATTTAAAAGAGTGCGAGGCTATGAACTCACGTTGATGTGGGAAGGCGGGTTATCGGCAATTCAGACGTACGGTGCGTGCTTCAATCACGGAAACCTAGACAAATAATACTCGGTCTTAGACGTTTGTCCAATGACTTTATAAAAATATCAATTATGTATACATATGATGATTATATATATATGATGATCAAGTGGGTTTACATATCCTTGTTTACTCATTTTAGAGTTATGTGTTGATAACTTTTATACTAGTTTTCTCGTCTTACCTATTTACGTGTTTTAGGTCCACAAGCTTATTATAAGTTCTTAACTTGTATTAATCCTTTTTGTACTTAGATTATCAGTATGTATACTTTCCAAGTTGGGCCTAAATGGGTTAAGCCCAATAGATTCTTTTTACAAGTTTTTATCCTATTTAGTCCATTTATTAGTCCAATATGTTTATTTAACTTGTTAATGTCCGTATGCCCTATAGTTCGGGTTTTATCGGTTTTTACTTGTTATACATGTCTATATATCAGTATATAAGTTTTATAAATTTTTCATTAGACGGGTCCAACCATCTAAGTTTTATTTAACAAAAACGTTAATTTTACGGCAATAGCCGAAAAAGTCGTAAAAATCTAGTTTATAGTTTTTATTACTTATAAGTATTACTTTTACCACCATTTATATATTTTACCCATTTAATTAACCTTTTATACATTTATATAAATATGTTTTACAAGTTAGTGGGTTTATACTTTACATTTTATAAATTATAAAGTGAGTGCTTATATAATAATAATAAACATTATTTCCAAAATCTGATTTTTAACTTCACATTCACCATTTTTATCATATCTAGAGTTCTACAATGACTTAGAAGCTCATTTTTAAATGACAACTTCTTCATAATATGTGCTAAATATAACTTAGTTATAGCTACTGCCCATTTTGAGTTTAAGTTGCCTTAACAGTCCCTACAAAACTGCTTATTCAGATTGTACCACCTAACTTGTTTTGATCATATCTCACTCATTATTTTGATTCCATTGCATGGCCAACTCTCACATGTGTATAACATCATCTACTTTACTGTAAATAGATCAAACTATGCATTTTTATCAGTTCTTCATTTAGTTATCTACTGTTTTTATACAGCCAACTATTTAGACATGATTTTAGCTTCATTTCTTATGGTTATCATCATTTTAAGCATATTTATCAACACTTGATCCCCACACAACATTTTTATCATCATATATACATCATATACATATACAAAATGAAAGAAAATACATTTGTTCTTTACAAAATAATAAGAGAAAAATGTAGAGGATGATCTTCTTTACCAATCCAAGTGGATTTCTTGTTTTAGGAAGGCAAGAACTTGATGAACACAACAAGTATCTCCAAGACCATCAAATAGCAAGATCATATGTTGGAAAATCAGCCCTAGGACACAAGCAAATCACCTCCAAAGTTGGTTATATGGCCACCAAATGATCAAGGTTTCAAGGAAACACCTTAATAGGACTAGTAAACATGTGGTTTGTAGTTGGAAGAGATCAAAAATGGTGTTTATGGCTTGAGTTGGGACGGCACATAGATGAAGTTGAGAGAGTTTTGAGAGTGAAATGCATGGATGAAATGGTTAAGTGAAAACCATGTGTTGGTTTTGTGTAGTTTGGTGGAAGGCTTAGCCTAAAGTGTAAGCTAAAGCTTACACTTGTTATAAACAAGTTATGACTTGTGCCACCTATGGTGGTGAGTCATTTTTAGCCGTCCCATATAAGCTAGTGGGATGGGGCAAAGTGTTTTGTCCCATCTCACTAGTTTACGGGTATTTCTCGATTCTAGTTTTCTCGATTTGCGTGCCCTCGGGTCATTTTACGAAAAACGTTTTTATAAATTATGAATCAACGTCACAAAACGAATCCAATAAAAATTGTTTCATCAAAAACGGAGTTCGAAAACGTAAATACGTAATCCTAAGGTTTCCGGTTTAGTCGTAAAAGACGTTAAAATAAAATCGTAAATCCTAATCTCTTCTCGTAAATTTGTGAGTTTATGAACCAACACAAATTTAAAACTCCAAAATAATATTCTCAGATAAATTTTATTTTCTGAAATGTCGGACTGTCACCAAAGACGGTGTATGTAAACGTAAGCACGTAACGTTGAATCCTCCGGTTTAGACGTAGTCGATGCTACTCCAAGACGTAAATCCAAATTTCTTCCCAAAAATATGTGAGTTCATATTGTAACATTAAAATAATGTTTTTAAATAATATTCGAGAATAAAATATCAACCATAAATTGACGGATTGTCACAGCATTTACCCCTAAACAGGATCTTTGTCCTCAAAGATCATCTTACCTTACTACTCGCTTCTTATAGAGTTAAAGCCATGTGGGTATTTCCTCCACATTCGGTCTTTTCTCACAAGTGCAATTACAATATGCGAGTTTCATCAAACATAACTACGGGAATAAGATCAGGCTTAATGTTGACTTACTTCTCTACCCATGATGTTCACGGGTTTTTGATGAATGCAACTTTTCGCCGATCTAAGCTCTACTAAGAATAATCAGAATTTCACTTGATAGATATTCCATCAAGTGCGATTTTCGAAACATAATTCACGCGGTTCTTGAAGTCCTAGGGTAGATCCAGCTTATATGCCTTTCAATCCCAACTTTTACATCATTTCAATGGTCCCATACAACGGGGACTTATATCCCATGATTTGTCAGATCATGAATTTCATTTTTCCAAGTTTTAAAAATTGTGGCATAACTTCGCTACCCATTTGGCACTTCAAGATCTACATTTCATATTCACATAACCTCTTGCCTACTATCGGCAGTCAATAATCAAATCCTAAATTCAACAACCATTTCAGATCTCGCGGGTCAGGTATTTTTCAAGGATAGGTTCGCCATCATAGGAAACCTTAAACCTAAGAGACATGTCCAACTCACAATGGGTGTATGTCGGGTGTCTCCATCTCAACTCTTGCTTACGAATGCTCTAAGATTTAGATCCTAACAAGATTCGATCTCAGTCCTAATACGATGATTATCAATGGTAATCTCTCCAAAGGAAAACGATTATACGGTTTATTACCAAAGGTCATTCATTCAAACATAAAACAACACTTATATTACTCTGTATCGTTACTTTACCTCGTCCCTTCGATTTGGGATGGTACATAGTAGTCTCATCAAGATTCGTTCTCAATGACTTCTGAGCAAATCTCTAGAAATTCAATGCGAAGCGAGGATCTTGATAAAGATGTTAGATACAGGCACACTATGTTTACATAATTCTTTTGCATTTATCATTAACGGGAATGATATTAGCAGATTTGGTCAGTCTGTCGACGATGACCCAAATCGAATCAAATTTAGATGATGACCTTTGCAATAGCTAGACGTTTACTAATGTATGAGGCGATGTATGCCTTCATAATTCGTCATCAGTACAACTTCTTCAGACAAAGATACTTTTCGTCATAAATGACATACATATAATACTTATACTTACAAATTCCAACATAACTATATCTCACAATCCTCCATATTTAGACAATCACATGTGGTCTTTAAAATATTTAACGCCATTGGCTTCTCAAATCTGTTGGTTTACATTAGCGTTGAAACCTTTTTATCATCTATATTATCCTTCTTACAAGCATCGTTTATTTTATATTATTCGGCACTTTATTTTGCACCTTCATTATTAAGGAACATGTCCTAACTGGTTCTTTATCTTTTATACATAATGCGTCGGCATCTATATTCACTTCTCATGATGATATAATTATCATGTTCACAATTTACTCAGACATTCTTTCTATATTATGCGTCAGAAATTATGTTCACTTTCCTCATGAAATAAATATCATAACCGTATTTATTCAAAATTCTTTCTTCATATTTTCTATGTTTCAGTTCCGTCTTTACTATCATTTTTATCCGTTTTGCTCAATCCGACGTTTAAAGCGTTGATAATTATTATGATTAATTTAATAATTATTAGTTAATTTTTATGAAGCGTAAACGTTTTAAATTTCTTAGTTCAACCAATTATATAAAATGTTCAAAATAAATTTGAATTTAATTAACAAGATTTTTGCTGATTTATCGAAAATAATTAATAAGATTCGTAAATATTTGAAAAATCTTTGTTTATTTTTGGTCAAAGTTTTCTTAGTTGAAAGCATAAATTATCGTTTTAAATTTTCAGGTTATGGTATAAATGGTTTTACTCATTCCTTCTTAAGTTATCTTGAGGTATACACAAACATTTACCCCTAAACAGAAGTTTAGTTAAATGGTTTGTGTATAAGGGAATAATCCCTTTAAAAATCCTTCGTTAAAACATTTGTCAAAATATATATTTCCATTTTCTTTTTGGTAAAATCCAAAGTCTTAATAGGGCTCTTAATTTTTGAAGAGTCAATTTATATTCCATTATCCTTTTAATCACATAGTCAAATCATGTAAATGTTCAAGTCTTTAATCTCATGTTAATTATTTAAGGTACATGTTTATTGTTCGGCCAATTTAGGGAAATCTATAATTAATTATTAACTTCATTCTTATTCTTATAAACAAATAAATAGTCCTTAGTGATCACGAGCATGAATTTATCAAATTACAGCCTACACACGTGATTCGCCAAATTTATGAATACTACATGTGCATTGGTCAATCCAAACGACATCACGTGGAACTCATAATGTTCATTACAAGCACCGGATGTAGTGATTGGAATAGATAATCTCTTTCGCAGATGCGAAGTTGATGATAACCATGCCATGGATCAAATTTGCTAGAACCTTGTAAATGATCGAACAATTCTTCCATTTCGAGTTATGGATATCGTTTTCGATTGTCAATTTACTCAGTCACAATAATCTAATATAAGGAAAGATAACACCATAGCTCTTCAGGATGACAGGCTTGGTATAATAAAATCTTTCTCCGACAACTTTCTCAGTTGTACGGTAATTCCTTTAATTTAGATGGTGCTGACGTACAGTGCACAAGTCGCAAAGTGCAGCACCGGGAATAAAATCAATACCAAATTCAATCTTGCCTTAATGGCAAAAGTCCAGGTAATTCACCAACAAATACTTCCTAAAGTTTCATATAAGATAAACATCTTTTAATAAATTCATATTATGTTCTTCTAGATTACAATATCTATAACTAGTTCACAACCATTCACCGTATAATCTCAAGTCTAAATGCAAGATACGGGCATCCGTCAAGAATTATTTGGATCACTTTTGATAATCAACATCTTATCATTTAGGGAATTCTACTCGAGTTCCCATCAATTCAGACAATGTCGTCATGTCAAAATCAATCCATTCTACTGGCATTACCAACCTTTCAGTTTTATTGCCGTCGATAAGATGTGAACTTCTCAAAAGACTAATAATAACTCATAATACTTCACAAATTCAAGGATATTAGGATACACAACTACTATTAAAAGAGTAAGGTCAACGCAGAATCTATGCGAGAGAATTTCAAATCAGATACAAACGAAAACATTTAATGGATATGAATATATCCCATGTTTTCATAATTTGAGTACGCATTCGAAAGCTCCTCGGATCGTTACCCAGGTCATTCAAATGAAATCAAATCAAGAGAAATGATAAGAACGTCGATACGTCCAGTCGGGTATCAACACTCGGTAATCAAATACTTTTCCTAAGAATCTCACTACGGGAGAATTGGACAAGAACGGGATTGTCAATTGTCAAATAAGACAATTTCCACAAATGAGTAAATTCGACTCAGAAGAATAGATGATATAGGCACATATGTAGATGTCCCTAACACTATGTCCTTATTTTTCACTTCTTGCAGATCTCATAAATTTTAATCTTTCACAATCTTTAAAGAAAATGTAGAGTTTATTCATTAGTTTTATGGTGACTACTAATCAGTCTTGCATAGTCCATTCCAAATTGTATGTAGGCGCGCAACTATATACAATTTCAAGATTAACGATGCAATACTCAGTTCGTCAAAATTTTATCATCATGTTTAAAATAAAAACATTTTCATGCTTAATTCTTAAATAAGAATCAAAATAAATTTACAGAGATTTCCTTGTTATGAAAACAATTAAGTTTCCAAAGTGTTTCATAAACGACTTCATTTTGATATCAATCACTTATAAATCTCACTTTGAATAATCCTTATAGTGATGAAAATTAAATTTTCTCAAAGGATACCGTTTTAACTTTATAAAAACAATGTGTGATCTGCAAAAGAGTGATGAAGAGTTGTTCACCAAGAACTAACTACAATCTAATAGGAAATGAGCTTAGCCAAATGATCATGAGGTTCATGACTTCGATGGCACTCAAGAAGAATAATCCACAACGTAACTCAAATATAGATGAGTACTTGCTCAATGGTTGCATCACTAATGCGAACATTAGGATGAAGCAATAAAAGATAGATAATATCGATACATGTAGAATTTAGCAATCAAAGGTAGTCTTTTCGTTAATCACAAACAAGTCAAAATTGTACCGTAACACATTACATGTCACTATGTCATACAATTCTCAAAACTCATCCTACCAACTGATGTCTCAGTTAAGTTAGGGATTATTTTTAAAAGATACCCCAATGAATTTTAATCTACAAGAGTCATTAGGTGTCCTGCCTGTCCCGGAAGATCCATCGGTCTCAATTCAGAAGAAGATTTCTTCAATTTATTTATTGGACACTGGGCATCCTCATTAGTGGACAATGGCCTAGGAACAACACTTAACACAAACCTACAATCAATTAAAACCTTATAATTCAATCACAAAACTTAACGACTTCCTCTTATCAATCTCATATTCCATATGGGTTAAGTTTCACTTTATTCAAGTTTCAATCATCTTACACTCAATTCGATATCCTACTTCATTCTCTAATACTTTCAATCTTATTCTTCGGCCTTGTAAAGGCAATACAATCTCAATATGAATCAACACTTAATTTCCAATCCTATTAGCTCTTACAACAATAATTATCAAATGAGTCATTAATATGAAATGACTTGATCATTCAACTAGACTTCTCGGAAAGGTATTAGTGGCATGAGGCTTTTGGGTAATGGTTCCAATAACAGCCTCAAGTGCAACATTCACCCTTTCGATTTTAATTTAAGAATTGGATGACAACGAATCATATGACATCTTTCCAGGTGATAACGTTTTGTCAAACTCCACTCTATGAGGAAAGATCGTCATGACATCGATATCAGTCTTAATCTCGCCAATTCTTTTTCAATATCACAATCAACTAATATCTACATTTCTACGAATATCAACCATTTGTTGGGATCATAAATATCCACAACTTGGTTTAGATCTAGGATAGCTAGAATTCCTACGAGAATAGCTTCGATTAATTACTAGGGGATTTAGGGTTTCTTGTGACAATCTTCGTCGTATAAATACCTCGTATAAATATCAAAATAATCATCAAACAGTCATGTAATAAAATTACATCATATATATATATATAATCCAAGTTATATATATATATATTAAAATAACACTTCTCAGTCTTGGCCTTGTCGGTAACTCGGGAATTCTTCAGCACCGTTATAGTCAAAAGATTTTTAGACATTTTTAGAAAAATGTTTTCAGTTAAAAGATTTTGAAAAGTTTTATTCAAAACCTTAGTTTTTAAAAATCTTTCGTTCTCTATAACGAGAGCTCTGGTACCAAACTGTAACACCCCCAAATTTATACAACTCAGTTCAGCGGAAGACTAGTTGGTGTTACGGGATAGCACATTACTCACATCATAGACAACGCATAAAAATCGCGTCGTTTAATATTAAATCATTTCCATTCATAACATCAAAGTTACATCGGTCCCAAGTCATTATATTGCATACAAAAGTTTTTACAAAGTATTTGAATGGAAAAATATTGTTTAAGTGCGGGCCATGAATTCTTGTTGTCTTCCCGAGAATTACCTTCAAGTACCTGAGATAAAACATGTTAAAAGAAAAGGTCAGCGATAACGCCGAGTGAATTCATAGAGTTTAGTAAATTCCATCAATATAATATCAGTATAAAAGTATTACTGAAAATCCTTTTGTACAAATCGTTTTGATAGGCCATGAAATAGCCAAATCATTTTATACAAATCTTCATCAAAATCATAATATAGGCATTTGCCTTAAAAACCATTATACGAATCATTGTCGTTAAAAACACCATACAATACGTCTTATGACGTTGTATGAAAATCAAAACCGTTATATGAAAATGGTTATGAAAACCAAAATACAAACATAATATCAATAGTATGACCCTGTATTGCTAGTCAGGCAATACATCGTAATTCGGAGCGTCCAGTAATATTTTGGGGGTTGGATTATTATAAGCCGCATGACATTGTTACCTTACTAAACCAAAACGGGTAGCTAACCCGATACCAAATTTTGCCCATCTAAAGTAGCGTGTCGTCACAAAGGTCACGCTATTGGAAATCTTCTCATACATAAATTCGCTTACCAATCAATGTGGCACGACGGGGATCAACCGTCAAGGCGCGAACTGGGGTGATCGTCCCCAAATAGTACTATCAAATGCATAAGCGTCTACCAACTCCCGGTAGTTCACAATTCATGCTAATGGGACTTTTAGTGACATAACCTAACTTTAATAATCCATTTAATTTCATCTATCGGGTCCATTAATCATTTATCGGGTCATACAATCGGGTCATTCAATCATTCGGGTCCAAAATCAATAAACAAACAATCGGGACAAATGGTGTCCAAACTTTTAAAAAAACTAACATGTTATCTCCCTCGCGGGTTTATAAAGCATTTATAAAACATTTAAAAGAGTGCGAGGCTATGAACTCACGTTGATGTGGGAAGGCGGGTTATCGGCAATTCAGACGTACGGTGCGTGCTTCAATCACGGAAACCTAGACAAATAATACTCGGTCTTAGACGTTTGTCCAATGACTTTATAAAAATATCAATTATGTATACATATGATGATTATATATATATGATGATCAAGTGGGTTTACATATCCTTGTTTACTCATTTTAGAGTTATGTGTTGATAACTTTTATACTAGTTTTCTCGTCTTACCTATTTACGTGTTTTAGGTCCACAAGCTTATTATAAGTTCTTAACTTGTATTAATCCTTTTTGTACTTAGATTATCAGTATGTATACTTTCCAAGTTGGGCCTAAATGGGTTAAGCCCAATAGATTCTTTTTACAAGTTTTTATCCTATTTAGTCCATTTATTAGTCCAATATGTTTATTTAACTTGTTAATGTCCGTATGCCCTATAGTTCGGGTTTTATCGGTTTTTACTTGTTATACATGTCTATATATCAGTATATAAGTTTTATAAATTTTTCATTAGACGGGTCCAACCATCTAAGTTTTATTTAACAAAAACGTTAATTTTACGGCAATAGCCGAAAAAGTCGTAAAAATCTAGTTTATAGTTTTTATTACTTATAAGTATTACTTTTACCACCATTTATATATTTTACCCATTTAATTAACCTTTTATACATTTATATAAATATGTTTTACAAGTTAGTGGGTTTATACTTTACATTTTATAAATTATAAAGTGAGTGCTTATATAATAATAATAAACATTATTTCCAAAATCTGATTTTTAACTTCACATTCACCATTTTTATCATATCTAGAGTTCTACAATGACTTAGAAGCTCATTTTTAAATGACAACTTCTTCATAATATGTGCTAAATATAACTTAGTTATAGCTACTGCCCATTTTGAGTTTAAGTTGCCTTAACAGTCCCTACAAAACTGCTTATTCAGATTGTACCACCTAACTTGTTTTGATCATATCTCACTCATTATTTTGATTCCATTGCATGGCCAACTCTCACATGTGTATAACATCATCTACTTTACTGTAAATAGATCAAACTATGCATTTTTATCAGTTCTTCATTTAGTTATCTACTGTTTTTATACAGCCAACTATTTAGACATGATTTTAGCTTCATTTCTTATGGTTATCATCATTTTAAGCATATTTATCAACACTTGATCCCCACACAACATTTTTATCATCATATATACATCATATACATATACAAAATGAAAGAAAATACATTTGTTCTTTACAAAATAATAAGAGAAAAATGTAGAGGATGATCTTCTTTACCAATCCAAGTGGATTTCTTGTTTTAGGAAGGCAAGAACTTGATGAACACAACAAGTATCTCCAAGACCATCAAATAGCAAGATCATATGTTGGAAAATCAGCCCTAGGACACAAGCAAATCACCTCCAAAGTTGGTTATATGGCCACCAAATGATCAAGGTTTCAAGGAAACACCTTAATAGGACTAGTAAACATGTGGTTTGTAGTTGGAAGAGATCAAAAATGGTGTTTATGGCTTGAGTTGGGACGGCACATAGATGAAGTTGAGAGAGTTTTGAGAGTGAAATGCATGGATGAAATGGTTAAGTGAAAACCATGTGTTGGTTTTGTGTAGTTTGGTGGAAGGCTTAGCCTAAAGTGTAAGCTAAAGCTTACACTTGTTATAAACAAGTTATGACTTGTGCCACCTATGGTGGTGAGTCATTTTTAGCCGTCCCATATAAGCTAGTGGGATGGGGCAAAGTGTTTTGTCCCATCTCACTAGTTTACGGGTATTTCTCGATTCTAGTTTTCTCGATTTGCGTGCCCTCGGGTCATTTTACGAAAAACGTTTTTATAAATTATGAATCAACGTCACAAAACGAATCCAATAAAAATTGTTTCATCAAAAACGGAGTTCGAAAACGTAAATACGTAATCCTAAGGTTTCCGGTTTAGTCGTAAAAGACGTTAAAATAAAATCGTAAATCCTAATCTCTTCTCGTAAATTTGTGAGTTTATGAACCAACACAAATTTAAAACTCCAAAATAATATTCTCAGATAAATTTTATTTTCTGAAATGTCGGACTGTCACCAAAGACGGTGTATGTAAACGTAAGCACGTAACGTTGAATCCTCCGGTTTAGACGTAGTCGATGCTACTCCAAGACGTAAATCCAAATTTCTTCCCAAAAATATGTGAGTTCATATTGTAACATTAAAATAATGTTTTTAAATAATATTCGAGAATAAAATATCAACCATAAATTGACGGATTGTCACAGTTTGGATAAAGGATATAGGTTGCACGAGTTGAGTTGTCTAAAGCAGAGAACACGTCAACATGTATGTTGCGTGGCTTGGACAATCATATGGAGAAAAGGGACGTAGACTATACTTCCTACATAGCTAGGAGTAGCTTAGAAAGGGCGATGTAAGGACGAAGTTGGTGAAAGGGATACATAATGGGGGAATAAGTACGACGAGAGTTGGGTGATAGTCGATAGACTGACTAATTCATCTCATATTTCAAGAGGAATGAGAAGTCACATAGTTGAGAAGTTGGAAGGATTGCGTACAGATGTGATGGAATAGAGGGTGTTGCGTAAAAGTTAGCCTAATATGTATGGAATGCCTTATGAAGGATTATGGAAAGGGAAATGGCACTGACCTATACTGATTGTTTGGGAGGCTTAGTATCGATAATCGAATGGATGAGGAGTTATAGGTGTGATGTGCCATAGGGACGAAAGGCTTGATCTAACTGAGTTAACCGTCCTTTTGATGATGTGTATAGATCATAAGTTGATTTGGATTGGAAGAACTAATGGATATGTGAAAGACCACCATAGGTCACTTTGTAAGGAGATTGGAATCTTTAAGTAGTTTGGGGTACGGACTGAAGGGAGTTGATGAACATGATTGGATATGTGTATATCCAGCTGACTGGAAAAGGATAGGCAAGTGAGATATTTATACAACCTTAGATGTTACACTAAGGGAATGAGTGATTGATTTAGAGGGAGTTAGGAAACTCATTAGCGATGGCTGAGTTTTCATATAATGATGAATATCATACTAGAAGTCGCTAAATGCCATTTGAGGCACTATATGAAAGGATAGGGTGAGTTGTCCCTATTGTGGACTAGAATTGGTAAAAGAGGCTACTAATGTGGTAATGATGTAGTGGGAGTTGTATACATGATACATTTCATGTATTAAGATTGGTAAATGTTGTTTGAGAATGTATATTTGCATGTTTGGTTATTCGGGATTTGTGCTAATAAGAGTCTTTGTTTATCAAAGAGTTATTTGTGGGATTTATTGATTGTGAGGTAAAGTGTTGGGCAATGAATTTAAATTTTTTTGGTTAAGTATATGTGGTAATTGGAGACTTGAACTAGAGTTCACGTGGAAATGAGAGGAGTTCGTTTAGAACAAGTATCCTCATGTGATTTGTAGTTTGTGTGTTTGATCCTAAGGAGTAAATCTCGGGACGAGATTTCTATTAGGAGGGAGTGATGTGACAACCGTGGTTTTGAGGTTCGTCACTTGGTCTTACTTTTAAGTTATTTTATGTGTGCTTACTTGAATTGTGTGTTTACGTGTTTATTTTGTGTGAACGAGGTTGGTGTGGTTATCATTTATGAGTATAGAAGTACTCATAAGTAAATCGAGGAACGGTTATTTAATGTTCATGAGCTCACAAGTGGTGACTATGAAATGAAAATGGTGATATTGTGGTGTTTACGTATACGTATAAATATTATAGTAATAGTATTTTTTTTAGGATTTACGGTTTAACATTTAGAGGTCTCGGGTGAGGTAATTATCCATATGAATATTTTTTGGGATGGTTTTAAGTCATTTAGGACTTAGTTATAAAGTTTATTTCAAAATTTGAGATTTTTTTTAAAAGTGTATATTTTACGTCTTTTACGGTAATCGCGTAAAAACTGACTAGTTTTACGGTTTTGAGGTTTTGGAGGCTTTAGGAGCTGAAATAAATTAAGGAAAATTAAGGTAATATTATTAATACATATATTAATAATAAAAAGGAAAAAAAACGAAATTAAATGGGTATAGGTCGGTTATGTGAAAAAAAGAAAAGAACAGGGGAAAAAAGGGAAAAAGGGAACCGGACTTTTGTACATGGGCCAAGGACTTGTTAAGAAAGTATATAAAGTCTTTTTATTAATCAAAACACTCATAAAATCCCTGGAGATCAAGGTTTGGTCGGCATAAATGGTGGTTTTAGGGTTTTTCATTAATTTTTCTTCTTTCAAAAATTCTAAGGTAAAATCTTTAATACTCTTTTCAATTAAATTGTTTAATGTTTTCTTTAATCATCTTATGATGGATTTAGGTTAGGGTTTAATTTAAGAACAGTAAATAAATGTTATAATAATGATTTCATAATGATTAAATAAATTAGGGCTTGTAATTATAGGGATTAGGGTTAATTAATGTGGTTGATTTTGTTAAACCCGTTTTTAAAAACTGGGCAGAATTTTGAGTCAATTGTTTTGATCATATCGGGAGTTCTATGAACATTCAAGATGCGATCCAAGTATCCTTGAAAAGGTAATTGAAGTGGCTTTCTAATGCAAGAAACTAGAACTAAATTGGAGGTCGGGAAGTTGGTCAAAAACAGGTTACAACAGTCGGAGGTCAATACAGTTTTGAAGTCAGCCTGTTTTCTTTTTAAGTTTTGGGTTGTTTGGGGTACTTAGGGTTGCATTAGGATCTTCTCACGAACGTGAGAGATGGTTTATATATTTTAATAAGTATCTGCACTTGGGTTAAGGTTTTGGTTTAGGGTAAGACCCCTTAACGGTAACAAACGTTTAGTACGTTTAAAATTAGGAAATCTGGAATGACAAAAGTAGATATATGTATATCGGGGCCTTAACAATAGCTTTAAGGTTAGGGCAAGTGGGAGGTGTTAGCCAACATATGTAAGGGTATGAATATTCCTTTTACAGAGATCATGGGTATGTTTAAGGGGGATATCGTCCCATAGTTTAAGGTATGAAAAACGGGACTGTTTTGGGTAAAATGTTAAAGGGACGGGTTATGAAGTAAAAGGAGTTAAGGGCTTTATAGAGGGGTGTAATGAGATGCTTAGAGAGTATAAATGAGGTATTTATATAGGAGGAGGCTAGATGTCCATCATAGGTTGATGAGCCGTTTTAGTGATTGGTTCATGTTTTGATTATGTGTTTTTGGTTTGTTAGCTTTTTGCTAGTGCGAGGACTTGTGAAGAAGCTATCAGGTGAGTTTCATAGTCCCATGTTTAATATAGATTTTGACTTCCAGATGGGATGGAAGAGACACTGTGTTGAGTTATTTTCTAAATTGATGTTGTCAACGTGTTTGTGATTTGAGATGGACTTGTGTGTACATTATATGATTAACTGCTATGTGATTTTTGATTGTGTATGATTTGGATCGGGGGACACGTGCCGTCTCAGTTCTTGTGGTTTGACAAGGTAGTGGCCTTGTGGTTTGACAAGGTAGTGGCCTTGTGGTTTGACAAGGTAGTGGCCTTGTGGTTTGACAAGGTAGTGGCCTTGTGGTTTGACAAGTTAGTGGCCTTGGGATAGGTACATAGTGTGATCATCTATGGAACCATGTTGTTTGGCAAGGTAGGAGCCTTGGATTGGTTTGGTATGATTAATCTTGATTGATAGTTGTTAATGCATATTTGTAACACATTGTCCATATGTTCTTTTGTTGATGATTGTTATTCACAGCTTGTAACTGATTTAGCATTGGAGTCTAAACCTATGACTCTCACCAACTTTATGTTGACGTGTTTTAGTGTCTCTTTCAGGTGATACTATGGTTAAGCATGAGAACATAAGTGGCTAGGATTGGAGAAGCTTAGGAATGCATATAGAAGGAGAATCCCCGTTTCCTTCTTAGTTTTATTTGATTGTTCATTTTAATAATTGATACTGTGGCACACATATGATTGTTTTGGTATGTTATTTGTTGTCTTGGGTAAGAAGTAGGACTGTTACTTACTTACCTAAACCCCTTGCATTTGTTGAGATATTGTCATGACCTTCGTGTCACCGTTTTTACAACATTTCTTATTTCATATAGTTATCTCTATAGACACGCCATGTTGTAATGATATCCATACGTCGCGCCCCATGTTCCGCCATGGTGGGGTGTGACAGAATGGTATCAGAGACAATGGTTATAGAGAATTAGGTTTCCTAGTCGTGTAGCCTAGTCTATAGCTTAAGGGTCCCTGCATATAGGCGTCATAGGAGTATGTGTGCATTTTATAATAATTGATGTGTTTGGATGTTATTTATTGCGATGTTTTGACTAGTATGAATTGAACCGTAGTATGTTCATACTTAGTCACATGTTATTTTCTTTTCGGGTTTGTGACTAGTGCGGGTGGAACCATAATCGTCCACGCTAGTCACTGTTGTATTTTGCTTAAATTGTACATTATAGTACATAATTTAGTACAAGGTAGTTTCTATCTTTTATCGAGTTATTTTACATACCTGAGGTATGTTATTTTTCTTTTGATGTTTAAGTCATGTTCCCTAAGAATCGTGTGGTGGTTCGAGTTACTAGGAGTAGGTGGATATGAAGGATTTTAAGCTGTTTCCACTCTTACGGGCGACATGACTTATAACCGATTTTGTTCTCGTTTTGGATTTAGTCTATGCCGTTTTAGCTAGACTATGGATTTCGGTATTCCAAGAGTTTTATTATGTTATTTTATAGATGGAGTTTTGGACCTATTTGGTTATGTGGTTATGAGCTTATGTGAGTAGATGGATTTATGTGTTATATGTTGTATTGATTCTTATAAGTGTCATCATAGGAGGGAGTGCATTGGGCAAAGGGAAATTGTATAAGTATGGTGGCCAACATAGTTATACAAGTACCACAACTTCAATGGGTTCTCAAGTATGATTGCATGAAAGAGGATTAGTACATGCTTGTATATGATGAGAGGTGGATTTTGGGTATATTTATAATATATGGGTTTATGTAATGGCTGCCTATGATATGGCTATAGTTCTTTTTGTGTTATATGTTTTGGGTTATGGTTGTGTTATGTGATTTTGTGGTCACACGATATGGTTTGGTTTTAGAGGTGGGCTTTATGCCTTGTTGTGGCATGGCGAGTTGGTGAGATGGTGATTACTCGTATGGAAAAACGAGTGTATGACGCAATCGATTGACTTGATATGTATGATAAAGAGTATGTTTTGGGAGATTTAATAGGTATATATATGCGGATTTATATATACTACTATGTGTTAAGTTATGATATATGGTCGTTCAGTAGTTATTATAACTTGAACGTACCTTGTGTTTGTTCGTGTTTTATGGTGCTGGAGTTTAATGGAGTTCCAACGACGTTTTGAGTTTTCGATGTGTGTCTACATTCGGGTATGAATTTAATTAATGAGAACTACTAAATTTTCTTACAAATAAGTGTGGCTGATTATAGGAAAACGGTTTTGAAAATAATTTGTAAGTGTATGGTATGATATCGTGACTTACATTTTTTTAAGTTTGTGGTAGTAAGCTAAAAAAAAGTTGTTTTGAAAATAATTGAATTAGTTTTCTATGTAACATGTGATAATATATTTTAAAGGGGTAAAGAAATTTTACAAAATTTTCTTAAGTATAGTTAAAATTTTAGAAGTATTTAACTAGACGACAAGAGTAAAAAGGGAGATTTTATTTTAGTAATGATAATAATAACACCACACCTTGTAAACATGTAGTAGTTTAGTTATAATCAGCCTAAATGGATTTTTTAAAATAGTAATAATAATATAGAATAAAATGAAAATAGAACACTGTATTTTATAAACATATATTGGTTTCATAATAACAAGTGAAATAAGTTTAATATGGGTAAATAAGATAATGGTTAGAATAAGATTGCAGTATACTAACTAGTAGATATCTTGATAAAATGATGATGATAAACGGATGAGTTATTGATAAAATGAGTATGATTGATTTTGGTAGTATTGAAGTTTGGTTCTTATGAGGAGTAACTAAATGGGGCGAAAGTTTAAAATTTTCTAACGTATCAAAATTTGGTAATAATAAATCGCGACAAGTCTAATTTTTTTTTTTTCGTTGTTGGCACACTCCATTGATCTTTCGGATTTCATTGTTTTGTTTTCAGCTGTTTTGGCTAGGGTTCGTTTTACCCTATATTTTATTTTGGGACACGATGGTTTGGAATTCTTTTGTTACACGTCATGGTTGATTTATTTATGCGGTTGTGGGAACGTTAGGATGAGAGTATAGAGTTGGGTAGTATTACTTATGGTTAGACATTAGATTGAAGAAATGTGTTTTGGTTTAAAGATTGGTTGAAGCACCATAAGGAGATTGATGAAAATACTAGCGGATGTGAGGGTAGAGTTGAAATTTTATACTAATGGAAAGGTTGGGTAAATAAGACGCAAGGGATTGGTATAGTTATGGAGGAAAGGTAGTAGTAGACACGTGAAGGAAAATAGGAATTTATTCGTATTGCCGCTGAGAGAGGGTGCAAGGAGGACATAGTTGAAACTGCTAAGGATGTTGTATGAACGCTTTGGGATTACGGTTATGCATTTGGCTTCGCCAAAGCACTAGCGGTTTTCATGGTGTCAATGAACCAAGTGTGCATGAACGTGTATAAACGAGTTGTCATCGGGAGCATCGACGACATCTTGATCTACTCATATTTGAGAAGGAGAGTGAGGCGAATTATGTGTTGGTTTTGGAGTGGAGTTATACGTGAGATTTTCGAGTGTGAGTTTTAGTATTAAGTTTACCATGAAGAGTAGTTAGAGATGATGACATATCATGGAACCAGCAAGGGGCGAAGTGAAGGAGGATGAGGAAGCATTTTGGAGGCTGAAGAAGTGGATTGGATAAAGAGCCGATCTTGGCATTATCGAAAGGACTGGATGAATTCGCGAAGCATGATGATACGTGGAGCAAGGATTTGGACGCGTACGAAGACGACAAAGAAAGGCGATTGCTCATACGTTGCAAGAACTGAAGATTTGGAAGAAATGGATAGACTTAGTTAGTGAAGCTGGACTGTTATATCTGCCTAGAATGCTAGAGGCATTTGGTGTACGAGACGTGGAGAATGATCTGTACGAATCATGAACGTATCCAACACATATTCAATCATCTTGATTGAACTTTTGGCAAAGGTGGTGGGTGGAGTTAATTGATGAAAGAAAATTGCAAGGCCAAGTACCATCTGGGAAAGGCAAGCATGGTCGATGAGACATGGAATAAGAAGGATGAGAAGAAACTGAGACGAATCGAACTATAGGGATGACGTATTAGGGCGGTTTGGATAAAGGATATAGGTTGCACGAGTTGAGTTGTCTAAAGCAGAGAACGCGTCAACATGTATGTTGCGTGGCTTGGACAATCATATGGAGAAAAGGGACGTAGACTATACTTCCTACATAGCTAGGAGTAGCTTAGAAAGGGCGATGTAAGGACGAAGTTGGTGAAAGGGATACATAATGGGGGAATAAGTACGACGAGAGTTGGGTGATAGTCGATAGACTGACTAATTCATCTCATATTTCAAGAGGAATGAGAAGTCACATAGTTGAGAAGTTGGAAGGATTGCGTACAGATGTGATGGAATAGAGGGTGTTGCGTAAAAGTTAGCCTAATATGTATGGAATGCCTTATGAAGGATTATGGAAAGGGAAATGGCACTGACCTATACTGATTGTTTGGGAGGCTTAGTATCGATAATCGAATGGATGAGGAGTTATAGGTGTGATGTGCCATAGGGACGAAAGGCTTGATCTAACTGAGTTAACCGTCCTTTTGATGATGTGTATAGATCATAAGTTGATTTGGATTGGAAGAACTAATGGATATGTGAAAGACCGCCATAGGTCACTTTGTAAGGAGATTGGAATCTTTAAGTAGTTTGGGGTACGGACTGAAGGGAGTTGATGAACATGATTGGATATGTGTATATCCAGCTGACTGGAAAAGGATAGGCAAGTGAGATATTTATACAACCTTAGATGTTACACTAAGGGAATGAGTGATTGATTTAGAGGGAGTTAGGAAACTCATTAGCGATGGCTGAGTTTTCATATAATGATGAATATCATACTAGAAGTCGCTAAATGCCATTTGAGGCACTATATGAAAGGATAGGGTGAGTTGTCCCTATTGTGGACTAGAATTGGTAAAAGAGGCTACTAATGTGGTAATGATGTAGTGGGAGTTGTATACATGATACATTTCATGTATTAAGATTGGTAAATGTTGTTTGAGAATGTATATTTGCATGTTTGGTTATTCGGGATTTGTGCTAATAAGAGTCTTTGTTTATCAAAGAGTTATTTGTGGGATTTATTGATTGTGAGGTAAAGTGTTGGGCAATGAATTTAAATTTTTTTGGTTAAGTATATGTGGTAATTGGAGACTTGAACTAGAGTTCACGTGGAAATGAGAGGAGTTCGTTTAGAACAAGTATCCTCATGTGATTTGTAGTTTGTGTGTTTGATCCTAAGGAGTAAATCTCGGGACGAGATTTCTATTAGGAGGGAGTGATGTGACAACCGTGGTTTTGAGGTTCGTCCCTGGAGATCAAGGTTTGGTCGGCATAAATGGTGGTTTTAGGGTTTTTCATTAATTTTTCTTCTTTCAAAAATTCTAAGGTAAAATCTTTAATACTCTTTTCAATTAAATTGTTTAATGTTTTCTTTAATCATCTTATGATGGATTTAGGTTAGGGTTTAATTTAAGAAAAGTAAATTAATGTTATAATAATTATTTCATAATGATTAAATAAATTAGGGCTTGTAATTATAGGGAATAGGGTTAATTAATGTGGTTGATTTTGTTAAACCCGTTTTTAAAAACTGGGCAGAATTTTGAGTCAATTGTTTTGATCATATCGGGAGTTCTATGAACGTTCAAGATGCGATCCAAGTATCCTTGAAAAGGTAATTGAAGTGGCTTTCTAATGCAAGAAACTAGAACTAAATTGGAGGTCGGGAAGTTGGTCAAAAACAGGTTACAACAGTCGGAGGTCAATACAGTTTTGAAGTCAGCCTGTTTTCTTTTTAAGTTTTGGGTTGTTTGGGGTACTTAGGGTTGCATTAGGATCTTCTCACGAACGTGAGAGATGGTTTATATATTTTAATAAGTATCTGCACTTGGGTTAAGGTTGTGGTTTAGGGTAAGACCCCTTAACGGTAACAAACTTTTAGTACGTTTAAAATCAGGAAATCTGGAATGACAAAAGTAGATATATGTATATCGGGGCCTTAACAGTAGCTTTAAGGTTAGGGCAAGTGGGAGGTGTTAGCCAACATATGTAAGGGTATGAATATTCCTTTTACAGAGATCATGGGTATGTTTAAGGGGGAGATCGTCCCATAGTTTAAGGTATAAAAAACGGGACTGTTTTGGGTAAAATGTTAACGGGACGGGTTATGAAGTAAAAGGAGTTAAGGGCTTTATAGAGGGGTGTAATGAGATGCTTAGAGCATAAATGAGGTATTTATATAGGAGGAGGCTAGATGTCCATCATAGGTTGATGAGCCGTTTTAGTGATTGGTTCATGTTTTGATTATGTGTTTTTGGTTTGTTAGCTTTTTGCTAGTGCGAGGACTTGTGAAGATGCTATCAGGTGAGTTTCATAGTCCCATGTTTAATATTGATTTTGACTTCAAGATGGGATGGAAGAGACACTGTGTTGAGTTATTTTCTAAATTGATGCTGTCAACGTGTTTGTGATTTGAGATGGACTTGTGTGTACATTATATGATTAACTGCTATGTGATTTTTGATTGTGTATGATTTGGATCGGGGGACACGTGCCGTCTCAGTTCTTGTGGTTTGACAAGGTAGTGGCCTTGTGGTTTGACAAGGTAGTGGCCTTGTGGTTTGACAAGGTAGTGGCCTTGTGGTTTGACAAGGTAGTGGCCTTGTGGTTTGACAAGGTTGTGGCCTTGGGATAGGTACATAGTGTGATCATCTATGGTACCATGTTGTTTGGCAAGGTAAGAGCCTTGGATTGGTTTGGTATGATTAATCTTGATTGATAGTTGTTAATGCATATTTGTAACACACTGTCCATATGTTCTTTTGTTGATGATTGTTATTCACAGCTTGTAACTGATTTAGCATTGGAGTCTAAACCTATGACTCTCACCAACTTTATGTTGACGTGTTTTAGTGTCTCTTTCAGGTGATACTATGGTTAAGCATGAGAACATAAGTGGCTAGGATTGGAGAAGCTTAGGAATGCATATAGAAGGAGAATCCCCGTTTCCTTCTTAGTTTTATTTGATTGTTCATTTTAATAAGTGATACTGTGGCACACATATGATTGTTTTGGTATGTTATTTGTTGTCTTGGGTAAGAAGTAGGACTGTTACTTACTTACCTAGACCCCTTGAATTTGTTGAGATATTGTCATGACCTTCGTGTCACCATTTTTACAACATTTCTTATTTCATATAGTTATCTCTATAGACACGCCATGTTGTGATGATATCCATACGTCGCGCCCCATGTTCCGCCATGGTGGGGTGTGACAGCGGTCAAAGGCCAAATCTTGGCAGATTTCTTAATAGAAACGTCAGATGAGGACGGACCGATCGTACAACGAGAGGAAACTCCAGCAAAACCATGGGTCTTATTTACTGACAGATCCTCGTGCACGGGCGGGTCAGGAGCTGGCCTCATCCTTTCGAATCCGGAAGGAATGGAGTATACCTACACCCTGCGTTTTGAATTCACAGGCACTAATAATGAAGCAGAATATGAAGCATTGATTGCGGGTTTAAAAATCGCTGCTAGAATGGGAATCCGCAACATCGAGGCATACGTGGACTCACAGCTTGTCGCGAACCACATTCTAGGAGGTTACATAGCCAAGGAGGATAACATGGTTCGATACATGGAGAAAGTCAAGTCACTCATAGCTACTTTCAGCAAGTTTTCTATCAAGCAGGTACCAAGAGGGGAAAACAAGAAGGCAGAAGCTCTCAGCAAAATTGCCTCTACAAGTTTCGCCCACTTATCTAAGCAAGTCTTGGTAGAAATACTAAAGGAAAAGTCTATAACAGAAGGGGAAATCGCAGCTATAGTTGAGGAAGATGGGCCTACATGGATGACCTCGATCATCAGCTATTTAACGGATGAAACCCTTCCAGATGATGAAAAGGCGGCACGACGTATCAGAAGGAAGTCGCAGCACTTCGAGCTTCGAGAAGGTGTTTTGTACAAGCGGTCCTTATTACAGCCGTGGTTGCGGTGTGTTGGGCCGCGACAGGCTGCCTATGTAATCAGTGAGATATATGAAGGGTCATGCGGCATGCACGCAGGACCCTGATCCGTAGTAGCACAAGCTTTACGTACAGGATATTATTGGCCTACTATGCATAGGGATGCACGCGACATGATTCGTAAGTGCAGTGATTGCCAAGTGCACTGGCCGGTACCACGACATCTGCAGCAAGAACTGACACCCATCACATCCCCATGGCCATTCTATAAATAGGGGATTGACATTGCAGGGCCTTTTCCGGTTGCTGCAGGGGGAGTTAAGTTCTTGATTGTGGCAATGGACTACTTTACACGCTGGATAGAGGCTAAAGCGGTCAAATCCATTACATGCAAGCAAGTTAAAAAATTTGTTTGGGAAAATATTGTGTGCCGCTTTGGCTTACCAGGAGAAATCATCTTGGATAACGGGAAATAGTTTACGGACAATCCATTCAAGGATTGGTACGCGACATTGAACATCACGAGGCGCTACGCATCCGTTAAGCACCCACACACTAATTGTCTTGTGGAGCGGGTAAACAGAAGCTTAGGCGAAGGCATCAAGGCACGCTTCGACGAGTGAAGTGCCAAATGGGTAGACGAGTTGCGCATGTTCTATGGTCGCATAGGACTATGATCAAAACAGCCAATAGGGACACTCCATTCGCGCTGGCCTACGGGACCGAGGCTGTTATACTAGCAAAAATTGGGATGCCAACCATCCGCACGGCGGAGGTTAATGTCGTCACGAACGATGAGCAACTCTGGATTAATCTGGATTTGCTGGAGGAGAAAAGAGAAATAGCAACCATCAATGAGGCCAAGTCCAAGGCACGGATGAAGGCTTATTACGATGCCAAGGTTAAAGGTATTTCCTTTCGACCGGGGATTTTGTTTATCGTGCAAACGAGGCATGTCACGCGGAGAATACAGGAAAGCTGGGGCCCTAGTGGGAAGGGCCGTATGAGGTTACGGAAGCCTTAGGACGGGGCGCGTACAAGTTGCGTGACATGGATGGTCGTGAATTGGAACGCACATGGAATATCTGCAATCTTAAAAAATGCTATCTTTGAAAGGCTACGACTTCCGCATGGACACTTCGCTACATAGTTGACTTCCATGAAGATCCATGTATTCTCTTTTGTTTTGTTGCTTTCTAGGATCTATTTGTTTTAGGATTTTCCATTCTTGTCAAAAAACAAAAATCGTAAACGTTCAAATAAAATGTCGTGGTGCCTAGCTAGCTCCACGGCTCGTTCTTGTGCAAATTATTGTCTTATAGATTTAGTTATTATTTCTGTTATGTGTTATCTCTTATTCATATGCATTCATTCAAAACCGTACATGTACTATTCGCCTCCAGGCGGGGTAAGAGGATTAAGTGAACCTAATAATTCAACTTTTCATATAAGAGGGATGCAACCCTAGTGACGCGGATCGTGTATCCTTACTAGACACCTTATTTACAAGACGTTGTAATAAGTTTCCATATGTCGCACTTACATAGTGCTTTGCATGGTAAAGACGCACGCCGCACGTCTAGTAAAGCATAGACTTGGTTTTATTCTAGGTATGACATTACATGTCATGCAGCACATGTATTTAATATCTAAAGGAATATAAGCAAGTTTCCAACTATCAAAATTCCGTGACTACCACGGACTCATAAATACTATTCTAAATGTTAAAATAATGTTACAAATGATAAACTATCGTGGACATCCACGGACGAATGTTTTGTTACAAACCAAATTATTCAGAAATTGCATCAAATAAGGGAACGCCTTACATGGGAGGGAGGAACTTACCTATCTCCCGCTGCTCTTCGGCTAATCGAGGCAATACATCATCATGCTTTTTTCTGTCCAAAGCCCGATCCGCATTCACCTCCAACACTTCACTTAATAGTTGTTCACCAACTATGATCCTGGTGACGTCTTCATAGACGGGAAGAGTGAGTTGGCTGGGGGAGGGAGTGAAGTGAGTCCGGGAGTGTCCCTCGTCCTACGAGAAGGCACCAAGGCTTAGCTTCTCCATGATCTCCTTATTGGACGCATCTTTTGTAGCCTCAAGCTCAGCCAAGAAGGGATAATCAAGATCTCGCATAGCAGCCATAGAGGCGGTCATCTTCTATGCAGCTCTAGTGTTAAAATAAGCATGTTAACTAATATTAATTAGTTAATGATTTGGCGCCTTAACACCCATTTAAAAACCAAATCAGATCAAAAAATATGTTCTTCATGTTCTTAATCCTTTTTGGGTATTTCTTAATCACTTGAAATTAAGCCTTATAACAATCCATAATTATGATTAAGGTCATCTTAATCATAACCCAACTCACTTTAACCCTGCCATATCACCCTTAAGTTCACATGATACTCACCTTGTACACGTTTTTGGGGAAACTGCCAAAACATGCCAAAGGATCAACGAATTACATCCAAGCTTACAACTTATGCTTAATATGAGCCATTGATCAAATTCCAACAACTATACACTCCATAAACGTCCAAGGAAACATCACATGAGTCCAAGAAATTCAAATTCGACAAGGGCATTTTGGGACTTCTACACATTAGGGTTTATAGTTTTTCCAACTTTTGTAGAATCATTGTAGCCTATATAAAGGCATAGGGCTACAACATTTACATCTGCTCTTGGTTTTCCATTGTTCACATTTCTGTAAATCCTTTTTCAATCTTAATCAAAACGTGTTTGAAGTGTTGAAGAAATCCAAGTGCCAACCCTATTCTATGCTTGTTTATGTTTCATGTTTATGATTTTGAAGTATGAAAACCTTTTTTTAAACCTTGTGCAAGAAATTGCCAAGATTTCAAAAATCTGATATTTTGCTAAGTTCTTTAGTACATCCTTGGAATTTTTGGATTGCAAGTGATTATAGCACCCTGATAAGAAGATAATCAAGGTGTTGTAAGCTTGTGGTTTGGGGATAATCAAGGAGTGGGTACAAAGGTTGCATTAATCAAATTTATTTTTCAATTTTCAGTTTTTAATATTACTTGTTCTAACCTTTTTACTCTTAGCAGCTTTGTGGAAGCTTGTGCCTTGTTAAGCTAGGTACATATGCTCAAAAATTTGTGAGTGTGGATGTACATTCATATGGTTTGAGCCTTCTTACCCAAACTCTGATAAAAGTACTTGATTTATGTGATTTTGTGTTCTGATGTTATAATTGATGTTCTTATGGCTTAAATCTGCTTGATATTGCATGATATTGATGTTATGATGCTAGATTAGCCTTGGGTAAAACTAAATCACACATTTGCTTTGTTAAAATTGGATTTAAAAAGTGAAAAGGGTTTTTGGGTTTACTGATTTAAGCTTGAAAATTGGATTTGAGTTATTGTTAAGTGTTGTTTTGTGTTGGTATCTGATAAATACTTGGTTGTGTGCTATTATCTTCAAGTTTTTGGCTTTTGAACATCATATTCTTGATTGTGCTATAACTTGTTGAAATCTGCTTGTTTTGACCTAAGATCTTAGAAACACATAGATTGTATGCATGCTTAGGGCTAACAAGTGATTAAACAAAGTTTATATAACCTGTTAAGAAGATTTGAGGGTTTTAAATTGGATTTGTGGTCAAGTACATCAGCAAAGTTTGAAATCTGCTTGTTCTTTGTTCATCAGTAACATTTATTGGCTTGAATCTTGTTTTAAACCTTGATTCATTGCATGAAACCAGTTAATTTATGTTCATTTGAATTAATATAAGCTGTTGTGTGCATTTGGTTCAATTTGGTTGGCTTATTCTTGCTAAAACTGCTTATGTGTGTGAAAACTGCTTAAGTTCATGTCTGTGTCATATCTAATGATGTTTTGATTAAACTGTACTAATTGGCTGTAAGGATTTGGGTTTTTGTGATTGCTATTGACTCCTTATAACCCACTGGTTATAGGGTGCCGTTTTGTGGCTTGAATCTAACAAAAATCCATATAAGACAAAAAGTCAAAATAGTCAAGCAGTGGGAACTCCTTTCCCCTTTTGCTAGCCACTGCTAGTGTTATTTGATCATTAGCTTATTCATAAGCTATTCTAGCTTATTTGGACTTGCAACAACTTAGTTTTTGTAATCAATCTTCCTCATTTGACCTATTGAACTAATCTAGAGCTTTTTAGGGTTTGACTTTTAGGTTTGACTAGAAAACCAAACAAGTTGACTTTTACATTAAGTGCTTATTGCTTTTCAGCTTATTCATTGTGCTTATTTGAAATCTTTTTTATTATTAAGCTTAGTTTTGTCATTTAAAACCTTTTGCAAGTTGAATCAGCACTTGAGGTAGCCTAGAACTCAAAACGACTATTTTGTCTTTTTCTATAGAGAGCTTTTGCTTATTTCAGGCTTATTTCTTGGGCTTTTTCAAAATTTCTTTTCACAGATCTCTTAATTATCCCAAAAGAAGCTTGTGTGTCAAATTAGAGCTTATGTCATTAACTTATGGATTAATGGGCCAAAAAGCCCATTAAGAATAAGATGTGATAAGCTCATTTTCAGCTTTTGGGCCTTTAGAGTTTTGTTCTTAAAATTGAATTTTGAGTCAAGAAGGTAATTTTGGGCTTATTTGGACAACTTTTTGCTTATTGGGCCAAAAAGCCCAATATAGTGGACTGTTTTTCATTTTGGCCCATTGAAGGCCCATTAAGGGTATTTTGGTAATTTCAAGTTCATTTATGTGTTTATTAGGTTAAAATAAATTAATTCGCAACTTTTTATAATTTTTATAAATTTTGGATTTTTATTTTAATTTTATTATTAAAAATTAAATTTTAGATTTTTGCAAGTTTTTCATTTTTCCTAGTTCAAATACATTAAGTTAGGAATTTTATAACTTTTAGATTAATTTTAGTGTCATTTGAATAATTTTTTGAATTATTTTAAGATTATATAGTTTTTAATCATTTTTAAAAAGTTTTAATTAAGTTTAAAATTTTCAAAAATAGTTTTTAATTTAGTTAAGTCATTTTAAAGGTTTACAAAGTGAAAAATCTAATTTTGGGCTTTTTATTAATTAATTTATTTTTTGGGATTTAATTAGCATTAAAAAATTAATATTTAATTAAATAAAAGGTTTGAGTGATTATTTTTTGTAAACTCTAATCTCATTTTTAGGATTTATTGCAATTTTCTAGGAATTTTTAGGTTAATTTTTAAATTTGCCATATTCTATGGTTTTACGTGCACGACTTTTTGTCTTAGTTTAATTCATAATCGTAACCGTCATCCTTTCTCTTTTTCTTTCTTGATAATTATAATCACAAAATTAATCATTTCTTTACACAACACACTTGCCTCCTTGAGAACGATCCCCACTTTGGGTCATTTGTTCACGGTTTTCCTAAACCGTCGTACTTACCCAAATTACGCTCTTTTTCCTAAAAGACGTAAAAACTCAACTATCAATGATTATCTACATTATTCACAGGTTCAACAATATGCACATCATCACATGTATTCACATAAGATGTAATCTCAATAGCACATTTAATAGTAACAACTTGCATCACATCGAGAGACACTACATGTTCCAAAAATCGGTCATATTCGGACAAAATCTTTTCTTTCTCAATTAAATGTTGCTTATAACCTTACTTATTGCAAATATATTTATAAACAAGCGATGAGAGAAAAATCTCATAATTAACTCACATAAATTCTTGAAAGAATACGAAACTTATAATGGACTCTATCATCTCTCGTTCTCCCCAATTCAAAATCTCAAGGAATGAGACTCGTGGATGCTTAGCCTATTAAATCAAAGTTTTAGGTTTTCAAGTCATCTATAGGTTCTTGCAACTTCTTAGACTTTTTCAAGTTTAGAATTCGCATTTTAAAGTTCCCTTGATAAACGACTTTCTAGGATCAATTATAAGAACTTGTGAAATGTTCTTGTTCTTAACCCGTAAGAGTTAAGACTCTCGCGTTTTAAAGTTCCCTATATAAAAGCCTAACAAAACTCGATTTAAACACGTTAAGGATACTAGCTAGAGCAAACTCAAATAAGTAAACTCGGGTTGAGTCAAAAGATTCATGACGGACCTAATATATCAAAGATATCTAAACTTATCAAAACCATTTTATTAAAATTTATTTTAGAAATGAAAGAAAATAAAGATAACAAAGGAAAATACAACTAGGCCAAAATAGATCAAAAATTTTGAAAAATGTCGAAAAATCAATTTTTCCGGTTAAAATGAGGACAAATTCTTGGAAAAGCGCATTTAACTTCAATAGAAGTCCCCCCTACACTTAAGATAAACATTGTCCTCAATGTTTAAGCATGTGGGAGTAAACTCCCCTACACTTAGGACATAGTGCACGTTGTTTAAATCTTGCTAAGGAAGAGACAACTAAAGTGATTCCTATTTTAATATTGAACAATATAAAATAGTGAATCAAAAGAGTTTAGGATAAAACTGGGAAGACGGGTACACGGAATCACGGGTCGTCAAAAATCATCAAGAATATATCTTTGAAAGCTCGAATCCCTGCACATCATAAGAAAGAAAACAACAAACACATACTGGCGTCTCCCCCTACACTTATTATAAAAACGGAATAAAAGGATAGATCATCGGGTTGCCTCCCGATAAGCGCTTGTTTTTGTTCACCGAGTCGTGATCCTAACTCGACCTTGATTACAGTGGTAAGAACCTTGAAGAACATTGATGGTTGATTATTTCACACTCGTTTAGGAAAACGAGGCAAAAGCGGTAAGTATTAAGTGTTCGTTTAGGAAAACGAAAGCACTTATGACCCTTTGTGTGGGATCGTTCTCAATGAGGCTTGGTGTGTGTGTTAAGAAATGATTAATTTGTGATTATATTGATGAGAAAATAGAAAGAAAAAGGCGGATTACTTTAAAAATTATCCTACGAAGTAAAAAACGTAAAATCGTAAAATTCGACGAAAAATGGAAGTGTCCTAAAAATTACCAAAAAAATTACCTAAAATCAAGAAAAATGTAATTAAGACAAAAATGCAAACAAAAATTTCCAAAACTTTTTAAATAATTTTATATTAATTTTTAAAGTCTAATTAAAAACCAAAAATTAAATAAAATAAAAAATAAGTCAAATTGAAAATTTTTTCTTTTGTAAACCTCTAAAATACTAATTAAAACTTAAAAATGATTTTTCCAAAATTTTAAAATACTTTTTTCTATTTTTAATTACTTTCTAAAATTAAAACTAAAAATAATCATAAAAAATTAATTAATGACGTGAAAAATAAATTTTTTATACTAAAAAGTCTTAAACTAAGTCTAGAATGCAGGAAAAATGAAAAACAGTAACAAACCTTAATAAATAAGCTGAAATCAGCTTATTTATAAGCTAATTGATTAAATAAGCCAAAAGTAAAAACACCTTAAGTAATAGACAATGCAAATGTTTACTAATCAAAGACCCTGGGCAGATGGTAAACGCGTTTGTGTGTGAGAGGAGTGGCGCGAGTTCGAGTCCTGGCCACGTCCTTTTTGATAGAACTTTTTTTTATATTTTCTTTTTGCAAAACTTGTTCCTGGTAATTAACTAACCACAAAAACCAAATCAAGACTGAAAAAGAACCAAATTTAAGCCCTAAACGAATGAAAACGTGCCCAGATAGAAAAATAAAACAATAATGAATTATGAACAAAAACTTTGTTGTCCGATATCAGATGAGACTAAAAAACTATAAATAATGGTCGTTCTCGGATGACTCAGGAAAGTCACTGGGTGGTTTTGAGCCTGATTTTGGCTTGTTCTTGGTGATTACTTAGATGTTTTTGGCAAGTAGGGCACCCCCACACTCATGGAAGTGTGTGTGGAAACCTTGGTTTCCGGATCTTTTAAGCTACTAGGAATGATCATTGTTCATATGATTAACAAATCAAAGCGGAATTAGAACAACAACCATTAACAAGGTGTTTAGGCACGAAACATAAATTAAAACACAATTGGATTGCTAATTATATTAATAATCAACAATCACTATACGTGTATACATTGAATCCCACGTCTAGTCGACACACACTTTAGGTTTACATTGTGAATGAATTGAATGAATAAAACCTATGACCCTTGGTTCCTTTTATAGTATAAGGATTAGGGTTTACAAGAGATAAGGATGAATAAACAAGTAAATCTTCTATTTAAATAAACTTATGCAGAATATCTTTTGCATGTTTATCTAAATAGAAGCTTCCATAAGCTTCTTTTGTCTACGTTTTGTCAATGCTTGAATTGCATGTGACAATGCTTGAATTGCTCTTGACAATGCTTGATTTCATCAACGCCTAAATAACTCTTGTCAACGCCTGGAATGCTCTTGTCAACGCCTAGACAAATACTTCACGTTTTCTTCATTTTTGAGATTCTGCCACATCAACTTTTTGACCCAACAATCTTCCCCTAGTTGATAGTGGCAAAACTTCTATGTGTATCTCTTGTAAGTTATACATGATCTTCAAATTGCTTCCCCTCAAGTGTAGCACGTATTTCTTCCCCTTTTTGTCACATCAACAAGAAACTAAACAATGTATGCAATGTTGAAGATTCTCCAGAAGTAGGCTCTATGTAATGATCTTGAAGAACAATTAATATACTATTTTTGATGTAGAAGTAGAATAACCCAACCTTGTGTTCCATGTCTTGTACTATCCATGTGACTAAGAACTTATACTAGGCAATGTATAAGCAGACCTCAATCCCTTGTCAATATTCTCATCCTTTGTGAGACACTGAGCACGATAATGTAACTCCTTCAAGTGTTATGACAAGTCTTCATCACCAACCATGTAAAGCACGAACAAGTTATCTTTAAAGTGTGAGTGTCACAGGAAACACCACGACTTTAAGATATGATAAAATACAAACTCGCGAAAATCTTCTTCAATCATCAAACTTACCATAAGAATTCTTCCCCTTAAGCTAACACCTCTTCATGACGATTTTAATGGAATAACATCTTCATACCATATGTAAAAGTGTTGTCTGGATAACTCTTTTGCAAGGCTATCCCGATTACATAGTTTAAAATATCCATCAAATTCTCACGAATAGTTGCTAACTCGCTTTAAGATCATTAATTCCTTTCAAAAACATCCGAGCCATAAATATCACCATGATATTCTATATTAAAACGGAGATTCCATGTACCTTTGTGTGTATTTTCCTCCTTTTTGTATGCTTAAAACGTACTAGTTTTCTCAACAGCAGCAAACCTTTTGTTGTCCAAGATCCTTCTCTATCCAATATATCTGGAATGTGTATTGTCACATATCGGACAATACCTATCAGCGTTAGAAAAACCATATCTCGGACGACACTGTCAACGCTGTCAGCATTGACTTATTCTGTCAGCGTCAAATTACTATCTGTCAGCGTCTGGATTACAAACGTCAGCGCCAACCATAAACCTTGTCAGCGTCCATTCTTATCAACGTCAAAACATACTCTATCAACGTTGAAACAAATGAATTTGTTTTCATGTTCTAAGTCCTTGCATGTCCCACGAATAATCCATATGACGTATAATCCCCATAATGAATGTTTCCAAGCCGTAACATTTGACCAAACTTAGACCAATCACATTCATCACACTGTGTGAACACACGATACATATCTTCCTTTAAATCGTATGAACGTATTCTTTTCCTCCAATCAGAATCGAGCAGCACAAACCTAGCTTTAACCTAATGTAATTTTATCATGGAGTAGCATATAGAGGATTCGAATATCCACCAATCATGGAGTCTTTACCGTGTGAATGCTAATCGATCAACGTTACATACTTGTGAAAAACTTTACATGAATAACAAGTTTTCTTGCTTTTATACGCTGCGTATATTCCTTCTGTTATCAGCCAATCATGTTCTTAGAACCATGTGAACATACATCTTTTTCTCACAGCGAACAACCATAAACGAGCAAACCAGATGACCATTAAAACTGCTGCTATGTTTTTAACTAAGACGAATCTAGGGTTTTGAAAGTTAAACATCGAAACCCTAACTTAGGGTTTGTAGATTAACCATAGATCCTGAATTAACAGCCACCAATCTCATAAAATTCTGCTTTTCTATGTCTATCTAGGGTTTGAGAAACCCTAGGTCATGATTTTATGTGAAAGCAAAAATTAAATACCTCATTAAACAGTGAACTTCGATGCTGAATATCTTGACAATGAAAGATCCAATCGAAGATCGCTTCGGTGAGATTCAAGACACAAGTGCCAAGAATCCACAGTTCAAAAATCACGAAGATCCAACGGTTAACGAAGGAGAGATCGTGTTTTGAACATGGCTGTCCACAGAAAACTGCATTCACTCACTGCTGACTTTGACGCTTAATAACTTTTGCCTGGGGATAAAACTCGACAATCCCTCCGGTGGATGTTTAGATCTATGTATGAAGAACACACATATAAAATTTCGTGACGATCCAACGGTTCAATCAAAAGTTATGACCTTCTGAATACTGCTGCGCACACAAAAACGTCCAGAAAAACCCTAGACGGATTTTTCTTTTCTTCTCGAAACACGAACACCTTGTTGGTCCTAGCATCACGAGCCACGAGGCTCTGATACCAATTGTGGAAACCTTGGTTTCCGGATCTTTTAAGCTACTAGGAATGATCATTGTTCATATGATTAACAAATCAAAGCGGAATTAGAACAACAACCATTAACAAGGTGTTTAGGCACGAAACATGAATTAAAACACAATTGGATTGCTAATTATATTAATAATCAACAATCACTAGACGTGTATACATTGAATCCCACGTCTAGTAGACACACACTTTAGGTTTACATTGTGAATGAATTGAATGAATAAAACCTATGACCCTTGGTTCCTTTTATAGTATAAGGATTAGGGTTTACAAGAGATAAGGATGAATAAACAAGTAAATCTTCTATTTAAATAAACTTATGCAGAATATCTTTTGCATGTTTATCTAAATAGAAGCTTCCATAAGCTTCTTTTGTCTACGTTTTGTCAATGCTTGAATTGCATGTGACAATGCTTGAATTGCTCTTGACAATGCTTGATTCCATCAACGCCTAAATAACTCTTGTCAACGCCTGGAATGCTCTTGTCAACGCCTAGACAGATACTTCACGTTTTCTTCATTTTTGAGTTTCTGCCACATCAACTTTTTGACCCAACAGTGTGGGGAGTCAATAAAAACACAAAAATAATCAAGCCAAACACTCAAATCACAAACACCAAGCAAATTAAAGTTTCTGAAATGAACAAGCAGGTCTGGGGGTTATGTTGCTGAACTAGTTGGTCACCAAGTGAGTTTTGGGCAAGCACAACTATCAAACAGGCATACCAAATTACAAGTCACCAACTCACAATCCTAGATACCACCTAGTCCTAATAGATGACAAGAATTGGTATTCAAATTCATGAAATTAAAACAGATAAAAGGGGTTTACTGGTTTTGACTATTTATACACAATTTATCAAACAAATCCTTCTTGTTATACTACCATACTGAAAACATAGCACCAATTCATCCTACCTTTACCCATCTAAGTTTGTTTAGACTGATTATATGCCAAAATCTTTCACCAATTTGACCTAGTATTCAGATCCAAACACCTCTTAATAAATGGAAACTAAAATTTAACTAGCCAAATCTTATCAAACTGCACGAACAATGATTAACAATTACACTAACATGCATATAAGACACAAATGAGCATAAACAAATAGATAAAACCAACAGATAGACAGGTAAAACACACAATCATATAATTCACATAAAATTCACAAAAAACTCATAATAGGGTTCAAGCCGATTTCACCTTGGCTGATGCCTTCTATTTGGGAGTTTTGGGGCTTATGAGAGCTTATAGACGTGTAGAGAAGCTTGTTGATGGAATCCAAAGTAGGACCAAAAGCTTTAAATGTCTTCAATACAAAATGAAATGAGAATTAAGGGAGGGCTTGTTTTGTTCCTACACAAACACCACAAGACCAATGAAATAAACTTCAAGTCTAAATGAGCTTATTACCAAGAAGCTTTCCAGGCTTATTAGCATAAGCTCACTCAAACAGTAAGAGTAAGAACAAGTAAATGGGAACAAACAAACAAGAAAATTACCACCTCACAATCTTTTTACCCAAGATCTATACCCACTGAATCTTGATATCTGTTTGATATCAGGGTTTTATGGTCATATAAGAGCCTAAATAAGCAGCTTATGTGGCCTATAAATTTTCTTGATTAACTGAAAAAGTATTTCAAACTTAAAACAGGTTTGAAGGAAAACGTTTACAGAAACTTAAAGATTGCTTTTTGAAAACTCATTCAAAGAAAACTTAAACATGAAAAGTAAATGGGGACTCATTCTTTCTCATCATCAAACTCAACACCATTTCATTCCTCATATAAAACTGGATTTACATGGCTTGTGAAAAAGGAGAAAAAACAAGAACAACTAAAATGTGTAAATCCTATGCCTTTATATAGGAGGCGTACAAAGGTCCTAAAAACATGAAACCCTAATGATATAAGTTTCCCAGATTGCCCTTGTTGATTCTAGAAGATGCCAACAAGATGCTTGATTTTGAATTGCGTCAAAGGTGGCATGTGATCTTTCTTGGACTGATGTGGGGATGCCAGAGGTACCAAAACGTTTTGGAACATTGGATGTCACGTAAGGAACAAGAACAACCCTTTTGGCCGTTGATGAGTTTGTTCCTGTTTGTTTTCGTGTGTAGGGGAGGGTCAGGGGTGTCACATGAGTAAGTGTGAGAGGTTTTTAGTTTGTGGGTTTTGATTAGGTTTAGGTGAATTAACCATCTGGAGTTAATTAGTTAAAACCCCTTTGTTTTGGCTGAGTATGGATTTAGGGTTTATGGAATGGGATTAGGGGTAATTTGGGAGTGGTGGGTAAACAGTGGGTGTTTCCCACGTATTTTAATTATTTTAAAACTGGTTTAAAATTAAAACAGGTTTAATAATAATTAGGGTGACGTGGTGTTGGTGATGTGGAGGGGAGGGGAAGTGTGATTGGTTGATGGATGGTAGTGGGACAGGTGGCGTGAGCTGAGTGGTGGGTTTTATTTTCTTGTCTGGACGCATTTGGTCCTCAAGTTTCCATAAACTTTTCACTTTGATTAAAAACTGCTAAAACAGCTCCTCCTTTGTATTTGAAGTTTATAAACTCCTATTTTGGCCACAAAAGTTTTAGCAAAACTATTCCAAGGGTATTTTATGCATATTTTGCATTCTTCAAGGACCAATCTTGCACAATCTGGTTATTTTAGGGATCCTTTAGTAAGTGTTGAGTTTTAAAAGGGTTTAAAATGACAATTCTTAAAAAGTAGAGGGACCAATCTTGTCAATTCTTCAAAGTGGAGGGTCCTTTTTGCAATTTGACAAACTTTAAGGACTAAAATTGTAATTATGATTATACAAGGGTTTAATGTGTCAATTCTTCAATATTGGAGGACCATTCTTGTAAATTCTTCAAATCTTCAAGGGTTATTCTTTGGAAAATCAACACTAGGGCTTGATTCATTGTGCGGCTTCGTTTCCCGTGTTCGTTTTTGCTTATTTCTTGTGATCTTTTGTCATTTCCTCAATATCCATAACTAAAATACACAAGTAACAAACACAAGCATATATTTGGCATTTTTGACGATATTTAATGCATTTAAAGCCCGTTTTGGACGATGAGACTATGTATAAAAGCAGTCTCATCACTCCCCCATATTAAACCATTGTCGTGCCCTCACACAATGCTAGAATAAAGTATCGTAGCACCTCCAAAAATTATTTTTATTCACTTTTATTGAGTCATAAACTAGCTACACTACTACTATTGCTACTACTACTTGCGTTTTAGACATAATGTATGATTTTCATCGCAAAATGGGACGTTTAGATTCATAGAACAAGAACACGTGAATGCTTCGTTAGAAATAATTTCATCGTCCTCGATTTTTACCCCAATTCCATGTTAAGCGTGCAACGAGATCATTGTCATTATAAGTTAGTAATGCTAACACTACTCATATGCCCTAATCACGTACTTATCCTCCCATTTTCCTAAGTTGTATCTCTTATATTTTATTTTGTCATGAATGTTTCACGAGGATACATTTTTGACTTATGCGATGATAGAGATTGAGGTCTAAAAATAGAGTCCTAACGGTGTAACCAAGACCATCAAATTAATAACCCCTAATAATAGACAACGATGTCAAAAAATTAAGTCAACAAGAAGGATCGATAAACATGGTTTTATAACAGCTTTGAACATGAGACTTATTACCAAGACTTTTATACGCCCCATAACGGAAGGGCCTTATTATCATAGGTTTACCTCCATCTTTTATTCAACTTCGCCATGAAGCTTTTATTATGACTTCGGTCTTCCCTTGCCTTTTATTATCCTCCTCATCGGTGGTTTTATTATGGCCATAGACGTATATCCTCACGCTAAGGTGAATTTTGGATCTTTAAAGCTTCAAAGATTAAGGCATGATTCACTTTCAATTTAGCATAGATTTTTCGGCCTTATGAGCTTCAAATTGTTTGCTTGATTTAGGTGAGCACTTGAAATGTTAGGGTGATGCTTTTGATTATTCGGGTTGCCAATACTTCAAAACCGTGACGTTGGCGATTGATAGGTGTGAAAAAACCCATCCTTTTTACCACTTAATTACAATAATAACCGAGCCAAAACGTGTATTTTATGTCTTTTATGTCGGAATTATGCGTGGTTTGTGTTTTTGTTGTGATTTAGGTCGAAATTGTGAAAAGTGGAGAAAACACGGCATTCACGGGCTTTTACTGAAGAAAAAGATGAAAGATGAAGTCAAGATGTCAAGAGTATGAAAAGAACGGAAGTCCAAGACCAATTCTGAAGATTTATCGAAGAAAAAGTCAAAAGACGGAAGTATACTTAAAGCCGAAGAACTCGAGTCTTATTTATTGAAGAATTAAAAGACGAGTTCGAATAAATCCCAAAACAAAGTCCAAGTATTAAGAAGATTTAAGAAGATTAAAGAAGCTTAAGGACTTGATCATGCAATTAAGAAGAAAGGAAGGAGGGGATGAAGCTTCCTCTAAACACCTTCCTAATCTCCTATAAATACCTCTCATTTTCATTTCATTAGTTTTGTTGGCTAGAGTGACACTAGTTCTTCCACCTTTACTTTTATGCACATTTAATTACCTTGCACCTTTAATTACCTTGTCTTGCACTTTAATTTTCAAGTAAGTTAATTTTATCTTTATTGCACCTTTACTTTTCTTGTTAAATCTCTCATTCTACCTTTCTTTCTTGCTTGATCTTTATGTTTACATGCTTATTTTCTTGCTTATTTGATTAAAGATTGTGTTTTTATGCTTTTGATTGTTTTAGATCATTGATTCTTATAGCTTATTTGTGTTATTTTTAAGTTTTACAAAGTTTTTATAAAAGTTATTTTCGTATAAAAGTTTGTTTTTCGTAAACCTTTTTCTTTTCGTGTTATAAAAGTCTTTAAATTTCAGTTGAGTAGCTTTTTCTTATACGGTTTTCCTTAGGATTTTCGTCTTGTGCTTATTACAGTTATAGCTTATTTTTCTAGCTTATTTTGTGCGTTATCTACTGTATTCCGATCTGACAAATCGGAAAAGGGTTATACATTCCGACCAGCACTCCATTGCTTGGTCGGAAAAGGGTTTGTGTATTCCGATTGGGGGGTTAGTGGTATTCCGATCAGGTAAGTGGTGACAACATTCCGATCAGTATCCCACTCTTCATTCCGATCAAAGGTAAGTTATTCCGATCAGTGTTGGGTTTACAACATTCCGATCTGGGTGTCTTGAGGTATTCCGATCTGAGTGATGACAACATTCCGATTGTAGTTCCGATCAGCATTCCGACCAAGGTTTGTCCCATATTCCGATCAGAGGTAAGTCCTTATTCCGATCTGGGTTGTTTGGTTATTCGATCAGAGAAAAGGTGACATATTCCGATCTGGAGTTTTCAATCAACATTCCGATTGGGAGGATTTCGTACATTCCGATGGTAAGCCTGATCGGAATATATTCCGATTAGGGTTTGTTTTTATATTTTGTCTTGTTTAATTTTGTCTTGTTTTTATATTTTAATTCTCGTTACGCTTTTATTTATATTTAAGTCTTTGTGCATTTTAATTTTAAAACAACCAAAAATATTTGTTTTACCAAAATCAACTGAGTCGTACTTTAAGCCGGAAATCAATTCGTTAAGATATCGAGAACAAGAACTTTAATTTTTATACGGGGTGTCAAAAGGCTTGTATTAAATGGCGCCGCTGCCGGCTCTTTTCGTAAAGATTAACGGTTTTCTGTGAGAGACGCGTTGCTTTTTGGGATCCGTTCACTTGTGAGCGTTATTTTTCTTGCATAAAAATTTCAAAAAACCATAAAAATTAAAAATTGATAAAAATCCATAAAAATTAAAAATTTCAAAAATCCAAAAATATTTTATATTTCTTGTGTATATATATTGTTTTTGTGTTTGGTTTCTTTTTCTTTTGTATTTTCAGGTGTATGCGTACTAGATCTTCTAATTATCAAGAGCCCGAGACTCGAGAAGATTTACGTATGTCAGGTGTTAACAACAACAATAATCCACCGCACCTCAATTATAACAACAATGTTCTTCCACAGCCCGATCTTCGGACAATGGAGGAACTTTGTCAACCTACCATGTTTGGACGAGGAGGACCGATTGCGCCGATACAAATCAACGCTCCTGAGTTTTCGTTGAAGCACCACATGATTCAGCAAGTGCAAACAAATCCTTTTAGAGGAATGCCTAATGATGATGCCAACAAACACCTCGACAAGTTCATTACAATCACCCAAAGCATGAAGTTGCCTGGTGCCACAATGGATGTTCTTCGCCTACAACTCTTTCCACATACTTTATCGCATCATGCCGAGAAATGGTTTGATCATCTTCCAAAGAATTCTATTCACACTTGGGATGACATGACTCAACGCTTTTTGTCGCGCTACTTTCCACCATCCATGGTCACGAGCCTTCGCAATCAAATCAGCGGTTTCATGCAAGAACCCGATGAATCTCTTTTTGATGCTTGGGAAAGATATAATGTCTTGATTGATCGTTGTCCAAACCACAACATGCTCCCTGTGACCTTAATTGATACTTTCTACAACAGATTGACTTTTTGAGATCGTGATACGATTAATGCAGCCGCCGGTGGCACATTCATGAAAAGGAGACCCGAGGAGTGTAGAGAGCTAATTGAGAACATGACTACTCACCACAAAAACTGGGATTCCTCTGCTTCTTCAAGGAACAACCCGAGAGTCAATGTTTCTTCTACCTCAACAAACCCTGATATGACCGAACTCACCCGCATGATGACTGAAATGAGCAAAAGTATCACGCTTCTCGCTTCAAACCAACAACAACAACAAGTTAAAGCGGTTGCTAATCCTTGTGAAACATGCGGCGGTCCTCACTCATACACCGATTTTCCTTCAACTCAAGGAAATCCGGAAAATGTGTATGCAGCTTATGGTAATTATTCACCGGAAAATTACCAAGCTCGACCTCAAGGGGATAGAAATTTGCTGAGTTACCGGTCCAACAATTACCTTTCACCCGGTTTTTCTCCTCAAAACCAAAACCCCGCCAACAACTACAATGGAAGCAACCAAATCCTACCAAGAGCTTCTAACCCTTATCACCCACCCGCCCAACAAGCCCCACCCATTAACCCCGATGTTGAAGCCATCACGAGAACCCAAGGTGAGCAAATCAAGAATCTACAGAGCCAAATTATAAATCTTAAAGGAGATATTACCAAGCAAGGAAATGAGATTAGATCCGAGCTTCGAGATAACATTCAATCCTCCTTCAGCAATCAAACAAATGATTTAAAGAATATGCTTGCTAGTTTCTTGCCCGCCGCTCAACCTTCTATTGCAAGTTCTCTACCTTCAAACACCGTCACCAATCCGTGAGCAATTGTGAGTGCTATTACTACTCGTAGTGGAATTACCATTGTCGATCCACCAATCCCACCCCCATCATCTACACCTCCTCCACCACCATTTATCCCTACTCCTCCTACACCTAGTATTAGTGCACCATTACCGTCTCCGCCTCGTCATGACGTTGTACCTAGGAAGGACCCTTCAACATCTCAACCTTTACCTACTACACCTGCACCTTCACCACCCAAACCCAATATCCCTTATCCCTCTCGTTTAGGCAAGACCAAAATGCTAACCAAGGATGACTCTGAAGTGTCGTGCTATGTGAAGATGATCTCTCAAATGAACTTCAACATTAGCTTTCTTGAAGCACTTGTCCACATGCCGAAATTTGTCAAAGCATTTAAGGAATTGCTTAACAAGAAGGAGAAGCTGATTGAGCTCGCCAACACACGCTTAAATGAAAACTGCTCTGCAGTTATTCTTAAAGAACTTCTGGAAAAGCTTGGAGATCCCGGTCGTTTTGTGTTGCCTTGCGTTTTCAACAAAACCGAAGAATTTACTGCCCTTGCTGATCTCGGGGCCAGAATTAATTTGATGCCTTTGAGTGTTTGGAAAACACTATCATTACCCTACCTCACTCCAACAAAGATGACTCTTGAACTTGCAAATCGTACTCTCGCTTACCCCGTTGGTATAGCCGAAGATGTGTTCATCAAAGTTGGCACATTTACTTTCCCGGTCGACTTTGTCGTTGTTGATTATGAAATGGACCCTCGTATTCCTTTAATACTTGGTCGGCCATTCTTGAGAACCGGACGAGCTTTAGTGGATGTTGCCGAAGGTGAGTTAATCTTAAGAGTCGGGAATGATGCACATGTTTTCAAAATGGGGAAGCTTACAAGCAAATCTTTTGGACGAGAATCAGTGAATATGATTAATGTGCTCGATGATTTTACCATCTACAACAATCCTCTATTTGACTCTTCCATTGATAATCCACTTTTTCAAGATGATGTGGATGATTCTCGGTCCAATTTAGAACCTTCTCCCATTTATGATTCTCCACCGATCTTTGATGCTTATGATGATGAGTCTAGCTCAGATTTGGATGATTATAATGACCTTACCTCCGAGTATCCCGAGCTGCCCACATATGATGATTTTGATGAGGCTGATACTCTTTCGAGTGATTCTTCACATGATGAAGATCCTCCGCCATCACTCGATCCTACTTTGGACGATTACTCATTTGAGGAAGATTTCTCTACGTTTCTCAACACTTACTTCCCTCATGAGAGTGATGCACCTCCTTTAGACTTTGAAGATTATCATCTTGATCCTACTTTGGATTTGAAGAACATTCTTTCTAAGGAGAAGAAACCGGTCGACACCAATATCCTCAGCACATATGATTTAACACCTCTTTGTCCCCCTTCTGAGGATGAGGTCGTGCTTCTTCGCGGATCTTCTTCCCATTCTGCTGAGCCTGAGTGCTATTTTCCCCTAAAGGAAAAGGTGTTCGACCCCGGTATTGATATTCTTAAGCCATCTCAGTATCCACCTGATGAAATAAAAGGAAATATCTTTGGAACTTATGGAAATCTGCTTGCACCACTTCACCCTTGCTTCCACCGTGCTCCATCGCTGCTTAAGGGAACCTTGCCTACTCTTCTTTGGCTTGCCTTGTTTGCCTTAATCTTGTGCTATTTGATGGACGAAAACTATGTCTTTGATCATGGTGGATATATTTCACGCCTCTTCCTATGATGATCAAGGTCGAGTTAGGCTCACGACTCGGTAATCAAAAATCAAGCACTTCTTGGGAGGCAACCCATGCATCTATCTTTTCGCTTTCTTTATCATAAGTGTAGGGGAGACCCGTTGGTTTGCTTTCTTCTCCTCCCTTCTTATAATCAGGGATTCGCGCTCAATGATCCACTCTTGATGATTCTTGACGACCCGTGATTCCGTGTTCCCTTCTTCTCGGTTCTATCCTAAACTCTTTTCGATTCACTATTTTATATTTTCTCAATATTAGTTGTCTCTTCCTTAGCGAGATATAAACAAAGTGCACAATGTCCTAAGTGTAGGGGAGTTTACTCCCACATGCTTAAACATTGAGGATAATGTTTATGATAAGTGTAGGGGGACTTCTATCGAAGTTAAGTGGCCTTTTCCTTGTAGTTGTCTTCATTTTAACCGGAAAATCAATTTTTCGACATTTTTCAAAAAATTTTGATCTATTTTGGCCTAATAGTTTTTCCCTTTGTATAGTTATTTTTCCTTCCTTGTTAGAATAAATCTTTAATAAAGTGGTTTTAATTTTCAAACGTTGTGAATTTTTGACTCAACCCGAGTTTACTTATCTAAGTTACTCTAGCTAGTATCCTTAACGTGTTTAAGTCAAGTTTTGCTAGGCTTTTATTTAGGGAGCTATAAAACGCGAAAGTCTTAACTCTCACGGGTTAAGAACAAGAACTTTTCGCAAGTTCCTATAATTGATCCTAGAGAGTCGTTTATCAAGGGAACTTTAAAATGCGATTTCTAAACTTGAAAAAGTCTAAGAATTTGCAAGATCCTATAGGCGACTCGAAAACCCAAAAATTTGATTTAATAGGCTAAGCATCCACGAGTCTCATTCCTTGAGATTTTCAACTGTGGAGAACGAGAGATGATAGAGCCAATTATAAGTTTGGTATTCTTTCGGGAATTTATGTGAGTTAATTATAAGCTTATTCTCCCATCGTCTGCTAATAAATTTATCTGCAATAAATAAGCTTATACGATTTGAAAAGTTACTTAGCTTCTAGCCCAAGATCGTTTAAAAGTTGCTCGGTATGGATTAGAGTTCATAGCCAAGGCATAACTTATTGAAGCGGGATGCGAAGATTGGCGAGTCCAAAAAGGTCCTAACAAGGCATGAGGGCTATATTTTATTGCTAAAGATCCAAAGTGATGTGAAGAATCATTTATCGAAAATCTATATGAAGGATCGAGACACACGACGAAAAGCAAAAACTCCCCAAAAGTCATGGAGAAGTGCATCCGAAAAGACCCTAGCAAGGTATGAGGATAAATAGATCCAAGTCATAAAAGGAGGCGGATCGTTGTATATCAAAGTCCAAAATAAAGATTGGAGAAAAATGAAGAAGTCGTGGTCCAAGTATGAATCTCTCAAAACTTCAAGTGAAGAAATTCCTATATGAAGAGAAGACCATAATTTCATGAACGTCTCTCAAGGTTTGAAGTATGAAGTCGCTGCCAAATATCGGTCCGAGAAAGGTCTCAAATCACGAAGCGAGGTATGATTAAATCGTTCACTTTATTTTCGGCCTAATAAACTATCGAAATAAGTCAAACAATGCATCCTCGTGATCATTCAAGACAGAAATAAAATATAAGAGATACACCTAGGAATAAGGGAGTCTAAGTGAATAATTGGCCCACATGAGTTCGTGATAGTTTGCTAACTTATAATAACAATGATCTCGTTTTTAAGCTTGGTTTGGAGAAAGCGAAAACTTGAGGATGATGATAATTCATGACATTTCCAAAACCCAAGGTATGCTTTTTGATTTCTTTATTTTGAATGTCTTTAATTTTCTATCTCTTTAATAAAGGCCAACGTAGATTGATTATGATGAAAAATGAAATCTTGCTTTGTAACTAATGCATTGCATGAGGACATTGCAATGGTCAAGTGTAGGGGATTTGATAGGTGTGAAAACACCCATCCTTTTTACCACTTAATTACAATAATAACCAAGCCAAAACGTGTATTTTATGTCTTTTATGTCGGAATTATGCGTGGTTTGTGTTTCTGTTGTGATTTAGGACGAAATTGTGAAAAGTGGAGAAAACACGGCATTCACGGGCTTTTATTGAAGAAAAAGATGAAAGATGAAGTCAAGAAGTCAAGAGTATGAAAAGAACGGAAGTCCAAGACCAATTCTGAAGATTTATCGAAGAAAAAGTCAAAAGACGGAAGTTTACTTAAAGCCGAAGAACTCGAGTCTTATTTATTGAAGAATTAAAAGACGAGTTCGAATAAATCCCAAAACAAAGTCCAATTATTAAGAAGATTTAAGAAGATTAAAGAAGCTTAAGGACTTGATCTTGCAATTAAGAAGAAAGGAAGGAGGGGATGAAGCTTCCTCTAAACACCTTCCTAATCTCCTATAAATACCTTCATTTTCATTTCATTAGTTTTGTTGGCTAGAGTGACACTAGTTCTTCCACCTTTACTTTTATGCACATTTAATTACCTTGCACCTTTAATTACCTTGTCTTGCACTTTAATTTTCAAGTAAGTTAATTTTATCTTTATTGCACCTTTACTTTTCTTGTTAAATCTCTCATTCTACCTTTCTTTCCTGCTTCATCTTTATGTTTACATGCTTATTGTCTTGCTTATTTGATTAAAGATTGTGTTTTTATGCTTTTGATTGTTTTAGATAATTGATTCTTATAGCTTATTTGTGTTATTTTTAAGTTTTTCAAAGTTTTATAAAAGTTATTTTCGTATAAAAGTTTGTTTTTCGTAAACCTTTTTCTTTTCGTGTTATAAAAGTCTTTAAATTTCAGTTGAGTAGCTTTTTCTTATACGGTTTGCCTTAGGATTTTCGTCTTGTGCTTATTAGAGTTATAGCTTATTTTTCTAGCTTATTTTGTGCTTTATCTACTGTATTCCGATCTGACAAATCGGAAAAGGGTTATACATTCCGACCAGCACTCCATTGCTTGGTCGGAAAAGGGTTTGTGTATTCCGATTGGGGGGGTTAGTGCTATTCCGATCAGGTAAGTGGTGAAATCATTCCGATCCGTATCCCACTCTTCATTCCGATCAAAGGTAAGTTATTCCGATCAGTGTTGGGTTTACAACATTCCGATATGGGTGTCTTGAGGTATTCCGATCTGAGTGAGTGACAACATTCCGATTGTAGTTCCGATCAGCATTCCGACCAAGGTTTGTCCCATATTCCGATCAGAGGTAAGTCCTTATTCCGATCTGGGTTGTTTGGTTATTCCGATCAGAGAAAAGGTGACATATTCCGATCTGGAGTTTTCAATCAACATTCCGATTGGGAGGATTTCGTACATTCCGATGCTAAGCCTGATCGGAATATATTCCGATTAGGGTTTGTTTTTATATTTTTTCTTGTTTAGTTTTTGTCTTGTTTTTATATTTTAATTCTCGTTACGCTTTTATTTATATTTAAGTCTTTGTGCATTTTAATTTTAAAACAACCAAAAATATTTGTTTTACCAAAATCAACTGAGTCGTACTTTAAGCCGGAAATCAATTCTTTAAGATATCGAGAACAAGAACTTTAATTTTTATACGGGGTGTCAAAAGCCTTGTATTAGCGATACCGTAATGTCTTCCCAATTTAATTACATGGAAGCTACTAGAAAAGACAAGAAACTAACAATCAAGACTAAACCGCTAAGTCAATATTTATTAAGAAAAAAATATTTTCAAGCGAAGGGAGAATAAGCAAACAACAAGAACACATGAGTTTTTGAAAGAAGAGCGACTTCTACGTTTAACAGTACCTTATAATTACCTCTATCATTTCTCGTCCTCATTTAAGAGATTTAGCCTAATATAAAGTTAAGGAATCGAAGCTAAGTGCTCAACACGCACGGTCGAGTCAAAAATTACTCTTATTCTCGCCATCGGAAAACCTACATTCGTGTCTTCAAACACATATAAAACATGAGAAAATTTTAAAATTTTGCCATTTTTAGCCTTATTTTGCAACAAAACGATAAACAAAAAGATAAACTTTGGAAAGCGTGAAGGTTTGGCAAGGCAAGTATCTATTCACCCCCCCCCCATATTAAAGTTAAACATTTTCCTCAATGTTTCGAGTCTAAGGGTTGGAAAACCCCTATACTAGAGACGTAGTCGAATGCTTAATCTAGCATGGAAAGGGTGTAACCGTTAAATTCAAAGCCGTTTATGAAGTGTGTTATAAACCTAAGGTTAGAACATAAAAGGATATATCATGGATATTGAGAAAGTCTTCAAAGATCGAGTGCTCCCATAAAACGAACACGAGAGGCTCCAATCGTGAAGATAATGATCATCTAAAATCCACAATTCACAAACAACCACGGAACAAAGGTTGGAAGGGGACAAATACCCACATGTTACTACATTAGAAAGCGATAATATGTACATAGGATAAGCATGGGACTCCCCCACGAGGCACCTCGTTTTTTATTACTGAGTCATGAGCTCGACTCGATCCCCTCAATACTAATTATCATTGGGGAAGGTGATTTAGGCGAGGTAGTTCAAGGATGGAACTTCCCCGCCAAAGTAGTGCTTCAACCTATGTCCATTCACCTTGAAATTGGGGCCATCATTTTGAGCTAGCTAGATGGTCCCATATGGAAAAACTTGAGTCACGGTGAATGGACCGGACCAACGGGATTTCAACTTACCAGAAATATTTTTAAACGAGTGTTAAAAAGCAACACTTGATCTCCAATGTTAAAAACCCGGTTTTTAATTTTTGAGTCATGAAACTTTTTAGTTTTTCTTTATAAATCAATGAATTTTCATAAGCAATATCCCTCAATTCATCTAATTCATTAAGTTGCATTTTCTGGTGTTTTCCAGCGGTTTCCATATCATCATTACAATGCTTAAGGGCCCAATAAGCTTTGTGTTCAAGTTTAATTGGCAAGTGACAATTCTTCCCATACACAAGCTTATAAGGAGTGCACTCGATGAGCGTCTTATGAGCGGTCCAAAAGGCCCATAAAGCATCGTACAGCTTATCCGACCAAGATTGTCGGTTCTTCCTAATAGATCTCTCCAAGATCCTCTTCAAAGCTCGGTTTGAAACCTCGACTTGCCCAATCATTTGTGGGTGATAAGCCATAGAAAGACGATGTGTAACCCCATATTTCCTTAGGACCCTTTCGAATTGGTCGTTACAAAAATGGGTTCCACGATCGCTTATGATCGCACGAGGGGTTCCAACCCGAGAAAACAAGCTTTTCAAAAACTTGACTACTGTGACAATCCGTCAATTTATGGTTGATATTTTATTCTCAAGTGTTATTTAAAAACATTATTTTAATGTTATATAATGAAATCACTTATTTTTATGAAGAAATTTGGGTTTACATCTTGAAGTAGCATCGACTACGTCTAAACTAGAGGATTCTACGTTACGTGCTTACGTTTACATACACCGTTTTTGGTGACAGTCCGACATTTCAGGAAATAAATTTATCCGTGAATGTTATTTTGGGATTTTAAATTTGAGTTACTTCATAAACTCACAAATTTACGAGAAGAGATTATGACTTACGTGAATAAATTAACGTCCTTTACAACTAAACCGGAAACCTTAGGATTACGTATTTACGTTTTTGAACTCCGTTTTTTATGAGACAATTTTATTAGATTCGTTTTGTGTTGTTGATTCATAATTTATAAAAACGTTTTTCGGAAAACGACCCGAGGGCACGCAAATCGAGGAAATTAGAATCGAGGAGTACCCGTAAATAATTGGGGATGAGACAAAACCACTTTTACCCCACCCCCACTAATGGAAGGCTAAAATAAGCCACAACACCATGATGTGTCAAGCTTAAGAAGTAAGCTAAGACACATGTCTTAGCCACTTCACCAAACTAGCAACAACAATAAAACCACTCACACCCAAACCATTTGTTCATTTATCTTACATGCAAAACCACCAATCTCTCTCAAAACTCTCTAAATTTCGTCCACTTTACACCATAAACCACCCATTTGATCAATTTTATCCATGAAATCTTATGTTATTCTTGCATAAGATGGAAACCTATAGAAGACTTGTTGATTGGAGGTGATTTTAACAACTAGTAAGGAGTTTCCATGGAGATCAAGGGCTGATTTTTGGAGAAGTCTACAAATATTTGGTGATCCTAGAAGTGGTGTTGATATCTCATAGGATTGGGTACCCAAAACAAAGCCTTGTTCATCATCAATCCCATCTTTACATCACTTTGGTGGTATAGAGATTGTTCTTCCTATCCTTTTTATTATTTTGAATATGTAATCTTGTATTTTCTTTATTTATGTATATGTATATGATGATGAATGATGATAAAAATATTGTGTGGAGATCATGTGTTGATAAACATGGTAAAAAAGATAGAAAATCATATGTAAAAAGGGTAAAATCTTGCTTAATAAGTTGGATGTATAAAAATAGTAACTAACCAAATGATAAACTGATAAAATGGCAAAGTGGAATCAATATACAGTAAGTATTAGGTCTTGTAAACATGTGAGAGTTGGCCATGCAATGGAATCATTATAATGAGTGAGATATGATCAAAACAAAATTAGTGTATCAATCTGAATAGTCTGTTTTTGAGGACTGTTAGGGATACTTATACTTGGATTGAGCAGTAGCTAAAATTAAGTTAATTGTAGCACATATCATTTAGTTTATGGTGTCCAAAAATTAGCTTCTATCTCCTTGTAGAGCTCAAGATATGATAAAAATGGTGAAAGTGAAACTAAAAATCAGATTTTGTGAAATTAAAGTTTAATAGTATTATAATAGCACTCAAATAAATATAGTATAAAATGTAAATTAAAACCCACTAACTTATATATTACATTTATATAAGTATTTACAATGATAAATAAATGAGACATTTTATAAAAATGGTAATTTGATAAGTTTTATAAGTCATAAAACTATAAACATGATGTTTACGTCTTTTCGGCTAAAACCGTAAAATTAACGTTTACGTCAATTAAAACATAGACGGTCGTACCCGTCTAATGTAAACTTTTTATAACTCATATACTGATATATAAGTACCTATAACAAGTAAAAACCGATAAAACCCGAGCTTTACAACATATAGACATTAACGGGCCAAAGTAGCCTTATTGGACTATTAACCCGACTAGTTTGGTAAAACACTTATAAACTTACTTATTGGGCTTAACCCAATTGGGCCCAACATGTAAAGTATAATACTGATAATAAAAGTGTAAAATGGACTAATATAAGGTATTGGGTTTATAATAGGCTTATTGGGCCTAAAACATGTAAATAAGTAAAACTAGTAAACTAGTATAAAAGTTACCAATACATAACACTAAAATGAGTAAATGAGAATCTATAAACCCACTTGATCATCATCATATATATAAAATCATCATCTGTATACATAATTGTTATTTTATAAAGTCATTGTATAATAGTCTAAGACAAGTATTATTTGTCTAGGTTTCCGTGATTGAAGCACGTACCGTACATCCAAATCGCCGATAACCGCCTTCCCACATCAATGTGAGTTCATAGCCTCGCACTATTTTAAATGTTTTTATGAAATGTTTTATAAACCCGCGAGGGAGATAACATGTTAGTTTTGATAAAATAGGACACCATTTGTCCCGATTGTTTGTTTATTGATTTGGACCCGAATGATTGTATGACCCGATGAATGATTATATGACCCGTTGTATGAAATAAAATGAATTATTAAAGTTAGGTTATGTTACTAAAAGTCCCATTAGCATGAATTGTGAACTACCGGGATTTGGTAGACGCTTATGCATATAACAATACTATTTGGGGACGATCACCCCAGTTCGCGCCTTAACCGTTGATCCCCGTCGTGCCACATTGATTGGTAAGCGAATTTATGTATGAGAAGATTTCCATAGCGTAATTTTTGTGACGACACGCTAATTTAGATGGGCAAATGAGTTTCGGGTTAGCTACCCGTTGTTTGTTGTAGTAAGGTAACAATGTCATGCGGCTTATAATAATCTAAAAAACGAAATACTGCTATACGTACTGAATTACGATATATTGCCTGACTAGCAATACAGGGTCTTATTATTGATATTATGTTCGTGTTTTGGTTTTACATAACTATATTCATATAACAGTTTTTATTTAACTCTATACAACGTTATAAAACGTATTGTATGATGTTTTTACGACAATGGTTCGTATAATGATTTTGAAGGCAAAGCCTATATTATGATTTTTGATAAGGATTTGTATAAAATGACTTTGGCTATTTTATGGCCTATTACAAAGATTTGTGCAAAATGATTTTCGGTATAATTATATACCGATGATATATTAATGGTTTCATTAAACTCTATGAATTCACTCGGTGTTATCGCTGACCTTTTCTTTTAACGTGTTTATCTCAGGTACTTGAAGGTAATTCGGGAAGACAACAAGAATTCATGGCCTACACTTAAATAACAAATTTCCATTCAAATGCTTTGTAAAAATTCTATGAAATAATATGACTTGGGACCTATGTAAATTTGATATTTATGAATGGAAATGCTATATTATTAAACGACGCGATTTTTAAGCGTTGTCTATGATGTGAGTAATGTGCTATCCCGTAACACCAACGAGTCTTCCGCTGTATTGATTTGTGTATAATTGGGGGTGTTACAGTTTGGTACCAGAGCTCTCGTTATAGAGAACGAAAGATTTTTAAAACTAAGGTTTTGAATAAAACATTTCAAAATCTTTTAACTACAAACATTTTTCTCAAAATGTCTAAAAATCTTTTGACTACAACGGTGCCGAAGAATTCCCGAGTTACCGACAAGGCCAAACTGAGAAGTGTTATTTTAATATATATATATATATATATATATATATATATATATATATATATATATATATATATAACTTGGATTATATATATGTTTTAATTTGGTTACATGATTGTTTGATGATTATTTTAATATTTATACGAGGTATTTATACGACGTAGATTGTCACAAGAAACCCTAACTCTCCTAGCAAATCCATCGAAGCTATTCCCGTAGGAATTCTAGCTATTCTAGATCTAAACCAAGTTGTGGATATTTATGATCCCAATAAAATGGTTGATATTCGTAGGAATTTTGATATTAGTTGATTGTGATATTAAAGAAGAATTGGCGAGACTAAATCCGATATCAATGTCATGACGATCTTTCCTTATAGAGTGGAGTTTGACAAAACATTACCACCCGGAAAGGTGTCATCTGATTCGTTGTCACCCAATTCTTAAATTGAAATCGAAAGGGTGAATGTTGCACTTGAGGCTGTCAATGGAACCATTACCCAAAAGCCTCATGCCACTAGTACCTTTCCGAGAAGTCTAATTAAATGATCGAGTCATTTTATACTAGTGAGTCATTTGATAACTGTTGTTGTAAGAGCTATAGGATTGGAAATTAAGTGTTGTTCATATCAAGATTTTATTGCCCGTTTAAGGTTTATGAATAAGGTTGAAAGTATTGGAAAATGAGGTAGGATGTTGCATTGAGTATAAGTTGGTTGAAACTTGAATAAAGTAAAATTTACCTCGTATGGAATATGAGATTGATAAGAGGAAGTCGTTAAGTCATGTGATTGAATTATAAGGTTTTAATTGATTGTTGATTCGTGTTAAGGGTTGTTCCTAGGCCATTATCCAATGACTAGGATGCCCAGTGTCCAATAAATAAATTGAAGAAATCTTCTTCTGAATTGGGACCGATGGATGTTCCGGGACAGGTGGGACACCTAATGACTCTTGTGGATTAGTATTCATTGTGGTATCTTTTAAAAATCCCTAACGTAACTGAGACATCAGTTGGTAGGATGATTTCTTGGAATTGTATGACATAGTCACACGTAATGTGTTACGGTACAATTTTTGACTTGTTTATGATTAATGAAAAGACTACCATTGATTGCTAAATCCTACATGTATCGATGTTACCCATCTTTTCTTTCTTCTTCCTAATGCTCGCATTAGTGATGCAACCGTTGAGCAAGTACTCATCTAAATTTGAGTTACGTTGTGAATTATTCTTTTTGATCGCCATCGAGGTCATGAACCTCATGATTAATTGGCTAAGCTCATTTCCTGATATATTGTAGTTAGTTCTTGGTGAACGACTTTTCATCACTCTTTTGCAGATTGTTTTTATAAGTTAAAACAATATCCTTTGAGAAAATTTAATTTTCATCACCATATGGATTATTTAAAGTGAGATTATGAGTAATCGTTATCGAAATGAAGTTGTTTATGAAACACCTTGGAAAACTTAATTGTTTCCATAACAAAGAACATCCTTGTAAATTTATTTTTGATTCTTATTTAAGAATTAAGCATGAAAATATTTTTATTATAAACATGATGATAAAATTTTGACGAACTGAGTATTGCATCGTTAATCTTGAAATTGTATATAGTTGCGCGCCTACATACAATTTGGATGTGACCATGCAAGGCTGATTAGTAGTCACCATGAAATTATTAATAAACACTTAATTTTCTTTGAAAATTGTGAAAGATTAAATTTTATGAGATCTGCAAGAAGTGAAAAATAGGGACATATTGATAGGGACACCTACATATGTGCCCGTACTATTTATTCTTCTGAGTCGAATTTACTCATATGTGGAACTTGTCTTATTTGACAATTGATATTCCCTTCTTGTCCAATTCTCCCGTGGCGAGATTCTTTGGAAAAATATCTGATTACCGAGTGTTGATACCCGATTGGATGTATCGACGTTCCTATCATTTATTTTGATTAGATTTGATTTGAATGACCTAGGTAATGATCCGATGAGCTTTCAAATGTGTACTCAAATTATGAAAACATGGGATATACTCATATTCGTAAATGTTTTCGTTTGTATCTGATTTGAAATTCTCTCGCGTAGATTATGCGTTGACATTACTCTTTTGATGTTAGTTATGTCTCCATATATCCTTGAATTTGTGAAGGATTATGAGTTATTATTAGTCTTTTGAGAAGCTCACATCTTATCAACGATGACGAAACTGGAAAGTTGATAATGCCAGTAGAATGGATTGATTGATTATGACATGACGACATTGTCTTAATTGATGGGAACTCGAGTAGAATTCCCCTAAAAGATAAGATGTTGATTATCAAAAGTGATCAAAATAATTCTTGACGGATGACCATATCCTGTATTTAGACTTGAAATTATACCATGAATGGTTATAAACTGACCATAGATCTTGTAATCTAGAAAGAACTTAAAGTAAATTTATTAAAAGATGTTCATGTTATTTGAAACTTTGGGAGGTATTTGCTGGTGAATTACCTAGACTTTCGCCATATAGGCAAGTTGAATTTGGTATTGATTATATTCCTGGTGCTTCACCCGTGGCGTGTGCACTGTACTTCAGCACCATCTGAATCAAAAGTGTTACCGTACAACTAAGAGAGTTGTCGGAAAAAGCTTTTATTTTACCAAGCTCGTCATCATGAGGAGCTATGATGTTATCATTCCTTATGTTTATTGATTACCATGAACTAAGTAAATTGACGATCGAAATCGATATCCATTACCCAAGATGATAGATTTGTTCGATCATTTACAAGGTTCTAGCGTATGTTTTAAAGATTTGATCCATGACACGGTTATCATCAATTTCACGTCCGCGAAAAGAGATTATCTATTCCAATCACTACATCCAGAACTCGTGATGAACAATATGAGTTTCATGTTATGTTGTTTGGATTGACCAATGCACATGTAGCATTCATAAATTTTGTGAGTCACGTGTGTAGGCTGTAATATGATAAATTCATGCTCGTGATCAATAAGGACCACTTGTTTGTTTATAAGAATAAGAATGAGTTAATAATTATTTATAGATTGCCCTGAATTGGCCGAACAATGAAAACCTATACCTTGAGTATTTAGATATGATTTAAGACTAAATCCTTTACATTATTTGACCGTGTGATTAATAGATAATGGAATCTATATTGACTCTTCAAAAATTTGAGCCATTTAAGATTTTGGATTTTACCAAAAAGAAAGTGCAAATACGTTTTGACAAATGTTTTATCAAAAAAGAATTTTTGAGGGATTATTCCCTTATACCCAGAACATTTAACTAAACTCCTGTTTAGGGGTAAATGTTTGTGTGTACTTCTAGACAACTTAAGAGGAATTGAGGAAACCGTTTAAACCAAGACTTGGAAATTGAAACGACAACTTTTACTTTTCAACTAAGAAAATTTTGACCAAAGTATAAACAAAGATTTTCGAACAATTACGGATCTTATTAAATAGTTTGGATAAATCAACAAAAATCGTGTTAATTAAATTCAAATTTATTTTGAACATTTTCATATAATTGGTCGAGCTAAGAAATTTGAAATTTTTACGTTTACGTTTCATAAAAATTGAATATTTATTATTTAATTACTTGAAATATTTAACGACGCTTTAAACGTCGGATTGAGCAAAACTGATAAAAATAATAGTTGAGACGAGACTAAAACTTAGAAAATATGAAGAAAGAATTTTTGAATAAATACGGTCATGATAATTATTTCACCAGGAAAAGTGAATGTAGATACTGACACATTATATAGAAAAGATAAAGAATCAATTAGGATGTGTTCCTTAGTAATGACTTTGCAAAATAAATTGCCGAATAGCCAATGTTTGTAAAAAGGATACTATATATAATAAAAGGGGTTTGCGGTTAATGTGAACCATTAGAATTGAGAAGCCGATGGCGTTAAATGTATAAAAGGCCGCTTGTGGTTGCCTAAATATGGAGAATTTCGAGTTTTAGTTATGTTGGAATCTCATAAGATTAAGTATTCCATTCATGACATTTTTGATTTAATGTATCTTTGTCTGAAGAAGTTGTACTGATGGCAAATTGTGAAGGTAGACATCGCCTCATACATTAGTAAATGTCTAACTATTGCAAAGGTCATCATCTGAATTTGATTCGAGTTGGGTCATCGTCGATAGACTGACCAAATCTGTTAATATCACTCCTGTTAATGATAGATTCTCGATGAAGAAATTGACTCTTTGTATTCAAAGGAGTTGTGTAAACATGGTGTGCCTGTATCGATCATCTCTATCAAGATCCTCGCTTCGCATCGAATTTCTAGAGATTTGCTCAGAAGTCATTGAGAATGAACCTTGATGAGAGTACTGTTTACCACCCCAATCGAAGGGACGAGGTAAAGTAACGATACAAAATACTATATGTGCTGTTTTATGCCTGAATGATTGACCTTTGGTAATGAACCGTATAATCGTTTTCCTTTGGAGAGATTATCATTGATAATTATCATATTAGGATCGAGATCGAATCTTGCTAGGATCTAAATATGAGAGCATCTGTAAGCAGGAGTTGGGATGAAGACATCCGACATACACCCATTGTGAGCTGGACATGTCTTTTAGGTTTAAGGTTGCCTATGATGACAAACCTAACCTTACAAAATACCTGACCCGTGAAACCTGAAATGATTGTTGAAATTAGGATATGATTATTGACTGCCGGTAGTGGGTAGGAGGTTATGTGAATATGAAGTGTAGATCTTGAAGCGCCAGATGGGTAGCGAGGTTATGCCAAAAAATTTAACCATGTAGAAGTGAATTGATGATCTGAAAGATCATGGGAATTAAGTCCCCGTTGTATGGGACCATTGAGATGATGTAAAAAGTTGGTTTGAAATGCATATAAGCTGGATCTACCCTAGGACTTCAAGGGCTGTGTGAATTATGTTTCGTAAATCGAACTTGATAAAATATCTATCAAGTGAAAATCTGATTACTTCTTGATAAAGTTTAGATCGGCGAAAAGTTGCATTCATCAAAAACCCATGAACATCATGGATACAAAAAGTAAGTCAACATTAAGCCTGATCGTATTCCCGTAGTTATGTTTGATGAAACTCGCGTATTGTAATGGATTACACTTGTGAGAAAAGACCGAATGAGGAGGATATACCCACATGGCTTTAACTCTATAAGAAGCGAGTAGTAAGATAAATCGATCTTAGAGGACAAAGATCCTGTTTAGGGGTAAATGCTGTGACAATCCGTCAATTTATGGTTGATATTTTATTCTCAAGTGTTATTTAAAAACATTATTTTAATGTTATATTATGAACTCACTTATTTTTAGGAAGGAATTCGGGTTTACATCTTGAAGTAGCATCGACTACGTCTAAACCAGAGGATTCTACGTTACGTGCTTACGTTTACATACACCGTTTTTGGTGAGAGTCCGACATTTCAAGAAATAAATTTATCCGTGAATATTATTTTAGGATTTTAAATTTGAGTTAGTTAATTAACTCACAAATTTACGAGAAGAGATTATGACTTGCGTGAATAATTTAACGTCCTTTACGACTAAACTGGAAACCTTAGGATTACGTATTTACGTTTTTGAACTCCGTGTTTGATGAGACAATTTTATTAGATTCGTTTTGTGCCGTTGATTCATAATTTATAAAAACGTTTTTCGGAAAACGACCCGAGGGCACGCAAATCGAGGAAACTAGAATCGAGGAGTACCTGTAAATAAATGGGGATGAGACAAAACCACTTTTACCCCACCCCCACTCATGGAAGGCTTAAATAAGCCACAACACAATGATGTGTCAAGCTTAAGAAGTAAGCTAAGACACATGTCTTAGCCACTTCACCAAACTAGCAACAATAATAAAACCGCTCACACCCAAACCATTTGTTCATTTATCTTACATGAAAAACCACCAATCTCTCTCAAAACTCTCTAAATTTCGTCCACTTTACACCATAAACCACCCATTTGATCAATTTTATCCATGAAATCTTATGTTATTCTTGCATAAGATGGAAACCTAATAGAAGACTTGTTGATTGGAGGTGATTTTAACAACTAGCAAGGAGTTTCCATGGAGATCAAGGGCTGATTTTTGGAGAAGTCTACAAATATTTGGTGATCCTAGAAGTGGTGTTGATATCTCATAAGATTGGGTACCCAAAACAAAGCCTTATTCATCATCAATCCCATCTTTTCATCACTTTGGTGGTATAGAGGTTGTTCTTCCTATCCTTTTTGTTATTTTGAATATGTAATCTTGTATTTTCTATATTTATGTATATGTATATGATGATGAATGATGATAAAAATATTGTGTGGGGATCATATGTTGATAAACATGGTTAAAAAGATGGAAAACCATATGTAAAAAGGTTAAAATCTTACTTAATAAGTTGGATGTATAAATAGTAACTAACCAAATTATAAACTGATAAAATGACAAAGTGGAATCAATATACAGTAAGTATTAGGTCTTGTACACATGTGAGAGTTGGACATGCAATGGAATCATTATAATGAGTGAGATATGATCAAAACAAAATTAGTGTATCAATCTGAATAGTCTGTTTTATGAGGACTGTTAGGGATACTTAGACTTAGATTGAGCAGTAGCTAAAATTAAGTTAATTGTAGAACATATCATTTAGTTTATGGTGTCCAAAAATTAGCTTCTATCTCCTTGTACAGCTCAAGATATGATAAAAATGGTGAAAGTGAAACTAAAAATCAGATTTTGTGAAATTAAAGTTTAATAGTATTATAATAGCACTCAAATAAATATAGTATAAAATGTAAATTAAAACCCACTAACTTATATATTACATTTATATAAGTATGTACAATGATAAATAAATGAGACATTTTATAAAAATGGTAATTTGATAAGTTTTATAAGTCATAAAACTATAAACATGATGTTTACATCTTTTCGGCTAAAACCGTAAAATTAACTTTTACGTCAATTAAAACTTAGACGGTCGGACCCGTCTAATGTAAACTTTTTATAATTCATATACTGATATATAAGTACATATAACAAGTAAAAACCGATAAAACCCGAGCTTTACAACATATAGACATTAACGGGACAAAGTAGCCTTATTGGACTATTAACCCGACTAGTTTGGTAAAACACTTATAAACTTACTTATTGGGCTTAACCCACTTGGGCCCAACATTTAAAGTATAATACTGATAATAAAAGTGTAAAATGGACTAATATAAGGTATTGGGCTTATAATAGGCTTATTGGGCATAAAACGTGTAAATAAGTAAAACTAGTAAACTAGTATAAAAGTTACCAATACATCTATACTATCTTATAAAGTCTCTATCCATATGGTTGAAAGTTGAAAGTTGAAAAAATGTGGGTCCAACCCTAAAACAAAAAACCACCTACAAACAAATACCCCAGCCAACATACATCCTCTCATTCATTCATTTACTTCCACTCCATATCTATAGAAAAAAAAACACACATACAAAATACATATTCACCAAAAAAAATAAGCACACCACAGGACGCCACCACTACAAGTCGCCATCGTCGGACCTCACGACCATAGAAAATAATACTTGGCTATTAAGGTATATTTTGTCTTATTTTATGGATCTTGATTACTCAGTAATAATTAAGTTTTGATGGTATTTTTATAGATCTATGGTTTTTAATGGAGATCTATAGTTTTTATATATAGGTTTAAGTTTTTACAAGTTTTTTATACGTTTTTATAGGTCAGCCGACACCTTGCCGGAAATGGTCATATCCCTCTCGCAGGAAAGAGCCACAGCTGACTCGCCGGAACAAGCAGCCGGAGGTGTCATAGTATATGCTTCATTTTATTATAAAAGTTTATTGTTAATATTACTCACTATCAAAACTACCAGATTTGCCTTGGAAAGAAAAGTCCTTGCCACCGCTCAAGTGTTGCTGTCAATACTAGACGCTAATTTTTTCATGGTAGTTGGTATATTTTGTTTCAATGGTTATTATTTTTCTTTGTAAAATCATGAAGTTTTGTTAATAAAGTTAGCTGGAAAAATTAAGTAAATAAACATTTTTCTTAGTGTATGAAAACTCTGTTAATGTTTTCGTTTTTTATATTGTTTTGTTTGTGAAATATATATTTCCAATAAAGATTGTTTTGATAAAAGGCATTAATTCAAAGTAAAGAAAAACAATAATTCAATTGTCGGTCTACCAAATACAGGACCCAAAAAGAAAACAAGAACCAAAAAGAAAAGTAAAAAATTAGTGTGATGTATGGTTTCGAGGTTGTAGGCTTGCAGCAAGTAGTAATCAATGTAAAATTTTCACCTAATTCAAAGTTGAAATTTTGAATTCTTTATTTTAAAAAGTAAATTGACACAACTCAAACGTTTAAATACTTAAGGAGTTAAATTTTCTTATTACTAAGAGAACGACAATCTTTTTTTAGATATAAGTTCATAAATGTGCTTCAAAAATTTTCAAGCATGGTTTCAAGGTAATAGGCTTGACTACAAAGATTGACGCAATTTTAGTACTGAGCTTTGAAGAACTTGCATATTGTTAAAAAGTTGTTGTAGAAAATTGAAACATTTTTTAAGCTACATATATTCGTTTGATACAGTTTGTAGCACATGCATATGTAGTAGAAAATTGAAATGTTGTTAAAAGTTTATTTTATTTGATGATGACCTATAATAAAGTGAGTAGACTGCAAAGAATTACATCACGAGAAAGTTGAAAAACTTACTTGGGAACTAAAAATATTATCACGTGAAGCACTTGGGAACCAAAATGTAAAACTTAGATGTTTAAAATTTGAATTATAAAAATAGCATATTATTTTATTTGATAACTAACTGATCGAACTTGAAATCGAATTCGTTAAATTTTATCAAATCTTATCGGGTCGGGTTAAATTAAGTTAAAATTTTCGTTGGGTTATTTTGTTCTAAACCCGATAGCCCAATAGTATTATTTTGTCAAGTTAAGGTCGACTAATTTTATTGTCGAATTAGCAAATCGACTTTGTTTCAGATATTAGATCAACCAGATAAAAACTGAAATAACAGTTTTTTGTTTTTTAAAGACTAATATCACCATGCCATAAAAGTCCTTTTATGGCATAATAGTGATTACGTGCGACAAATCTCTTGGTATTTTTATAGAATAAGGATATACATATTTTGTAGTAGTCTACTTTGTAAGGACTTTTGGCAACATTTAGTTGCAACTTGAGAATAAAGAATGATGTTCCATTATTTTACGATAAATCAAGAAAACACCGTGAACTACCTACGGTAAGAATGTTGGGAGCGGTTGGTACTAGAATTTGGTGTCAAAGTCACTATGTAGAATTTTTGGACTTTGACACTAGAACTTGCTTGACTTCATATTTCAGGGGTAATAGTTGGCACCAGAAAATCTGGTGCCAACGAATTTTTTTTAAACACAAAATAATTTAAATAAAAACTTAATTAAATTAGAAAAAAAAACATTACAATAAAAAAAATTTACAATAAAAAAACATTACAATAACATAATAGTAACTTAATGATTACGGATCAAATGCTTCACAAGATCGGCTCTAGCTAAACGGCTATTTTTTTAATATTTTGCCCCTTCCAACAGCTATTTTGATTAAGTTTTTATTTTTTTTTGCACAAACACCCCTCCAACGGATATGTATTTAAATTTTCAAAAAACAAAATAATGATGAACAGTAATCGCACCGGTTGGTGGGGTTGGCGCGATCATGCTTGGCGCGAGGGTGAGAGTGATGCGCCAAAGACAGGGTGACGCCAAAGACTACCAAACCAACATCCAGCCAACCGTTCCCCCATTCTAAAGATAACTTGATGATAAAGAGCAAACAAAAACCTCATTTTTGATATCACTCGATAAAATGAATCACTCGATATGACATAACTTGATGCAAATACCATTCAGACACGATAACCCGACCAATAGCACTTGTAATTGAGAAATCAGAACATAAATTATCGAAATCAATAAACGGCTGCCGTTATAGGACGAAGATAGTCTATTTTAAATAACTATTGCCACTTATAACTACGCAACAAAGAAAATAGTGCCCCCATGACAATGAAAAAACTATGGAATCATGCTGTCGAAAAATTATTTTATGTTAAAATTTGGTCAAAACTACATACCGCTATTCAATCATGCCATCAACAGAACAATTCATTGAAAATAATTCACGAGCACCACAAATACATTTTTTGATTGAAAAAGATTTGCGGTCGTTATTTTCTTGAAGACTAGACACAGTTTCCGTTAGCCGTGGGTACTCTGCTAATGTCATTGATGCTGGATCTTACCACGATGTAGCGTTTCGTTAATTATCTGCCGCAAGGCAATTCCGCCGCTATGCGCGGGTACTCGCCTAGTAACACTAAAATGAGTAAATGAGAATATATAAACCCACTTGATCATCATCATATACATAAAATCATCATATGTATACATAATTGTTATTTTATAAAGTCATTGTACAAGAGTCTAATACAAGTATTATTTGTCTAGGTTTCCGTGATTGAAGCACGTACCGTACATCCAAATCGTCGATAACCGCCTTCCCACATCAACGTGAGTTCATAGCCTCGCACTCTTTTAAAGGTTTTTATGAAATGTTTTATAAACCCGCGAGGGAGATAACATGTTAGTTTTGATAAAATAGGACACCATTTGTCCCGATTGTTTGTTTATTGATTTGGACCCGAATGATTGTATGACCCGATGAATGATTATATGACTCGATGTATGAAATAAAATGGATTATTAAAGTTAGGTTATGTCACTAAAAGTCCCATTAGCATGAATTATGACCTACCGGGATTTGGTAGACGCTTATGCATATAACAGTACTATTTGGGGACGATCACCCCAGTTCGCGCCTTGACGGTTGATCCCCGTCGTGCCACATTGATTGGTAAGCGAATTTATGTATGAGAAGATTTCCATAGCGTGATTTTTGTGACGACACGCTAATTTAGTTGGGCAAATGAGTTTCGGGTTAGCTACCCGTTGTTTGTTGTAGTAAGGTAACAATGTCATGCGGCTTATAATAATCCAAATAACGAAATACTGCTATACGCACTGAATTACGATATTTTTCCTGACTAGCAATACAGGGTGTTATTATTGATATTATGTTCGTGTTTTGGTTTTACATAACTATATTCATATAACAGTTTTTTTAACTCTATACAACGTTATAAAACGTATTGTATGATGTTTTTACGACAATGGTTCGTATAATGATTTTGAAGGCAAAGCCTATATTATGATTTTTGATAAGGATTTGTATAAAATGACTTTGGCTATTTTATGGCCTATTACAAAGATTTGTGCAAAATGATTTTCGGTAATAATTATATACCGATGATATATAAATGGTTTCATTAAAATCTATGAATTCACTCGGCGTTATCGCTGACCTTTTCTTTTAGCGTGTTTTATCTCAGGTACTTGAAGGTAATTCTCGGGAAGACAACAAGAATTCATAGCCCGCACTTAGATAAAAAATTTCCATTCAAATGCTTTGTAAAAATTCTATGAAATAATATGACTTGGGACCTATGTAAATTTGATATTTATGAATGGAAATGCTATATTATTAAACGACGTTATTTTTAAGCGTTGTCTATGATGTAAGTAATGTGTTATCCCGTAACACCAACGAGTCTTCCGCTGTATTGATTTGTGTATAATTGGGTGTGTTACAACTACCACACGAGCATCGTTGGTGGGCAAAGCCTTAGCTTCGACCCACTTAGATAGGTAATCAATGACGACAAGGATGTACGTATTACCACGAGATGATGGGAACGGTCCCATAAAGTCAATGCCCCAAACGTCAAAGATCTCACACACTTGGATGATATTTTGTGGCCTTTCATCGTTTTTTGAGGCTTTTCCTTGTCGTTGGCATGAGTCGCACGACTTCACAAGTGCATGTGCGTCTCGGTAAATAGTAGGCCAAAAGAAACCGGCATCAAAGACCTTCTTAGCCGTGAGATTATCACCGTGGTGACCACCCGTGGGTCCCTCCTGACAAGCTCTAAGGATTTTAGAAGCTTCGGTACCAAAGACACAACGTCGAATAATTTGATCCGCACAAGTTCGAAACAAGTAAGGGTCGTTCCAAAAATAGAACTTGACGACACGAAAGAATTTTCGTTTTTCTTGAGTCGTCATACCCTTGATGATGAAATTTCCCGCATGGTAATTTGCGATGTCCACAAACCATGGGGTAGAACAATCAAGCTTAGAATTCACTACACCAAGTGTCTCGAGCGTAAATGTTTCGGTGATTTCCTTTGGCCCGTAAACACTTTGGTGAGGATCTCCAAACGAGAAAGATGATCGGCCGCTAGATTCTCGGCTCCTTTTTTGTCAACGATTTTGTGATCAAATTTTTGATGGAGGAGAATCCAACGAAGTAATCTCGGCTTTGCATCTTGTTTAGCCATAAGATACTTGATAGCCGAAAGATCCGTATACACTATGCATTTAGTCAAGACGAAATAAGGTCAAAATTTCTCAAATGCATACACCACGGAAAGGAATTCCTTTTCCATTGTAGTGTATTTTAGTTAAGCATCGGTCATCGTCTTGCTAGCATAGTGAATAGGCAAGAAATGTTTATCATGACGTTGCCCCAAAACGGCCCCAATAGCGTAGTCACTAGCATCACACATGAGCTCAAATGGGAGGTTCCAATTAGGAGCAACAAGAATGGGAGCTTCGGTAAGTTTCCTCTTAAGGATTTCAAAGGCTCGTACACAATCTTCGTTAAAGACAAAGGGTGCATCTTTTTCGAGGAGATGTGTAATAGGTCGAGAAATCTTTGAAAAATCCTTGATGAATTGACGATAAAAGCCCGCGTGGCCTAGGAAACTCCTAACTCCCTTAACGGTTTTGGGATGAGGTAATTTGGCGATGACGTCTACCTTAGCTTGATCTACCTCAATCCCCGCTTTCGAAACCTTGTGCCCTAAGACGATTCCACTTTTAACAATAAAATGGCATTTTTCCCAATTTAGCACAAGGTTGGTTTCCTCACAACCTTTTAGCATTCTCTCAAGATTCGACAAACACGAATTGAACGAACTAACAAACACGGAAAAGTCATCCATGAAGACTTCCATCGTCTCCTTGATCATAACATGAAAAATAGCCATCATGCACCTTTGAAAGGTTCCTGGTGCATTGCAAAGTCCGAATGGCATTCTACGACAGGCAAACGTTCCATATGGACACGTAAACGTAGTTTCTTCTTGATCACGAGGATCGATGGGGAATTGGAAGTAACCGGAAAAACCATCTAAAAAGCAATTGAAATCGTTTCCCGCAAGACGCTCCATCATTTGGTCCATGAAGGGCTAGGGAAAATGGTCTTTTCGAGTGGCGTCATTCAACTTACGATAGTCAATGCACACTCTCCATCCGGTCACGAGTCTAGTTGGAATTAACTCGTTGGCATCGTTTGGAACAAAGGCCATTCCTCACTTTTTAGGGAAACAATGGATAGGACACCCAAGGGTTATCGAAAATAGGGTAAATCATTCCAGCGTTAAGGAGTTTTAGGAATTCCTTTTTGATTACGTCGTGAATTTTGGGGTTCACCCTCCTTTGACATTGGATTGTGGGCTTGTAATCCTCCTCCATTAAGATTTTGTGGGTACAAAATTTGGGATCGATCCCCTTAATGTCGGACAACTTCCACGCAATTGCCCCTTTGTGATCCTTTAGAACATCGAAAAGTGCGGTTTTTTCATCATCCGAAAGAACTTTCGCAATAATAACCAGCAACTTGTCTTCCTCCTCCAAAAATACATATTCGAGATGAGGAGGTAAATCTTTCAACTCGAGGATAGGTGGTTCCTCAATTGAAGATCTGGGATCGATACTCATAACCTCCTCGGGTGGAGGAAATGGGAAATCGTTAAGAAAATCCTTGATAATCGAGAAGTCCCCATCATTGTCGAGGTCTTCGTCACAATTACGTGGAACATCGAATTCTTTCAACGTAAAACCACCACATTCAAATGGATTGAAGGTTGGTGTCGAGTTATCAAGAATGGGATCTAACATAGTAGGATTGCCACTATTCTCATCATCACCAAAACATAGAACTTCTTGTGAAAATTCCTCGCAAACAACGTCAATCATATCAACGAGGTTTATGGTAGCAACGGAATAAACATGAGAAAGTTGAGAATTTTGAGTTGCGTTTATAAAAAGTTCTTCGTCGTTGAAACGTAAGGTGATCCTTCTAGCATGCACATCGATTAAAGCCATAGACGTATCTAAAAACGAACGACCTAAAATGGGAGGAACTTGAGGATCCGTGGGAATATCGACAACGATAAAGTCTACCGGATAATATAACTTTCCCACTTTCACAAAAACGTCTTCCACCAATCCACATGCGGGAATCGTGTAATGATTGGCCAACTCAATAGACATTAGTGAAGGAGTAAGATTAGGAAGATTCAGCGACTTGAAGATTGCAAGTGGCATCACGTTAATAATAGCACCAAGATCAGCCAATGCATAGCATTCTTCCATATCTTGGATTGCACATGGAATCAAGAATTTACCGGGATCACCGACTTTTTGAGGTATGCGGTTAAGATAAACCGATGAACAACTAGACAATTGTTGCCATTTCTCCTTGTTGTTCAACATACTTTTGAAGTTAGCGGCAAATCGAGGCATCATGACCAAAGCGTCGACAAAACTTATATTAAAATGCAAATCACGAAACATTTTCATAAAAAGTTCAAATTTGTAATTGTCGCGCTCTTGACGTTTCTCCTTTCTAAGTCTCGATGGATAGGGCAAAGGTGGTGTGGGTTGAGGCTTAGGCATAGCCTTTGGAATCTCGGATTCCAATGTTGGTAATGGGTCAACCGTAAGTGTGGCATGAGCGGTACTTCGTGGGCTTGAGATATGCTCCTTTTCGACCACAACCTCGGGTTCTTCCTCAATTTCCTCCACCGTTGGAGTAATTGGTTGAAGAGTCGGTTCCTTAAGTGTCTTACCACTTCGTGTGGTAATCAGTTTCATCACTCCCTTCGGGTTTTGATATGGTGTTACTAGGTAGACTACCCGAAGTAGAGGCTTTGTTCCCCATGATTGCTTCCAAAATAGCATTTAGCTTAACATCTTGACTAGCGGCTTTTTGGTATATCCTTTGTTCAAGCCTAGGATGACTTTGCTCAATTTTATTGTTTTGGCCTCTAATTTGATTAGCAAAATCGTTTTTCAACTCATTTTCCATATTGGCATTTTCCTTTGCAAAATTAGCTAACTCCTTTGCGTTTTTAGCCGTTTCCCTAGCTTGACAAGCCAATTGATCTTTAATGTTTTCCAAAATCTTATCATTTGCCGTAGCGTAATTCAAAAAGTCATTTGGAAGCTCTTTAGTGTACGCATTTTGAATACCTTGACTTGGGTTTTGAAAATTACGGTTTTGGTTCTTATTTTGCAATTGACTACTACCCCTTTGATTCCCATAGTTGTTTCCCTTATAATTGTTCGTTTGATTTCCTTGATAACCAACTTGATTGTTTCGATAATTGTTAGCATTTTGATTTGGTGGAAAACCCGGTGGAGTCAATTGATTAGTGCGGGTAACTTGACCGTGTTGGTTGTAAGTTCCCGCGGTCGCGTAGGCACTTGAAGTGTTACCACCGTTGGTAATGCACTCGGAGTAATCGTGAGCTTCACCACAATACATACAAGAAACCTCAACCGCTTTAGCCGTAGCGGGAGTGGGTTGTTCACCAACTTTAAACTCAATTAACAATCCTTTAAGCTTATCAAAAATCTTATTTTCCAAATTAGCCTCGATTTGGCAAGCATCAATGGTTTGTGACAATGAAGGCGAAGGTGAAGACGAAGTCTTACGAACATTCGACGTGCTACGAAGACTATAAACCTTAGACCTATTCTCAATGATTAACAACGCTTCCTCGACCGTTTTACACAAAAAATTACCACCCGCGGCGGCATTGAGATAATCTCGCTCATGATCGTTCAATCCATCGTAAAACGTGTCAATTTGATGCAAGTCGGAAAAACCATGATGAGGACATTCGTGCAACATTTCCTTAAACCTATTCCAAGATGTTGAAAAACTCTCATTATACTCTTGTGAAAACTTTGAAATCTTGTTTTCCAAATGCGTAGTCTTAGAGGGCGGAAAAAATTGGTTCACGAACATTGAAACGAGATCCTTCCACGTCAATATATAATTGGGTGGCTCTTTCTGTAACCAAATTTTAGCGGGCCCGCTAAGGAATACGGAAAAAGCATCATCTTAATCGAGTCGTTAGAGACATCCTTAAACTTGCAAGTGGCGGTAAGACGATTGAATTGGCGAATGTGGTAATGAGGGTTGTCCTTTTCGTCACCACAAAACTTGTTGTTTTGAATCATGGACAACAAACCCGTCTTAACCTCAAAATTCTCCGCAAGGATAGCGGGAATCACAATCGCTTCTCAATAACCCTCGGTGGGTGCTTGAAGCAACTATATCATAGTACGATTAGCCATGGTGACTTCTTGTTCTACGATAGGTTCGTTAATAGGAGACTCCTCACTAGAAAGATTAGGAGTAGGTGTGGACTCCTTTCGGTTTCTTCGTTTACGTGTACGTCTAGCTTGGTTGCGAGTTTGCATAAACGTCACGTACAACATGGGGATGATCAAAGAAGATTCTTTTTGGTGTTTTTAATTTTTCCAATTTTTTTGTGGTTTTTGATTGTTTTTAATTTTTTTGGATTTTGTGATTGTATTAGGTAGACAAAAATCTACAAATCTCCTCCTTAATCAAATCTCTTGATTAAAGAAGCCTCAAGGAATGAAAACGATCACGTGAAGTAAACGCCTTCGATGACTTTAGAATGTTGGTGGAACACCAAAACGTTCAAGAGGGTTTAATAAAATGAAACCAAGAAAATATATATGATACTTAGATAATAGTTTGGTTGGCAAACCCTCGATTAGCCCTTTTTATCTAAACGCGCACAAGCAAGCGGGGAAACGAGGCGGCGCGAAGCACTTAAGAGCCTTTTTCCTTAGAGTATATTTTATAATACCCGCCTTATACCCACCTTATAGTTTGTGTTTTTCAAAATTAAGCTTCACGAAAGTATTTATCTATTTTGCCTTTTCTTTCTTGTTTGAGATTCGAATACAATGATTGAGTAATGACCTCCCAATCAAGGTTGTGTTTTCACACTTTTGGAGTACTTGTGAATTTATTGTTCTACGAATACAATATAGTAATAGTATTCACAAAAAACGAAAACCGATAATACGTATTAGTAGAGTGATACTAATACAATTAGCTATTATGGCTATATAAAAACAACAATTGTTCAAATCAAAACACAACGCGGCTCCCCGGCAGCGTTGCCAAAATGATGGTTGAGTATTTCACACTCGTTTAGGAAAACGAGGCAAAAGCGGTAAGTATTAAGTGTTCGTTTAGGAAAACGAAAGCACTTATGACCCTTTGTGTGGGATCGTTCTCAAGGAGGCTTGGTGTGTGTGTTAAGAGATAATTAGTTTGTGATTATATTGATGAGAAAAGAGAAAGAAAAAGACGGATTACTCTAAAAATTATCCTACGACGTAAAAAACGTAAAGTCGTAAAATTTGACGAAAAATGTAAGTGTCCTAAAAATTACCTAAAATCAAGAAAAATGTAATTAAGAAAAAATGCAAACAAAAATTTCCAAAACATTTTAAATAATTTTATATTAATTTTTAAAGTATGATTAAAAAACAAAAATTAAATAAAATAAAAAATAAGTCAAATTGAAAACTTTTTCTTTTGTAAACCTCTAAAATACTAATTAAAACTTAAAAATGATTTTTCCAAAATTTTAAAATACTTTTTCTATTTTTTAATTACTTTCTAAAATTAAAACTAAAAATAATCATAAAAAATTAATTAATGACGTGAAAAATAAATTTTTTATACTAAAAAGTCTTAAACTAAGTCTAGAATGCAGGAAAAATGAAAAACAGTAACAAACCTTAATAAATAAGCTAAAATCAGCTTATTTATAAGCTGATTGATTAAATAAGCCAAAAGTAAAAATACCTTAAGTAATAGACAATGCAAAAGTTTACCAATCAAAGACCCTAGGGCAGATGGTAAACGCGTTTGTGTGTGAGAGGAGTGGCGCAGGTTCGAGTCCTGGCCACGTCCTTTTTGATAAAACTTTTTTTTTATATTTTCTTTTTGCAAAACATGTTATTGGTACTTAACTAACCAAAAAAACCAAATCAAGACTGAAAAAGAACCAAATTTAAGCCCTAAACGAACGAAAACGTGCCCAGATAGAAAAATAAAACAATAATGAATTATGAACAAAAACTTTGTTGTCCGATATCAGATGAGACTAAAAAACTATAAATAATGGTCGTTCTCGGATGACTCAGGAAAGTCACTGGGTGGTTTTGAGCCTGATTTTGGCTTGTTCTTGGTGATTACTTGGATGTTTTTGGCAAGTAGGGCACCCCCACACTCATGGAAGTGTGCGGAGTCAGTAAAAACACAAAAATAATCAAGCCAAACACTCAAATCACAAACACCAAGCAAATTCAAGTTTCTGAAATGAACAAGCAGGTCTGGGGGTTATGTTGCTGAACTAGTTGGTCACCAAGTGAGTTTTGGGCAAGCACAACTATCAAACAGGCATACCAAATTACAAGTCACCAACTCACAATCCAAGATACCACCTAGTCTTAACAGATTACAAGAATTGGTATTCAAATTCAAAAAATTAAAATAGATAAAGGGGTTTACTGTTTTGACTAGTTTATACCAAATTTATCAAACAAATCCTTCTTGTTATACTACCATACTGAAAACATAGAACCAATTCATCCTACCTTTACCCATCTAAGTTTGTTTAGACTGATTATATGCCAAAATCTTTCACCAATTTGACCTAGTATTCAGATCCAAACACCCCTTAATAAATGGCAACTAAAATTTAACTAGCCAAATCTTATCAGACAGTACTAACAATGATTACCAATTACACTAACATGCATATAAGACTCAAATGAGCATAAACAAACAGATAAAGCCAACAGATAAACAGGTAACACACACAATCATATAATTCACATAAAACTCACAAAAAACTCAAAATAGGCTTCAAGCCGATTTCACCTTGGCTGATGCCTTCTATTTGGGAGTTTTGGGGCTTATGAGAGCTTATAGACGTGTAGACAAGCTTGTTGATGGAGTCCAAAGTAGGACTGAAAGCTTTAAATGTCTTCAATACAAAATGAAATGAGATGGAGTGAGGGCTTGTTTTGTTCCTGGAAAAACACCACAAGACCAAAGAAATAAACTTCAAGTCCAAATGAGCTTATTGCCAAGAAGCTTGTCAGGCTTATTAGCATAAGCTCACTGAAACAGTAAGAGTAAGAAAAAGTAAATGGGAACAAACAAACAAGAAAATTACCACCTCACAATCTTTTTACCCAAGATCTATACCCACTGAATCTTGATACCTGTTTGATATCAGGGTTCTATGGTCATATAAGAGCCCAAATAAGCAGCTTATGTGGCCTATAAATTTTCTTGCTTAACTGAAAAAGTATTTGAAACTTAAAACAGGTTTGAAAGAAAACGTTTACAGAAACTTAAAGATTGCTTTTTGAAAACTCATTCAAAGAAAACTTAAACATAAAAAGTAAATGGGGACTCATTCTTTCTCATCATCAAACTCAACAACATTTCATTCCTCAAGTAAAACTGGATTTACAAGGCTTGCGAAAAAGGAGAAAAAACAAGAACAACTAAAATGTGTAAATCCTATGCCTTTATATAGGAGGCGTACAAAGGTCCACTTCTAATGCAGCTTATCAAGTAGATGATCTTGACGCATATGATTTGGATTGTGATGACATTCACTCTGCCCAAGCTGCTCTCGTTGCTAATCTCTCTCACTACGGTTCTGATGTCATCAGTGAGGTACCCACCACAACCAATCTTGGTAATGATGATAACCCACATCAAGTTGGGCATGAAAATGACAACCTCGAACAGCATTCGGGAACTAGTAACTCAAATGATGTGGTACCCAATCCTACACATCTGAGTGAACCTCAACCAAATGCTACGACGGGTATGGAATCTTGATGTAGTGGTTTTACTACTCTTTAGGAAAAGAGAGCAAATAGGGCAAGTAGTGAATACAACGATTTAGGAAAACCGTGTATTAATGACCCTAAAATGAGTTCGTTCTCAAGGAGGCTAGTGTGTTATGTGTGTAATGACTTGGATTAGATTTGTGATTATATTGTTGAGAAAGAAAAATAGAAATGAGATTAGAAGAGAATGACGGTTACGAAGACGGATTAAACTAAGTCGAAAAAGGTGTACACGTAAAACCGTAAAAAGCACTAATATTAAAATTTTACCCTAAAAATTCCTAAAAATTCCCAAAAATCCACAATAATATTCTAAGAGTTAACAAAAAATCCAAACTTACCAAAACCTTTTAATTAATTAGATAATGACTTTTTAATGCTAATTAAAGCCCTAAAAATCAAAATTAATTATTAAAAAGTCCCAAACAAGATTTTAAAATTTGTAAACCTCAAAAATACCCTAATTAAGCTAAAAAGTATTTTTCCAAATTTTAAAACTACTAAAAACTATTTTTAAACAATTAAAAACTACTAAAATCAATTAAAACTTAAATTAATTCTAGAAAATAATTAAAAGACTCTAAAAATTATTGGAAAAGTGAAAAATTCCTAATTAAGTGTTTAGAACCTAGTGTTGGAGCATAGTTTGGCTGGACCGGTCTGACGACTCTCCTGGGCCGTTAATCGTCTTCCCGGGTGCTTAGTAATGCTGCAAACAAAGGTAAACCGGTTAGACGTGGACCCGAGGCCGGAGCCCCGGGGTCCACCTCCGACGGTCAAGTTAGTATCGGATTAATATGTGGTATAAGAGGTGTAGTTGTGAGAGAAAACCTGATTATAATGAGACCCCTACCCCTGTTTATATAGTGTTAGGGCTTCTTGAAGGATAAGTTAGGTATGTGTGGGCCGCGGGCCTGTTGGACCGGGCCAAATACTGACTATACGTCGACATGTCCCCCAGTCTAGTATGATATGGTCCATGATCATATTAATCTAGACTCATTCGTGTATCATGCTCACTAAACAATCGCGTGCGCTTGCTGCTAGGACATCCCCGTAGGTTGTCCGTAACATATGGCTCCACTCGTAAATGGGCTACCTTTAGCAAAAAGATGATGGTTTGGGATTGCGAATAGTGAGCATAGCCACTATACGCCATCATGTCCCCCCAGTCTAGTATGCGAGGTTGTCACCGAGGTTACTAGACTTTACACCATATGCGTTACCTGTAAGCGTATCCACGTCGAAAGAAATGGGTAACCCGTGTACGTAAGACGGGTGGGTATGCTCGAATGCTTGGTTTCCCGTGTTTAAACGGTAAGGACCCCGTAAGAAGAAAACATGTTCTATAGCCGGGGTAACACTGGCATTTTGGCAAGGTTTAATTCTTGTTCATCTCTAACGTGAGGATGGCAAGAAAGTTTTGTGAAGGTGGAGGTGGAACCCGTATGCTGCATCGTGAACATTTGAAGGCGTACCTCTTATACCCACTAATGATGCAGCATAGTGCGAATATTTCATTCGTCTTAAGGCCAACAGAATACGTACGTCTGTGGCATGTTTATGCGGATATTATATCCGTCTTGTGGCCACGACATTTGATAACGACTTCCAAAATTTGTCACGGTTTTTCCTGGATTAAACGTAGTTGATCAGGCTCCATCTAATTAAGTATAAACGATATAAATTTTGGAAATTCACACTTAGCCGGGCCAAATAATTCATCGAGGAAGACGTACTTCCGTAATAAAGATATGAACCAACAGAAGACGTACTTCTGTGGTAGAATGAGCCAGTGGAAGGCGTACTTCCACAACAAAAGATAACAATGCGCCGTAGAAGAATACTTCCACGGCGAAAGATAACAATGCGCCGTGGAAGAATACTTCCACGGCGAAAATAATGAGCACGTGGAAGGGATACCTCTACGGCAAAGATAACAATGTGCCGTGGAAGAATACTTCCACGGCGAAAATAATGAGCACGTGGAAGGGATACCTCCACGGAAAAGATAACGAGCACGTGGAAGAGACACTTCCCCGGCGAAGATAAGAAGCACGTGGAGGAGACACTTCCACGGCGCAGATAATAAGCACGTGGAAGAGATACTTCCACAGCGAAGACAACGAGCACGTGGAAGAATACTTCCACGGCGAAGACAATAAGCACGTGGAAGAGATACTTCCACGACGCATGAATAAGCACGTGGAAGAGATACTTCCACGGCGTATGAATAAGCACGTGGAAGAAGAGATACTTCCACGGCGCATGAATAAGCACGTGGAAGAGATACTTCCACGGCGCAGATAATAAGCACGTGGAAGAGATACTTCCACGGCGCATGAATAAGCACGTGGAAGAGATACTTCCACGGCGCATGAATAAGCACGTGGAAGAGATACTTCCACGGCGTATGAATAAGCACGTGGAAGAGATACTTCCACAGCGAAGACAACGAGCACGTGGAAGAATACTTCCACGACGAAGACAATAAGCACAGAGATACTTCCACGGCGCATGAATAAGCACGTGGAAGAGATACTTCCACGGCGCATGAATAAGCGCGTGGAAGAGATACTTCCACGGCGCATGAATAAGCACGTGGAAGAGATACTTCCACGGCGAAGACAACGAGCACGTGGAAGAATACTTCCACGGCGAAGACAATAAGCACGTGGAAGAGATACTTCCACGGCGAAGATAAGAAGCACGTGGAAGAGATACTTCCACGGCGCATAAATAAGCACGTGGAAGGGATACTTCCACGGCGTATGAATAAGCACGTGGAAGAGATACTTCCACGGCACATGAATAAGCACGTGGAAGAGATACTTCCACAGCGAAGACAACGAGCACGTGGAAGAATACTTCCACGGCGAAGACAATAAGCACGTGGAAGAGATACTTCCACGACGCATGAATAAGCACGTGGAAGAGATACTTCCACGACGTATGAATAAGCACGTGGAAGAGATACTTCCACGGCGCATGAATAAGCACGTGGAAGAGATACTTCCACGACGCAGATAATAAGCACGTGGAAGAGATACTTCCACGGCGCATGAATAAGCACGTGGAAGAGATACTTCCACAGCGCATGAATAAGCACGTGGAAGAGATACTTCCACGGCGTATGAATAAGCACGTGGAAGAGATACTTCCACGGCGAAGACAACGAGCACGTGGAAGAATACTTCCACGACGAAGACAATAAGCACGTGGAAGAGATACTTCCACGGCGAAGACAATAAGCACGTGGAAGAGATACTTCCACGGCGAAGATAAGAAGCACATGGAAGAGATACTTCCACGGCGCATAATTAAGCCAGCGGAAGAGGTACTTCCGTGGCAAAGGTTTAAGCACGCGGAAGGAGGACTTCCGCGGCGAAGGAAAAAGCCAATGGAAGAGATACTTCCATGGCGCAGAACAAGCACGCGGAAGGAGTACTTCTGCGGCGAAGGAAAAAGCCAATGGAAGAGATACTTCCATGGCGCAGAACAAGCACGCGGAAGGAGTACTTCTGCGGCGAAGGAAAAAGCCAATTGAAGAGATACTTCCATGGCGCAGAACAAGCACGCGGAAGGAGTACTTCTGCGGCGAAGAGAATAAGCCAATGGAAGAGATACTTCCATGGAAAAGGAATAAACCGGCAGAAGGCGGACTTCTGCGACAAAGGAATGCATCCAAAGATATTTGCGTGTCATGCACGGAAATAGTGGTATTATTATACCCTGGTAGCCCCCCAAGTTTAATGGTGCTAAACTCGATTAGTAATATTAAACTTAATCAAGTATTCAAAAAATTACGCTCGCGTAGACCAACGCGAATGGACGTACCATAGGTGCGTACAAAAAATAGAAATTGGGTTCGAACGTGCGAACCAACGCGGATGGGTCTGGCCATAACCGCGAATTGTCACATAGTATAAGACGTATCTTAACTAACTTATGGGATGAGCTATGCCACCACGTGCGGCGTACCGCTACTACCATAAGGATGGTCAAAGTTTTGAAAAAATTTTGTTAGACGTGCACAGTGTGTCTTTTAACAAGTCCGGCTCGGGAGGCACGGTATGTTTTTGAAACTTACTACAACGTCTTGTGAGCAAGGTGTCTAACAAGGATACATGATCCGTGGTCGTTGGGGTTGCATCCCTCTTACACGACAAGTTGAATTATTAGGTTCACTCAATCCTCTTATTCCACCTGGGAACGATGTGTATATGTACGCCCGTAAGCTAAAGATATCCGAATGTACGGAGTAGCGCGGATGGACATACCATAACCGCAGATAATATATATATTATTCAGATTTATATATGTATGTAATATCTCTTACGGATTTAAAAGATACATGTAATATTTTTTATAAATAAATAATATCGGAATATATCCTAACAAAATTTAAAAGATAAATAATATCTTCTAGTAATTTAAATGATATGTATAATATCCTTTATTAACATAAACAATATACATGCGGATTAATTAATAAAGACGCGGCTCATGACCGTAGTGAAAAAATAAAATATGACCAAACATATAGATAAGCACGGCTGGACATACCATGGCCGCGAAATAAAAATAAAAATAATTGCTGAATGTGCAGGCGAGTGCGGATGGACGAGCCATGACAGCGAATCACGCTATTACCATGTCGGCCCGCGACATATACGAAAAATATATTTAATTAAATCAAAAGATATATGTAATATCTAGTTGACAATTTTAAAAGATATACATGATATCTTTTATTAATAAAAAGAAAATATCGATAATATATTTTTAGAAGATATATGTAATATCTTTTTTCAATTTAATAAAAATATACATAATATATATTTTGAATTTAAAAGATATAAGTAATATCTTGTTACCTATTTAAAAAAGATATACGTAATATATTTTTTATATATAAATTTAAAAATATCGGAATATATATTTACCAAATTTAAAATATCTTTTTATCAATTCGAAGGATATGCTCAATACCTTTTATTAATATAAACAATGTGTTTGAACATGTGGAATACCGCGAAAGGACGCGGCTCATGACCGCAGATAAAAAATAAAAATAAAAATAAAATATGGCCGAACGTATGGACGAGCGCAGATGGACATGCCATGAACGCGGATAAAAAATATGTTCAATCGTGCGGTTTGTTTGCGGAAGAACGAGGTCCCCGACCGTGTGACATAACAAATATGAAAAGAAAAGATCCGTATATTACGAAACAAATCGTATATTATATATAAAAAAGTATATTTAGCACAGATATATTATGTCACGCATGGCAGAATGGCAAATAAATTGCATGGCAGATTGCATAGAAACAAAATCAGTGATGCAAAGGTTTCAGAGTTACCCTTTTCGACAATGATTTTTGCTTTTTCTCATAGCGCGAGACCACAAAGCTCAGTTTAGTCAGGGCCCCACGGATGGCGCCAACTTGTTGGAGCATAGTTTGGCTGGACCGGTCTGACGACTCTCCTGGGCCGTTAATCGTCTTCCCGGGTGCTTAGTAATGCTGCAAACAAAGGTAAACCGGTTAGACGTGGACCCGAGGCCGGAGCCCCGGGGTCCACCTCCGACGGTCAAGTTAGTATCGGATTAATATGTGGTATAAGAGGTGTAGTTGTGAGAGAAAACCTGATTATAATGAGACCCCTACCCCTGTTTATATAGTGTTAGGGCTTCTTGAAGGATAAGTTAGGTATGTGTGGGCCGCGGGCCTGTTGGACCGGGCCAAATACTGACTATACGTCGACACCTAGGAAAAATATAAAAATTTAGAAAATCAGACTTTTAATTTTTAACAATAAAATAATATTAAAATATTATTAAAAATCCAAAAATCATAAAAAATTCTAAAAACTTGCAAACTAGCTTAATTTAACCTAAATAACTCAGAAGTGAAAGTGAAATTACCTAAATACCCTTAATGGGCCTAGAAAATGGGCTAAACCCAAAACAGTACCTTATTGGGCCAAATTTGAGCCCAATAATAAAAAGTGTTCAAAATAAGCCCAAAAAGCACTGGTTGTCTCAAAATTTGATTTTAAACAACTTTTTCCAAAGGCCCAAAAGCTGAAAGTGTGAAATAAGCTAGCTTATACCAAACAGCTTATTCTTAATGGGCTTTTTGGCCCATTAAGCTATAAGCCAATGCCATAAGCTAAAATTTGACACACAAGCTTCTTTTAACCTAAATAAGAATTCTGCAAAAAGAAATTTGAAATAAGCCCAAGGAATAAGCCTGAAAATGCAATAAGTAATCTACAAAAAACGACAAAATAGTCGATTTTGAGTTCTAGGCCACCCCAAGTGCTTATTCAAGTTTCTATAGCTTCGAAATGACTTAATTAAGCAAAATCAACAAAGAGTTTTCAAATAAGCTGACTCAATAAGCTGGAAAAAGCAAATAAGCACTTATGTAAAAGTCAAATAAGTTGGTTTTCTAGCAAAAAGTCAAAGTTAAAGTCTGATAAACTCCAGTCTACTCAAATGGGTCAAATAATGAAGATCTATCACAAAAAATAAGTTGTTGCATGTCTGGATAAGCTAGAATAGCTTATTGATAAGCTGAGTTCAATTTTACACTAGCAGGGGGCTAGTTTTGAGTGTTGAGCAGTGGAAACTTTTTCCACTGCTTGACTTGTTTGACTTTTTGCCTTTAGTGACTTTTTTGGAGATTCAGATTACACAAAGGCACCCAAATGATCTTTGGATCAAAAGGAGTCAAGAACAATCAAAATATCATAATCACAAACACCCAATTGATACAGTTTAATCAATAAGTCACCAGATATGATACAGACATGAACAAATAAGCAGTTGAGCAATTATAAGCAGTTTTAGCACAAATCATCCAGCCAAATTCAACCAAATGCATACACAAGCTATATTAAACTCAAATAAGCAAGTCTAAACAGGTTTCATGCAATGATTCAAAGAATTAAGCAAGATTCAAGCCAATAAATGTTACTGATGAACACTAACACATGCAGTTTTACACTTTGCTGATGTATTTGACCAAGAAGCCAGATTCAACACCTCAAATCTCTCAAACAGGTTACAATTACCTTGTTTAAACCACTTTTAGCCCTAAGCATGCATACACACTAAGAGTTCCCAAAATCCTTGGTCAAAACAGGCAATAAAAAAGATTCTATAGCAGATTGTTTGATTCAAGGCTTCAAACCCAAAAACTTGCAGCAAAACACTCTCAACCAAGCATATATCAGATACCAAGCACAAACAATACCTTCTAACAACACAATACCAAGTTGCAATCACAAACAGGTAATCCCAAACACCCCTTTATCTTTTCAAACTCAAATTTTTCAAAGGAAAAGTGAGATTTAAGACCACCCAAGCATCAATTAATACAATAACAAGTAAGATTAACAGATTCAAGCAAGTATAAGCCACAAAATACACAAGAACAAAGGCAACACTCAAATATCACAAAAATCGAAAGTATTATCTGATTTTGGGATTAAGAGTGTGTACCTCATGGATGTACATCCACACCCACGGATTTTGAGCTTATGTGCTAGCAAGAACAAGCACAAGCTTCCACAACAAAGCCTGTTAAGAATCAACAAGGTTAGAAGCACAAGTATAAAATCAGAAACTTGAAAAATTCTTGATTGATGCAACTCTTATCCTCCACACTTGATTATCCCCAAGTTATAAGCCTCACCACACCTTAATCAACACAATTAGGATGCTATGATCAGCCCTATAACCCAAGAATTCCAAGATAGACCAAGAACTTAGCAAAATATCAAGAAAATGTGCAAACTTTTGCACACTCCTCTTTTGAAAACAGGTTTTATGATTCAAATTCAGTAAACTAAGAACATAAACAAGCAATAATAAGATGGCACTTGGTCTTTCTTCAACACACTTAACACAAATTTCATAAATCAGAAAAAGGGATTTACAAGTGCTTGAACAAGTAAAAACCAAAAGCAAGAGCAAATGTAAATAGCTAGACCCTTTATATAGAGGGTGTACATGGTCCTAGAAAGCTGAAAATGTAAAAACCCTAAGCATGGAACTTCCAGAAATGCCCTTGAGGATTTTGAATTTATGCTTGATCATGTGATCTTTTTGGCAGTTTGTGAAGCTGTAAAGTGTGAAGGAATTTGATCAATGGCTCAAAAGAAGCTTAAGTTTGAAGCTAGGATATTGGACGTTGGATTGCTGGCATGTTTTGGCTTTTTCTCCCAAACCGTGTGCAAGGGTTTATCATGTGACCATAGTGATGATGTGGCATGGGTTTTAGGAGTTGGGTTATGATTAGGACCACCCTAATCATTAATCTGGAGATGATGGAGGTTTAATTGTTGCTTAAACAAAAATACCCAATTGTGTTCATACATTGAATAGTGCATGGTTTGATTTGTTTTTGGGTTTAAAAATGGTGTTAAGCGCCAAATAATAAACTAATCAAAGATTAGTTTAAACCGGTATAAGTGGGAAATGACATGGATGAATGGTGTAATGTGATTGGTGGAGAGTGTGAGTGGGGCACGTGTCACCCCCTCACTGGCCTAGGTAAGTATCTTGTCTTGGTAGCTTTGGTCCTTCACCTTCCTTTCTTCTTTCACTTTGCAAATAATCACACAAAACTGAATTTCCTTTGTATTTAAACTTTTAGTTTTCACACTTTTGCCCCAAATACTTTTCCAAAGTATTTTCAGGGGTATTTCTTGCCATTTTTGAATTCTTAAAGGATTGATTTGGCATTTTGATGATGGATAATGGTCTTGACTTGCATATTTGATATAATGGAGGACTGAAATTGCCATGTCTTGTTTGATGAGGGACCATTCTTGCCAAATGTTGAAAGTCAAGGGTCCTTTTTGTAATTTTGGAATTTTCAAATGACCAAACTTGTAATTTCTTGTACTTTGAAGGACTTCATGATATATTTGACTTTGTGGAGGATAATGGTTGAAAATTTAGCTTTGTTGATGGGTTATACTTGCCAATTCTTCAAAGTGGAGGGCCCTTTTTGTAATTTTGACAAACTTTAGAGACCAAACTTGTAATTATAAAGATACAAGGGTATAAAGTGTCAATTCTTCCATATTGGAGGACCCTTCTTCATAATTCTTCAAATCTTCAAGGGTTAATCTTGGGAAAGTCTTCATTAGGGCTTGGTTCATTTGTGCAGCTTCGTTTCCCGTGTTCGTTTTTGCATGATTCTTATGATCTTTTGTCATTTTCTCAATATCCGTACCTAAAATACACAAGTAACAAACACAAGCATATATATGGGTATTTTGATGATATTTAATGCATTTTAAGCCCTATTTGGAAGATGAGACTATGTATAAAAGCAGTCTCATCACTCCCCCATACTAAACCATTGCCGTGCCCTCACGCAATGCTAGAATAAAGTATCGTAGCACCTCCAAAATTCATTTTTCTTCACTTTATTGAACGATAAACTAGCTACACTACTACTACTTCTACTACTACTTGTGTTTTAGACATAATGTATGATTTCATCGCAAAATGGGACGTTTAGGTTCATAGAATAAGAACACGTGAATGCTTCGTTAGAAATAATTTCATCGTCCTCGATTTTCACCTCAATTCCATGCCAAGCGTGCAACGAGATCATTGTCATTATAAGTTAGTAATGCTAACACTACTCATATGCCCTAATCACGTACTTATCCTCCCATTATTCCTAAGTTGTATCTCTTATATTTTATATTGTCTTGAATGTTTCACGGGGATACATTGTTTGACTTATGCGATAATAGAGATTTAGGTCTAAAAATAGAGTCCTAATGGTGTAACCAAGACCATCAAATCAATAACACCTCCTAATAGACAACGATGTCAAAAAATTAAGTTGACAAGAAGAATCGATAAACACGGTTTTATAACGGTTTTGAACATTAGACTTATTACCAAGACTTTTATACGCCCCCTAACGGAAGGGCCTTATTATCTTTGGTTTACCTCCATCTTTTATTCAACTTCGCCATGAAGCTTTTAGTATGACTTCGGTCTTGCCTTGCCTTTTATTATCCACCTCATCGGTAGTTTTATTAGCCAAAGACGTATATCCTCACGCTAAGGCGAATTTTGGATCTTTAAAGCTTCGAAGATTAAGGCTTGATTCACTTTCAATTTTGCATAGATTTTTCGGCCTTGTGGGGCTTCAAATTGTTTGCTTGATTTAGGTGAGCACTTGAAATCTTATTATTGTGTGAAGCTTTTGATTATTAGGGTGCCAATACTTCAATACCGTGACGCTGGCGATACCTTAATGTCTTCCCAATTTAATTACACGGAAGCTACTAGAAAAGACTAGAAACCCAACAATCCCAACTAAACCGCTAAGTCAATATTTATTAAGCAAAAAATATTTACATGCGAAGGGAGAATAAGCAAACAACGAGAACACATGAGTTTTGTAAAGAATACGAGTACTCTACGTTTATCATAGTAACTTATAATTAACCCTATCATTTCTCGTCCTCATTTAAGAGACTTAGCCTAATGTGTAGTTAAGGAACCAAAGCTAAGTGCTCAACACGCACGGTCGAGTAAAAAATTACTCTTATTCTCGGCATCAGAAAACCTACACTCGTGTCTTCAAACTCTTATAAAACATGAGAAAATTTTTAAAATTTGGCCATTTTTAGCCTTATTTTGCAACAAAAACGATAACAAAAAGATAAACTTTGGAAAGCGTGAAGGTTTAACAAGGCAAGTATCTATTCACCCCCCCCATACTAAAGTTAAACATTGTCCTCAATGTTTTGAGTCTAAGGGTGCAAAACACCCCCATACTAGAGACGTAGTCGAATGCCTAATCTAGCATGGAAAGGGTGTAACCAATAAATTAATAGCCGTTTATGAAGTGTGCTAATAACCTAAGGTTAGAACATCAAAAGGATATATCATGGATATTGAGAAAGTCTTCAAAGCAAATGATCGAGTGCTCCCATAAACGAACACGAGAGGCTCCAATCGTGAAGATCATGATCATCTAAAGTCCACAATTCACAAACAACCACGGAACAAAGGTTGGAAGGGCACAAATCCCCACACGTTAACTACATTAGAAAGCGATAATATATACATAGGATAAGCATGGGACTCCCCCACGAGGCACCTCGTTTTTGATTACCGAGTCATGAGCTCGACTCGATCCCCTCAATACTAATTATCATTGGGGGAAGGTGACTTGGTCGAGGTAGTTCAAGGATGGAACTTCCCCGCCAAAGTAGTGCTTCAACCTATGTCCATTTACCTTGAAGTTAGGACCATCATCTTGAGCTAGCTCGATGGTCCCATACGGAAACACTTGAGTCACGGTGAATGGACCGAACCAACGGGATTTCAATTTACCGGAAAAGATTTTCAATCAAGAATTAAAAAGCAAAACTTGATCCCTAATGTTAAAAACCCGGTTTTTAATTTTAGAATCATGCAACTTTTTAGTTTTTTCTTTATAAATCAATGAATTTTCATAAGCAATGTCCCTCAGTTCATCCAATTCATTTAATTGCATTTCCGGTGTTTTCCCGCGGTCTCCATATCATCATTACAATGCTTTAGGGCCCAATAAGCCTTGTGTTCTAATTCGATTGGCAAATGACAATTCTTTCCATACACAAGCTTATAGGGCGTGCACCCAATGGGCGTCTTAAGAGCGGTCCTAAAGGCCCATAAAGCATCGTCCAACTTATCTGACCAAGATTGTCGGTTTTCCCCAACGGATCTCTCCAAAATCCTCTTCAATGCTCGGTTTGAAACCTCGAATTGCCCACTCGTTTGTGGGTGATAAGCCGTAGAAAGCCGATTTGTAACCCCATATTTCCTTAGGACCCTTTCGAATTGGTCGTTACAAAAATGGGTTCCACGATCGCTTATGATCGCACGAGGGGTTCCAAACCGAGAAAACAAGCTTTTCAAGAACTTGACTACCACACGAGCATCATTGGTGGGCAAGGCTTTGGCCTCCACCCACTTAGATAGGTAGTCAACCGCAACGAGAATGTACTTATTACCACGAGATGATGGGAACGGCCCCATAAAGTCTATACCCCAAACGTCAAAGATCTCACACACTTGGATGATATTTTGGGGCATTTCATCTTTTTGTGAGGCTTTTCCTTGTCGTTGGCATGAATCACAAGACTTCACAAGATCTTGTGCATCTCGGTAAATAGTAGGCCAAAAGAAGCCGGCATCAAACACCTTTTTAGCCGTGAGATTAGCACCGTGGTGACCACCCGTGGGTCCCTCATGGCAAGCTCTAAGGATGTTAGAAGCTTTGGTGCCAAATACACATCGTCGGATGATTTGATCCGCACAAGTTCGAAACAAGTAAGGGTCGTTCCAAAAGTAGAACTTGACGTCACGAAAGAATTTTCGTTTTTCTTGAGTCGTCATACCCTTGATGATGAAGTTACCCGCATGGTAATTTGCAAAATCCACAAACCATGGGGTGGAAGAATCAAGCTTAGAATTCACTACACCAAGTGTCTCGAGCGGAAATGTTTCGGTGATTTCCTTGGGCTCGTAAACACTTTGGTGAGGATCTTCCAAACGAGAAAGATGATCGGCCGCTAGATTCTCGGCTCCTTTTTTGTCAACAATGGTGTGATCAAATTCTTGAAGGAGGAGAATCCAACGAAGTAATCTAGGCTTAGCATCTTGCTTTGCCATGAGATACTTGATAGCCGAATGGTCCGTATACACTATGCATTTAGCTAAGACGAGGTAAGGTCGGAATTTCTCAAATGCATACACCACAGCAAGGAACTCCTTTTCCGTAGTAGTGTATTTTAGTTGAGCCTCGGTCATCGTCTTGCTAGCATAGTGAATAGGCAAGAAGTGCTTATCATGATGTTGCCCCAAAACGGCCCCAATAGCGTAATCACTAGCATCACACATTAGCTCAAAGGGGAGGTTCCAATTGGGAGCAACAAGAATGGGAGCTTCGGTAAGTTTCCTCTTAAGGATTTTAAAGGCTCGTACACAATCTTCGTCAAAGACAAAACGTGCCTCTTTTTCAAGAAGATGTGTAATGGGTCGAGAAATCTTCAAAAAATCCTTGATGAATCGACGATAAAAACCCGCGTGGCCTAGGAAACTCCTAACTCCCTTAACGGTTTTGGGATGAGGTAATTTGGCGATGACGTCTACCTTAGCTTGATCTACCTCAATCCCCGCTTTCGAAACCTTGTACCCTAAGACGATTCCACTCTTAACCATAAAATGACACTTTTTCCCAATTGAGCACAAGGTTGGTTTCCTCACAACGTTTCAACATTCTCTCAAGGTTCGACAAACACGAGGTGAACGAATTACCAAACACGTAAAATTCATCCATGAAGACTTCCATCGTCTTCTCAATCATGTCATGAAAAATAGACATCATGCACCTTTGGAAGGTTCCCGGTGCATTGCAAAGTCCGAATGGCATTCTACGATAGGCAAACGTTCCATATGGACACGTAAACGTAGTTTTTCTTGATCACGAGGATCGATAGGAATTTGGAAGTAACCCGAAAAACCATCTAAAAAGCAATAGAAATCGTTTCCCGCAAGACGCTCCAACATTTGGTCCATGAAGGGCAAGGGAAAATGGTCTTTTCGAGTGGCTTCATTCAACTTACGATAGTCAATGAACACTCTCCATCCGGTCACGAGTCTAGTGGGAATCAACTCGTTGGCATCGTTTGGCACAACGGTCATCCCTCCCTTTTTAGGGACACAATGAATGACTCACCCAAGGGATATCGGAAATAGGGTAAATCATTCCCGCGTCAAGGAGTTTAAGGACCTCCTTTTTGATGACGTCGTGAATTTTGGGGTTCACCCTCCTTTGACTTTGGATTGCGGGCTTGTAATCCTCCTCCATTAAGATTTTGTGGTTACAAAACTTGGGATCGATTCCCTTAATGTCGGATAACTTACACGCAATTGCCCCTTTGTGATCCTTTAGAACATCGACAAGTGCGGTTTTTTCATCATTCGAAAGTTCCTTCGCAATAATAGCCGGCAACTTGTCGTCCTCCTCCAAATAGACATATTCGAGATGAGGAGGTAAATCTTTCAACTCGAGGATAGGTGGTTCCTCAAGTGAAGATTTGGGCTCGATACTCATAACCTCCTCGGGTGGAGGAAATGGGAAATCGTTAAGAAAATCCTTGATAATCGAGAAGTCCTCATCGTTGTCGAGGTCTTCGTTACAAGTACGTGGAACATCGAATTCTTCCAACGTAAAACCACCACCTTCAAATGGAGTGAAGTTTGGTGTCGAATTATCAAGAATTGGATCCAACATAGTGGGATTGCCACTAGTTTCTTCATCACCAAAACCTAGAACTTCTTGTGAAAATTCCTCGCAAACCACGTCGATCATATCAACGAGGTTTATGGTTGCAACGGAATAAACATGAGAAATTTGAGAGTTTTGAGTTGCGTTTATAACAAGTTCCTCGTCGTTGAAACGTAAGGTGATCTTTCTAGCATGAACATCGATCAAAGCCATCGACGTATCTAAAAACGAACGACCTAAAATGAGAGGAACTTGAGGATCCGTGGGGATATCAACAACGATAAAGTCTACGGGATAGTAGATGTAAAACCCGCGTGCTTTTACCATGAATAGTGCCCTTAAGATCGTACGTCCTAGATTAAAACTTACCTTATTCAGTATTGATCACATTCATGTGCTAATAATCAAGCAAGTGCATACGTGTATGACATGACAAGTATCGTTTACGTACGAACCCATGATAAACAATTAATAAATATGTCACGTGAACGTAATTAAATCAAGATCACCATTTAAAATACGAACTAGAATAATTACGTAAATACATATAATATAATTACGAGCGTTAAGATTACGGTAAACTACATGATAAAATAAACAGAAACACTTTAAACACGAGCACGTTTAACCACGAACGAACACGAAACATCGGGACACGAGAAAGGTACGGGTACCCCATGTGGGGCCCCCATACCCACGGCACAAACCAAGAAATGGGCTTAGCCCATGGACTTTACAAGTTAAGGGGGGTAAAGAGTAAAACATGTTTTCACTTTTCATTTTCAAGAAAATAAACAAAAACCCTAAAAGAGTTTTTCTCCTCTCCTTTTTGCTCTCTTTGTGCCGCCACCTATACACCACCATAGGAGGGTGTTTGTTTGATTTTGATCTTAAAAACAAGTGTTAGAATACGTGTTTGTTCATCCTTTTTCCAAGCTACATATTGGTATACCTTTCTAACCCTTCTTTTTAATTCTTTTTAATTCTTTTAATCTTTGATAATTTTCATGAACATGTTATTATTTTTCTTATGAAAACAAGGTAATTAATCATTGATCTAACATGTTTTGGTATTAGTTAAAATCAAAGAATGGTTTATAAGGGTGTTTGTTTTTGGCCGCCTAGCAAACAAACCCGAGGGGGGGTTTGGTTTGCTATTGCCGCCACCACCAAGACCACAATTGGTCTTGGTTGGCTCATGTGGGACCCACGGCAGCAAGGGGACACGTGTGCCCCGGGTTTGGCCCGGGGTACGGTGTCGAATTCATACCCGATTCATGGTTCGTTGGTTAAAATCATGATCTATGTTACATGTAATTTTTATGAATCATGAACTTAGGATATAATTAATTAATAACATGAAATATTAATTAAATCATGACTTAGGTTATTTTAATTATTAGTTTATCATGACATTATTTTAACCTAAGTATTTTATGTTATAAGTTATAATTAATTAATTATTAAAACATGCCTATAATTAATTAATTTAGACATGACTTAGGTTATATTATTATTAATAATAATACACATTTTAACCTAAGTATTTTCATTTCATTTTAATTAATACATGTTACACTTTAATTAAAATGCTTAACCTATAGTTTAATTAAAATACATGAAATAATAATTAAACTATACACTATATCATATGACTTAAGAATAAGCTTATAACACTTAGACTTATATGTTAGCTTATGTAACCAGCTTAATTCTAATTATGGAAACTTCTATTTATAGAAACTTAATTAAATAAGGCAACTAATCTAATTATGGAAACCTTCTATATATGGAAATCAATCTATTTCAGGCAGCTAATCTAATTATGGAAACCTTCTATATATGGAAACTTATTTAATTAAGGCAGCTGATCTATTTTTGGAAACTTTCTATTTTTAGAAACTAATCTATTTTAAGCAGTAAATTCTATTTTTGGAAACTTTCTATTTTTGGAAACTTTCTATTTTTGGAAACTTTCTATTTTTGGAAACTTTCTATTTTTGGAAACTTTCTATTTTTGGAAACTTTCTATTTTTGGTAACTTTCTATTTTTGGAAACTTTCTATTTTTGGAAACTTTCTATTTTGGAAACTTTCTATTTTTGGAAACCTGCTATTTTTGGAAAGTTACTTATTATTACACAGTAAGTATAATAATACATGAAACACCAGTAATACTTAATCAGATTAATCAGAATACAAGATAAACACAGTTTAAGGCTTTAAACAGTAAACCATGACCTAAAACATACCAAATCAGCTAAAATGAGACATAAAACCCAGTACGTAATCAGTGAATCGATACTTATACACGTGTGTATTCATGTAGCGTTAGTGATCCAGAAGTAGGAGTCTTTCTTCCGTTCATTCACTGGACTTGAGGTACGGATTCCCGTCCTTTCAGTATGGACATTCTTTCCTTATTAGGATTTCCCCGTATGCAGCCAACTGTTTTCCCAGTATTTGTTTTATTGTTTTGAACTGCTTATGTTTAAATTAGCATAAACTATAGCCATATACAAGCATGACCAGTTTCACCTAGTTATGGAGGTACCATAACCATAACATTGGAGGCACCAATGTTATGACTTCCCCACGGCGGAGTGATTGCTCGTGGCGTCCCTTTCAGTTTTGGCCATATTATTATATCATGTGGGGCGTATGGGTGCATCCTAGTTACATGTTTTATTCAGTTTATCATGGTGAATGTGGTGTGTGCCTTGCACCCTTCACAAGGAGCTGATCCCTCCTACCCAAACCAGTATATTGATTAGAGGCATCCCCTCTAATCAGCATGATGAGGTCACCCCTCCAAGTATTCATGCACGTGACCTTTTCATGACCTATATGGGCTATGGTATATATATGTTAAAACAGTTTTCGCAAGATAAACATAAGGCTTTTCAAACTATAAAACCAGTTTTCTTGATACTTAACCAGTTTACTCAGAACTTAGTCTTCCGCTGTTATATATTACATGCTTATCCTATTCATGCTATATTGTACATCCGTGCACTGAGCGTCTTGCTCAGCCGTTATTTTCCTTTCCATGTCCCAAAACGGCAGGTACCCAAGACTCGAGCATTTGGAGGACACGCATAGGATGGAAGCTGCCAGAGACTTCTTTTCCTTTTTGCCTTCATATAGTTATGCTTGTTTAGTCTTTATTCAGTTCATTTCCTTTATTTATGTTTTGGGCTTATGTTTGGGAACCGATGTTTGATTCCGGTTTTCCCTATGGTCATGTATGTTTTACTACATATCACCTTGCATGCTTTGATGACACGCCATAATCACGCGTGACATTCCATTTATCAAAATGGGGTGTTACAATTATGGTATCAGAGCCAAGGCTTCGACCTGTAGGCTCTAAAACTTGACCTGTGACTAGTGGGTAGTCACCAGGAGCTTCCTAAGTCAACGCTTGTTATTCCACGTATTGATGTTTTCAGCACCTTTTGTTTTAACCATTACGTTTTCAGCACCTTGTTGTTTTAACCATGATGTTTTCACCAGTATCGTTTTACCAATATGGAATGAACAACCGTCATCCATATTTAGTTTATGTGTCAGTGTCTATGCATGACGTTCCTAGTGAACTGTGATTATGTGAACTGAACCCCAGTAGTTCATAATTTTCACATAAATTTTTTTCTGTTAAGTTTTGACAATGACTTTTAATTATTATGTTTCATGCATTCATGCATTTATATCATATGTCATTTGTTGCAGGAATTTTGACTAAGTAATGGTTGGTACAGGACTGGCCCTATTTAGTCGCATGTGCTTTTATCGAAACTTTTAACTTTGGGGACCGACCCATAGGCGTCCCCCTCGCCATGTCTTTTGTTTTGGAACCGACCCATAGGCGTTCCCTCGCACATATAACGGTTTTATAAACTACATTACGCATTCATGCACTGTTTTTCTTGCATAAAATTTTTCTCATGATTTAAATTGGCATAAAATTTTTCATGTCCCATCATAAGTATTATGTTTTTATGTCAAGTATGCCTTCATACTGTCATGGTTAACTTCAGTTTCATGCTAATTATGTTATACACTTCTTCGTAATAGAGGGTTTCTTGTTTCCTCATGATAATTCCGTCTTCATGTTAATTATGTGTCACGCCTCTTTTGATTTTTACGTTGTCCTGCAAGACATTGTTAGATTTCTTGAATCATGCTTTCATGATAGTCATGGTTGGTTTACATTGATCATGCGTCAGGCAAATCATCGTTGAATTTTGTGTAACCACACTTTAGCGTTGCGCTATGCAACCAGAATGATGTCTATGCAAATACAGCAAGGTTATCATGATGGTTTTCCTAACCGTTTAACCGGTTTACTTTCCTTAAATCAGGACAAATGATCAAGCCCATACCGATCATTTCATGTGTATTCCATGTGTACTCCACGTACCGTATTTCATGTGTATTACATGTACCTTAATCCATGTGTATTCCACTTGCAATACTTCACGAGTATTCGCTAGTCGATTCTAAATCATCTCAGGCGTATGTTCACTTACTGATATTCTACAAGATTGTCGATGCCGCTCATAGCTTGAAGATGTCACTGAAGGTTGATGCTGCTGATGTTGGGAGACGCTACGAGATGCGGATGCTGATGCTGTTCACAACCTGGAGATTCTAAAAGACGAAGACAAAGGCGTCGGAGCAAAGCAATTGGACGAGAAGATGCTTCACCATCAGACAATTCCCATCAATCATTGTCCGAAATTCATAGTTACATGTCACACGTCGTTCGGCTGTCATTTCAGCCATATGAGTGCAAACCAGTACCATCCAGCCACTCAGCTAAATAGTTACATGAGTCACGGTCATGAGAATGACCGTCAGGGAACCGACAGACAAGATGATAGTAACCACTACTATGACAGCAACTATCTTAGAAATCGCAACCGAGGCTCCGGCCACGGACGTGATCAGACATACAAATGATCAGTAGTCCAACCGATCCGCCAATTCTGGCATATTAACCTAATATTGTGGTTATATTTGTTTCACATCTCGAGACACATGTCAAGACATCAGTCAAGACACATGTCTCACGTATACCTCCTGAAGACACATGTCAAGACACCAGTCAAGACATATGTCATGCTTATTGTTCCAAGAAACGAGTCAAGACACATGACTCACGTCCAACTATGGAGCATTTCTAAGAAATTCAGGGTACCCTCCAAGGGTACATCTATTTGTTGTGCCATGTATAAATCAGGCCACAAGAATTTCAATACCATTATCAGCGCATCAGTGAGAACTGTCATGTTGCCGATGTCACTTTCATTTCTTTCACCATAGTTCATATATTCCTGACCATGAAGGACGCCGTTCGTATTCCCACGTATACGAAGATTTTCCGTCATCTTAATGATGAGATCCAAGCTGCTAACGCATTTTCCTCGGACAGACACGAGATGAATTTTTTTTTATCTTAATTATGGACTATGAACAGCACACCATGCTACGATTCATAATTATGTACAGTAATGTTCAGGCTCCTGAATACTTCAGCTTGATTTTCCATCGGAATATCTGTGCAAATTTTCTACGCTTACAAGCATGTGCATTGTTAGCCATGGTCACTAAAATTTTCTAGCTGTCAGTAAGACACAACCACATAACTCTTTTACGCACAGCCAGTTGATTATTCCAAAATTGTTCCTTACACTCCAGAAGAACCTTCAAGGAGAAGGATGGTACCATGAGATTATGTGTCGACTACCGTCGACTTAAACAAATCACCATTCATGACCGTTATTCTCCTCCACATATTGACAACATGTCCAATCAACCGTATGTTGTTAATCACTTTTCCAAGATCGAACTCACGATCATGCTGCCAACAGTGGCGGGTGAAAAAGCAGGACATGTCCATGACTGCTATTCGTGCACGACTCGGTCATGCCAGATTTATGATTTTGAATTAGTCTCATCAATGCTCCAACCGCATTATGGACTTAATAAATTGAGTTTCCATGAACTCCTAAACAAATTCATCAGCGTTTTCATTGAGGATAACCTGATTTCCTCTAAGCCTAGAGAAGAACAGGAAGACCATATCTGCACTATGTTGCAAATTCTATGACAAGAGAAATTCTACCCTGGAAATTTTTTTTTTTCCAATATCAATTCTGTTTGATTACAGTGACACATTGAATCACATGGGTTTCTATGGTTAATCTTACCATGACTCAGCTTATGCGTAAAGGAGAGAACCCTACACTACATTAGGTGTTCTAGGAAATCCTACGCTAGGAGAAGTCTGATTCAAAGACTAAGAGTTTCGCATCCTTCTATGTATCAAGTTTCTACGAAGCAGGATACAGTTACGTTCATATCTTCATACCTGTTATACAAACAGGCTAAGATAGGACACCAACAGACGGGTATGTTTTCATCATATGAAATTGTGAATCGAAAAGGGACAAGATCTCCATGGATTTTAGTTACCAGATTTCAGCAAACTCAGAAGAAGCATGATGCTATCTGGGTTATTGTCAACAGTTTGATCAAGTCTGCAGAATCCTTACATCCGTACGGATTTCAGAACCAACAGATTGAAAAAACATGTTCCAGCCAAGGCTCATCCGACCACTTGGTAATCCCGCAGCTATCGAGTCAGACAAAGATTCCCAATTGTACTCCTAAATTACTTCACGTCTTCATTCTAATTCCACGACTTGCTTTCGCGCTCACGTTCATGACACTATTCACGTTCATTATCGTATTTTGACTTACGATTTTACGTTCATTCCTTTTCTCATTCTGGGAAGTTTGCAAGAACTTGTGAGACCAGACCCAAGTTTAGTATAACTCTCCATCATCAGATAGACGTTTCACGTCATATTCCACGTCTCACCTTGTAGCGTTTGGCGTCACCGCCATTATATTATATGATCACGATATGTCTCACATGTCATGTTCATTCCACGTTCCTCATATCATGATCAAATTAGGTTACACGTATCATGGATCACGATATGTTTTCTCATACTACACTCGCCATATCTCCACGTAGCACGTTCAAAATTTTTCACGTATCACGTTCAAAATTGTTCACGTACTACGTTTCTTTATGTCTCGCGCATCGTTTCTAATTATCAGTTAAGTCAGATGGTCTTGCATCGTAACGTTTCAGTTACCCTTGCACGTTAACTCTTATTTTTCTCGATCGAATTTAGGGGATCTACTTCCGTTGATAACCAAGAATTTCTTTGTATTCCAAGTCAAGGTCAGGAGGACCAAGATTTATCATTAGTGTCAGGATCTTCTGAAGGAACCGTTCCAAGAGGGAGGCCACTTGGAAACGGACAAGTTCATCCGGACTTTTATCCGTTTTTCTCATCAATTAGATATGTCCTTTCAGTCACGTCACGTTCCATGTCTTTTCAAGACATGTCACGTTCCACGTTCCCTTCTACCATGTCACCTTCATTTCCGTTATTTTGCATACCTTTCCAGTTTGATTCGGGTATGTTTCGCTTTCAGTTACTTTATCTATAATTCGGGGACGAATTATTCTTTTTAGGGGGGAAGAATTGTAAAACCCGCGTGCTTTTACCATGAATAGTGCCCTTAAGATCGTACGTCCTAGATTAAAACTTACCTTATTCAGTATTGATCACATTCATGTGCTAATAATCAAGCAAGTGCATACGTGTATGACATGACAAGTATCGTTTACGTACGAACCCATGATAAACAATTAATAAATATGTCACGTGAACGTAATTAAATCAAGATCACCATTTAAAATACGAACTAGAATAATTACGTAAATACATATAATATAATTACGAGCGTTAAGATTACGGTAAACTACATGATAAAATAAACAGAAACACTTTAAACACGAGCACGTTTAACCACGAACGAACACGAAACATCGGGACACGAGAAAGGTACGGGTACCCCATGTGGGGCCCCCATACCCACAGCACAAACCAAGAAATGGGCTTAGCCCATGGACTTTACAAGTTAAGGGGGGTAAAGAGTAAAACATGTTTTCACTTTTCATTTTCAAGAAAATAAACAAAAACCCTAAAAGAGTTTTTCTCCTCTCCTTTTTGCTCTCTTTGTGCCGCCACCTATACACCACCATAGGAGGGTGTTTGTTTGATTTTGATCTTAAAAACAAGTGTTAGAATACGTGTTTGTTCATCCTTTTTCCAAGCTACATAGTGGTATACCTTTCTAACCCTTCTTTTTAATTCTTTTTAATTCTTTTAATCTTTGATAATTTTCATGAACATGTTATTATTTTTCTTATGAAAACAAGGTAATTAATCATTGATCTAACATGTTTTGGTATTAATTAAAATCAAAGAATGGTTTATAAGGGTGTTTGTTTTTGGCCGCCTAGCAAACAAACCCGAGGGGGGGTTTGGTTTGCTATTGCCGCCACCACCAAGACCACAATTGGTCTTGGTTGGCTCATGTGGGACCCACGGCAGCAAGGGGACACGTGTGCCCCGGGTTTGGCCTGGGGTACGGTGTCGAATTCATACCCGATTCATGGTTCGTTGGTTAAAATCATGATCTATGTTACATGTAATTTTTATGAATCATGAACTTAGGATATAATTAATTAATAACATGAAATATTAATTAAATCATGACTTAGGTTATTTTAATTATTAGTTTATCATGACATTATTTTAACCTAAGTATTTTATGTTATAAGTTATAATTAATTAATTATTAAAACATGCCTATAATTAATTAATTTAGACATGACTTAGGTTATATTATTATTAATAATAATACACATTTTAACCTAAGTATTTTCATTTCATTTTAATTAATACATGTTACACTTTAATTAAAATGCTTAACCTATAGTTTAATTAAAATACATGAAATAATAATTAAACTATACACTATATCATATGACTTAAGAATAAGCTTATAACACTTAGACTTATATGCTAGCTTATGTAACCAGCTTAATTCTAATTATGGAAACTTCTATTTATAGAAACTTAATTAAATAAGGCAACTAATCTAATTATGGAAACCTTCTATATATGGAAATCAATCTATTTCAGGCAGCTAATCTAATTATGGAAACCTTCTATATATGGAAACTTATTTAATTAAGGCAGCTGATCTATTTTTGGAAACTTTCTATTTTTAGAAACTAATCTATTTTAAGCAGTAAATTATATTTTTGGAAACTTTCTATTTTTGGAAACTTTCTATTTTTGGAAACTTTCTATTTTTGGAAACTTTCTATTTTTGGAAACTTTCTATTTTTGGTAACTTTCTATTTTTGGAAACTTTCTATTTTTGGAAACTTTCTATTTTTGGAAACTTTCTATTTTTGGAAACCTGCTATTTTTGGAAAGTTACTTATTATTACACAGTAAGTATAATAATACATGAAACACCAGTAATACTTAATCAGATTAATCAGAATACAAGATAAACACAGTTTAAGGCTTTAAACAGTAAACCATGACCTAAAACATACCAAATCAGCTAAAATGAGACACAAAACCCAGTACGTAATCAGTGAATCGATACTTATACACGTTTGTATTCATGTAGCGTTAGTGATCCAGAAGTAGGAGTCTTTCTTCCGTTCATTCACTGGACTTGAGGTACGGATTCCCGTCCTTTCAGTATGGACATTCTTTCCTTATTAGGATTTCCCCGTATGCAGCCAACTGTTTTCCTAGTATTTGTTTTATTGTTTTGAACTGCTTATGTTTAAATTAGCATAAACTATAGCCATATACAAGCATGACCAGTTTCACCTAGTTATGGAGGTACCATAACCATAACATTGGAGGCACCAATGTTATGACTTCCCCACGGCGGAGTGATTGCTCGTGGCGTCCCTTTTAGTTTTGGCCATATTATTATATCATGTGGGGCGTATGGGTGCATCCTAGTTACATGTTTTATTCAGTTTATCATGGTGAATGTGGTGTGTGCCTTGCACCCTTCACAAGGAGCTGATCCCTCCTACCCAAACCAGTATATTGATTAGAGGCATCCCCTCTAATCAGCATGATGAGGTCACCCCTCCAAGTATTCATGCACGTGACCTTTTCATGACCTATATGGGCTATGGTATATATATGTTAAAACAGTTTTCGCAAGATAAACATAAGGCTTTTCAAACTATAAAACCAATTTTCTTGATACTTAACCAGTTTACTCAGAACTTAGTCTTCCGCTGTTATATATTACATGCTTATCCTATTCATGCTATATTGTACATCCGTGCACTGAGCGTCTTGCTCAGCCGTTATTTTCCTTTCCATGTCCCAAAACGGCAGGTACCCAAGACTCGAGCATTTGGAGGACACGCATAGGATGGAAGTTGCCAGAGACTTCTTTTCCTTTTTGCCTTCATATAGTTATGCTTGTTTAGTCTTTATTCAGTTCATTTCCTTTATTTATGTTTTGGGCTTATGTTTGGGAACCGATGTTTGATTCCGGTTTTCCCTATGGTCATGTATGTTTTACTACATATCACCATGCATGCTTTGATGACACGCCATAATCACGCGTGACATTCCATTTATCAAAATGGGGTGTTACAGTAGAACTTCCCCACTTTCACAAAAACGTCTTCCGCCAAACCACATGAGGGAATCGTGGAATGGTCGGCCAACTCGATAGACATTAGTGAAGGAGTAAGATTAGGAAGATTGAGCGACTTGAAGATTGCAAGTGGCATCAAGTTAATGCTAGCACCAAGATCGGCCAAGGCGAAGCATTCCTCCATATCTTGGATTGCACAAGGAATCAAGAATTTACCGGGATCACCGACTTTGTATGCGATTAAGATAAACCGATGAAAAACTAGACAATTGGTGCAATTTCTCCTTGTTGTTCAACATACTCTTAAAGTTAGCGGCAAATCGAGGCATCATGACCAAAGCATCGGCGAAACTCACATTAAAGTGCAAATCACGAAACATTTTCATAAAAAGCTCAAATTGATAATTCTCGCGCTCTTGACGTTTCTCCTTCCTAAGTCTCGGTGGATAGGGCAAAGGTGGTGTGGGTTGAGGCATAGTAGGCCTAGCCTTTGGAATCTCGGGTTCCAATGTTGGTAATGGGTCAACCGTAGGTGTGGCATGAGCGGTACTTCGTGGGATTGGGACATGCTCCTTTTGGACCACCACCTCGGGTTCTTCCTCAATTGCTTCCTCCATAGGAGAAATTGGTTGAGGAGTCGGTTCCTTAAGTGTCTTACCACTACGTGTGGTAATCACTTTCATCTCACCCTTAGGGTTGGATACGGTGTTGCTAGGAAGACTACTCGAAGACGGTTTACACATTATTGCCTCAAACATAGACGAGATTTTATCTCCAAACAAGGATTGCCTCTTCTCGGCTTTAATCATTTCTTGTTTAATCTCATGTTGCCCTTGTTCCATTTTTTGTTGGTTTTGTTGTAACCTAGTGACATTTCCTTCCATATTGTTGGTGTGGATCTTAAGTTCATTAGCTAACTCATTTTTCAACTCTTTCTTCAAGTCGTTCTTAAACTCGGATCTTAGGCTAATGATTTCTCTTTGAATATTGTCAAACCTAGCATCATTCCCACTAGCGTATTCAACAAACTCACTTGGAAGATCTTTCAATGTTTGCAAACCTTTGTTGTTTTGAAAATCATTTTGATCCTTGTTTGAAACTTGATTATTAGCCCCTTGATTACCATAATTTCCTTTATTGAAATTGTTTTTGAAACCAACTTGATTGTTGCGATAGTTGTTGTTAGCATTTTGATTTGAACCAAAACCCGGTGGAGTCAATTGATTAGAGCGGGAAATTTGACCGTTTTGGTTGTAATTTCCCGTGGCCGCGAAGGCACTCGAAGTGTTACCACCGTTGGTAATGCACTCGGAGAAATCATGACCTCCACCACAATACATGCAAGAAACCTCAACCGTTTTAGCCGTAGCAGGAGCACTTTGTTCACCAACTTTAAACTCAATCAAAAGTCCTTTTAGCTTATAAAAAATCTTTTTTTCCAAGTTCGCCTCAATTTGGCAAGCATCGATGGTAGTAGACAAAGAAGGTGAAGTCGAAGACGAAGCCTTACGAACACTAGACGTGCTACGAGGACTATACACCTTAGATCTATTCTCAATTATCACCAAAGCTTCCTCAACCGTTTTACACAAAAAATTACCACCCGCGGCGGCATTCAAATAATCCATTTCATGATCATTAAGTCCATTGTAAAACGTGTCAATTTGATGCAAGTCGGAAAAACCGTGATGAGGACATTCATGTAACATTTCCTTAAACCTATTCCAAGTCGTTGAAAAACTTTCATTAAACTCTTGTGAAAACTTTGAAATCTCGTTTTTCAAGTGCGTAGTCTTAGAGGGCGGAAAAAATTGGTTCACAAACTTAGACACGAGATCCTTCCACGTCAATATAGAATTGGGTGGCTCTTTCTCTAACCAAATTTTGGCGGGGCCGGCTAAGGAATACGGAAAAAGCATCATCTTAATCGAGACATCCTTAAACTTGCAAGTGGCGGTAAGACGATTGAATTCGCGGATATGGTTGTGTGGATTGTCCTTCTCATCACCACGGAATTTGTTGTTTTAGATCATCGACAACAAACCCGTTTTCACCTCAAAATTCTCCGCAAGGATAGCGGGAATCACAATAGCCTCTCCATAACCCTCGGTGGGTGCTTGAAGTAACTCCATCATAGTTCGATTCGCCATGGTTGGTGCTTCTCTTACAATGGGTTCGTCAATAGGAGACTCCTCACTAGAAAGATTTGGAGTGGGAGTTTTGTTCTTTTGTTTACGTGCACGTCTTGCTTGATTACGAGTTAGCATAAACGTCACGTACAACGAGGGGACGAGCAAAGAAGATTCTTTTTGGTGTTTTGTATTTTTCATTTTTTTTGTGGTTTTTGATTGTATTAACCTTTTTGGATCTTGGTGAATGTATTAAGTAGACACAAATCTACAAATCTCCTCCTTAATCAAATCTCTTGATTAAAGAAGCCTCAAGGAATGAAAACGATCATGTGAAGTGAACGCCGTCGATGACTTGAGAACGTTGGTGGAACACCAAAACGTTCAAGAGGGTTTAATCAATGGAAACCAAGAAAATATATATGATACTTAGTAATACTTTGGGCGGCAAAACCCTCAATTAGCTCTCAAAATCAAATACTCACAAGCAAGCGGGGAAACGAGGCGGCGCGAAGCACTTAAGAGCCTTTTTCCTTAGGATATATTTTATAATATCCGCCTTATACCCACCGTATAGTTTGTATTTTCAAAATTAAGCTTCACCAAAGTATTTATCTATTTTTGCCTTTTTCTTTGGTTTGAGATTCGAATACAATGATTGGGTAATGACCTCCCAAGTCAAGGTTGTGATTTCTCACGTATTTGGAGTACTTGTGAATTTATTGTTCTACGTATACACTATAGTAATAGTATTCACACAAAAAACGAAAACCGATAATACGTATTAGTAGAGTGCTACTAATACAAATACTATTTATGGTTAGTATATAAAAACAACAATTCCAAATCAAAACACAACACGCCTCCCCGACAGCGGCCCCAAAATGATGTAGTGGTTTTACTACTCTTTAGGAAAAGAGAGCAAATAGGGCAAGTAGTGAATACGACGATTTAGGAAAACCGTGTATTAATGACCCTAAAATGAGTTTGTTCTCAAGGAGGCTAGTGTGTTATGTGTGTAATGACTTGGATTAGATTTGTAATTATATTGTTGAGAAAGAAAAATAGAAATGAGATTAGAAGAGAATGACGATTACAAAGACGGATTAAACTAAGTCGAAAAAGGTGTACACGTAAAACCGTAAAAAGCACTAAAATTGAAATTTTACCCTAAAAATTCCTAAAAATTACCAAAAATCCACAATAATATTCTAAGAGTTTACAAAAAATCCAAACTTGCCAAAACTTTTTAATTAATTAGATAATGACTTTTTAATGCTAATTAAAGCCCTAAAAATCAAAATTATTATTAAAAAGTCCTAAACAAGATTTTAAAGTTTGTAAACCTTAAAAATACCCTAATTAAGCTAAAAAGTATTTTTCAAAATTTTAAAACCACTAAAAACTATTTTTAAACAATTAAAAACTACTAAAATCAATTAAAACTTAAATTAATTCTAGAAAATAATTAAAAGACTTTAAAACTATTTGGAAAAGTGAAAAATTCCTAATTAAGTGTTTAGAACCTAGGAAAAATATAAAAACTTAGAAAATTAGAATTTTAATTTTTAACAATAAAATAATATTAAAATATTATTAAAAATCCAAAAATCATAAAAAATTCTAAAAACTTGCAAACTAGCTTAATTTAACCTAAATAACTCAGAAATGAAAGTGAAATTACCTAAATACCCTTAATGGGCCTAGAAAATGGGCTAAACCCAAAACAGTACCTTATTGGGCCAAATTTGGGCCCAATAATAAAAAGTGTTCAAAATAAGCCCAAAAAGCACTGGTTGACTCAAAATTTGATTTTAAACAACTTTTTCCAAAGTCCCAAAAGCTGAAAGTTTGAAATAAGCTAGCTTATACCAAACAGCTTATTCTTAATGGGCTTTTTGGCCCAATAAGCTATAAGCCAATGCCATAAGCTAAAATTTGACACACAAGCTTCTTTTGAACTAAATAAGACTTCTTCAAAAAGAAATTTGAAATAAGCCCAAGGAATAAGCCTGAAAATGCAATAAGCAATCTACAGAAAACGACAAAATAGTCGTTTTTGAGTTCTAGCCCACCCCAAGTGCTGATTCAAGTTTATATAGCTTCTAAATGACTTAAATAAGCAAAATCAACAAAGAGTTTTCAAATAAGCTGACTCAATAAGATGGAAAAGCAAATAAGCACTTATGTAAAAGTCAAATAAGTTGGTTGTCTAGCAAAAAGTCAAAGTCTAAGTCTGATAAGCTCCAGTCTACTCAAATGGGTCAAATAATGAAGATCTATCACAAAAAATAAGTTGGTGCAAGTCTGGATAAGCTAGAATAGCTTATTGATAAGCTGAGTTCAATTTTACACTAGCAGGGGCTAGTTTTGAGTGTTGAGCAGTGGAAACTTTTTCCACTGCTTGACTTGTTTGACTTTTTGTCTTTAGTGACTTTTTTGGAGATTCAGATTACACAAAGGCACCCAAATGATCTTTGGATCAAAAGGAGTCAAGAACAATCAAAATATCAGAAACACAAACACCCAATTGATACAGTTTAATCAATAAATCACCAGATATGATACATACATGAACAAATAAGCAGTTGAGCACTTATAAGCAGTTTTAGCACAAATCAGCCAGCCAAATTCAACCAAATGCATACACAAGCTATATTAAACTCAAATAAGCAAGTCTAAACATGTTTCATGCAATGATTCAAAGAATTAAGCAAGATTCAAGCCAATGAATGTTACTGATGAACACTAACATATGTAGTTTTACACTTTGCTGATGTATTTGACCAAGAAGCCAGATTCAACACCTTAAATCTCTCAAACAGGTTAAAATTACTTTGTTTAAACCACTTTTAGCCTAAGCATGCATACACACTAAGTGTTCCCAAAATCCTAGGTCAAAACAGGCAATAACAAAGATTCTATAGCAGATTGTTTGATTCAAGGCTTCAAACCCAAAAACTTGCAGCAATACACTCTCAACCAAGCATATATCAGATACCAAGCACAAACAATACCTTCTAACAACACAATACCAAGTTGCAATCACAAACAGGTAATCCCAAACACCCCTTTATCTTTTCAAAATAAAATTTTTCAAAGGAAAAGTGAGATTTAAGACCACCCAAGCATCAATTAATACAATAACAAGTAAGATTAACAGATTCAAGCAAGTATAAGCCACAAAATACACAAGAACAAAGGCAACACTCAAATATCACAAAAATCCAAAGTATTATCAGATTTTGGATTAAGGGTGTGTACCTCATGGATGTACATCCACACCCACGGATTTTGAGCTTATGTGCTAGCAAGAACAAGCACAAGCTTCCACAACAAAGCCTGCTAAGAATCAACAAGGTTAGAAGCACAAGTATAAAATCAGAAACTTGAAAAATTCTTGATTGATGCAACTCTTGTCCTCCACACTTGATTATCCCCAAGTTATAAGCCTCACCACACCTTAATCAACACAATTAGGATGCTATGATCAGCCCTATAACCCAAGAATTCCAAGATAGACCAAGAACTTAGCAAAATATCAAGAAAATGAAGAAAATGTGCAAACTTTTGCACACTCCTCTTTTGAAAACAGGTTTTATGATTCAAATTCAGTAAACTAAGAACATAAACAAGCAATAATAAGATGGCACTTGGTCTTTCTTCAACACACTTAACACAAATTTCATAAATCAGATTAAGGGATTTACAAGTGCTTGAACAAGGAAAAAACAAAAGCAAGAGCAAATGTAAATAGCTAGACCCTTTATATAGAGGGTGTACATGGTCCTAGAAAGCTGAAAATGAAAAAACCCTAAGCATGGAACTTCCAGAAATGCCCTTGAGGATTTTGAATTTATGCTTGATCATGTGATCTTTTTGGCAGTTTGTGAAGCTGTAAAGTGTGAAGGAATTTGATCAATGGCTCAAAAGAAGCTTAAGTTTGAAGCTAGGATATTGGACGTTGGATTGCTGGCATGTTTTGGCTTTTTCTCCCAAACCGTGTGCAAGGGTTTATCATGTGACCATGGTGATGATGTGTGTTGTCCCAAATATGTGATGTTATAATACACGAATTAAAGAAAGAAAGGTAGATATGAGAAGAATTCTAGAGAGAGAAAGTAGTGAGAGAAAGTAGAGAGAAAATGGTTGGTGAAACTTGTGGAATGTTAGATTAGGAGAAAAATGAAATGACCAACACCCTTCCTAACATGCTAGGAAGGGTATATATAGTCCACCCACATGCGGGCTTCTATATGGACTATATGGTTTGGGTCGGGCTTTCCTTTTGGGCTTTAGTTACTTATTAATGAACTTTAGCCTAAAGTTAAGCCCATATTACACGACTAATATACTACCTATTAAAACGTTCTAAAATATGATACATATTAAACATATGACCGAGCATTCTTGTTTGACTCAATATTTTGAGGCTAACAATCTCCCCCAATGAGAGGTCATAAACCTTGGTCATTTAGGAAATTTGTAGAGATTACTAATATCGCCATAAATGAGTATTGAACGTGTAATCGTAGTCTTGTTGCTTCATGCTGTGATCTTTGAGCCTTTGTCGTTGTCTTTCGACTTTGTCTTTAAGCTTGAGATCTTCCAATCATCCTTGACTTGTCTTTGCCATCTTGCGATCTTGTGTCTTCATCAACATGCTCACACTATTAATTGTTGAATATGTCTTTAGGCATGAGTATGTGGTTTCTGAATCATTGACTTTGCTATGTACACCATGACGCCACCTTCTCGAGACAAAACATAGACACGGACTGAATGGCTTTGACATTCGTCCTAAATCGGTAGCGTTTTCCCTCCGGTCGGTGAAGACCGTTATACGATATTAAATACCGTACTTGTGATCAGGTAGATTCAATTAAGAATCTCCTTGACAGGGTTTCGCTGCTGTACTAGCCGTTCTCTTTACTCGACCGTCTCAAAGCAAGACTCCGAACATAAAGAGTGAATCAATTGGATAGATATCCGTTTGATTAAAGTCGTCAATTCAAATTCCTGGAACAAGTTTGATTCTTAACGAATCTTACCATTTTTGCTTTCCAGTTGACACAAGTTTGATTCATAAGAATCTCACAAGTCACCTATCGTAGCGCTGTTTGAGGTTGACGCTAGAAGGATTTCCATTCGTCACTGTGAATATTAATGAATATCACTCTGAATGTTCTGGCAAGACCATAAAGATATTGCGTAGAAACCTGAAACGAGTTTGAATCAATTCAGAATCAAACCATTGTTGCTTTTCAGTTTTACATGTGTTCAATTCATAAAGAATCTTACACATGACCTACCGCAGTGCTGTTTGATGTTAACACTGGAAGGATTTCCACTCATCATTGTGAATACTAAGTAGTATCACTCTGAGTGTTCTAGCAATATCGCAAGGATATAGCATAGTACTCTCTTGATCTTCATCCGTGTGTCCTAATGAGATTTGATTGATCTCTTGGCTCTAGACTCGATTTGTGCACTTTTAGTGGTCGGAGGCTGGAGCAGATGCCACCTATTCAATATCAACTATCTCGGAGTGAGAAAGTCAATAGAAGTCGTGTTGATCTCCGTGACAATAAAACAAACTTCTTTTGAGAGAATCCTGAGTAGCTAGAAAAGGTTGTGCTTCACATCACTGGGTCCATGATGAGTTTGTCTTCATGATGGGTTGACCCGGTTTCTGCCTAAGTTGTATGGAGGGCTTCTTTCTTTACACCCTTTATCCTTACATTTCTTTTTCATTCTTCAACCCCTTCAATGCATACCAAGACATCATTACTAGCACCTTGTTGTGATTTTTCCAGTACTAGCATCAGTACTTAGTCGGCATTCAGCTACGTTCACATTCTACTCCATCTTTCCTAAGGACTTCTAATAATCTATTGGATTGTCCCTGGGAAGATCCCTTCGGTTCTGGTTGGATCATAGGACTTAAACCTAACCACCCTTTTGACACCAATAACGTCGTGAATTAAAGATGTTGTGGGTATTTGATCGTAACCATGAAAACCACTTTAAATTCTAACAAAGTGTTTGAAAAACATTTGACACCTTGCTAGTTTTGTCATTTTAGAAATGCTCCCCCTTCACATGTGCATCGATAATCGAAAGTGTTTCGCACATGTAGGTAAGAGTTAAAGTGCTTGAGTCTTATATTAGATCACATTTTAATCACATTTTCTCCCCCTATCTCTAATATATAAAATCTTTTGATATTAGAGATACCAAATTTGATTAAAATATATTTTTGAAAAATAGTCTTGAAATCTCCGGGAGAAAGATGTGTTAATCATTTGCATGAAGTTTAAAATGCTCCCCCTCAAAAATTGATCCAATTTAATTGTCATTGTGAGGATATGATCCACATTTCTCTTTTTGAGGATGGGAGTTGTTAAACACACAATTTTTGAAAGATTTTGAATATCATTGAAAAATTCTTGAAAAAATTGTGTTCAACGCTTTTTGAAAAAACAATTCTTTTTGTCGAAAGGTTTTCTAAAGCATAAACTTGAGTTCATAGACTTTGAATGTCTTGACGAATCCACTCAAGTGTAAGAAGATTTCTCTTCTTTTGCTGAGGGTAAGGGTACTAAATCGTACACTCCCCCGTGAATATCGATCCGGGTTGTAATCTGAAAGTGATTACAAGCCATTGTGTTGAGCTCAAAACGTTGAATGTTTTGTGACAAGCTCAACCCCTGATAGATTGCTCTACCCGTTGTTTGGAAATATTTGTCCAAAATACACAATTTCCTTTATTAAAAGAAGAAATGACATGTTTTTAAAAAATATTTACAACTTTCATTCGAGCTTTATGTACACACCCGTGTCGTTATTGAGCGACATTTCTAGGCACGTCCATATTATCGATACTGAAAGACATGTCGAGAAGAATATTTTTGGATTTTGAAAGATTTTTAATTTTGTGTTTTGCTTTTATGTGTTTTATATTTTTGTATTTTGCTTTTTCAAAGATATTTACAGGTTGATGTTTGATAGATAAATCAAGCAGGCACCTTTGCCAGAATCTCCAGGTCTGCTGGAGTCAAACATCTCATACCAATTTGCCTAACGAGGTACTCAAACCTATCTTTCGACAGAGCTTTCGTAAATAAGTCGGCTAATTGGTAATCCGTTCCAACAAAGTATAATTCAACGATACCTCTTTCAACTTGTTCCTTTATGAAGTGGTATCTGACATCGATGTGCTTTGTGCAGGAATGCTGTACCGGATTGCAGGAGATGGCTATGGCCGACTTAGAGTCACAGTACATAGGTACTTTATCAAAGTGGAAACCATAATCCGTGAGTTGGGTTCGCATCCAAAGAACTTGAGCACAACACGCAGATAGAGACACATACTCCGCTTCGGCTGATGAAAGTGACGTGCAATCCTGCTTCTTGGAAGACCATCCCACAAGCTTATCTTGTCCTAGAAATTGTGCACCACCAGAAGTACTTTTACGTGTATCAAGACACCCTGCATGATCAGAATCTGAATAGGCCGTTAGAAAGAAACCGGTTTCCCTCGGATACAGAGTCCCATGTGAATGGTATTCTTAAGGTATCGAAAGATCCGTTTAACCTCCTTGAGGTGCTTTTCAGTGGGTCGTGCTTGATATCATGCACAATAGCATGTAGCATGATGAATATCTGGTGTGCTTGCTGTCAAGTACATGAGGGACCCGATCATGGAACGATATCTCATTTGATCTATGGGTAATCCCTCCAAGTCAGCATCTAGGGATGTGGTTGATAATGGTGTCCCAACGGGGTAACATGAGGTCATACCATGCTTTTTGATTATCTCTTGACAATACTTAGCTTGGTTTATAAAGATACCACTTGGGGATTGGTGAACTTGAATTCCTAGAAAGAATTTTAGTTCGCCCACCATAGACATTTCAAATTTGCTGTGCATTACTTTTTCAAACCATTTTGAAAGTTTTGGGTTTGTAGATCCGAAAATAATGTCATCAAAATAAATTTGCACAAGCAAAATGTCATCCCCATATTTATAAGTGAACAGAGTTAGATCAATGGAACCTTTTGAGAAACCTTTGGATACCAGAAATTTTGAGAGCTCGTCGTACCACCCCCTTGGAGCTTGCTTGAGTCCATAAAGTGCTTTGTGGAGACGATACACCTTGTCAGGATAATGAGGATTGACGAATCCTTCCGGCTGCGTGACATAGACTTCTTCCTTCAAAGGACCGTTAAGAAATGCTGTCTTTACGTCCATTTGATAAACCATGAATCCCTTATGTGCAGCATAAGAAAGAAAAATCCTGACTGCTTCCATTCGAGCTACTGGTGCAAATGATTCTTCAAAATCAATTCCCTCTTTCTGGCCATACCCCTTAGCCACTAGCCTAGCTTTGTTTTTGATGATCGTATTTTCATCATCCATCTTGTTTTTCAGATCCAACGAAGATTTAAAGGAGTCACATCGTATGGTCTGTCAACAAGTTCCCAGACTTTAAGTCTTTCAAATTGGTGAAGTTCATCCGTCATCGATTCAATCCAAGCAAGATCAGCCATGGCTTCTTTGATGTTTTTCGGTTCAGCAGTACTCACGGCGAGTGCGAACATACAAACATCGCCATCGGTTGCTAGTTGTCGTCTTGTACGAACAGGCTGTGAAGGGTTTCCAATTACGTGAACCAAAGGATGATCTCGGGTCCAACGATGTGTTGAAGGATGTCGTTGGTAGAACGTATGCATATTTGACGGATCAACATGGCGAGTAGAAGACTCTCCAGTTTCGTGTACCGATGTACCGAATGGGTTGATAAATTCGTCTTCGTCAGATAATGCATCGTCTGCTTGATTTGTGTTCACTGGAGCAATGACAGTAGTTGTGGATGTTGTAGGATCGATTGTTGAAGTGATATTCTGAGTAGGTAAGTCTGCAACAACCCGTGTTGAAGTAGATGAAGTTGTATCCTTTTGTTGATGATGATCGGTATCATCATTCGTATCATGAGTGACAGCGGAAGACTTCGATGCAACTTGTTTCTCCCCCGTGAAATATTCATCATACATTGGTCCATATAACATTTTCAGCTCTTCAAGTGTCGTGTACACTGTCATATCTGCTCTAGGAACATGTTCAGGAACTAGCTTTGAACTTGACGGTTCATTGCTGTGGTCTTGAGTTCCGAGTTTCGTGCGGTTGTGAACGGAAGTAGTTTGTCATTGTGGATCGGGACTTAAACTGCTTTGTTCAAGTGCCATTTCTTATAATTCATCGAATCTGATATGAATAGTCTCGACTATCAATTTTGTTCTCTTGTTGTATACTCTGTATCCCTTAGATTGAGTTGCATATCCCACTAAAATACATGCATCACCTTTCTCTTTCATCTTGTCCAGATTTTCACCATCTCGAATAATGTAACACGTACATCCAAAAACATGAAGGTGTTTGAGTGAAGGTTTGCGATCATTAATTATGTGATATGGTGTCTTTTCGTGTCTTGGGATAACTAAGGAGCGGTTTTGTGTGTAGCATGCGGTTGACACGGCTTCGGCCCAAAAGTATAGTGGAAGTTTTGAAGCGGATAATAATGTTCGAGCAGCCTCAACTAAAGTACGGTTTCGTCTTTTAACAACGCCGTTTTGTTCGGTTGTTCGAGCAATAGATGTTTCATGTTCAATTCCTTCGGCTTCAAAATAATTTCTCAGTTTTGAATTAAAAAATTATGTACCTCTGTCAGTACGAACCACTTTAACTTGAGCTTGAAGACCACGTTGTATCACTTTAAGGAAGCTGATGAGAACATCGGGTGTTTCATCCTTGGATCTCAAGAAGTGAGTCCATGTGTAACTTGAGTAGTCATCGACAATTACCATAACGTATTTCTTCCCATTGATACTTTGAATACACATGGGACCACACAAATCTATATGAAGAAGATCTAACCGTCCTTTAGAGCTTGGTGTAGTCTTTGTCTTGAAACTACTCCGTTTAGCTTTACAAAGCTCACAAGAAGAACAAAGATGATCTTTGATGAATTTCAAGTTAGGAAGGCCTCGCACAATATCTTTCTTGGAAAGCAAGTTGATGGTGTCAAAGTTAAGATGAGATAAACGTTGATGCCATAACCAAGCTTGAGTCGTTGAAGCTTTAGCCATGAAACAGATTGGAGTTGAAGATGTGGAGTCTTGTAGTGAAATAGTGTAAAGATAAGTACCTCGTGTTCCGGTAAGTAAGTCATTCCCATCATAATCACGAACAAAACATGTCTTCTTTCTAAAAGCAACCTCCAAATCCGCATCACATAATTGACCAACCGAGAAAAGATTATGATTGAGCCCTTCGACATAGTAAACCCTTTTGATAGTGATATTCCCTTGAACCAAGTCTCCATATCCTAGGATCGGTGCAAATTGATCATTTCCGAATCTGACCGTACCCAGGAACTTCTCCACGAAGTTAATTAGAAGCTTGAGATTCCCCGTCATGTGCTTCGTGCATCCGGAGTCCATTATGAAGAGAATTATTTCGATCACCTGCAGAAGAATTAGAACACGATGGATCATTTGCTAAATTGGATTCCATGTTAGTTGTGATTTCTGATTCATTAGTTTCCCTAGTTTCATCACTTAGAGGCACACTAACGCTCGTAGTCACATTTTTTGTCCTAACCTTAGGCATCCATTTATATCCTGGAGGACATTGATTAGCAAACCACCATTTCCAAGGCTTGCTATCAGACTCATATAATTCCCTAATTCTGCTTCTAGGGTTCTTAGTAGTGGAGTCTGATGCAATACTTTTCTTAGGGGGGGTTGCACCAGAATGGTTCACTTTGCGTTTGGGTTTTCTAGCACTAATAAGCATCATAGTTTGCTTCTTAGTTCTAGTTTCTACGCCTTTGGCATTATTCGAAACACACATAGCATGATTAGAATTAGCACACTTTCCACATTTCACACAAACAAACTTAACTTTCATAGCATTCAAAGTTAAATCATTCAAATCGTCATTACACGCGATTACAGACGTTTTATTCTTAGAAACATTGAAAATCCTAGGGTGGTCTTCTACTTCCTTCATCTTCCCTTGACTTTTGTTTTGCCAGACCTTTTCATTCATGCGAGTGCTCTTAAGCTGGGGCCGGCTAACACTAGCAGTGGGGACTACTCCTGTAGTAAAAGACACACGTCTATTAGTGTTTCTAGAAGTCTGAGGTGATTGACTTTCATTGTTTTGTGTGGGTTTAGTGGCCAATCTATACATCCCTGGTTTAACCACATTTGTGTTCTCAATGCTTTGTGATCGAATATGTGTTTTTAGAGTGTTTTGTGGTAACCTATCCTTCCCATCCGTCTTGGGGGCAAACGCAGGTTTTGCAAATGCAGAATTAGAGAAAACAGATGGTTTTCCCAAGACAGAGGGTCTAGTCAATTTTTGAGCATTGGGTTGTCTTACAACAGGTTTCTTAACACTAGGTTCCACAATCTTCCCACCCATCTTAGCAATGAGTTTCTGCAACTCTGCTATCGCTCTGTCCCTGTCTTGTAACTGAGCTTTCAACCCTTTAATTTCCAAATTCTGTTAGTTCATTTCTCGAAATGTTTGGGAAAGTTTTTCTTGCAATTTATTATCATGTGGAAAACTACCAACGTCTTTTTGCAAAGCAAGTTCAAGAGAATGACAATGTTTTTGAAGGAAATCAGTTTTGTGTTGAAGTAACTCAAAAGCCTTTTTATCAACATTTTCTTTATGTTTCGAAAGCTCAAGTTCAAGACGCTCACACTCTTTGATTTATCAATATATTTGCATGCAACATCAGAATATTCATCGATATCAGCACAAGATTGAAGAGTAACACACAAAATATCTTTGGAGAGACATTCTTCTAAGAGTAGATCATATTCGTTTGAAAATTCTAATTTGTCATTTTGAAGGTCATCAATTTCTTTTTCAAGAGACTCAACATATTTCAAATCATCAAACATTTCAGACTGAATTAAATTTTCAAACTCAAGAACATGTTCTTTTATTATCTTCGTATTTGGTATTAAAAGTTCTTTCACAAGCACAGTTATGTCGTGAGGAATCTCGGTTTTCCACTTATCCTTTTGACGTTTCTCCCAATCGCTTTCAACAATTGATTGAACATTAATAATGTGGTGTTTAAGAAAACCAAGTATTTTTCTACTTTTGCTTTTAGAAGCATCTAGAGGCAAATAGTTAATATATTTAAAAACATTAGTTTTCCTCTTAGTGGCAAAAGCTTTTTTCCATTGAATTCTTTTTTGTTTGCATTCTAAAAATAATTCCTCACGAGACTTCTGTTTTTGTGGAGTGAAAAGACCATAAAGACTGTTTTCCTAAGCATAGTTATATGGTTTCACAAAATCTTTATTGACCGGTGATCTACTCTCCTCATCCCAAAGGGACGTCTCTTCACTATCGAGGTTAGCTACAGGGCAATCATGATTGGTCCATTCGGACTCGTCTAGATATAAATGGGGGTTAGCAGCTTGAGCTTGTTCGAGGTACTTGGGGGTGGCAAAGCTAGGTTGACCCTTGAAAAACGACCGAGGTGCTATCATTCTTACGGTTTGAATAGAGTCATGTGTATTATAAACAACTTTTTTCAAAAAATCGACTTGTTCTTCGAGATCCTTTATTTTTTCAGTATCTTTGCTTTGTCTATTTTTGAAATATTGTTTTAATGTTTCAACCTCTTGTTTCTTCTCGTCAAGAATTTTAGCAGAATCGGTGGTGTTCATAGAAAGCCTTTGTTCAAGTTCATTAACTTTTGTTGTGGCAAGATACGTTTTTTGACGTTCATCACTTAATAAAACATTAAATTAACGTTTTTCTTTGGTTAACAAAGCAAGAGCTTCATTGTATTTATTTTCAAAATCGTCCTTTTTAACGTTGATGACACGACTTTTGTACCCCTCAAGCTCGTTGGTCTTTTGAAGAAGCTCAGCCCTATAACTATCAATAGTCTCACTAGATTTTATAAGAGCGGCTTTGCATTCTTCAAAGTTTTGAGTGAGCGCTGCGTTTGCCTTCTTTAATTGCTTTTGATTCTTTCTATTTTCATTGACATCTTTTTGTAAACTAGCAATTAAATTAGCAAGCGCGACACGCTCCTCGTCATCATACTCATTTGCATGTTGATCATCCTCAAACTCATTATTGCACATGTCTGATGAATCGGGTGTGGTATTGCTATCAACCGTTTCCATCATACACGTGTCAGTAATTGTTGTTGGTAGATCACTATGCTCATGTGTATCACCAAACACATTATATTCAGCATCATCTTGTACCTTATCAATTAGCTCGGTATCAAAGATAGGACCATTGTCATCTTCAGTGACGTTAAGGACCTCATGAATCTTTGCCATGTATGAATAATGTGCCTCGAGTTCTTGGTCGGAGAGTTCATCATCTGTGTCGTCAAGAATTTCTCCTTCCTCAGCTGATAACTTGATTCCAGCTTCCATTTTCTTGCACAACAGCATCTTTTCCTTATGATAACCATAATCTTCAACAGCATCTTGCATAACAAAATTTAGCTAAACATGTCATCGGAATGTGCCATCGGAATGCCCATCGGAATGTTGCTTAGATCGGAATGTCCTTTAGATCGCAATGTGCACCTGTCGGAATCCTTAGATCGGAATGTGTACTTGTCGAAATCCTTCAGATCGGAATGTTCAGATCGCAATGTGTACCTATCGAAATCCCAGATCGGAATATTCAGATCGCAATGTGTACCTATCGAAATCCCAGATCGGAATATTTAGATCGCAATAATCTGTCGCAATAACACCTATCGCAATGTGGCTGTCGCAATGTGGGCAGAGTAACGTTTCAAGATTGCCTTAAATCCGCCGCAATCCACGATCGCAATAACGATCGCAATAAGCGTCGGAATAAGGGGGCTATCGCAATACTGATCGCAAAGTAAAACCCTAGGGTTATTGTGATCGAAACCGTACTTACCTTTTCCGAAATTTAAGCTGTCGCAATAAGGGACCTTATTTCCAACTTTTTAGGCAACGATTTTAGCAACTTTTAGGCAACAAGATCGTGTTTTTAACCAAACCAAAACAACCAAATCTCTACAACAAGTATATAGAAGATTTGTAGCAAGATATAGAACACGAAAAACACAAAAAAAATTGAATTCGAGATGATTTATGGATTAAATCATACGAATCAAATATAATAACAACAACCAATCACTAAACTACCCCATGGCGATTGATACCAATTGTTGTCCCAAATATGTGATGTTATAATACACGAATTAAAGAAAGAAAGGTAGATATGAGAAGAATTCTAGAGAGAGAAAGTAGTGAGAGAAAGTAGAGAGAAAATGGTTGGTGAAACTTGTGGAATGTTAGATTAGGAGAAAAATGAAATGACCAACACCCTTCCTAACATGCTAGGAAGGGTATATATAGTCCACCCACATGCGGGCTTCTATATGGACTATATGGTTTGGGTCGGGCTTTCCTTTTGGGCTTTAGTTACTTATTAATGAACTTTAGCCTAAAGTTAAGCCCGTATTACACGACTAATATACTACCTATTACAACGTTCTAAAATACGATACATATTAAACATATGACCGAACATTCTTGTTTGACTCAATATTTTGAGGCTAACAATGTGGCATGGGTTTTAGGAGTTGGGTTATGATTAGGACCACCCTAATCATTAATCTGGAGATGATGGAGGTTTAATTGTTGCTTAAACAAAAATACCCAATTGTGTTCATACGTTGAATAGTGCATGGTTTGATTTGTTTTTGGGTTTAAAAATGGTGTTAAGCGCCAAATATTAAACTAATCAAAAATTAGTTTAAACCGGTATAAGTGGGAAATGACATGGATGAATGGTGTAATGTGATTGGTGGAGAGTGTGAGTGGGGCACGTGTCACCCCCTCACTGGCCTAGGTAAGTATCTTGTCTTGGCAGCTTTGGTCCTTCACCTTCCTTTCTTCTTTCACTTTGCAAATAATCACACAAAACTGAATTTCCTTTGTATTTAAACTTTCAGTTTTCACACTTTTGCCCCAAATACTTTTCCAAAGTATTTTCAGGGGTATTTCTTGCCATTTTTGAATTCTTGAAGGACTGATTTGGCATTTTGATGATGGATAATGGTCTTGACTTGCATATTTGATATAATGGAGGACTGAAATTGCCAAGTCTTGTTTGATGAGGGACCATTCTTGCCAAATGTTGAAAGTCAAGGGTCCTTTTTGTAATTTTGGAATTTTCAAAGGACCAAACTTGTAATTTCTTGTACTTTGAAGGACTTCATGATATATTTGACTTTGTGGAGGATAATGGTTGACAATTTAGCTTTGTTGAGGGGCTAAACTTGCCAATTCTTCAAAGTGGAGGGCCCTTTTTGTAATTTTGACAAACTTTAGGGACCAAACTTGTAATTATGAAGATACAAGGGTATAAAGTGTCAATTCTTCCATATTGGAGGACCCTTCTTCATAATTCTTCAAATCTTCAAGGGTTAATCTTGGGAAAGTCTTCATTAGGGCTTGGTTCATTTGTGCGGCTTCGTTTCCCGTGTTCGTTTTTGCATGATTCTTGTGATCTTTTGTCATTTTCTCAATATCCGTACCTAAAATACACAAGTTACAAACACAAGCATATATATGGGTATTTTGATGATATTTAATGCATTTTAAGCCCTATTTGGAAGATGAGACTATGTATAAAAGCAGTCTCATCAAATCTTATGCTCAACATGATTTGGTCATGGTGCCTAAACATATTATTGATCAAATGCATATGGCTCTCAGACAATCCGTAGATACGAATTCCACCCTAACTGCTCAGCTTGCGTTGCATAAAGAAAAGGTCAAAACTTTTGAAATGGTCCCTCAAGCAGAGAAAATAACATGTTCTGAATTTGACCAATTTAGTTTTTAAAAGATTGAACACTTAAAAGAAATAGAATCATTAAAAGCTAATCTTTCCAATGAATTAACAGCAAAAGAGTCGGTTTTCAATGATTTTTAGAAACTTAAAATGGATTTCAAAACTCTCGAGTCTAAAATGTTTGAATCAGAAATTAATGCTACCAAACTTCTTAAATTCAAGGAACAACAACTTTTAAAACAATACGCTTCCACAGAAAAGGTTCATCTTTTAACTAAATCATTTAAAGAACTCGAACTTAAGCGTCTACAAAATTTACCACCTAATTTCGGTTATGCAAAACAAGCTCGGGAATATATTCCCGGTCTTTATGATATGACAATAATTGGCAAATCGAAAGAAGCACCTTATGTTCGTAGTTCTGAGGAGACACGGTCACTTATGGAAGAAACTCATTCTAAAATGTTTTCAAAATTCCATACGATTGATTATGATAAGCCTAATAAAAGATCAACTTTCTAAAAAGACACGTATTCTCTTACAAAAGGAATTAGCTGAACTAACAGTTCTTGTGCCCCCAAGTTTGTCAAATGAAAACCCTCCCAGTACGTCTCCTACACTTGTCAAAACGGATTTAACAAAGTTAATTCCACCGGTAAGTAAGGCATCCGTTAACTTAAAAGCGGTACACCAACACTTAGCTGATTTTGTTAAGGTCATTTTGGAACGTACGACGGCCACGACCATTATAGAAGGTGAATGGAACTTTGAGCACACTAGAGCTGCGTTCCGAGACGAAATTGTTCCGTTTGTAAAGAATGTTAAAGCTTGTCTTAGTAATCTTGATCAAGATTTGCGTTTCGAAATAGAAGAAGTTAAACGTGTTTTCAATGAAATGGATGATGCTTATGAAAACAGTTTACTTGAAATAGAACGGGTTTCACGCCAAAATGATCAGCTTCTGAAACAAGTGATGTCTCATGATATAGTTTCCGTCTGTGTGAATAAAAGTGTTGATAATGATTCTATTGTGCATAATGTTGAATCTTTGGATAATGTGGTAGATAGTACTTGTCACGAATCTGACGCTGAATTTTTAAAGCTTCAAGATTCATATTCTTCGCTTTCAAAACGTTTTGATGAGATTCAAACACATTGTATGTCGCTTGAATGCAAGCAACAATTTATTCAAGAAATCTTTGAAACGTCATTCGAAGGTGTTAATATCGATGATGCAAACTTTGAAAAGAATTTTCGATTGAATTTACAATCAAAACAGCGTCAGCCAAGTGACAAAGTTGCTAAATCTTTACCGATAGACATAGAGAAATCTAAGGAGCTTAACTGTGTGAACGTACTTGAGGCCGCTGAGATTTTAAACTTGATCTAGATAATGGAGTTTCCAAGATTTTGTCCAAAGTTGATAACTTAAAAAAGAAAGATACACGACTCTTTGATTCAGTAAAGCCCGCATGTGTTGATAACACTGCACAGAATCAATCATTGATTAAATAATTTAATCGAAAGTCGGTGGAAATATCTGATTTGAGGGAACAAATTTGTGATAAGAATCTGGCCTTGGCTGAGTTAAAGGAAACACTTCGCACTCAAAAAGGTAAGAATGTTGTGGATAACGCAGCCACTGTCTCATCATCGTCCTCTAGTGCAATCAAAAGGACCCTTATAGCCGTCACACCATTTAATAAGGGCCCTAGGACTAAACCATCTCAAACTTTGGTCCTAACGATAAGGCGGAATCAAAACCAGCTTCTAATATTCCCGTGTTGCCTTCTACATGAGTAAGCACCACTACTAAGGCTCAAAGATCTAAGCTTAAAAGAAACAAGAAGAATGATAGGATCTTGCCCCCATCTAGTAGTCAAGTGAAGAAGAAAGTAGAAGCCCATCCTAGGAATGTTATTTCTGTTTTGAATAAAAAGAATCATGCAGCTAAACCTAAAGGCTCTGCGGTTGTGCAGCGTTCTAAGCCTACTGTGAATTCTAATTTGAAATGTTGGAATGGCAATGAATGTATGTTTTCTAGTCGTCATGATTCTTGCCTTATTGACCATGTGAATGAGATGAATGCCCGGAAAAATGGATTAGAATGGAAACCGACTGGGAAAGTGTTAACCTCAGTTGGTTGGTTGTGGCGCCCCACTAGTAAAACTTTCACTATAGTAGGAAATATGTGCCCTTTAACTAGGATCACTCCCACTAAAGAGAAGAAAGCGTGCCCTTTATCTAGGAGTACCAAGGCTACCAAAACACAAGCGTGTCTTTTAACTAGGAACACCGACACTACTGTAGGAACCAAGTGCCCTTTAAATAGGTCTACTCCCACTGTAGGCCCCGCGAATAATCCAAAACCTAACACTGTTGGAACAGTAAAACCTGTTAGTGCTAAAACTCACATTAGAAAACACAGGAATTCTAAGGGTCTCACAAATGTTAGCAATTCTGATAATCTTACATCTGTATCTGCTAACACTCCGGAACCAATAGTTTCCAATGCATTGTCTACTGTTGTTATTGAAAACAGGTGGTCCAAATTGTTCTCTGGTATTTGGACTCTGGTTGCTCCAAGCATATGATCAGAGATCGCTCTCAGCTCAGAAATTTCGTCAGCAAGTTTCTTGGTACGGTTAGATTTGGAAATAATCATATTGCAAAGATAATGGGTTACGGTGAATATCATATTGGGAATGGTATAATTTCAAGAGTGTATTACGTGGAAGGTCTCGGTCACAACTTATTTTCTATGGGAGAATTTTGTGATGCAAACCTAGAAGTTGCTTTTCGAGAGCATACCTGCTTCATTCATAATTTGGAAGGGGTTGATTTATTGAAAGGTACTCGAGGGAATAATTTGTATACTTTGTCTCTACAAGACATGGTGGCCGCTTCTCCCGTATGTCTTCTCTCCAAAGCATCGAAGACTAAGTCATGGTTATGGCATCGACGGTTATCTCATCTTAACTTTGACGCTATTAATCATTTGGCGAAAAACAAACTTGTTCGTGGTCTTCCTAAACTTTCATTTCACAAGGATCATTTGTGTTCTACGTGTACAATGGGGAAAAGAACTAAGAAATCATACAAACCCAAGACTGAAGACACCAACCAAGAGAAACTTTATTTGTTGCATATGGATCTTTGTTGGCCAATGCGTGTTGAAAGTCTTAGTGGCAAAAAGTACATCCTCGTAATTGTCGATGATTACTGTCGGTTTACATGGGTGAAATTTCTTACAACAAAAAATGAGGCACCTAAATTCATCATCGGATTTCTCAAGATGATTCAAGTGCGTCTCAACACTACTGTCTGACGCATTCGTACAGATAATGGAACCGAATTTGTGACTCAAATCTTGCGTGATTATTATGAAGAAGTTGGCATATCTCATGAAACATCCGTTGCACGCACTCCACAACAAAACGATGTAGTTGAAAGGCGAAATCACACACTTATGGTTTAACACCCCCAAATTACATTGCGCAGCGGAAATACACATTTGGGTGCTAGATACAAACATTGTTACACAAGAAATTTTGAACAAACTCAAAATGATAAATTTGAAATATAAAAGAATATAATTTAACCACTGTCTAAAACTTTCAATCCCAAGTAAAACATTTTTAGAAATATCAGAGTAATATTTAGGTCCCCCAAAGACTTTATCAAATTCACAAACACTTTACCAAAGTACTCGACCATATAGTATTATTTTTATGACAAAAGGGAAAGAAATCTGTTTTAGACCATCACCACAAAAGCAATCCCGCAATCCTTCTCCAGCAAGCTCCGCAATTCATCATCTTCAATACCTGAAATACATGCTTAAAATCATCAACACAACGGTTGAGCGAGTCTATAGGTTTTACAAATCAACATTGAACACAAGAGAAGAATCAATCAAGATCATTTAATAGAACTGCTGATCATTACAATCTATTAGTCAGGCATTCTGGTATATAGCAATAGCTATTGAATTATATTAAGCTCATGACACCGACACCTTAACTTAGTCACCCACGCCTAAAGCCGGCATGACTAGATGAAATTCCAGTTCCCCTACTAGGGTATCATTTGCAAAAATACCAATTCTCTTTCTCGTAAAATTATCCTTCCCAGCGGGTTACTCAGCGTAACGCCCTGGTCTCAAATAGGGTCGTCAGCCCAATAGTACTATTATTAGAATAAGCGGCTATTCCCAACTCACAAGATCAAGTTAGAAGATAGTTAACGGCTCATGAATTTAGTGTCTTTTGCAAATTAGGTACTTATACAATTCAAATCAACAAAGCAACAAAGGAAACATTCGGGTCCAAACAATCAATCATGACTTGTGTTCATTTTACTTTCAAATAACATGTATCCCCCTCGCGGGTTTTAAAATCATTCAAAATAATTACAAAAGCGAGGCTATAGACTCACCTGGAGTAATAGCAGTAGTAAGACGATCTTCGACGATAGTTAATGCTCGATAAACACAAAAACCGCAACCTATCAAATAAGGCGCGTTCATCAATAATAAACTCGAAAATCATACATAATAACAGCAAACTCAAACTCATAAAGTCACGATAAACTCGAGAGAAAACGATATAAATAAATTCATTATACTTTACTACACATTTACTTAACCATTTTACACACTTTTTACAAAGTCCACCGGTACATACTACATGTACTAGCTTATTTACCCCTTTTAAACTTGTCAACCGTTTATGAAACGAATCGATAAACCAAATTACTATATATAGAAAGTCCTCTTACAATTTTATCAAATGAAATTACTTTTAAATTACTTTACCCAACTCATTTTCAAACTATAAAATCCGGACAGATTTACGTTAGTTTTTCATACAACCGTTTTAACTTATTTAAACGACTCCGTTTACAAAACCGACACTCGGGTTTTAAAGTAAACTCAACCTATAAAATAAAAACCTCATTATCAGTAGGTTACATTTTTCAAAACATCCATTTAGAGTTCCCGAGATTCGATCCAAATATCGACAACAACTACTTGTAGTGCCGATACTCGTCTCCCGGTACATGATCATTCAAAACATCATAACTTCGCGCTCGTTTGGAGCTAGAAGCTCTACCTTATATCAAATCGAAGCTAAGAAAATTATCTACAACCCTAGGCTATAAGTTAAGCCATTTTCAAAATATAAAAATTCGGATTTTACACTTTACTTATTGTTATAAAATGACTATAAAAATCTTGTACAAAATCAACTTTTTGATAAAAAACCAACCATAGAAATGGTCATTTCTATACCCTATATCATCATACATAAACCATAACATCAAAATCATAATCAAAATAAAAATCTTTAGATCAAAATGAAGTTTTAACAAGATCTTTAGCAAGAATCACCATAGATCATCATGAAAATGCCATGCATGATCATAGCTCCTACCTACCAACATCAAGAAAAAAAATGTGCTTGCATGTAAGGAATTATTACACCAATATGATCCTTACGGAATTATAAGAGTGGGTCTATGATTGGTTTAATTATATTCAACCTCAAACTCAAGATAAAATTGATTGAAGTTTGGTTTTGGTGATGGGGTGGGTTTCAGCAAAATGGAGAGAAAAGAGAGAGAAGAGAAAAATTTATAAATGAAGAAATGAATTGTATGTGTTTGTTTAAGCTTTATATATAGTGGGGTAGGGACCAAAGTTGCAATTTAGCAAAAGTTGTGGCTAAAAATGTAAATAGTTAGCTAAAAAGCGGGAAATAACTATTAGTAAATTTTCAAAATATTTACGGGGCTCGGTTTCATAAAGATACTTTTAAAATTTAAAATGTACCTCAAAAATAATAATATCGATTCTCGACTCGACTTAATACGAACTTAAAATAAAAATGTAAAACATATAACATCGAGACAACAATTGATAAAACATAAAATCTCGGGCATCTGTCGATATCGTGGTCACTAATAATCCTCGCTATTAGTAAAAAGATAAAAATAAATCCTCCAACGTCGGTTTTAAATAAAACCATCAATCGTCATTTCATTCAACTCATCAAAAATTTCAAAGTTATTCGTAAAAATAATATTATATAATATTAAATAAATGACCTCGGGTTTGGGTTGTCACATCTTACCCTCCTAAAAGAGAGCGATGTCCCGGCGCTCTGCCCCTCTTATACTCACATCCCATACCTCCAGAACAAATGAGAACTCTTTTCCTTTAAGAAATCCTCATGCTTCTTTCACAATTTCAAATTCCACTTCTGGAATACTTATATCTTCACAATACAATCCTTACTATGTTTCGACCTCATAAGAACTCTTCAAAGTTCTTTCTATGAAAAGCAACTTATCTTCAAGTTGAATTCTTTCCTTGTTGTTATTCTAAAAACAAATTTCACCCGTCATAACGACATCTTATGCATAACCACGTTTCCCAATTTCAAACTCCATCGACTTCCTTCGATTGCCAACATAACCCTTCTGACAACTCCTTGTTACTAATAAACGGTCCTTAACCCATACAATCTTATCAATATTGCCAATATCACTTCTAGTTCAGTCATTCAATTTCACCTACATTTCTGCAATATACCAAAAAACTAATCTTATGTCCATAAATCACTATCTTTAACCTTCACAAATTGAAGTTCTTTATGTACCATCAATAGTACAACCTCATTACTAGCATGACAATCATTGTCGTATAAGAATTCCAACAAGGCCTAAGTCAATCACACGCGCACAAGTATACCGTTCGATGTTCGAATCATCCTTTCACTCTGTCCATCAGTCTCTATATAACACACAGTACTCAACTCAACTTTCATCTTTATCCAAACCAAATCGTATCGATTACTTGACTTGTGAGATTCCTTCATCACTAAGTCTCACTCTCTCAACTTAGATATGTTAGGAGTGCTCAATATACCATGTCTCACTTGACTTTACAACAAAATCCTTTCTATAAGTTGACAAAATGTCAAAATCACTTACCTTGACATCCTTCTCAAATCAGACCACTAACTTAAAATTTCATATCCTTGTTATCAAGCCCACACTTCTTGTCATTACCATAACTCAAATCTTAATAGATTTTCCCCTTTTAATCCTTGATAAGTGCATTAGCTACCACATTCGCCTTTCCCGGATGGTCGCGAATCTCGTAGTCATAATCACTCACAATCATAATTATCAACATACTCAAATACCCGAAACAATATAACTGGTATTCCTCTACTCATTTCTTTTATCATCCTAAGAAATTTATTATGGAGCAACTTCTATGACCCTTTATTATTACTTACTTGATTCCATACAAGTAATATTTATACCATCTCAAAGCAAACACCACAACTACATAACCCTTATGAAATGCATCAAAGCAAACTACAACTATAAATGCTTTAGATCCTTTCAACCATGACAACATTGATGCACAACACAACCTACTCCTTAGTGTTTAGAATACAGCTTCCTCATCTAATAAGGATCAGATCTCGAAACTTACAATTTAGATGTATAAGTGGGACTCACACATCCAGTTCTTTTTAGTCAGCTTAATCAATGGTTTAACAATCAGTGAAAACCTTTCGATAAACCTCCGATTATTCCCAGCTTAAACCAAGGAATTAACAGATTTCCATCGACGTCGTTGGTACCGACCAATCCTTAATCATTTCAATCTTGGCAAGATCTTCACGAATACCTTTGTTTTCAAACAACTGCCTTAGAAAACGCAAATATTTCGGCCAACATTCACACCTAGAAAACTTTACATACAGTTTCTCTTTTTCCAACCATCCCAAAAATTGTCCTCATATGTTACATATGTTCCTCCTTTTCCCCTTGGAATAAAATAGAATATCTTCAATAGATACTATTGGGACTTATATATCTTGAGTTGATATGACAAAAGAAGATGAAGGACTTAATAATAAATAGTTAGCTTAGATAGTAAGCTAGGGTTGTGATGTAACCCTAGTACCTCTATTATATAAAGAGGGTTAGGCACACATGGTTATTCATTCATTCACAAACAATGTAAACCATAGGTGTGTGTGCGTTCCTCCTGGTGTCAAGCCTATAAGGCACCAGGAGTAGTAGTTAGTAGTTCATTAATAGTAATCATTTCATTAGTGAAAGCCTTGTTCTTGGTTATGATTGTGTTCTTTATGTTCCGATGTGCTTGTTACAATCATGATCATGATATCCCAGATGAGTCTAGATCCTAAGACTCAACAAGTGGTATCAGAGCCTCGTTGAGAAGCTTTGCTTAAGAAGAACAAGATTCATACATCCGTGTTGCCGAAGAAGACATGGCATGCAGAACTTCAATCCCAGACAATGAGGTAATTCTTATGATTGAATCTGAAGTTAGAGAATATAATGCTAAATTAAAGAATAATATGCATGCTTATAACAACTATGACTTAGTAATTAGTTATTCTGAAACATATGAACATAAATATTTAGAACTTCAAAAACAATATGCTGATCTGAATGATGAAAATGACAAATATTATCTAGAAGTTCAAGCATACAAAAGTGCTCTTAAAACATTAGAACAACAGAAGAAATGGTTTCAAAATACTCAATTAGAGTATGAAGATAAGATTAGGGTATTAAGTATTGACTTAGAAAACACAACTAACTTATTGTCATATTCTGAAAACTTAATGTTGATTTAAACAAAGAAAAGCAAGAGCTACAAGCTAATCTGGATAGCGCTTTGGCTAGGTTTGATAAATGGACAAGTTCTTCTAAAAACCTAATCAAATTAGTAGATAGCTCCATGTCCGGTAGGACTAAAATCGGTTTGGGGTTTAGAAACTATATTGGGCCAAATGATGTTTTTGACTCCTCTTTGTCTAGTGTGTTTGACACTACCCCTGAAGATGTGGAAGGTAGGCCTGTTTTCAATAGGTATAAACCAGCTGCAGAGATGCATGTTGTTCCTCCACCTATCACTAAGGAATTCATGCCTATCTCTAACCACTCTGACTTTGATGAATCTCAAATCACATATGGTACAAGGTCCACTGGCTCAATTGAAACTATTTCTGTGTCTAATGACTTTGTCTCTTGTAACTCTAGTGACAAGTCTTTAGAACCTAACACCAATGACCTTGACTCTTGTGAGTCTGACTCTAGTGTTGGTACACTTGAGTCTGTGCCTGATCCTGTTATAACTGAACCCATCACTAGTAAAAATGCGTTATGCAATTCTACCTTAAATGCTAAATCACCTAAGTTCTACCCTCAATCTGTTTGGGCTAAGAATGAAAGTAAAAGGAAAGTAGATAAACTTAGGAAAAACAATAAGAGTCCTAGAGGTAATCAAAGAGGTTAGAATGGCATGATGACTCAGAAATTAGGTGATAAATTTGAGTTCAAAAATAAGGCTTGTTATGTGTGTGGTAGTTTTGATCACTTGCACTATACTTGTAAAAACAAAAGAAAGATTAATGATCAACAACAGGTTAAACAAGTGTGGAATAACTCAAGACAGGTGAATCACAAGAACTTTGGTAGATTTTCTCACCCCAATCCTAAAAATAACATAATTCCACAACCAACATGTTTTAATAATGTTAAGGGTACAAGGGTTGAGTCTGCACGGTCAAAACAAAACTTAATATTGTTAAGGCCTTAGCTCGGTGGGTTTGGAGACCTAAACAAGATGGTTTTTAAACATGTATCCAAATCAAATAGTACATCAAAAACTTTAACAAGATATGACTATGTTGATGTTTTTGGAAGATTCAAGTCTGTCTTAGCTTGGGACTTCCATAAGCACTAATCTTTGCTTGGTTTGTGTTTATTTTAGCAAGTGTGATTGTCAATGGATATGTTTTGTATTTTTCTATGTTTGTGTGAACTAACTTTTTGAAGGAAAAGAAAAGTCTTAGAATAAAAAAAAAAGGGGGACTTCCTTGATGGTGGATAGTTAGCTCTATTTGAGGGGAGGTTTTTGCCTAAGGGGAGGCTTGTTGTATGTCTCTCTGTGTATATTATTGTGTTTTTTTCTACTCAATTTTGTAAGATGACATTGTTGCTGGTGGATATGGTTCCTCCTAGTAGAACTAAGTTGCTCCTAGTCGACCAATGGTTCCTTCTGGTAGCACTTAAACTGCTCCTGGTGGACCATTGTTCTTCCTGTTGCTTCATAAGTTCTTGTTGGTTGACTCTCGTTCCTCCTAGTGCATCCTATGTTCCTGCTGGTTGACTCATAGTTTTGGAATCGTTTAAAAAAATTAAAAATTAAAAAAATAAATAAAAAAAATTAGAAACTTTCGAATATAAATAACTTTGTATATATTTCACTTTTTGGGCTGTTTTTGTTTGGTACTTAGGTGCTGGCTGCCCCCCACACAACAAATGGTGCTCAACTCACCATGTTTAACAGGCAAGAAAGAGTTGATTCACCATGAGGGTACGGCTCTGGTGTGATTCTCAAATCCGTTGATGGTTGCCAGGCTACCTAAAACTGGATGGTTTTCACTTGCCATGGTCCTAGATTGAAAAGTGGCTAATCCAAGGGGGTACGGCTCTTGGTATAGATTTTATCAAATCCGTTGATAGCTATAATAGCTTGATCAAAGCTATAGGGTTTTCAACTCACCGATGCTTCATTGCTAAGAGTTGGTGAGTCCAGAAGGGTACGGCTTCTGGTAAAGACATATCAAATCCGTTGATGGCTGTGATGGTTTGCCAAAAATCATCAGGGTACTCCAACTCACCAATTATTCACGTTCCAAGAGTTGGACTGGGTACTAGTCTCCCAGGGTGATGTCATGATTCCACCAAAAGACTGGCTAGCCCAAGAGTGAGCAGCTACTTGGTAAAGGCTCATCAAATCTGCTCCTGTTGCTGTCAAGAATCAACATATGCAGATGTTTTAATGCTTTAAAGAAGCTCAACAGTTTGTGTATCAGCAGCTACTTTTGTGTTTCTTCTAGTGTTATCAAGTAAGATTGTTGCTGTTGTGGTTCATATTCAAATCCTCATGCTTATTGGTGGCACATCTTCTTGGAAACTTGAACTCAACCAGGTTAAATTCAAGTTTAGGGGAGGATTGTTAGGAACAAAGTATTTAGAAGTTACTCCTGGTCATATAGCAGTTCCTACTTGAGTACTTTATTCCTCCTGGTCGTATTATAAAGTTGAAAGATGATTATAGAAGATATGATCAAGGAAGATTGTAGAAGATAAGATCAAATATTTAGTCTTCCTATTCATATGGAAAGTATTAAATATATTGATTATGATGAGAAGGTTACAAGTTTGTTTAGGAAACTATTAAAGGATATTAATGTATAATACTTAGGCAAGTATTAAGTATATTGTAACCACCTAGGACCCCTTGCACTATAAAAGGAGGTCCTAGGGTGTAGAGATGAACACACTTCTACACACACATATTCTCTACATATTTCTCTCATTGTTTGTTATAGCTTCAAGGTTGTAAACCCTATCACTATTTAGAGTTATCGTATTAATATATTGAGGCTTGAACGTTTGGTTATTTCTATTGTTCTTCTTATATAAAGATTGGTTTCCGCATAGTCTTTTTATCGTGATCAAGGTTTCAAAGATCCTTCAAGAAGTGAACCTAGATGATTCGTTGTAATGTTGCTGCTGTTCATTAGTGTTCTTGTTGCTGAATAAAGATTCATGTTCATGTGGTTGATTCTGCTAGCTTTGGTGAGTTGATCAATGATCAATGATGCACCCTAGCAGGATCAAACCAAATATACTGGCTGCCAAAATTATTATGTTGCTGATCAGTTCGTTAAAGAACTCACAGCCATGAATTAGGGTTTTGGTTCTTCCCTCAAACCCTAGATCCATGGTTAAGTGGTATTCACGTTTCATGTAGCATATCACGAACTTGATGCTGCATGGGTCAAGGAGCTGTTGTGGTCCAATAATCGCTGCCCTAACAAATACTGCCTGTCAAAAACATGTGATGTTGCATATTGGTTCTGGTTGGTTCTATCTTTCTGTTTTATTTGATCGACAGTCGTGGGCTTCAAACAAGATGGTCCCAGCAAGAAACTTTAAGGTACTTCTTACTATCCACACATAATTGATGTACTGTTGGGTTTACTGTTGCTGTAACGTGAGTACATACATGTGGTCATTGGTTACTGCCGTGTGTGGGCCAAGCAACAGACTATGCAGAACTTGTCACAAGGTAATTCTTTCATTTGTTTGTACGCTATGAAAGAATATGTTGACACGCGAGTAGATGGTCAAAACAGTTTCTCTAATTAAAATCGTGGAGGTCATACTCCTGTTTTTATGGGATACTATTGAACGGGATTCATGGCTGTTTTGATAAGGATCAAAAGACTAAAGCGTGTTTGTGGCTAAATTTGTGGACATTCTATGATTAACATAGGAAGTATATATTGCAGTTATGTGCATAATATTTTTATGGGAAGAGAATTTCTAATTGTGATCCGAGTGTTTTGGTAGAGTCAATGACAAAACGTGTGATCACCAAGCTATAATATGGGAAAAGAATATTCTTGGCAAAATTAATTGTTAGGTTGTGTTCGTTATGTGACGCGAGATTTTTGGGGGATAAAGTTCATGGTGCTGATTTTTAGGGATTTTAACTTATTCTCTAATAAATTATGGTGAATACAGCAAAAATGTGTGGTTATATACGACAACAAATAAGCCATGATTTGGAAGGGGGGAGTCACGTGATTGGTGGCTGATCTCTAGGAAGTACAACATCTCTTTCACATATAACGAATAGGTTGTTATTATTCCTAGTTTTTAGTCCATGTTTCTAATGAACGTGAGTTTTTAATTTGCTATAAGCTACGTAAGGGTTTATGGGCTGGTGTATGATTGGGCTTCTCACAAAGTAATCCTTATCATTGTCATCACAAGAGAAATCGCAACAATAGCAACAGCTCTAGAAACAGGATGGGACAGAATGTGAAAAAAAAAGAAAAAAAAAGAAAAAAAAAGAAAGAATGGGTTTGAGAGCTACTGGTAGGTTATGTTGTTCCTACTGGTGCATTGTGGTTCCTACGGGTCATATATTGTTCATGGTGGTTTTGTTCTCGGTTCCTCCTAGTAATATTTGATGGTTCCTCCTGCTTGAATCATCGGTTCATACTAGTCGGTTCCTACTGGTCCGTACCACTGGTCGGTTCCTACTGGTTTGTTCCTCCTGGTAGGCGTATGTTCTTGTTGACTTGATTTTGGTTCCTGCTGGCTTATTGAATACTAACTTTCTTTGGTCGGTTTTGGTTCCTACTAGTCAAGTAAGATTGCTACTACTCTGATTTAGTGACTAGTCTGATGTCACTACTGTTATTGGAGGAGGAGTTCTCAGCCATCATCATTTCGTTTTGGAGATTCATTGAAGAAGACATTTGATTATCACTTATTTTATGTTGTAGTTGATTTTCACAGGTTTTGTGCTCTTATCATATCCTAAAAAGGAGTGGAGGACCTTTTTAAGATAACTTGCTTGGTTTTTATGGTGACGAAGACTTGACATATCTAGCGATGGGGTACGATCAATTCATATCTTAAAAGGAATAGTACCTTTTTAAGATACCTTGCTCTATGCGTACATTTGCTATCACTTGAAGGGGTTACGTTATTGTGCTCAGTGTCTCATTTATTTGAGGATTTTGTTCATGCTCGATGTCACGTGGTTAGTGCAAGACATAAGACACAAGTTTGGGAGATTCCACTTCTTCATCAAATTCATTATACTTGATTTTCTTCATTAGTGATCTCTCCATGGAGCCAACTGGATTTACCGTGCACTTCTTAAGGGGAAGACGATCCTTTTTTAGTTGATGTGACAAAAAGGGGAAGAATGCATGGATCGAGGGGAAGCTTAGCCTTCATCTATATTAGCTTCAGGGGAAGCTCGTACTTACTGGTTTTGTCAAATCAACTAGGGGAAGATTGTTGGGACTTATATATCTTGAGTTGATATGACAAAAGAAGATGAAGGACTTAATAATAAATAGTTAGCTTAGATAGTAAGCTAGGGTTGTGATGTAACCCTAGTACCTCTATTATATAAAGATGGTTAGGCACACATAGTTATTCATTCATTCGCAAACAATGTAAACCATAGGTGTGTGTGCGTTCCTCCTGGTGTCAAGCCTATAAGGCACCAGGAGTAGTAGTTAGTAGTTCATTAATAGTAATCATTTCATTAGTGAAAGCCTTGTTCTTGGTTATGATTGTGTTCTTTATGTTCCGCTGTGCTTGTTACAATCATGATCATGATATCCCAGATGAGTCTAGATCCTAAGACTCAACAGATACAATGACTAACTCATCCTAGCACACCTTACACACAAGATTCACACAGTCCATGAATACGACATACACGTTTGTACATTCCAAAAACATCACTTGAAACTTAAAGTACCCACATCAAGTACGAAGAACAACTATAGGAATATCTTCCTTCTCTAATTCTAGTTAATGATAGCCAGAACTCAAAGTGATCTTTGAGTATACTCTAGATCCAAACAAGTTGCAAGGATCACGCGAATCATCAATCCTCGGTAATGGATACCGATTCTTGGTTGTCAATTGTTAAGCTCTCGATAATCAATACACATCCGAAACAGTCCATTTTTCTTGACAAACAACACAGGTGATTGTCATTGCAACGAAACTTAATATAATACATCTCTTATACATCACTTCTTGCAGTTGACCAAATAACTCATTCCACTCTGACGTTGCCAAATGATAAGGCATACAAATACTACTCAACAAAACACAGAAGCACTACACAACGAAATGCAGAAGCACTACACCAATCGCTTACAACACTCAATCGACATGAACTCTATTTCATAAGACGGCAGCAACTCTGCAAAACTTCAGGAAAACTTCAGAATACTCTCGAGTCATTAACAGATCTACAAACTTCTCCTCAACTACCCTAACACTAATTACCTGAGCTAGGAATACATCATATCCCTCTTTCACACACTTCCTTGTTTCCATACAAGATACACTTCCCAAATGGATAGTTCACTCATCACCTTTCACTGTCAACACTCAGCTTTGCAGCAAAGTCTAAGCCAACAGCTATCAATTTATAATGAAGATTAGTCCAATCTCAAGCATCAACACTTCGCGCCACTAACCAATTCAGACCAATAATCCACATCCAAAGATTCCAATTCTTTGAGCATCAAGTCGATACTAAACACCTACTTTCCTAAATTCTAGGAACACACTCTTAGTGTAAAACTAACACTAGCAACCTTTCCATCGGTTACTCCACATCATAGTTAGTTGTCAATCTTATTGACTCTCCATTGATAAAACAACTAAATCTTTACATTTCTACAGTTTCTACCTGATATGAAATCAAACAACATACTGACATAAAGAATCTCAAGTAAGAATATACCATTTACAACATTCAGACCTTAAGGTTTGTCAGCATCATTCAAACGTAACCCGGAGCGGCAGCATTCCTGTCTTTTCAATTTCCTTTCCTTGGACAATTCCCTTGCTTGTGTTCTTTCTCGCCACGGCTAAATCATATCACAACTCCAGGGATAATTATTACAATGACTAATCCTCTTGTTCTGCACTTAGCAGCTTTATGACCAGGTTGTCCTAACTCTAGTCGCAATTGTGTAAAATTACCTACATGGTATAGAGTACAACAAACACACTCGAGATTTATCTTGTCACTTCTAGACGTAGTGGCCGCACGAATCTCATCATTCCTTCCATGGTTTAAATACTGATTTCGGTTCTGTCTTTGGTTATTGTTATTACTGTAATCCTCACAATTCTGACCTAGATTCTGGTTGGACTGAGCATATTCCCACATTCTCTTATTGTTTTCAACAATACTATCTTTCCTAACTTTCACTTTCACGTCTATTAAATCAAACGCCCTCTAAACAGCTTCATCGAAAGATTTAGGTCTTAAAGAAATAACCTCACCCTTGATATTACTAGACAATCCTCTAATGTACTGCTTCGTTGTTTTACGGTCATTCACAAAAGTATTAGGACATAGCAAATATAGCTCAGAAAATTTCCTAGTAAGCAGTAATATCATCGTCCCTTAGCACTAATTATCTCAATTCGGATTCCAACTGTCCTAGTTCCTGCTTGGCACAAAACCTAGCAGTCAATAGTCCTTTCATCACTGTCCATGCCTTACTATTAGTCACAACCAATCCTAAAGTAATCACTTGGTATTCCACCATCTTAGTGTACCATCCTGAAATATAGCAGCAACAAATTTCACCTTATTAGTTTCTGAACACCCAATAATCTCAAAGTTCTTTCTATCTTATCAATCTAACTATGCAATTCCAATGCACTACTAATACCACCAAACAGCGCAGAACCAGACTTCTGAAAACTAACATATATATATTCTTTCGAACTTGTAGAATAGCAGCAACACTATTATCTGGATCAGCAACATCCTCGTCATTGTTAGCAGCATCGCCATTATTTTCAACAGCATCATCACTATTCTTAGCAGCATCACCATTATTCTCAGCAGCATCATCATTATTCTTAGCAGTATCTACTGCAGCACCATTATCTCCAACACACTTAACCCCATCATCTTTTAATTCCTAACAGCACGATCAGCTCCAAATGCTCTAGCAATAACTTGTTCGATCATAGTGTTCACAGTAGCAGTCGTTAGTTTTGTCAACATATTTCAAGAAACTTAGTCACGTAGCGATATACTAATGACAGAAATATGATTCCCCTACTCCTTCTTCCATCATAACGGAAGAAAGAAAGATGATAAGTATACATATCAAGAATAAAGAAGGAATTCTTTATCAGGATGTCTCATGAATACTACATGCACGAACAACACAAACTACAATGGTTCATCAACCAAAACTCAAAAGAGTTAATAAAGGCACATCATAGATCATGAGGGTAATTTAGATTGCGTTGAGGATTCAACAAAATAGTGGCACTGTCTGTCACTACAATTGTCTACCGAACAAACTTAAAAGAAAATAAGTTCCATCACAATGCGACGAAACAAGGGTTTAAATAAGTCCAATCACAAAAGAAAATAAGATACAAAGAAATCCATTACGAGATTAGTTCCTTAGACAGCAGCTCCTCATCCTCCTTAACATTGCTGTCAGCTTCATTACACTTGTTTATTTCCCATTTCACACTTCAAAGTCAAATCCATAACCTGATGGCACCTCATTCTCAAAATCCAATACTCACTGCTACACGGCAGATTAATCACAAAACAAGTCTCAGTACGACTTTCAACATTCCTAAGCTTCCAAACTCCAATAAGAATTGATCTCACATGAGACTCCCACTCACTCATCCTTTCAAAGCTTACCTACTTATCTTTAAACCTTTCAATTCAAGCACACAGGTTCATCATAATCGACCCAAAACTAGCAATCTCATCCATCTTCCAAGTCCTAACAAACTCAATTCTCCACATACCAAATAGAACCTTTTAAAACAAGTTTTCTTTCACATCAACCTTCTAATCACACCAATTCAACCACATATCTATCATACATCAACTAATCAAACTTCCTCATACCCAATACAAGTCGCAAGAATTTAGTTGTAAAATCGTTCATCATCTGGTCTATTGTTCTAGACCCTCGGCGGTATACAAGGTCATCATTTAAAATTATATAGATATGCATTACATAAAGAAAATTACGATAAGAAGTACTCAACGTACTTTCAACGACATCAATACATCATCAATACATCATCATAGTATTTACTTAATAAATACTCTAAAATCATTTCAATTTTAAAGGATACATCAACTATAAAACAATACAAAACAAATAATCTTACCGGAGCCTTGCAGAGAAGTTGCGTGCTTTTGTGAAATATTTTTGACACCAAAGTTATAGTTTAGGACATTTTTCAAAAATCGACCTAATTAGCTATAACTAAAAAGCTCTTATTACCAATCTTTAACACCCCCAAATTACATTGCGCAGCGGAAATACACATTTGGGTGCTAAATACAAACATTGTTACACAAGACATTTTGAACAAACTCAAAATGATAAATTTGAAATATAAAAGAATATAATTTAACCACTGTCTAAAACTTTCAATCCCAAGTAAAACAATTTTAGAAATATCAGAGTAAAATTTAGGTCCCCCAAAGACTTTATCAAATTCACAAACACTTTACCAAAGTACTCGACCATATAGTATTATTTTTATGACAAAAGGGAAAGAAATCCGTTTTAGACCATCACCACAAAAGCAATCCCGCAATCCTTCTCCCGCAAGCTCCGCAATTCATCATCTTCAATACCTGAAATACATGCTTAAAATCATCAACACAACGGTTGAGCGAGTCTATAGGTTTTACAAATCAACAATGAACACAAGAGAAGAATCAATCAAGATAATTTAATAAAATTGTTGATCATTACAATCTATTAGTCAGGCATTCTGGTATATAGCAATAGCTATTGAATTGTATTAAGCTCATGACACCGACCCCTTAACTTAGTCACCCACGCCTAAAGCCGGCATGACTAGATGAAATTCCAGTGCCCCTACCAGGGTATCATTTGCAAAAATACCAATTCTCATTCTCGTAAAATTATCCTTCCCAGCGGGTTACTCAGCGTAAAGCCCTGGTCTCAGATAGGGTCGTCAGCCCAATAGTACTATTATTAGAATAAGCGGCTATTCCCAACTCACAACATCAAGTCAGAAGATAGTTAACGGCTCATGAATTTAGGGTCTTTTGCAAATTAGGTACTTATACAATTCAAATCAACAAAGGCAACAAAGGAAACATTCGGGTCCAAACAATCAATCATGACTTGTGTTCATTTTACTTTCAAATAGCATGTATCCCCCTCGCGGGTTTTAAAATCATTCAAATAATTACAAAAGAGAGGCTATAGACTCACCTGGAGTAATAGCAGTAGTAAGACGATCTTCGACGATAGTTGATGCCCGATAAACACAAAAACCGCAACCTATCAAATAAGGCGCGTTCATCAATAATAAACTCGAAAATTAAATCATACATAATAATATCAAACTCAAACTCATAAAGTCACGATAAAATCGAGAGAAAACGATATAAATAACTTCATTATACTTTACTACACATTTACTTAACCATTTTACACTTTTTACAAAGTCCGTCGGTACATACTACATGTACTAGCTTATTTACCCCTTTTAAACTTGTGAACCGTTTATGAAACGACTCTATCAACTAACTTACTATATATAGAAAGTCCTCTTACAAGTTTATCAAATGAAATTACTTTTAAAGTACTTTACCCAACTCATTTTCAAACTATAAAATCCGGGAAGATTTACGTTAATTTTTTATACAACCGTTTTAACTTATTTAAACGACTCAGTTTACAAAACCGACACTCGGGTTTTAAAGTAAACTCAACCTATAAAATAAACACCTCCTTATCAGTAGGTTACATTTTTCAAAACATCCATTTAGAGTCCCCGAGATTCGATCCAAATATCGATCACAACTACTTGTAGTGCCGATACTCGTCTCCCGGTACACGATCATTCAAAACATCATAACTTCGCGCTCGTTTGGAGCTAGAAGCTCTACCTTATATCAAAGCGAAGCTAAGAAAATTATCTACAACCCTAGGCTACAAGTTAAGACATTTTCAAAGAATAAAAATTCGGATTTTACACTTTACTTACTGTTATAAAATGACTATAAAAATCTTGTACAAAATCAACTTTTTCATAAAAACCAACCATATAAATGGTCATTTCTATACCCTAATATCATCATACATCAACCATTACATCAAAATCATAATCAAAATAAAAATCTTTAGATCAAAATGAAGTTTTAACAAGATCTTTAGCAAGAATCACCAAGGATCATCAAGAAAATGCCATGCATGATCATAGCTCCTACCTACCAACATCAAGAAAAAAAATGTGCTTGCATGTAAGGAATTCTTACACCAATATGATCCTTATGAAATTATAAGAGTGGGTCTATGCTTGGTTTAGATGGATTCAACCTCAAACTAAAGATAATATTGATTGAAGTTTGGTTTTGGTGATGGGGTGGGTTTCGGCAAAATGGAGAGAAAAGAGAGAGAAGAGAAAAAACTTTAAATGAAGAAATGAATTGTATGTGTTTGTTTAAGCTTTATATATAGTGGGGTAGGGACCAAAGTTGCAATTTAGCAAAAGTTGTGGCTAAAAATGTAAATAGTTAGCTAAAAAGCGGGAAATAACTATTAGTAAATTTTCAAAATATTTACGGGGCTCGGGTTTCATAAAGATACTTTTAAAAATTTAAAACGTACCTCAAAAATAATAATATCGACTCTCGACTAGACTTAATACGAACTTAAAATAAAAACGTCAAAAATATAAACATCGAGACACCAATTGAGAAAACATAAAATCTCGGGCATCCGTAGATATCGTGGTCACTAATAATCCTCGCTATTAGTAAAAAGATAAAAATAAATCCTCCAACGTCGGTTTTAAATAAAACCATCAATCGTCATTTCATTCAACTCAACAAAAATTTCAAAGTTATTCGTAAAAATAATATTATATAATATTAAATAAATGACCTCGGGTTTGGGTTGTCACATATGGAAGCTGCTCGAACGATGTTAATTTACGCAAAGGCTCCATTGTTTTTATGGGCAGAAGCAATATCTACAGCAGTGTACACCCAAAACCGGTCACTAATTCGTAAACGCCATGGTAAAACACCTTATGAGCTTCTCCATGGTAAAATACCAGATTTATCATATCTTCATGTATTTGGTTCTCTTTGCTATCCAAATAATGATGGTGACAATTTGGGAAAACTTCAACCAAAGGTTGATATTGGTATTTTCATTGGTTACGCACCCGCAAAGAAGGCATACCGAATCTACAATCGTAAATCTCGCAAGATCCTTGAAACTATGAATGTTGATTTTGATGAGCTGACAGCTATGGCTTCTGAGCAAAGCAGCTCTGAACCCGCACTTCATGAAATGGGACCCAGTAATATTAGTTTAGGTCCTGTCCCAAATAACCCTACTTCATCATCATTTACACCACCTTCTAGGAATGAATAGGATACGTTGTTTCAACCGTTCTTTGATTAATTCTTTACTCCTCCAAGTATTGTTTCTCCAGAACCTGAGGTAATAGCTCCAGTAACCGAAGTTATCGCTCCAGCAACCGTTGCACAATCAGATACGTCTGCACCTACAATTGGTTAAGATATACCTTCAACGAGTAATTATCAACCAACACATGTTTCAACTACCCATGTCATGCCTACTGATGATGAAGAGGATGATGATCACGATTTGGAATTCGCTCAAATGCGTGAACTTCCATTCTTTGGTGTACCTATTCCTGATCATAATCAAGCCGGGTCATCCATCTCAGAGGAAGCTCCTACTACGATTTACTCCAATCAACGGATTCGTGAACATGACAGCAAGTGGACAAAGGATCTTCCTATAGATTCTATTATTGGTGACCCTAATCATCCGGTATCTACACGAAGTCAGCTACAAGAAAATGCAATGTTTTGTCATTTTGATGCTTTCCTCGCTAAAGTTGAACCTAAGACATGGCAAGAAGCTTTTACTCAATCCTGTTGGATATAAGCTATGCAAGAATAACTTAATGAATTTATACGTCTTGGAGTATGGGAACTTGTCCCATGCCCGGATCAAGTGCAGTTACTCACTTTGAAATGGGTTTACAAGGTGAAACTCGATGAGTTAGGCGGCATATTGAAGAACAAAGCTCGACTAGTAGCTCGTGGATACAAGCAATTATTGGGCATCGACTTTATGGAATCCTTTGCACCTGTTGCCCGTTTGGAAGCTATTAGACTATTCCTCGCTTATGCAGCCCACATGAATATGATCGTCTATCAGATGGATGTGAAGACGGCATTTTTGAATGGTGAAATCAAGGAAGAGGTCTATGTTCAACAGCCGGATAGGTTTGTGAATCCTAAATATCCTAATCATGTGTACAAGCTTAAGAAGGCTCTCTATGGGTTGAAGCAAGCTACACGCGCATGGTATGATCTATTGTCACATTTTCTCCTTACACAAGGCTTCGCTAACGGCAAGGTGGATCCCACGTTGTTCATTCAGAAACGAGGTAAAGATATGATTATGGTACAAATATATGTTGATGATATTATATTTGCATCCTCGACCCAAACCTTATCTGACGAATTTGGGAAACTCATGTCTTCCAAGTTTAAGATGTCAATGATGGGCAAGGTATCAGTCATCTTAGGTCTTCAGATATCTCAGAGTCCCAGAGGCTTCTTTATCAATCAATCCAAGTATGCCCTTGAATCTCTTAAGAAGTATAAGATGGAATCTTACGACCCCGTGGATACTCTAATGGTGGAACGAACTAAGATTGATGCAGATCCACATGGAGTTGTCGTTGATCCGACACTTTATCGTAGAATGATCGGTACCCTTATGTATATCACAGCTAGTCGACCTGATCTTCAGTTTGCTATATGTATGTGTGCTCGGTATCAAACTAGGCCTACTGAATTACACTTAGCTAATGTGAAACGGATCTTTCGATATCAGAAAGGAACCATTAATCGGGGACTTTGGTACTCGAAGGACTCTTCGATTACACTTATGGCATATGCAGATGCGGATCACGCGGGCTGTCATGATACAAGGCGTAGCACGAGTGGAACTTTGCAACTACTAGGAGATCGACCAATCAGTTGGGCATCGAAAAGGCAGAAAAGCGCTGCAATTTCAAGTACGGAAGCAGAATACATAGCTATGTCCGGTTGCTATGCTCAAATTCTTTGGATGAGATCGCAATTAACCGACTATGGTCTAGGTTTCAACAAAATTCCGATGTACTGCGACAACAAAAGTGCAATTGCCTTATGCTGCCACAATGTTCAATTCTCTCGGTCGAAGCACATTGACATTCGCTACCACTTCATCAAGGAGCAAGTGGAAAATGGAGTAATAGATCTTTACTTTGTCCGATCTGAGTATCAATTGGCGGATATTTTCACGAAGGCTTTAGATCGCGCTCGAATGGAATTTTTGGCCGACAAGCTAGGAATGAGAACTTTTTCGCCTGAGACTCTAAAGGAACTGGCAGATGAAGCGAAAGAATATTGGTGGTAAACTATTTTTCGTATCCTTGGTGATCATTTGTATATATTGTTTATATTTTTATCCACAAAAGCAAAATACAAAAATATAAAACCATATAAAAACCATAAAGATTGAAAAATTCATAAAATTCCAAAAATATTTTTACTTTATTTTTCAAAGGCATGTCTTTTGGTACGATAATATTTACGGCCTTAGAAATGTCGATTAATATTGACACGGCGCCATAAATAGAGTTCGTACAAAAGTTGTAAATATTTCATAAAACATGCCTTTTTGGCTTGTAGTTATTTCTGACTGCAACCCGGTTTTTCACATTAAAGTCAAGTATTTATTATGAAAGCTTTGGCTCACAACGGGAATTAATTTTCTCGGGCAAGGTTTACTTTAAAACCTAGTAAGGGATCAAGTTTACTTTATAACTTGGTCTAACACAAATCTATGTACGTCTCAGTGCATTTATTTGTTAAAACAAGAGAAGTCTTGTTTTTATGAAGCTATCATCTCTACTACCATAGCAATCTACAATTGGTATCTACATACTTGATGATGCAACTACTCAACCAACGAATACAACTCTTTCAATAGAACACGGGTCAACAATTGAGGGGGAGCAATTGTCAAGCATTCAGAATCTTCGATGCCGAACGTGCCAAGCTCACTAACTGGTGTCAAGACAACAATACCAGTCGTACACGTGGTGTCAAGAGATGACTTCAGACGTGACGAGGCGACCAACATATGCTGACAAGAACCATTTGATCTTATCATATGATGTTCTCATCAATCAGGTCCAACCTTGTCAATTTTTTTCTAATATGGTGAATATGTGATCATGTTACAAATCGGTATCATATCTCATATATTTGGTATCATGAAGATAAAACGGACTTGCATTTTTCTTCCCAAAACCTTTGTTAAAACTTCATTAAATCAATTGATATTAAAAACATCGATTGGGTTAATTTTTTTAATATGGGGGAGAAAATGTGATTTAATATGGGAATCATCCCGACATGTGCGAAATGTTTTCGAATATCGTGGCATATGTTAAGGGGGAGCAAAACGGATTTGCATATTAAAATGGATTTTCATGGTGACATATACTTACCCAAAACCCATTTATTTCACGACGATGAAGATTATGGTGACATAAGGATGGTAGGATAGGTTAAGTCCTATGATTCTTCCAAAACCGGAGGAATCTTCCCAAGGACATTCCATAGCTAGAAATAGTAGTCCTTAGGAAAGATGGAGAAAAATTATGAACGTAGCTGAATGCCGACCAAGTACTTAAGTTAGCACTGGAACAATCACAACAAGGTGCTAGTTATGACGTATTGGTAAGCATTGAAGGGGTTGAAGAATGAAAAAGAATTGTAAAGATAAAGGGTGTAAAGAAAGAAGCCCTCCTTACAACCTTAGGCAGAAACCGGGTCAACACATATGTTATTGAGATCATTTTAATGAGGCTCGATATTGAAGATAGACATCATGGACCCAGTGATACAATGCACAACCCATCCCAGCTAACTCGGATAAGTCTTAAAAGATATTTGTTTTAATCACACGGAGTCAACACGTTATCAATCGATTTATTCACTCCGAATAAATTGGTATTGAAATGGTGGCACTCCTCTCCAGCCTCCGATCACTTAAATCCAAAATGCACGATCGAGTCTAGAGCCATTTGAGATCATCACATATCTCATTAGGACACACTTTCATATTTCCTTGCTTCTTCACACACTGTGAAAAGTAAGAAAGATCTTAATAGTCCTACGCAAAATCTTCATGATCTTGCCTGAACATCTGAGTAATACGAAAGTATTTACAATGAAGATGGAAATCCTTCTTGAGCGAATATCAAAAAGCTCAAGGTAGGTTACTTGTGCGATTCTTTATGAATCAAACTTGTGATAACTGGAAAGCAATAGTGGTTTAATTCTTAACTGAATTTAAACACGTTCCAGGCCTCTACGTAATATTTTAGTGATCTTTCCAGAACACTCAGAGTGATACCTTAGTGTCCATAGTGATGAGTGGAAATCCTTCTAGTGTTAACATCAAACAGAACTTGGTAGGTAACTTGCAAGATTCAATATGAATCAAGCTCGTGACAACTGGAAAGCAACGATGGTGCGATTCTTTAATGAATCAAACTTGTTCCAGGAATCAGAATTGACGGCTTCAATCATGTGGATAATTTAATCCAAATAATTCACTCTTTACGTTCGCAGTCAGCTTTGGACTGTCGAGTAAAGAGAACGTGTTTACTCGCGAAATCTTGTCAAGGAGATTTTTAATTAAATCTAACTGCCACAAGTACGATATTTTATATCATCCAACGGTCTTCACCGACCGGAGGTAAAATGCTACCGAATTAGAATGAAATGTTCAAAGCCATTTTGTTCGTGTCTACTTATGTTGCGGCATTTGAAGACGGTGGCGTTGCGGAATCCAAGAAGAATTCGTCCCCGCATGCTTATACTTTATGCACTTAATACCTCATCTAAATTCAAGAAAGTCTAAAAGTTAAGTCTTCCACTGTATTGAACTCTGAAGCTTTCAAGAATTACAAAGGTATAAGTATTTGGGACATGATGTCACGAGGAGGCGAAGATCACAAGTGATGGATGCACAAGATCAAGGCTAGAGATTAGGCTAAAGATTGATATCAAAGATCACATCAGCATGTTCACCAGAAAAGAAAAAGAAAAGAAAGACAAAGACTACGAGCTCAAGACAAGCATAGTATGCTAGGTTTATTTTATTACTATAACTAGGGTAACACCCTTGTTTGGAGTGACCTCCCTTAGGGGGAGATTCTTGGAAATACGTTTTTACGTATTTAGGAAGATTCGGTCACTCCGACAATATATTAAGTAGTAGCTCGTAGTCTAGATATCTTTATTAAACAAACAAGGCCAAGCCTAGCCTACAACATGTGTAGGCCGACCCAATATTGTAAGCCCAAGCCCATCACAAGGCTTGGGTATATAAACCCTCTCCTTAGATGGAGAGGGTGGTTATTTCATTTTAATTTATACATAGTTCTTAAACTTTCTCTCTTTAGAAGTGTGAAATCATCTATCTTTATCTCTCTAAAACATAAGCAAGATTTACATATCGTACAATTGAGCAGTATCTATAAAAGAGTTATTTGTAGCAAACATCATGTAGTTTATGCTGTTCAAATTTTAGCTTCTATCTCCTTGTATAACTCAATATATGACAAAAATGGTGGAATGTACTTTAATAATTAGATTTATAAATAAACTATATATTATAAAAAGAGCACTCAAGTAAATATTATAATAAAATAAAGATATAAAACCCACTAACTAATAATTATTATTATGAAATTACTTGTATATTATAATAAATAAACATGGCATTTTATAAAAGTAAAACTCAAATGTTTTCTAAAATTACAAAACTATATATAAGGTTTACGTCTTCTCGGCTAAAACCAAAAGATTAACATTTTCGCCAAATAATACTTAGACGGTCGGACCCGTCTAATGTAACATTTTTATTATTGATATACTGATATGTAACCACATTTGACAAGTAAAAACCGATAAACCTGAGCTTTATAACTTATGGACCATAATGGGCCAAAGTAGCCTTATTGGACCATTAGCCCAACTAGTTTGGCTTAACACTAATGGACTTACTCATGGGCTTAACCCACTAGGGCCCAACATATGAGTATAGGCCTGGTATTAAAAGTATAAATGGGCTAATATAATGAATTGAACTTTTAATGGGTTTATTGTGCCTTAATATGTAATTGGGTTGAAACTAGTATAACTAGTCTAAATTGACTAACACATAACAAATATGATGTAGTTTGAGGAGATAAAATCCCACTTGATCATCATCATACTTATGATATCATCACATATACATAACCATTATCTTTTATAAAGTCATTTGACAAGAGTCTAAGACCGAGTATTATCTATCTAGGTTTCCCGTGATCGACGCACGTACTATACGTCCTAATTGCCGATAACCCGCCTTCCCACACCAATGTGAATTAATAGCCTCGCACTCTTTTGAATGTTTTATAAACCCGCGAGGGAGATAACATGTTAGTTTTAATAAAAATAGGACACCAGTTGTCCTGATTGTATGCTTATTGATATTGACCCGAATGATTATATGGCCCGATGAATGAAATGAAATAGATTATTATTAGTTAGGTTATGTCACTAAAAGTCCCATTAGCATGAATTGTGAACTACCGGGATTTGGTAGATGCTTATGCATATAATAGTACTATTTGGGGAAGATCACCCCAGTTCGCGCCTTGACGGTTGATCTCCGTCGTGCCACATTGATTAGTAAGTAAATTTATGTGTGAGAAGATTTATATAAGCGTGATTATTGTGACGACATGCTGTTTTAGATGGGCAAAGGAATTACAGGTTAGCTACCCGATATATGTTGTAGAAAAGTAACAATGTCATGCGGCTTATAATAATCCAATAATGAAAATACTGATATACGAGTTGAATTATAACATATTGCCTGACTAGCAATACGGGGTCTTATTACTGATATTATGTTCGTGTTTTGGTTTTACATAACCATTTTCATATAACGGTTTTTATTAAACTCTATACAATGTTATAAAACGTATTGTATGATGTTTTACGACAATGGTTCGTGTAATGGTTTTGAAGGCAAAAGCCTATATTATGATTTACGACAAAGATTCGTATAAAATGTCTTTGGCCTATTTTATAACCTACGACAAAGAATTGTACAAATGATTTTCGGTAATGATTATATACTGGTGATATATATATATTAATGGTTTTTATTAAACTCTATCGATTCACTCGGCGTTTCGCTGACTTTTAACATCTTTTATCTCAGGTACTTGAAGGTAATTCTCGAGAAGACGACAAGAATTTATGGCCCGCATTCAAATAAAATTTCCATTTAAATGTTTTGTAAATTTGTATGATATACTATGACCTGAGGACCTATGTAATTTGATACTTATGAATGGAAAAATGCTTTGTTATTAAACGACGCGACTTTTAAGCGTTATCTATGATTTGAGTAATGTGTTATCCCGTAACACCAACGACTCTTCCGCTGCTTTGAAATGTGAAATATTTGGGGGTGCTACAGTTTGGTACTAGAGCTCTCGTTATAGAGAACGAAAGATTTTTTAAAAAACAAGGTTTTGAATAAAGCATTTCAAAAACCTTTTAACCATAAATATTTTTAAATATATATTTTGAGTAAAATGTTTAAATTTTTTTGACTATAACGGTGCCGAAGAATTCCCGAGTTACCGACAAGGCCAGACTGAGAAGTGTTATTTTAATATATATATATAACTTAGATTTTTTATATATATATATATATATATATATATATATATATATATATATATATATATATATATATATATATATATATATATATATATATATATATATATATATATATATATATATATATATATACTAGTTGCAAAACCCGTCCATAGGCGGGTATAACTTCTGCTTGTCGCTTACATGTTTTGTACATCTAAGTATTGTTGTTAAAAAATTGTATTCTTACAATCTTTATTGAGGTTTAAAGTTACCACCACATGCGTTTGACATTATTTTGCTCATCTAATATTTAAGAAAAAATATAGGTAACGGTGGTTGATGAAGCAAGGCTAGCAGTTACAAATTACGAATACTATATTTTTTTACAAGAAAGTGGTCCTCATAAAAAAGTATATGACCTAAGCTAAAATGCAAAATAAAGCTTTTTGTTGTGTAATTACTAATTTATCGTTTTTATCACAACGAAGAATCTTTCATCCCTTGATGCACATCAATCTTGAGACAATAACGTAAAATTGTCCATGAAGAAAACTACTTTTATTGCATTTAGGGTCAGGTACAGAGCTAGGGGTGTCTCGTGGGTGCCCAGGACACTTATGGATTTTTTCGATTTAATATTAATTTTTGAAAAAACAACGATTTTTTTCAAATATATTTTAAATGCACCCGGTGCTTTGAAATGAGTTTTCAGTCTTATTTAGTAATATATTTATAAAAATTAAATTCTATTTATACTATAAGGTTTAAATAAAATTGTGCCATCGATTATATTTTGTTCTAGATTCAAGGTTATCAATACACGTTACTTGTCAAAAGAAATATAAATGTTGTTACAACGGCATGTGAAAGAGAAGAATATGAGACGTTGAGATGTAGGTCAAATAGTCAAAGGCTCTATGATTTCTTATGACCCATTCTCACGTACTCTCTCCAAAAAGGCCGATACAAGTTGCACATAACCAATATTTTGAGTCCTGGTTTGATTCGGTCATGTTAATCGATTGACCTGATTTCGGTCGAAAAAAATAGGTCATATTAAACCAGGTATCATATTTTCTAAACCCGGTTAGATCCGCTGGGTTTGAGGTGGCCCGGGTCAACCCGACAGTGTTTCGACTTTTCACGTTTTTTCACAAATAAAGCATATAAATTATACCGTAATTTATTTTTACATATTATATTTGTTGATAGAAATAGTTTATATATTTAATATGTGTAAAAATTCATGATTTTTATATATCAATATAACTTTTGTTAATCATTAAAATTATTAAAAAAAGAACCGGGTTGACTCAGATCAACTCAGACCTTATAACTCGTGACTTGACATAATTGATCTCAAAACCGGTTTTCAAAACATTACACGTAACAATACTTTTAGCAATATTTTTAAAAGTCAAGATATTTACCTTATCATTTATTATTAAGATGTTCAAAATCATCCGGTACTCGAGTACGTTTCATATTCATGGTGTTATGCATTTGTGTACGCATTCATTTAAGCAATTTACATTTACAATCTGATTTACATTTTTTGCATTTTCAAGACCGGCAAAATAGACTTCTAAATAATGAACAAAATTGAATCGTCAAAGAAAAAAATGCGATGTTGATCAATAAAGAAAAACGTCTAGAAAATGTGACTATAAAGGTCCGAAAAACCGGCTCGAAGAACCAACCCGAACCAAAAAATTTTGAATCGAAAAAATTAAATATTATATGTTTAGTGCATAGGTTATGTTCGATATCTCGATCCGCCACTGCTCCTACCCATTGATGTCCTTCATAGTTTTCAGCTAAAACGACTTTTCAATATGTTGGAAGGATATTATTGTTGGTTAATTGAAACCGAATGAAGCAATATAACTATAATACCCGAATAACGAAATTTACCACAACAAAGCAAATTACTGGATACAATCCATAGCAGATAATTGCCCGAATTAGATTTTCATCATAGCTCCAAGTTGTGTAAATGGCTATATTACTATCAATAAGACCAGTCTCCAATAGCAACGACTGAAGTTCCTTACGATGAGAATTAATAGCATTCGTTGATTGTGTAGATAGAAAATTTTACCAACAATATTCCTATCCAGCAAGCTCATATTCACCAACTTTCCAACCCTCATATGCCTTGACAAGGGCAAAATGGCCAGTGTAATCATGAGAATATAGTGCTTTGGCTGCCTCTGCCAATTGTAAAACAATTAGACCAACAATAAATCAACCCACAACACTTGTTACTTAAAAAGAAATTAGAATAAAGGTTCCAAAAAAGGTTCTCTGACACTAAGACCAGCAACAACTGTGAGTATCATGTTTAAGCAATTAAGATTGCACAAAGTAAAGCATTTTCCAAGTTTTTACTCCATCAGAAGCATTGTTAAAAACAACCTGCCAAACGTATAGATACAATATATAATTACAATTAAGTATAATCACACCTGTTATATCAAAATGGAGTAAATAAAAATCAGCATACCCAATACAGTCAAGATTTCACTCTCGTCTAATGCACCAATGGTCTTGAGATACTCGATAGCGTTTTGAACCTATGAATGAGAAATAATCACAAAGCTATATGAAATGGAGAAAAGTAAATATCAAGTAATTAGATAAAAATTCTGAAATACTTCCAAGTTTTAAACATTTGATTTGAAGGCAATAATTACTGCAAAGGTGTCCTTAGTATTTCTAGCAACTGATAATCAACAAAAGCACTATAGACACATCTAAGATATAGATGGTAACACTCTCCTGGCTTAACACAACATGCTTTTCCTCGCCTTTGATTACACAATAGAGCATAAGAAATCATTACATTGATCATTTTAGGTTCCACAAAAGCAATAAGACACAATGAAAAAAGTACAGATGGTAAACACTATTGCAAGAAGAGAATCTAATTAAAACATGAATATGGGTTATAGTTAGTACCAAACAGTAGCTGGGTTAGAGTTGGTACCAAATACAGTAGTAGCAAAAATGGGTCAATATGGGGTTATACACGTTGTCAAATCTGAGTTGCAATTAGTACATGTAGTCAAATATGAGTAAAAATTATGTGTTACAATTAGTACCCGTTGTCAGATATGGGTTACATTTATTACCTAACAGTAACTAAAATTAGATCAGATCAAATGAGTTGGACCGGTTACATGGATAAGAAGTCGCCCAATATATGTTTTAGAAGTGCATAAAATCTAAAAAATTTCCTAATTAGCATATTACATAACATACAATAATTAAAAATATCGAGACTAAGAACTAAACTGGCTTTGACTTCTCTATATATTATATACCGGTGACTCCAGAAATACTTATTCTGCCACCTGGCGCGACGGTCTCAAAGCATGTGCATATAGGTCATTGCAAATGCAAATAACCTACATATCAAGACAAACCATGAGTATCAATCAAACCAGCATAGGTTGATCATCAAATAAACATGTTCAGTAAACCAATCTTACAGGTCTAAGAAGTGATGTGTCCTTTTCCTTGTTCTTTGACATTTCTGAGCGAGCAATACTTTCTGACCCTGTGTCAGACCTTTGTGGGAATGATTAAGCAATACTTTCTGATCCTGTATAAAGTTGACTATAACACCCCATCTGATATATTCTCAATTGATAAGGGGAAGGAACTATCGTTATCATATATAGAATGAATCCATAATCAAGTGATTCAGGCTCCTGAAAGTAAACAATATTCAACATGAAAAATCCAGTCGTGTAATTTGTATAATGGATAGTCTTTAAAGTATACGCTACACCTGCTGATATAAATTGTAATATGTGTAATGAGATGCCATCGTATATTGAGATGAAATTGACAATTTAGAAAAGCTCTCACTTACCCTTCACCATGGTCAGTTATTACCACTTTCGTCCCCTCATTGCAATGCTCGGCATAGTTTCAGGTAATCTCATAATGGTAGTGTAGCTATCGTGTCACAACCTATGCTTCTGGATTCCACACCAGTTGTGTCATTCAGGCAGGGATGAATCTTTGTGATATAGGAATTAATCCCAAGTACAGCACAAAGATCATGTAAGGTGCTAACTAACTCCGAACCTTGTGCAGTATATCACTCTATAAAATCAAAGGGAAGTCAAAATCAACCATCGGAATAGCTTCTAGTATGCAAAATAGCTTTACCTTTTCTTTTTTTTAAGTTCGTGCATCTTTTTTGGGATTCATCCAACTTGTTCAAGGATAAATCACGCACGTTAACAAAAACTTGTGTTCCTGCACGATCACTGTTCCCTGCAATTTCCCCACATATTGTGAGGATTTGTGTCTGAACATCCGAGAACTCCTTCCCCTAAATAAAAAGCAATGGAAAATACAACTTCAAAACTAAAATCATGTTTAATATTAGAAGTGGTAATATTTACTCATTTACTTATGAATTCGTGCATTACCTGCATATACATTTTTAGATAATATACTTCTGAAAGATAACTACCAGGGTTATGCGAATCCATCTATGAACGAACAAACATACTTATATTTTTTAGGATTCATACAACTTGTTTTTACTCTTATGATTCTACACTTACGTCAACTAACTTAGTGGTATATTTTTTAAGTTGATTATGTTAGCTTGTTAGGTAATTTTGGATAAATGAAATGAAACTGATGTAGTTAGAAGACAAGCTACTCATTGACTGAGTTTTTTTGTTATGAACTTCATCTCTTTTTAGTAACTCATAACAAAAAACTCAGTCAATGCTCAAATTGCAGCTCACAAAGGGCACTGGCCATGCTCAAATTCCTCGACCACCTAAGGAAATACAGATCCGGTATATGTTAAGATATCAAAAATGGGCAAGTTGGGTCACGGGTCCATTTTAGTCCATTTTCTGTCATGTAATAAGTATATTAGATGTGATTCTGAAAACCATATGATTACAACAATAGGAAAAATCCTAAATAATTATCATAGGTAAAGATACTACGCTTCTACGGATAGAACAAAATATACGTTTTAGTCCCTTAACTTCAGTTTCAAAATAGCTCAGACAAAGCAATACATTCCCCATAGTTCAAGTCTTGTTTTCTTATCATCCAGATTTGAGTTGGAGTTTGTATATGCTTCATAGAGCTCATGCTTGTTACCAAAATGGTGGGTGGAGCCATCGTTGCTCACTTGCTAGCAATTGCTATAGCAGCAGTCGGGGAGCGTTTCTTGCCAATTATATTTCCGAGAAACTGGTACTTCTATACTTTAAGGCAATATCTTACTTTATATTCATTTGTTTATATCAATGTGTCAAGAGTTTGGGTGATGTCTTAAATCTATCAGGTTGCGTATCTAAGCGTAGTTTTATTTCTACTTTTTGTAGTCGCGGCATTGTCGGGGGCATTTTAATAAACTTGAAACTACCCATTTAGTAAGGTAGAGAGGTTGACCGCAGCTACAGGCATCTGCCTGAAAATATGATTAATAGGGTGACGTATGAAATAAACTTAAAATCTTGATATCCTCTGCAAAAAGTGACCGGGTCTGAAGTAGACACTGACGAGCACATATGGAAGCAAAGTATAAGATTTATATACTCATTTCCATCAGTGGCTTCACAAACAAATTTAACAGCCCTGAATGACCAGCTTGATTCAGTTGTGATTCTATACTATCTGATTGTTAATATTTATCTGATTAGATGTAAAATGAAATTGAATATGGATTTATAACCCGCCCCTTTTATTTTTTATACAAAGCATTCTCATTTTTTTGGTATTTGGCCCATTCATTAAAACTGATTAGCTAAAGTTACTTTACATAATTAAAATATGATAGAATCGCATACCTGCATAGTTTTCCTGAGTCCCATCCTCGAATACCACCATTGCCTTTAGATTGAAGAGCCCAAAGCCACTTAAAAACTTCACGTTGATGAGGGTATAGCAAGGTTGCAATCTTATTGGGTAACACAAAGTTGAAGTTTGGGTTACTAAGAGAAAATGACACTTCTTCTCCTGAAGTGGAGACATATGTGTCGTCGTCCAATGTGATGTGGTTCTCTTCGCCCCTCTTTATATGCTAAAAACACACATTCGCCATATGTTTAAGGGTGAGCCATAAAAACGTAAGTACCTAGAAAACTAAAAGGAGGTGGAATTCAACCATACCACATGGATGTAATAAATCATCATTACAATTACATTATATTAATAAAAATAATCATACTCAAGTTTATTCTTTGTTCAAATATAGTCCCTACACAGTTTTATAAAACGAATCTAATGTTTGTTGTAAAATTTGTTCCAACACTTTGGATCAGGAAATTAAGTATAAAATAGCGAACCATCTAAATTATTACTATTCATGTACCTCAGCTCTAGCATTATTAATTGCCAGGGGCAAGGGTCTCATGTCAGACTTGTGATTCTTCTCAAAAACTCTATAACCCGACTTGCTAAGTATAATTAACATATGCGTCCATGTAATGGTACACAATCAGGCGGGCTATCAAATTTCAAGTAATTAATGTGGGAAACGGTGTATACTTTTATTAAAAGAATAATAAAATTAACAGAAAACAAAGAACAGAATTAAATAACAAATAAAATTGAAAGCAGTAAAAGTAAGACGAGGCACGTGTTTAACACGCTTCCCTTAAAACAGATTCGCCGTCTGTTTCCCAGGGTACAACGTCCAAAGCTGTTGTACAGCCGGACTAGACAAACTTGCCTGAAAGATCACGGAAGCCTTCTGCGTTTCTGATCGAGAAATCGTCTGGTTATGGAGTATGAAAAGCTGCGTTTTTCTGATATAAAAACTGAATGAGAAGGGTTATATTTATACTGAAAACTTTACTTGTTCTCAAAGAAAATATATACCACAGTCAGGAAAATCGGTTATAACTAAAACAGATTTCCTGTCTGTCTTTTTAAACACAAAATATTCTGTTTCTGTATCTATTCCTAAAATAGATTTACAGAATTTTCTGGAAAAACAAATCGAATTCGCAGCAAAAAAGATACCGAAATCTGCCCGCACCCAAGCCAGTTTTCGGAGCTGCATTCGTGTCCGCAGGTCGCGCGCTCGTGCACAAGTTCAGTAGCTTCGAACCCGTTTTTGGCCTAGAAATCCCACTTTCTGCACCCCCCCTGCGCGCGCGTAGGCGTGGGAGTAAAAACCCACAAATGAATATTGTAGGGTAGAAACTAGGATTTCCTTATAAACATGTTTTCACTTCATGTTTCAAGCGATGTGGGACAAATATTTTTCCAAATATTATGTTTCACGTGACTCACTTTGAGACACGATATCTCATTCATATTAACTCCATATTGGACATACTTTAGCTCGTTGTGAAGCTCTCTTCGAGGAGAACGCAAAGCTACTAAGTACTACGAATATATATAACATATACATATATAAAATTATGTCCAAAGTATTGCAAAAACTATATTTTGCAAAACATTTTCCAACAATCCCCCACATGAATGGGAATCGGTCGAAAACACACGAAAGTTTCGGCAAAATTTCTGCGGTTAAGTCCTACATAGGATAGGTAGGTGTAACCCTTTGAACCTTCCCTTGTGAGATGCACTTAGTCTCCTAGATCTGAGTAGACGTGATGTCCTTGAACTCAGCCTCCTTTTACGTAGACGACAATACACACTCACACAAGACTCTCCCTGACCTTGTCAAGTCCTCATAGTCGTGTTCGTTATGGTCATGAACACTCGCCTGGTTCTGCAAGAGCTCTTAGAAATTGCGCCCCCACAATTTCCTTCGAAGCGACCCCACTTCTCTCTCACATAGGTGATTTCATCTTGAATCATTAAAAACATATGTTTTATGATTTCATCTTGAATCTTTATGCTTTATGATTTCATCCTGAATCATTAAGCCATATGTTTAACCTCTCAACAAGTCACATTGTTCTAGGAATGGACTAGGAAAGTTATTTTATTAAGTAACTCCCCCACATTGACGTGACTTCCCCCACATTTCTATGATTAGGTTGTCCTATTGAACCCAGATCTTGGGATCTCCAGTCAACTGGGTTAGGTTTTCCTTCATAGAAACTCATTCCTTCAAGGGCTTTAGTCCCATTCCTTTAGACGACTTACTAACCAACTCTCTGCTTAAGCCTTTCGTAAGCGGATCCGCAATGTTATCCTTTGACTTCACATAGTCAATTGAGATAACTCCTGTTGAGAGTAGTTGTCGTACCGAATTATGTCGACGACGGATATGTCTAGACTTTCCATTATACATTGTGCTATGAGCTCTGCCAATTGCCGATTGACTATCACAATGTATACTAATGGCCGTTACCGGTTTAAGCCACCTGGGTATGTCCTCTACGAATTGACGTAGCCATTCCGCCTCTTCTCCGCATTTATCTAACGCGATAAATTCTGATTCCATCGTGGACTTAGCTATTACAGTTTGCTTGGAAGACTTCCAAGATATAGCGGCCCCTCCCAGTGTAAACACATATCCACTGGTCGATCTAGAATCCTTTATGTCAGATATCCAATTTGCATCACTGTATCCTTCAATAACAGCTGGATATCTAGCATAATTCAGTCCATAATCACGACTGTATCTCAAATAATGAAGTACCCTAGTCATAGCTTTCCAATGTGCATCACTTGGATTACTAGTATATCTACTCAGCCTGCTAACAGCATATGCTAAGTCAGGTCGGGTACATGTCATCAAATACATTAACATGCCAATAATTCTTGAATACTCTAATTGGGCAACACCTATGCCTCTATTTTTAGATAGATGCAAACTGGTGTCTATTGGAGTTCTAGCTAGGCCGGAATCCCCCGCATTATGAGTATTAAGAATTTTGTCCACGTAATGTGCTTGACTTAATGCAAGTCCACTTTGAGTTCGTATGATCTTTATTCCAAGGATCACATCAGCCAAACCCATATCCTTCATGTCAAACTTTGATTTCAACATATCTTTAGTAGACTTGATTATCTTGTCGTTACTGCCAACGATAAGCATATCATCGACATAAAGACACAAGATTACATATCCACTATTCGTGTCTTTGACATAAACACACTTGTCGCATTCATTAATTTTGAATCCACCCTCTAGCATGGCGTGATCAAACTTTTGATGCCATTGTTTTGGAGCTTGCTTTAAGCCATACAATGACTTAACAAGCCTACAAACTTTGCTCTCTTGTCCAGGAGCCATGAAACCCTCGGGTTGGTTCATGTATATTTCTTCTTCTAAATCTCCATTTAGAAAAGCCGTTTTCACATCCATTTGGTGAACTTCTAAATTTCTTAATGCGGCAATAGCAAGAATCATCCTAATAGAAGTTATTCGCGTAACAGGCGAATAAGTATCAAAGTAATCTAGACCTTCGCGTTGTCTAAAACCTTTGATCACCAATCTTGCTTTGTACTTATCAATGGTGCCATCAGCTTTCATCTTCTTCTTGAAGATCCATTTATAGGCTATTGGTTTACAACCAGGAGGTAAATCCACGAGCTCCCAAGTATGATTTTGTAAAATAGACTCTATTTCACTATTAATCGCTTCTTTCCATCGAGGTCCTTCCGAGGAATTTACAGCTTCTTGATAAGAAGTAGGTTCATTTTCTACCATAAAAGAGACAAAATCGGGTCCAAAGGATTTCTCGGTTCTCGCCCGTTTGCTTCTTCTAGGTTCAACCTCTTCTTCCTCGGGTTGATCTTGTCTCTCATCTTGGAGATCATCATCATCTCGTTGTCTCTTATCTTGGACAATTGCATCATCTATTCTAGATGTGCTTCCATTTTCCTTCTTTAAACAAGGAAATATGTTTTCAAAGAAGGACGCATTCCTTGATTCCATAACTGTGTTCTTGTGTATATCAGGATTTTTCGAATCATGTACAATGAAACGATACGCACTGCTATTCTTAGCATATCCAATGAATATACAATCCACAGATTTAGGTCCAATCGTTTGGGCCTTAGGTGTCGGCACAGCTACCTTGGCTAGACACCCCCACACTCGTAAGTACTGGTATGATGGTTTTCTTCCCATCCACAGTTCATATGGGGTTTCCTCTTTATCCTTACGAGGTATCTTGTTTAAAAGATAAGTAGCCGTTAGAATGGCTTCCCCCCACATGTCCCGGCTCATACCAGAACTTAACAACATGGCATTAATCATTTCTTTCAAGGTACGGTTCTTTCTTTCGGCAATACCGTTTTGCTGAGGTGAATAAGGAGCAGTAAACTCATGTCTAATTCCATGTTTAGCACATAGATCAGCAAAAGGAGACACATATTCACCTCCTCTATCACTTCGTACAACCTTGATTTTCCTACCAAGTTGATTCTCAACTTCGGTTTTGTATAGAACAAACTTGTCTATAGCTTCATCTTTACTTTTCAACAAGTAAACGTAGCAGTACTTTGTGCAATCATCAATAAACGTGATGAAGTACTTATTGCCACCTTTTGTGGGTAGTGATTTCAAATCACATATGTCTGTGTGTATCATATCAAGTGGTTCGGTTTTTCGTTCAACCGATTTGAAAGATGATCTTGTAAGTTTGGCTTCGACACAAGTTTCACACTTATAATTTGAATCAATATGAAAATTTGGTATGCCATTTAATTTAATCAAACGACGCATTGAATTAAAATTAACATGTCCAAGACGGCCATGCCACACATTAGAAGACTCAATCAAGTAAGCAGAAGAATTCATTTTATTGATATCACTCTTAACAACTATTACATTGAGCTTAAACATACCATTCAAGGCATACCCCTTACCAACATACATTTGATTCTTAGAAATTACAACTTTATCAGACTCAAAAACAAGACGAAAACCAAACTTATTCAAAAGCCATCCGGACACAAGATTCTTGCGAATCTCCGGAACATACAAGACTTTAGTCAACTTGAGCTCTTTCTCGGATGTCATCTTCAAAATAACATCTCCTTCGCCCTTGATATCAGCAGTTGCAGAGTTGCCCATGTACAGCTTCTCTCCATTGTCAACCGCTCTGAAAGAGTGAAACATACTCTTGTCAGCACACACATGACGGGTTGCCCCAGTATCAACCCACCAATCATTATTATTAGAACCTACCAGGTTAACTTCAGAGATCATGGTAACAACATCAGACACCATAGCAATCATGTCCACATTATCATTCACCATATTAGCCTCGCGTGGAGTCACCCGCTTTGGCGCTTTGCAATTAGCAGCACGATGACCTGGCTTGTCACAGTTGAAGCAATTTCCTTGGAACTTCTGCTTCGCAATTCCAGCCTTAGGAGCAAGGTACTCAGACTTCCCTTTGCTCTTCTTGTCATTCTTCCCTTTTCCAAAGCCCTTGCCTTTAGACTTTGAAGAAGACGAACCATGCTCAACCATATTTGCCTTGGCAGAATCAGGTGTATAAGTGTTTTTCTGAGCCAGCTTGTTGTCCTCTTCAATACGAAGACGAACAACCAAGTCTTCAACAGTCATCTCCTTTCGCTTATGCTTCAAGTAGTTTTTAAATTCTACCCAGCTTGGAGGTAACTTTTCAATGATAGCAGCAACTTGAAAAGTTTCACTCAAAGTCATACCCTCAGCATGAATGTCGTGTAGCAAAACCTGCAGATCTTGAACCTGAGTTATCACACTCTTTGAATCAACCATCTTGTAATCCAAAAAGCGTGCTACCACGAATTTCTTTGTACCAGCATCCTCAGTTTTGTACTTGCGTTCCAACGACTCCCATAATTCTTTGGCAGTCTTAGTCTTGCAGTACACATTGTACAAAGAGTCCACCAAACCATTCAGAATATAGTTGTGACACAAGAAGTCTGAATGTTTCCATGCTTCAACAGCTTGCACGGCTTGTTGATTTTCGGGTACACCTTCTTTAGGAGGTTCCACCTGAGGTACAGTCTCCTTTAAGAACTTCGCAAGGTTCAAAGTAGTGAGATAGAAGAACATCTTCTGCTGCCACCTCTTAAAATTCTGTCCATTGAATTTTTCTGGTTTTTCAGCATGATTAGCAACTGTGTGGGGAACTGGCGCACCAGTTACATTCACAGTAGTAGTTGCAGGAGTTACAGGAGTTACAGGAGTACTGGTAGACATCCTGAAAGATCAAACAAGATCAAAACACAAACAGTTAGACAACTGTTATAAATCTGTATATAAGAAATTCAATCGTGATCTCTATATACTTATAGTGGATCTGCTTCAAAGAAACTCAATCTTGGTTTCAATGAATCAGATGTAATTATCAAACGTATCAGTTTAACAGAAACACAATCTTGGTTTCAATAAACTGATTAGAACAACTGCTAAAAAAAAAATCTTAATTGTTAATTAAAATCTGTAAATTAAAACTGATTTCCAGTGAAACTCAATCCTGGTTTCGGTAGAAACAGTTTATAAATAAATCTGATAAAATTATTAAGCCGATTTAATAAAAGTTTTAATTCTGTTAAACAGATTCTGTTTTAAGATTGTGGGAAACGGTGTATACTTTTATTAAAAGAATAATAAAATTAACAGAAAACAAAGAACAGAATTAAATAACAAATAAAATTGAAAGCAGTAAAAGTAAGACGAGGCACGTGTTTAACACGCTTCCCTTAAAACAGATTCGCCGTCTGTTTCCCAGGGTACAACGTCCAAAGCTGTTGTACAGCCGGACTAGACAAACTTGCCTGAAAGATCACGGAAGCCTTCTGCGTTTCTGATCGAGAAATCGTCTGGTTATGGAGTATGAAAAGCTGCGTTTTTCTGATATAAAAACTGAATGAGAAGGGTTATATTTATACTGAAAACTTTACTTGTTCTCAAAGAAAATATATACCACAGTCAGGAAAATCGGTTATAACTAAAACAGATTTCCTGTCTGTCTTTTTAAACACAAAATATTCTGTTTCTGTATCTATTCCTAAAATAGATTTACAGAATTTTCTGGAAAAACAAATCGAATTCGCAGCAAAAAAGATACCGAAATCTGCCCGCACCCAAGCCAGTTTTCGGAGCTGCATTCGTGTCCGCAGGTCGCGCGCTCGTGCACAAGTTCAGTAGCTTCGAACCCGTTTTTGGCCTAGAAATCCCACTTTCTGCACCCCCCCTGCGCGCGCGTAGGCGTGGGAGTAAAAACCCACAAATGAATATTGTAGGGTAGAAACTAGGATTTCCTTATAAACATGTTTTCACTTCATGTTTCAAGCGATGTGGGACAAATATTTTTCCAAATATTATGTTTCACGTGACTCACTTTGAGACACGATATCTCATTCATATTAACTCCATATTGGACATACTTTAGCTCGTTGTGAAGCTCTCTTCGAGGAGAACGCAAAGCTACTAAGTACTACGAATATATATAACATATACATATATAAAATTATGTCCAAAGTATTGCAAAAACTATATTTTGCAAAACATTTTCCAACAATTAAAATGACTATTAACTGCAAATTGATAGGACACACTATCCATTGCTATCTGTCCATAAAGGAGTATTTCTATGGATGGATGTTACACAATAAAGTACTATTTTTGCCTTCTTCTTCTCGGGTTTGAAGCAGCAAAAAGTGTCAAAACTTGCAGTATAGCCATAGCTTACTAAAATGTTTGATTAAGAAAACCCATAAATGTAACACATAGGTTTCTGAAACAACATCGTTACTTTCAGAATAAGCAGTTTGTAATCCTATGTTTACGCCTATTATATATTTAGGCGGCATACATATGGCTAATAAGCATTAAAAATCAGCACATTCCCTATATATTTCATCCGTATACATATATAATTAGTTTTCGGCATAAAGGATATCTTTTCGAAATTGGTTATGTTACTTTTTGTGAATAAACTAATCAAATAAGGAGGTTTAAGGAGTATATGGGAAATCATACATTAAAGTGTGTATCTTGTTTAATAAACGGGTGTCTGTGATTGCATTATTTTGGCGTGTGCATACGGCTTATAATCATTCAAAATCAACACATCCACATACCCTATTTAGTAGCGTATATTGCCTAAGCATATTAATGCCACTGATGTTTACATCTGGATTCTATAAATCTATGTAAAAACTAATACCTATAGATCGCTTAATTTTTCAAATTCTATCAAAAAATTTCCTGTAAAAATTTTTGGTCTTGCTTGAAGTCAGATTCCAAAAGGCTATGATTGTTGATTCTGCAAGTATTTAACGTAATCATAAGTACACAACATACCAAGACCAATAGTAACTTTTCAAATGTAACTCTAACTTATTTATATGTATGTAAGAAGCTATATCAAAAGAACTCCAGAAGCTATATAAAAAAACTCTCACTGCAATATCAGCAATTCTGTTTGAAAGAGGATACGTAAAAAATACAGTGTTTTAATTAGATAGTAGCCTATTTATATCACCTTTCGGGTTCACTTTGATCCTCTGCAGGAGGTTGTGCCATGGAAGACTCCCAAAATTTCTACATCATTGAACTTGCAGCATTGTTATTAGTTTTTGTAGTACAACTGCATGAGTGATGTGAAGTACATGAGTAAGCCAACAACGTTTCCATCTACGTAGTAGAACAGCTACATAAAGATTCCACGTTGAAATTTTCACGTATTAGCAATGGATCGAGGTAAATTATAACTGGAAGGGTCCAGACAGGTTTGCGTCAAAAGATGGAACTTGTTGTGTGATTTTTGTTAATAATCAATGCAATAAGTAATAACAAAAACGTTCATCCTTCATTACATGAATAATAAGATAACTCGTTTTTCCAAATTTAATTGAGGACAACATGTAGAATCACTTCATCTTTATTTGTATTTAGACATAGGACTCGTTGACAAATTATTGATAAAATAAAACGCGAGTTGACCCGGTTTAGTATACAACCTCTAGATATGACAATCACACATGCAAAGTTCTAGGCCACACTCACATGTTTCTATTTCTTTATGTAAAGGTATATTCTCGGATGAGTAATCAATTTTCATATCAATGAAACCAATAGGTTTAGTAGCACGACTTCTTAATGGTTTTTGTAAAACATAATTACAAACAATATATAACATCTAAATGGTGCACACGGAATATATAATATAAAAAGAGAAAAACTGCAACAAAGTGTTTCACCTGCATTACGTGTAGATACCGTGTTCACCTTGTATTTATGTTTTCCACCAGCTTCGAAAGCTAGAACCTGCAAGTATCAACCAATTAAGGTTAATGGAAACTCACATAACACCACATTAGATGTAAAATATGATCAATTACTTGGAAACGCGTACCTTGTTGTTCAGCACCTTCCAAAAAATCTAAAACTTTACATAATCATACTTTTATTATGTGATGGAGATTATGGGTGTCAAATGGGTTGACCCGCGCGTCGAAGCATATCTGGTATTAGGCGGCGAAGCATATCTGGTATTGGGCGGCGAAGCATATCTGGATCATACGTAACTAGTATTGGGTGATACCTGCTATCCCCAATTCAAAAAACCCAAAAAAACCTAATTCGAAAATTGAGGTTTCACAAAAAGATTAACAACTGGGAATAATAAAAAATTACCTTTATGAAAACTTACTCTTGAATCCTAATTGAATTGATATAGATCTTGAATCCTTTGTATACTTTATGAACATACAAATTTTGGGGTTTGAGGAAAGCAATAGAGAAGACGGGTTTGTATACTTTCTAGGGTTTAGGGATTTGTAATTGATTGAAAGGGATTGGTCGAATTTTAGTTTATCATGTTTAATGCTTGTCAGATTTTTTTAAATCCCGAAACTATGGCTGCTGACGTGGATTAAAGCATGCTTATGTGGCATATCCCTCCTCTTATATATAATGTAAAGATTTATATATATATATATATATATATATATATATATATATATATATATATATATATATATATATATATATATATATATATATATATATATATATATATATATATATATATATATATATATATATATATATATATATATATATATATATATATATATATATATATATGTTGTAATTTGATTACATGATTGTTTGATGATTATTTTAATACTTATACGAGATATTTATACGATGTAGATTGTCACAAGGAACCCTAACTCCCCTAACAAATCAATCAAAGCTATTCCTGTAGGAAATCTAGCTATTCTAGATCTAAACCAAGTTGTGGATGTTTATGATCACAACAAATGGTTGATATTTGTAGAAATGTTGATATTAGTTAATTGTGATCTTGAAGAAGAATTGGCGAGATTAAATCTGATATCGATGTCATGACGATCTTTCCTTATAGAGTAGAGTTTGACAAAACCTTACCACCAAGAAAGGTGTCATCTGATTCGGTGTCATCCAGTTCTTAAATTGAAATCGAAAAGGTAAATGTTGCACCTGAGGCTATCATTGGAACCATTACCCAAAAGCCTCATGCCACTTGTACCTTTCCGAGAAGTCTAATTGAATGTGTGAGTCATTTCATACTCGTGACTCATTTGATAATTATTGTTATAAGAGCTATAGGATTGAAAATTAAGTGTTGTTCGTATCGAGCTTTTATTCCCCTTTCAAGGTCTAAGAATAAGGTTGAAAGTATTGGTAGATGAGGTAGGATGTCGCATTGAGTATAAGTTGATTAAAACTTGAATAAAGTCAAATTTAACTCGTATGGAATATGAGATGGTTAAGAGGAAGTCGTTAAGTCCTGTGATTGAATTATAAGGTTTTAAATGATTGTTGGTTCGTGTTAAGGGTTGTTCCTATGCCATTGTCCAATGACAAGGATGCCTAGTGTCCAAGAAATAAATTGAAGAAATCTTCTTCTGAATTGGGACAGATGGATCTTCCGGGACAGGTAGAACACCTAATGACTCTTGTACATTAGTATTCATTGTGGTATCTTTTAAAATCCCTAACTTAACTGAGACATCAGTTGGTAGGATGAGTCCTTGGAATTGTATGACATGGCGACACGTAATATGTGACGGTACAATGTTTGACTTGTTTGTGATTAATGAAAATACTACCTTTGATTTCTAAATCCTACATGTATCGATGTTATCTATCTTTTTTTGCTTCTTCCTAATGTTCGCATTAGTGATTCAACCATTGAACAAATACCCATTTCGAATAGAGTTGCGTTGTATATTCTTCTCTTTGTATTCCTGAGTACCATCGAGGTCATGAACCTCATGATTATTTGGCTATGTTCATTTCCTATCATATTGTAATTAGTTCTTGGTGAACAACTCTTCATCACTCCTTTTGCAGATCACTCATTGTTTTTATAAGTAATACGATACCATTTGGGGGAAAATATGAAATTCTTATTTTCATATGAGTTATTTAAATTGGTACTATTAAGAAGTTACTATCGAAATAAGAGTTTTTATTAAACATCTTGTAAATAAAATGCTTTCATAGTGATGAACATTTCGGTAAAATAGTTTTATTTTTATCTCATAATTAAACATGAATATATATTTTAAACATGATGACAAAATTTTGATGAACTGAGTATTGCATCGTTAATCCTAAAAATTGTATATAGTTGCGCGCCTACGTACAATTTGGAAGTGACCATGCAAGGCTGATTAGTAGTAACCATGAAATTGTTACTAAACATTACATTTCTTTTTGTAATTGCGAAAGACTGAATTTCTATAAGATCTGCAAGAAGTGAAAAATAGGGACATATTGTTAGGGACACCTACATATGTGCCCGTACCATCTATTGTTCCGAATCGAATTTACTCATCTGTGGATATTGTCTTACTAGACAATTGATAAACCCCCGCCCCTTCTTGTTCATCTCTTTAGATGATAAGATTCTTTGGAAACTTTACTAATTATCGAGTGTTGATACCCGACTGGGTGTATCGACGTTTCTATGATTTCTTTTGATTAGATTCCCATTTGAATGACATAGGTAACGATCCGAGGTTCTTTCGAATGCATACTCAATTCATGAAAACATGGAATCTACTCATATTCGTTAATGTTTTCGTTTGTATCTTATTTGAAATTATCTCGCGTAAATCATGCGTTGACCTTACTCTTTTAATGTTAGCTATGTCTCCATCTATCCTTGAATTTGTGGAGGGTTATGAGTTATTATTAGTCTTTTGAGAAGTTCACATCTTATCAACGATAATGAAGCTAGAAAGTTGATAGTCCCAGTAGAATAGATTGATTGATTATGACATAATGTCATTGTCTTAATTGATAGGAACTCGAGTAGAATTCCCCTAAAAGATAAGATGTTGATTATCCAAAGTGATTTAAATAATTCCCGATGGGTGACCATATCTTGCATTTTGGCTTGAAATTATACCATGAATGGTTGTGAACTAGTCATAGATCTTGTAATCTAGAAAGAACCTAAGGTGAATTTAATAAAAGATGTTCATGTTATTTGAAACTTTCTGAGGTATTTGCTGATGAATTACCTAGACTTCCGCCAATAAGGCAAGTTGAAATTCGTATTGATTATATTCCTGGTGCTGTACATGTGGCATGTGCACTGTACATCCGCACCATCTGTATCAAAAGAGTTACCGTGCAACTGAGAGAGTTGACGGAGAAAGCTTTTATTCTACCAAACTCGTCATCATGAAGATCTATGGTCTTATCATTCCTTATAATTATTACCGTGAACTAAGTAAATTGATGATCAAAATTTATACCCATTACCCAAGATGAAAGATTCGTTCGATCACTAACAAGGTTCTAGCGTATATTTAAAAATTTGATTTGCGACATGGTTATCATCAACTTCGCATCCGCAAAGAAGATTATCTATTCCAATCACTACATCTAGAACTCCTAATGAACATTATGAGTTTCATGTTATGTCGTTTGGATTGACCAATGCACATGTAGCATTCATAAATTTCGTGAATCACGTGTGTAGGCTGTAATTTGATAAATTCATGCTGGTGAACATTAAGGACCATCTGTTTGTTTTTAAGAATAAGAAGGAGTTAGTAATCATTTGTAGACTACCCTGGGTATTTATCATGTGATTTACAGATTTGATCCTCTACATTATTTGACCATGTGATAAATGGTAGTGGAATCTATTTTGACTATTCAAAGATCGGAGCCATTAAGGCTTTGGGTTATACCAAGAAGGAAGTGCGAAAAGGTTTTGACAAATATTTATCGAAGGATTTTTAAGGAATTATTCCCTTACACCCAGATCATTTAACTAAACTCCCTTAGGAATAAATGTTTTTTTATAATTCTAGACAACCTAAGAGGAATTGAGGAAACCATATAACACATGACTTGGAATTTGAAACGAAAATTTTTGCTCTTCAACTAAGAAAATTTTGACGAAAGTATAAACAAAGATTTTTCGGAACATTTACGGATCTTATTAATTATTTTTGATAAATCAACAAAAATCGTGTAAACTAAATTCAAATTTATTTTGAACATTTTTCTATAATTGGACGAACTGAGAAATTTAAAAAATTTTACGTTTACGTTTCATAAATTAAATATTTATTATTTAACTACTTGCAATATTTATCGACGTTTTAAACGTCGGACTGGACAATACTGATAAAAATAATAGCTGAGACGAAACTAAAACATAGAAAGTATGAAGAAAGAATTTTTAAGTGATTATGGTCATGATATTTAGTTTATCGGGGAAGGAGAATGTAGTTGCTGACGCATTATGTAGAAAGAATAGAGAACCAGTTAAGATGTGTTCCTTAGTATTTACCATACACAATAAATTGCCGAGAAACTTAAAAATAGCCGATGCTTGTAAAAAAGATAATATAAATAATAAAGAGTTTTGCGACTAATGAAAACCATTAGAAATGAGATCTGATGGTGTTAAATGTTTAAAAGGCCGCTTGCGGTTGCCTAAATATGGAGGATTTTGAGATTTAGTCATGTTGGAATCTCATAAGTTTAAGTATTCTATTCATGTCATTTCTGATTAAATGTATCTTTATCTGAGGAGGTTGTACTGATGGCCAATTATGAAGGCAGACCTCGCCTCATACATTAGTAAACATCTAACTCTTACAAAGGTCAAGGTTGAACACCAAAATCCATAAGGATTGTTTCTACAACTTATAATTCTTGTTTGGAAGTGAGATAGAACCACCATGGATTTTATCACAAATCTTCCAAGGTCATCATCTGAATTTGATTTGATTTGGGTCATCGTCGACAGACTGACCAAATCTGCTAACATCATTCCCGTTAATGATAGATTCTCGATAAAGAAATTGACTCTTTTGTATTTAAAGGAGTCGTGTAAGCATGGTGTGCATGCATCGATCATCTCAATCAAGATCCTTGATTCGCATCGAGTTTCTAGAGATTTCCTCAGAAGTCATTGGGAACGAATCTTGATGAGAGTACTGTTTACCACCCCCAATCGAAGGGACAAGGTAAAGTAACGATACAAACACTAGAAGTCTTATTTTATGTTTGAATAATTGACCTTTGGTAATGAATGTGATAATCGTTCTCCTTTGGAGAGATTATCATTGATAATTATCGTATTAGGATCGAGATCGAATCTTGTGAGGATCTAAATATAAGAGCATATGTAGGCAGGAGTTGGGATGAAGATACCCGACCTGTGAAACTTGAAATGATTGTGGAAATTAGGATTTGATTATTGACTGCCAGTAGTGGGCAGGAGGTTATGTGAATATGAAATGTAGATCTTGTAGTGCAGGATGGGTAGCGAAGATATGCCAAAAAAATTCACCATGGAAAAATGAATTGATGATCTGAAAGATCATGGGAAAATAAGTCCCCGTTGTATGGGACCATTGAGATAATGTAAAGATTTGGACCGAGAGGCATATAAGCTAGATCTACCCTAGAACTTCAAGGGCTGCATGAATTATGTTTCGTATAACAAACTTGATAGAATCTCTATCAAGTGAAAATCTGATTATTTCTTAATGAAGTTTGGATCGGCGAAAAGTTGCATTCATCAAAAACCCGTGAACATCATGGATAGAGAAAGTAAGTCAACTTAAGCCTGATCGTATTCCCGTAGTTATATTTGAAGAAACTCGGGTATTGTAATGAATTACACTTGAGAGAAAAGACCGAATGTGGAGGAAATACCCACATGGCTTTAACTCTATAAGAAGCGAGTAGTAAGATGAATTGATCTTTAAGGACAAAGATCCTCTTTAGGGGTAACTGCTGTGACAATCCGTCAATTTGAGGTCGTTATTTTATTCTCAAGTATTATTTAAAATCATTATTTTATTGTTAATTTATGAACTCACTCACCTTTGGGAAGAAATTGGGGTTTACGTCTTAAAGTAGCATCTACTACATCTAAACCGGAGAACTCTACGTTACGTGCTTACGTTTACATACACCGTTTTTGTGACAGTCTGATATTTTAGGAAATAAATTTATTCTCGAATATTATTTTGGAATTTAGTTTGTGTTGGTTCATAAACTCACAAATTTACGAGAAGAAATTAGGACTTACGTGCATTATTTAGCGTCTTTTATGATTAAACCGGAAACCCTAGGTTTACGTATTTACGCTTTTGTGCTTCGTTTTTATGAGAAATTTTTTATTAGAATCATTTCATGCCGTAGATTCATAATTTATAAAAACCTTTTTTGTAAGTCGACCCGAGGGCACGTAAATCGAGGAAACTAGAATCGAGAAGTACCCGTAAATTAGTGGAGGTAAGACTAGTGGGACACTTGTCCCACCACCACCCTTGTTATCATGATATAACAAGTATGAGACATAATAAGTGTGAAAACACTTATCCTTCTACCACTTAATTATAATAATAACCAAGCCAAAACGTGTATTTTATGTCGTAAATGTCGGAATTATGCGTGGTTTGTGTTTTTGTTGTGATTTAGGATCAAAATGTGAAAAGGGAAGAAAACAGGGTCTTTCACGGGCTATTATCGAAGAAAAAAGACAAAAGACGAAGTCAAAAGATCAAGAGTGCAAAAAGAACGGAAGTCCAACGCCTATTCTGAAGATTTATCGAAGAAAAAGTCTAAAGACGGAAGTTTAATGAACTCGAAGAACCAAGTCTAATTAATGAAGAATTAGAAGACGACTTCATTTTATTTATCGACAAATGCCGAGACAAAGTCGAGAATGACGAGTTTATTGTCAAAGACGAAAGACGAGAAGACAAAAGGAAGAAAAAAAGAAAGAAGCAAAACACTCCTATCCCCTAAAAATAGAATCCTTAACCTCATTTGTGAGGTGTTAGCTAGTTTGACAAATTAGTCTTTCCACTTTATTTTTTCATGCACCTTTCATATTGTCATGTACTTAATTGTCTTTCTTTGAAGAATTCATGTATGTGCTTTAATCTTGTTTTAAATCTTGGATCTTTAATCTTTTTAATTCAAGTTTATAATCATTCTCATTCTTCTCTTCTTTTTTTAAATCTTTTGTTTGATTCGTTTAATCTTCAAGTTTTAATCTTTATGCTTAATTTGATTAAAGTTTTCATCTTCTTTGTTCTTATCAATGTTTTTATACGAATTAAGGTTTTAGCTTATTGAGATTTTAGCTTATTTTGTGTTTAGCTTATTTTCATTTAAAAGTTTTTAAAAGTTTAATCTTTCTTAAAGCTTATTTTATAAATCTTGTTTATTTAGCGTTTTGAAAGTCTTTAATTTGTGCTTATTTAGTTCTTTTTATTATTCATTTGGTCAAGTTTCGATTAGTGCTTATTAAAACATTGCTTATTCGGTTTTGCTTATCGCGAATTGCAAACCATCGGAAAAGGGTTTTCCTTTCTGACGGTTATTCCGATAACTGCTATCGAAAAAGGGTTTTGTATTCCGATCGTTATTCCGACACTATTGCGTTTTGGCATTCCGACAGGTGATTCCGACATACATTCCGATAGTTTTCATTATTTGTTATTCCGATACATTTTTAGTTATTCCGACAGGGTTTTCTATCATATTCCGATAGGGATATTCCGATGGTATTCCGACGGAGGGTATTCCGATAGAGTTTTGCTTTCTATGTTCTTTCTTTTATTTTAATTTCCAGTTTAATTTTTCCCGCCATTTTTACTTAGTGTTATTATAAATTTGCTTTGTCTTAGTTTTATTTTTAAGTTTGCATTATTTTTAAGTTTTCAAAATTTACTTTGTGTCAAGCTTTAATTTCTCGTCATTTACTTAATTACTTTTAAAGTCTTAAGTTTTCGTCATTTACTTTAAAGTTTTAAGTTTTCGCCATTTACTCTTTAATCATTTTCACTTTATTTACCTTGTCATTTACTTTAAAGTTTTGCATTTTCATTTTAAACAACGACCAAATCTATTTCTTTTCCACCAAGAACAACTGAGTCACATTTTTAACCGGTAATCAATTCGATTAGACATAATTCAAAGAACGATTTTTCATGTATTAAAATGGCACCGTTGCCGGCTCTTCTCGTGAAGATTAACGGTTTTCTGTGAGAGACGCGTTGAATTTTGGGATCCGTTCACTCGTCAACGTTATTTTTCGTGTCATAAATTTTCAAAAATACTAAAAATAAAAAAATTTCAAAAATCCAAAAACATTTAAAAACTCATAAAAAGTAATTCTTTTTCAAAAGTTTTACACCAAAAAGATTTTATTTTTACAGTAAATATATTTCCTCTATTTCTTTGTTATCTTTTTCTTTTGCAGGTGTATGCGTACTCGCTCATCGTCTTATTCTGAGCCCGAGACTCTTGAAGACTTAGACATGACCGGTGTACAAAACAATAATAATCCACCTCACCTCAACATGAATAATAACAACAATGGCCCTCAACCAGACCGTCGTACGATGGAGGAGCTTTGTCAACCAACAATGAATGGACGTGGAGGACCGATTGCGCCGATGCAAATCACGGCTCCAGAGTTTTCGTTGAAGCATCACACGATCCAAAAAGTTCAAAATACTTGTCCATTTCACGGATTGACGGTGATGATGCCAACAAACACCTCGAAAAATTCATTACCGTAACTCAAAGCATAAAATTGCCCGGTGTTACCAGGGATTTTCTTCGCCTTCATCTATTTCCACACACTTTATCCCACCACGCCGAAAAATGGTTTGATCGTCTTCCATAGAATTCAATTCATACTTGGGACGAAATGACTCAACGGTTTTTGTCGCGCTACTTTCCACCATCCATGGTAACGAGCCTTCGGAATCAAATAAGTGGATTTACTCAAGAACCTGATGAGTCTCTTTTCGATGATTGGGAACGTTATAATGTTTTGATCGATCGATGTCCTAACCACAATATGCTCCCTGACACCTTAATTGATACTTTCTACAACGGTTTAACTTTTCGTGATGGTGATACAATTAATGCTGCCGCCGGTGGCACATTTATGAAAAGAAGACCTGAGGAGTGTAGAGAGCTTATAGAGAACATGACTACTCATCACAAAATTTGGGATTCATCCGCATCTTCAAGAAATAACCCGAGAGTCAATGTTTCTTCTACTTTATCACCACCTGAGATGACCGAACTCACCCGCATGATGGCCGAAATGAAGAAAAATATCCAACTCATGGCTACGAATCAACAACACCAAGTTAAAGCTGTAGCACTTTCTTGTGAGACTTGCGGTGGTCCTCATTCATACACTGATTGTCCTTCTACTTATGACAATCCGGAAAACGTGTATGCGGCTCATGGTAACTATTCAACGAAAAGCTATCAAGCCCGACCTCAAGGTGATCGTAACTTGATAGGTTATCATTCCAACAACTTTCTTTCACCCGGTTTTTCTCCTCAAAACCACAATCCCAACAACTTTAATCGAAGCAATCCAAACCCACTTCGAGCTTCTACTCCATATCACCCTCCCGCTTCCTAAGCTCCACCCATCACTCAACCCACGACATATAACCATGATGTTGAAACTTTCATGAGGACCCAATGAGAGGTGGTGAAAAACCTTCAAAGCCAAATCATTAACTTGAAAGGTGATATGACTAAACAAGGGAATGATATTCGAACCGAACTTAGACATGACATGCAAACTTCTTTAAGCATTCAAACGAATGATTTGCGAAATATGATGGCTAGTTTCTTCCAAAACACTCAACCCTCTACTTTGGGCTCTCTTCCCTCGAATACCGTCACCAACCCAAGAGCAAATGTGAGTGCTATTACTACACGCAGTGGAGCAACTCTAGTAGGATCATCTACCCCTCCCCTAGTTACACCATCTACACCTCCTCCACCACCATTTATCCTGCCTACTTCCACGCCTAGTATTAGTTCTCCATTACCGTCTCCACCTCTGCATGAAGAAGTACCCAAGAAACACCCTTCACCAACCTCACCTTCCACCTTTAAACCTTCAACATCTCAATCTACACCTACACCACCTAAACCCAACATCCCTTATCCTTCTCGGTTAGACAAGTGCAAATTGCTCACAAAAGAGGATGCTCAAGTCACTTCTTTTATGAAGATGATCTCCCAAATGAACTTTAACATTAGCCTCGTTGAAGCACTTGTCCAAATGCCGCAATTTGTGAAAGAATTCAAGGAATTTCTTAATAAGAAGGAGAAAATGGCCGAGTTTGTTAATACTCGATTAAATGAGAATTGTTCTGCATTTCTTCTTAAATAACTTCCAGAAAAACTTGGAGATCCCGGTCGTTTTGTGCTACCATGTACTTTTAACCAAACCGAAGAGTTTACTGCCTTAGCCAATCTCGGGGCAAGTATTAATTTGATGCCATTAAGTGTTTGGAAAAAGTTATCATTACCCGAACTTACACCAACAAAAATGACTCTTGAACTAACAAATCGAACTCTCGCTTACCCCGTTGGTATTGTCGAAGATGTGTTTGTTAAAGTTGGTACCTTCACTTTTCCGGTCGATTTTGTTGTTGTAGATTATGAAATGGACCCTCGTATTCCGTTAATACTTGGACGGCCATTCTTGAGAACCAGAAAAGCTTTAGTCGATGTTGCTGAAAGTGAACTAATTCTAAGGGTCGGGAATGATGCACAAGTTTTTAAAATGGGGAAGATCACAAACAAATCCAATGCAAGAGAATCGATGAATATGATTAATGTGCTTCAAGACGAGCTTGATACAACTACTTTTGAAAGTACAAAGCTTGATGATTTTGTCGTCTACCACAATCCTGTTTTCGAGCCTATCTATGATAATCCACTTTTTCAAGAAAAGGTGGAAGATTCTGAAGATCCTCTCTCTAATTTGGATGCCCCACCAATCTATGATGATGATTCTAGTTCCGATATGGATGATTATGATGACTTTACTTCAGAGTATAAAGACATGCCAACATATGATGACTTTGATGATGTTGATACTCTTTCGAGTGATTCTTCAAATGATGACCTTGTTCCTACTTTTGATGAAGATCCTCCACCAACAATGCTTGATCCTACTTTGGATGACTACTCATTTGAGGAAGACTTTTCTACTTTTCTCAATACATACTTCCCCAATGAGAATGATTCTCCTCCTTTGGACTTTGATTTTGGTCTTTATCCTCCTTTGGATATTAAGAAACCCGTTTCAAAGGAGAAGAAACCGGAAGACACCAATATTCGTAGTACCTATGTCTTAACACCTCTCTTTCCACCTTCTGAGGATGAGATTGTGCGGTTTATGAGAGGATCTTCTTCAAATTCTACTGAGCCTAAGTCTTATTTTCCCCTAAAGGAAAAGGTTTTCGATCCGGGTATCATAATTTTAAGCCATCTCAGTATCCATCTGATGAAATAAAAGGAAAGATTTTTGGAAACAATGGAGATATGCTTGCACTTCATCATACTTTCTACCACCATGCTCAACAACTGCTTAAGGGAACCTTGCCTACTCTTCTTTGGCTTGTCTTGTTCACCTTAAGCCTGTGCTATTTGATGGACGAGAACCATGTATTTGACCCCGGTGGATGTTCTTAAAGGTTCTTCCCATGCTAATCAAGGTCGAGTCAGGCTCACGACTCGGTGAACAAAAACAAGCGCTTCTCAGGAGGTAACCCGAGTATCTATCCTTTTTATCTGTTTTTTATAATAAGTGTAGGGGGAGACCCTTGTATGTGTTTGTTGTTTTCTTTCTTATGATGTGAAGGGATTCGAGCTTTCAAAGATACATTCTTGATGACTTTTGACGACCCGTGATTCCGTATACCAGTCTTCCCGGTTCTATCCTAAACTCTTTTGATTCACTATTTTTATATTCTTCAATATTAAAATAGGAGTCACTTTAGTTATCTCTTCCTTAGCAAGATTTAAACAACGTGCACAATGTCCTAAGTGTAGGGGAGTCTAATTCTACATGCTTAAACATTGAGGACAATGTTTATATTAAGTGTAGGGGGACTTCTATCGAAGTTAAGTGGGATTTTTCTTGTATTTGTCCTCATTTTAACCGGAAAATAAATTTTTCGACATTTTTCAAATTTTTTTTATCTATTTTGGTCTATTAGTATTTTCCTTTGTTATCGTTATTTTCTTTTGTTAGAATAAATTTTAATAAATGGTTTTAATAAGTTTAGATGTCTTTGATATATTAGGCCCGTCATGAATCTTTTGACTCAACCCGAGTTTACTAATCCAAGTTTACTCTAGCTAGTATCCTTAACGTGTTAAGTCCAGTTTTGCTAGGCTTTTATATAGGGAACTTTAAAACGCGAAAGTCTTAACTCTTACGGGTTAAGAACAAGAACTTTTCGCAAGTTCCTATAATTGATCCTAGAAATTCGTTTATCAAGGGAACTTTAAAATGCGAGTTCTAAACTTGAAAAAGTCTAAGAAGTTGCAAGATCCTATAGACGACTTAAAAACCCGAAACTTTGATTTAATAGGCTAAGCATCCACGAGTCTCATTCCTTGAGATTTTAAATTCTGGAGAACGAAAGATGATAGAGTCAATTATAAGTTTGGTATTCTTTCATGAATTTATGTGAGTTAATTATGAACTTTTTCTCCCATCGCTTGTTAATAAATATAATTGCAATAAGTAAGGTTGTACGATTTGAAAAGTTACTTAGCTTCTAGCACAAGATCGTTTAAAAGTTGCTCGGTATTAGTTAGAGTTCATAGCCAAGGCATAACTTATTGAAGCAGGATGCGAAGATTAGCGAGTCCGAAAAGGCCCTTACAAGACATGAGGGCTACATTTTGTTGCTAAAGATCCAAAGTGATATGAAGAATCATTTATCAAAAATCAATATGAAGGATCGAGACACACGACGAAAAGCAAACACTCCCCTAAAGATCATGGATAAGTCTATCAGAAAAGACCCTAGCAAGGTATGAGGATAAATAGATCCAAGTCCTAAAAGGAGGCGGATCGTCGTATATCAAAATCCCAAATAAAGATTGGAGAAAAATGAAGAATTCGTGGTCCAAGTTTGAAGAATCTCTCAAAAACTTCAAGTGAAGAAATTCCTATTATGAAGAGAAGACCATTATTTCAAGAACTTCTCTCAAGATTTGAAATATGAAGTCAATGCCAAATATCGGTCCGAGAAAGGTCTCAAATCGTGAAGCGAGATATGCCAAGATTTGACCTTTATGAGGTCTCAAGAAGCAGTTTTAAAAGATTTTGTCCTTTAGCTAACTATTGATTAAATCGTCCTACTTTATTTTCAGCCTTAATAAACTATCAAAATAAGTCAAACAATGCATCCTCTTGATCATTTAAGACAACAATAAAATATAAGAGATACACCTAGGAATAAGGGAGTCTAAGTGAATCATTGAGCCACATGAGTTTGTGTTAGTTTGCTAACTTATAATAACAATGATCTCGTTTTTAAGCTTGGTTTGGGGAAAGTGAAACTTGAGGGTGATAAACATTCATGACAACCAAAGCCCTAATGTAAGTCCTAGATCTCTTTACTTTTTCTCCATTCAAGTATTTTGCTATTTTCTATCTTTTTAAGTTTTCTTAATGTCTTGTGTTTAATAAAGGCCAAGGTGGATTAATTATGATGGAAAATGTAAATCTTGCTTTGTAATTAATGCATTGCATGAGGACATTGCAATGGTCAAGTGTAGGGGATTTAATAAGTGTGAAAACACTTATCCTTTTACCACTTAATTATAATAATAACCAAGCCAAAACGTGTATTTTATGTCGTAAATGTCGGAATTATGCGTGGTTTGTGTTTTTTTTTATTTAGGATCAAAATGTGAAAATGGAAGAAAACACGGTCTTTCACGGGCTTTTATCGAAGAAAAAAGACAAAAGACGAAGTCAAAAGATCAAGAGTGCAAAAAGAACGGAAGTCCAAGGCCTATTCTGAAAATTTATCGAAGAAAAAGTCTAAAGACAGATGTTTAATGAAGTCTAAGAACCAAGTCTAATTAATGAAGAAATTAGAAGACGAGTTCATTTTATTTATCGACAAATCTCGAGACAAAGTCGAGAATGACGAGTTTATTGTCAAAGACGAAAGACGAGAAGACAAAAGGAAGAAAGAAAGAAAGAAGCACAACACTCCTCTCTCCTAAAAATAGAATCCTTAACCTCATTTGTGAGGTGTTAGTTAATTTGACAAATTAGTCTTTCCACTTTATTTTTTCATGCACCTTTCTTATTGTCATGTACTTACTTGTCTTTCTTTGAAGAATTCATGTAAGTGCTTTAATCTTGTTTTAAATCATTGATCTTTAACCTTTTTAATTCAAGTTTATAATCCTTCTCATTCTTCTATTCTTGTTTTAAATCTTTTGTTTGATTGGTTTAATCTTCAAGTTTTAATCTTTATGCTTACTTTGATTAAAGTTTTCATCTTCTTTGTTCTTATCAGTGTTTTTATACGAATTAAGGTTTTAGCTTATTGAGATTTTAGCTTATTTTGTATATAGCTTATTTTCATTTAAAAGTTTTTAAATTTTTAATCTTTCTTAAAGTTTATTTTATAAATCTTGTTTATTTAGCGTTTTGAAAGTCTTTAATTTGAGCTTATTTAGTTCTTTTTATTATTCATTTCGTCAAGTTTCGATTAGTGCTTATTAAAACATTGCTTATTCGGTTTTACTTATCGCGAATTGCAAACCATCGGAAAAGGGTTTTCCTTTCCGACGGTTATTCCGATAACTGCTATCGGAAAAGGGTTTTGTATTCCGATTGGTATTACGATCGTTATTCCGATCGTTATTCCGATACTATTGCGTTTTGGCATTCCGACAGGTGATTCCGACATACATTCCGATAGTTTTCATTGTTTGTTATTCCGATACATGTTTAGTTATTCCGACAGGGTTTTCTATCATATTCTGATAGGGATATTACGATGGTATTCCGACGGAGGGTATTCCGATAGAGTTTTTCTTTCTATTTTCTTTCTTTTATTTTAATTTCCAATTTAATTTGTCCCGCCATTTTTACTTAGTGTTATTATAAATTTCCTTTGTCTTAGTTTTATTCTTAAGTTTGCATTATTTTTATGTTTTCAAATTTTACTTTGTGTCAAGCTTTAATTTCTCTTCATTTACTTAATTACTTTTAAAGTCTTAAGTTTTCGTCATTTACTTTAAAGTTTTATGTTTTCGCCATTTACTCTTTAATCATTTTCACTTTATTTACCTTGTCATTTACTTTAAAGTTTTGCATTTTCATTTTAAACAAATACCAAATCTATTTGTTTTCCACCAAGAACAACTGAGTCACATTTTTAACCAGTAATCAATTCGATTAGACATAATTCAAAGAAATATTTTTAATGTATTAAGACACATGTCTCATACATGCACTATACTTGTCCCATATGCCTTACAAACTACTTAAAACCAACAAACTAGCTAACATAAACCATTTCCTCTCATCTCATACATGCAAAACCACTCAAACTCTCTCTCTAGCTCTCCCCTTGTCGTCCCATAATCATCATCAAAACCCCATTCATCAAAAATTTCAACCACAAATCTTATGTATAACTTACATAAGATGATAACACATTGAAGACATGGTGATTTGAGGTGATCTTAACAACTAAAAAGAAGTTTTCAAAGGAGTTTAGGGCTGATTTTCTCAAGGCGTTTTCATATACTTGGTGATCTTGAAGGCGGTCTTGATATTTCATAAGATTGGTTATCAAAAACCAAGTCTTGTTCTTAACCTTTCACTATATTCGTTGGTAACAAGATCATTTATTCTATCATCTTGTTATTTTGTAAATGTAATCATGTATTTTCTTTATAAATTTATATGTATATGATGATGAATGATGATCAAATTATTATGTGGGGATTTTGTGTTAACAGATTTGGTTAATAAGACTAAAATCAACAAGTAAAGATGTTAAAATCTTAGTTAATTACATAGGCTGTATAAAACAGTAAGTATCAATATGATCACTTGGTTAAATGGCTTGGATTATTAAATATACAGATAGATATATGATTTTTACATATGTGGTAAGTTGGCCACTCAATGAAATCATTAAAATGGGCAAGATATGATCAAAATACTATTGAGGTACAAATCTGTATAGTCTGTTTTGGACGAATTATTTAAAATACTTAGAGGACGGTTGAGCAGTAGCTATAACAAGTTATTTGTAGCACACATCATGTAGTTTATGTTGTTCAAATTTTAGCTTCTATCTCCTTGTAGAACTCAAGATATGACAAAAATGGTGTAATGGACTTTAATAATCAGATTTGTAAAAAAACTATATAGTATAAAAAGAGCAATCAAGTAAATATTATTATAAAATAAATATATAAAACCCACTAACTAATAATAATTATTATTAAATCAGTTGTATACTATAATAAATAAACATGGCATTTTATAAAAGTAAAACTCAAATGTTTTCTAAAATTATAAAACTATATATAAGTTTTACGTCTTTTCGGCTAAAACCGAAAGATTAACGTTTTCGCCAAATAAAACATAGACGGTCTGACCCGTCTAATGTAACATTTTTATAACTCATATACAGATATGTAACTACATTTTACAAGTAAAAACCGATAAACCCGAGCTTTATAACTTATGGACCATAATGGGCCAAAGTAGCCTTATTGGACCATTAGCCCAACTAGTTTGGCTTAACACTAATGGACTTACTCATGGGCTTAACCCAGTGGGGCCCAACATATGAGTATAGTCCTGGTATTAAAAGTATAAATGGGCTAATATAATGAATTGAACTTTTAATGGGCTTATTGGGCCTTAATATGTAATTGGGTTGAAACTAGTATAACTAGTCTAAATTGACTAACACATAACAACTATGATGTTGTATGACGAGATAAAATTCCACTTGATCATCATCATACTTATGATATCATCACATATACATAACCATTATTTTTTATAAAGTCATTTGACAAGAGTCTAAGACCGAGTATTATTTGTCTAGGTTTCCCGTGATCGAGGCACGTACTATACGTCCAAATTTCCAATAACCCGCCTTCCGACACCAATGTGAGTTCATAACCTCGCACTCTTTTAAATGTTTTACGAACTGTTTTATAAACCCGTGAGGGAGATAACATGTTAGTTTTAATAAAAATAGGACACCAGTTGTCCCGATTGTATGCTTATTGATATGGACCCGAATGATTATATGACCCGATGAATGAAATGAAATGGATTATTAAAAGTTAGGTTATGTCACTAAAAGTCCCATTAGCATGAATTTTGGACTATCGGGATTCGGTAGACGCTTATGCATATAATAGTACTATTCGGGGAAGATCACCCCAGTTCGCGCCTTGACGGTTGATCCCCGTCATTCCACATTGATTGGTAAGCGAATTTATGTATGAGAAGATTTATATAAGCGTGATTATTGTGACAACACGCTGTTTTAGATGGGCAAGGAACTACGGGTTATCTACCCGTTATATGTTGTAGAAAAGTAACAAAGTCATGCGGCTTATAATAATCCAATAATGAAAATACTGATATACGAATTCAATTATAACATATTGCCTGACTAGCAATACAGGGTCTTATTACTGATATTATGTTCCTGTTTTGGTTTTACATAACCATTTTCATATAACGGTTTTTATTAAACTCTATAAAATGTTATAAAACGTATTGTATGATGTTTTTACGACAATGGTTAATGGTTTTGAAGGCAAAAGCCTATATTATGATTTACGACAAAGATTCGTATAAAATGTCTTTGGCCTATTTTATAGCCTACGAAAAAGAGTTGTACGAAATGATTTTTGGTAATGATTATATACCGGTGATATATATATATATATATATATATATATATATATATATATATATATATATATATATATATATATATATATATATATATATATATATATTAATGGTTTTTATTAAACTCTATGGATTCACTCGGCGTTTCGCTAACTTTTAACATATTTTATCTCATGTACTTGAAGGTAATTCTCGGGAAGACGACAATAATTTATGGCCCGTATTCAAATAAAATTTCCATTCAAATATTTTGTAAATTTGTATGATATACTATGACCTGAGGACCTATGTAATTTGATACTTATGAATGGAAAAATGCTTTGTTATTAAACGACGCGACTTTTAAGCGTTGTCTCTGGTTTGAGTAATGTGTTATCCCGTAACACCAACGACTCTTCCGCTGATTTGAAATGTGAAATATTTGGGGGTGTTACATTGGGGACGAAGGGTTTGAAACATTTGAACGAATTTCCTATCCGTGGACTCTTGCATTTCCTTTATGGTAATCTCATGATCGGTTAATTTTTGTAGAATCAAGTCCATGTGTGGATGAGGTAAATTGAACCCTTGTTGTTGAAAACCTTGGTTTGGGTATTCGTTATATGGTTGAAAACCTTGAGGATTGAAACCTTGGTTTTGAAAGCCTTGGTTTTGCATTGGATAAGCTCCTTGATTTGCATTGTAACCCCTCACATTTGCATTTTTTTGAACATTTGCTCTTGGTGGCCCTTGTTGGTTTTGGGTGGGTGGGTGTGGTCTTTGTTGAAAACCGGGTGGAGACAAGTAATTCGTCGAGTTGTAAGACAAGTGATTAATATCGACATTAGGCTTGAAATGAACTCTCTCCGTGTTGTTCTAAGCATACACTTCCCCGTGAGATTGATCAAAAGCCTTATCACAATTAGCATAAGAGTGTGGTCCACCCCAAGTTTCACAAGTAATATTTAGAGTATGGGCATGATGATTAGGAGGTTGATCTCTTAAAACAAGTTGTTTTACAGCTGAAGTAAGTTCCTTATGGTCAACTCACTCTCACTGGCACTAGCCATAGTAGCCCTAACACTCTTGGTTTAGAATTTGGCCTTGTTCTCGATAATAGCCCAAGCCTCATTCTTAGATTTGACAAGAATATTACCCCCCGAAGAACTATTTAGTGAATCTTGGTCATTCAAACTTAATCCATTGTAAAAAGTATTAAATTGATGCACCTTTGTGAAACCGTGTTGTGGACACTTTCTTAAAAGTTCCTTAATACGATCCCAAGATTCACTAAATGTCTCACCGTACTTTTGTTCAAAGTTGATAATGTCATTGCGCAAAGCGGTAGTACGTGAGGGTGGGAAAAAGTAATTGATAAACTTGGTCTTTAGGTCCGCCCATGTTGTAATACTTTGGGGTGGTTCCTTATCAAGCCAAGTTCGGGCTTGTCCCTCGAGGGAGAAAGGAAAGAGGAGCAAACGGATTGCCTCTTGTGAAACCCCATTGTATTTCACGATATTGGTTAACTGAACAAACCTTTTTATGTGATCGTGCGGATCATGATGAGTGCGGCCTAAGAACGGTGTTGCGGAAACCATTTGTATGAAACCGGTCTTGAGCTCGAAGTTATTTGCATCAATAGCCGGAACCACAATCGCATCTTCATTGCCTTCAACATGTGACTGCAAGAGCTCGATCATAGGACGGTTATCCATTGTGTTAACAACAAGAGCAGGCTCGATGACAGCAGCTTGAATGGACTTCCTTTTGCGTGAACGAGTACATATATACCTACAAAAGATAAGAATAGCAAGGAAATAGAATAAAAATAATGGTTAACGTGAAGGAAAATATTTTTGGTGCAAAATTTTGAAAAAGAATTGCTTTTTATGATTTTTCAAATGTTTTTAGATTTTTCAAAATTTTTAATTTTTAGGATTTTTTTTATTTTTTTTAATAAATTTTTGACACGAAAAATAACGATCCAACGCGTCCTCACAATAAACTATTAATCTTAACAAGAAGAGCCGGCAGCGGCGCCATTTATTACAAGATATTTTCCTCGTATGAAAAAGTTCTTTGATATCGGTCTAATCGAATTGATTAATGTTGAAAGAGCGACTCAGTTGTTCTTGGTGAAAAGAAAATAAAATGGTTTATCTATTTTAAAATAAAAGTAAAAATGTCGTTGAGTAAAGATAAAAATAAAGTAAAAACGAAAGCTTTAAAATTTAAACTAAAATTAAGACTTTAAAAATTAAAACTTAAATGATGAAAACTTATAACTTCATAAAAATGTAAACTTGAAAATAAACTAAGTAAAAACAAGTTTAAATAAAGCTAAGTGAAAATGGCGGGAAAAATGAAGTTTAAAACTAAAAGAGGGAAATAAACAAAACCTATTCGGAATCTTGAACAAACTACAATCCGGAATACACCAACTAACACTAATCCGGAATCCAAATTCTTGGTTCTATCTGGAATAAACAAACTTACCTCAATCCGGAATATGTGCTAGATGGTTATCCGGAATCCATCTTTTGCCAACAATCCGGAATCAAGAAACTACAAACAATCTGGGATATAGGTTTTGGGAGTATCCGAAATTCGTTCTTGTGGCAATCCGGAATGAGTCCTTTCGAAGCTTATCAAGAATCCGGAAATCAAAGGTAATCCGGAATACTCACTTGAGTAGCAATCCGGAATCCCCTTTTGTTTTTTATCCGGGATAAAAATCACTACCACTATCCGGAATTTGTGTTTAGCTGCTATTCGGTATCCAGAAAGATGCTTCTTATTCGGAATTCTAGGGTTTTACTAACCCGAATAACATGAAAATGAATAATAAGCAAAAATCTAATAATAAGCTAAAAACTAATAAGCACTTATCTAAAAACTTAAACAAAAAGATTTTAAGAAAAAGCTAATAAGCCAAAATTTAAAAACTTTTAAAGCACTAAATAATCTAAATATTTAAAATCAACTTTTTATAAAAATTAACTATTAAGAACACTTAATTAAAAATAGGAAACTTAAACAATAAGCACTAAACACAATACGCTAAAACAATCAAACACATGAAAATCAATAAGCACAATCAATAAAACAATAAAGCAATAAGCATAAAGATTAAGCAAACTACATGATTAACCAAATCAAAACATAAGATTAAAAGTAAGAAAGCTAGAATGAGAATGATTAATGAAAAGCTTGAATTAAGATTAAGATTAAAGATTCAAATAAAAGATTAATGTAAAAATTTTAAGCACATAAAGAAAAGCTAGAGAGAGAGAGTAATTTAATCTACTCTTAATTACCTTACAAAAATTAAACTAAAATCTACTACTAGCTAACACCTCCTAATGACATATTAGGAGGGTATTTATAGGAGGAGTAAATGTGCTGATACTTTCTTCTTTCTTCTCGTCTATTCGTCTTTTAAATTCATCGTCTTTCTACACGTTGTCTCGGGATTTGTCGATATGAAATGAACTCGTCTTCTAATTTTCTTCTTTTATTAGATTTGGTTCTTCGACTTCATTAAACTTCCGTCTTTAGACTTTTTAATACAAGATTTTCACCTAGTATGAAAGTTCGTTGTTCCAGTCTTTTCGAATTGATTACTGGTTATAAGTGTGACTCAGTCGTTTTTGGTTAACAAAAAGAAGGTTTTGGTTATCTATTTCTACTTAAAAGGTAAAAGCGAAACGTAATAAAATTAAACCAAAAAAAATAACTAATAATAAAGGAGCAAAACAAATAATAAAACGTAAATTAAAACAAAACAATTAATAAAAATGAAACTAAAAGAGGAAATTAACTCTCGATTTAAAAATAAAATTTACTTAATGAAAAGGAGAAAATAAAACTAAGTGGCTACTTTAAAAATAAACGAGACAAAAACTAAAGCGGGTACTAAATAAAAGTCAAAACTTAAACTTTTCGAAAAAATAATAATACTAAAATTCGGCGAAAAATATAGCTAAATATACGTAACTTTCAAAATAGAAATCGGAAAAACTTTCAGATAAAACTAAACGATTACGGAACAATATTAATTAATAAACAAGCAAGCAAGCTAGTAGCTCAAGCAAGCAAGCTAGTAGCTCAAAATTGCGCCAAGAAAAAATGAAATATGCAGGCATGCATGTCATTCTATCGAAATGTTGAAAACCTATCACAATATGAAAACCTATCACAATATAAAAGCCTATCACAATATGAAAAACCTATCACAATATGAAAACCTATCACAAAATGAAAACCTATCACAATATGAAAAAAACTATCACAATATGAAGTATCACAATATGGAAAACCTATCACAATATGGAAAACATATCACAATATGAAAACCTATCACAATATGAAAAACCTATCACAATATGAAAACCTATCACAATATGAAAACCTATCACAATATGGCTGTTGAAAATTAGGCAGCGTTTTGTCAAAATATGCCTTATACCCGATCGCAATGTACGATGCCAAGGGCTATCGCAATCCACGATCGGAATAAGTGAACGGAATGAGCTGTCACAATAAGCTGTCAGAATGTCAAAACCCTAATGATATTGTGATTGAAAGATAATATATTCAGATTGAGTACAATAAGCTAAAAATCAAATAAGCACTTTAACCAAAAATTTAACCAAAACAATAATAAGAAGAACAAAAATAAGCTACGAATTTAAAAACTTTTAAGATACTAAATAAGCAAAATTGATAAATTGAACTAAAAGAAAAAGATTAAACTTTAAAAAGATAGTACTTTTAAAAATACTTAAATGAAAATAAGCTAGACACCAATTAAGCAAAAAGCACAATAAGCTAAGACCATGAATCACTCAAAAATGATAATAACAAAAAGATAAGAACTTTATTCCAAATAAGCATAAAGATGAAAATTTTAAGATTAATCAAACAAGACAATAGATTTTAAAAATAAGAAGAAAAAGAATGAGATGATTATGAAAAACTTGATTAAAAATAAAGATTCAACACAAATTAAAGACTTACTTGAAATTAAACACTTGAAAATTAAAGACAATAATGTAAATTGACAATATACAAGTGCATAAAATAAAGTGGAGAGCTAAGTTGTCAATTTAGCTAACACCTCTCAAATGAGGAGAGGGTCTTGTATTTATAGGAGGAGTGGAAGGTAGGTGGTTGGATGCTTCCTTTCTTTCTTTCTTTTTTTGTCTTTTCGTCTTTAGTCTTTGACAATAAACTCGTCATTCTCGACTTTGCCTCGGGATTTGTCGATAAATAAAATGAACTCGTCTTCTAATTTCTTCATTAATTAGATTTGGTTCTTCGACTTCGTTAAACTTCCGTCTTTAGACTTTTTCTTTGATAAATCTTCAGAATAGGCCTTTGATTTCCGTTCTTTTTGCACTCTTGATCTTTTGACTTCGTCTTTTGTCTTTTTCCTCGATAAAAGCCCGTGAAAGCCTGTGTTTTCTTCCCTTTTCACATTTTGATCCTAAATCACAACAAAACACAAACCACACATAATTCCGACATTTACGACATAAAATACATGTTTTGGCTTGGTTATTATTATAATTAAGTGGTAAAAGGATAAGTGTTTTTACACTTATTAAATCCCCTACACTTGACCATTGCAATGCCCTCATGCAATGCATTAGTTACAAAGCAAGTTTTACATTTTTCATCATAATCAATCCACCTTTGCCTTTATTAAACACAAGACATTAAGTAAACTTAAAGAGATAGAAAAGTTACAAAATTAGAAGGGAGAAAACAAGTAAAGAGATCAAAGACATACCTTAGGGTTTTGGAATGTCATGAATGTTTATCACCCTCAAGTCTCACGTTCCCCAAACCAAGCTTAAAAACGAGATCATTGTTATTATAAGTTAGCAAACTAACACAAACTCATGTGGCCTAATACATGGTTTTACCAAGAATAAAAGTTATCGTCCGATCTTTTCGAATTGATTTCCGGTTAAAAGTGCGACTCAGTTGTTTTTGGTTAATAAAAGAAGATGTGGTTATCTATTTCTAAGTAAAAAGTAAATGCAAGCCTAACGCTAATAAAATAAAAGAACTAATAAAAAGACTTGTATAAAAACAATTAATAAAACAAATAATAAAACATGAATTGAAGCGAAATAATTAATAAAAATAAAACTAAAAGACGAAATTAACTATCGACTCGAAAATTAAGTTTACTTAATGAAAAATGAGAGAATAAAACTAAGTGGGTACTTTAAAGTTAAACGAGGCAAAACCTAAAGCGGGTACTAAATAAAAGATAAAACTTGAACTTTACGAAAAAATATTAATTTTAAAATTAGACGAAAAATATAACTAAAAATACGTAACTTTCAGAAATAAAATCGGAACAACTTTCATATTAAACTAAACAATTACGGAACAAAATAATACATAAACAAGCTAGCAGGCAACTAGCTCAAGCTAGCAACCTACTAGCTTGATTTGGCGCCAAATGAAAATAGGCTACTAGGCATGTAGCTCAAGTATTAGAATGTTAGTATATATCTATCGAAATGTTTATTGATTTCTATCGGAATGTTTTATTTTTTTATTTTTTATTTTTTTAAAAAAACTATTGGAATGTGGTAAGAGAGAATATATCGGAATGTTATATAAAAAAATACTATCGCAATATTAAACCTAATGACTATCGGAATGTATACAAAAAAATCTATCAGAATGTTAAAAAAAGAAACTATCGGAATATCTATCAGAATATGACTATCAAAATTTGGGCAGCATTTCGTCACAATAAGCCTTATACCCGATCGCAAAGTACGATGCCAGGGGCGATCGCAACCTACGATCGGAATAAATGATCGGAAAAACTATCACAATAAGCTGTCATAATGTAGAAACCCTATTGTGATGGAAAAATCACAATATTCGGATGGAAGCGCATAAGCTAGTAAACCAATAAGCACATCTAAAAAGAACAATTAACAAAAACTTAACCAACTCAATAAGCACAAATTTTAAAACTTTTAAAATACGAAATAAGCAAACTTTATGAATCAAACTTTAAAAAGACAAAACTTTTTACGAAAACTAAAAAGTAAATAAGCTAAACACAAAATAAGCCAATAAGCATGATAAGCTCAAAGCTTACGTTGTATAAAAACTCAAAGATTGATAAAAAGATAAACTTTTAAATCAATCAAACATCAAGATTAAACAAAATAAAAGATTATTTCGAATCAAACATAATTAAAAAGATCAAGAAATGTAGAATGAGAATGATTGTAAAAAACTTGAAATAAGATGAAGATTAAAGATTCAAATACAAGATTAATGTGAAAAGCTTAAAACTTTAAAGAAAAACTAGAGAGAGAAAGTGAAAAACTAGAGAGAGAAAATAAAACTACACTACTCCTAATCTAAACTAACTAACCACCTCCTAATGACACATTAGGAGGGTATTTATTGGAGGAGTAGAATGTTGGTTCTTTCTTCCTTCTTTCTTCTTGTCTCGACTCGATTTAAATTCTTTGTCTTTCTCGACGTCGTCTCGGGATTTGTCGATATAAACTGAACTCGTCTTATAATTTTCTTCTTGAATTAGACTTGGTTCTTCGACTTCATTAAACTTCCGTCTTTAGACTTTTTCTTCGATATATCTTCAGAATAGGTCTTGGGCTTCCGTTCTTTTTGCACTCTTGATCTTTTGACTTTTTCTTTTGTCTTTTTATTCGATAAAAGCCCGTGAAAGCCCGTGTTTTCTTCCTTTTTCATATTTTGGTCCTAAAACACAATAAAAACACAAACCACGCATAATTCCGACTTTTACGACATAAAATACACGTTTTGGTCTTGTTATTATTGGAAATAAGTGGTAAAAGGATAAGTGATTTCACACTTATTATGGCCCAATTATTCACTTAGACTCCTTATTCCTAGGTGTATCTCTTATATTTTATTGTTGTCTTGAATGATCACGAGGATGCATTGTTGACTTATTTCAATAGTTATTTAGGCTGAAAATAAAGTAGGACGATTTAATCAATAGTTAGCTAAAGGACAAAATCTTTTAAAACTACTTCTCGAGACCTCTTAAAGTTCATATCTTGTCATAACTCGCTTCACGATTTGAGACCTTTCTCGGACCGATATTTGGCAGCGACTTCATACTTCGAATCCTGAGAGACGTTCTTAAAATTATGGTCTTTTGTTCATAATAGGAATTTCTTCACTTGAAGTTTTTTAGAGATTCTTCATACTTGGACCACGACTTCTTCATTTTTCTCAGATCTTTATTTTGGATTTTGATATACAACAATCCGCCTCCTTTTAGGACTTGGATCTATTTATCCTCATACCTTGTTAGGGTCTTTTCGGATAGACTTCTCCATGATCTTTAGGGGAGTATTTGCTTTTCGTCGTGTGTCTCGATCCTTCATATTGATTTTTGATAAATGATTCTTCACACCACTTGGGATCTTTGGCAACAAAATGTAGCCCTCATGCCTTGTTAGGGCCTTTTCGGACTCGCCAATCTTTGCATCCCGCTTCAATAAGTTATGCCTTGGCTATGAACTCTAATTAATACCGAGCAACTTTTAAACGATCTTGGGATAGAAGCTAAGTAACTTTTCAAATCGTACAACCTTATTTATTGAAAATATATTTATTAGCAAGCGATGGGAGAAAAAGCTTATAACCAACTCACATAAATTCATGAAAGAATACCAAACTTATAATTGACTCTATCATCTCTCGTTCTCCACAATTTAAAATCTCAAGGAATGAGACTCGTGGATGCTTAGCCAAAAAAATCAAAGTTTTGGGTTTTCAAGTCATCTATAGGATCTTGCAACTTTTTAGACTTTTTCAAGTTTAAGAATTCGCATATTAAAGTTCCCTTGATAAACGACTTTCTAGCATCGATTATAGGAACTTGCGAAAAGTTCTTGTTCTTAACCCGTAAGAGTTAAGACTTTCGCTTTTTAAAGTTCCTTATATAAAAGCCTATCAACACTTGACTTAAACACGTTAAGGATACTAGGTAGAGTAAACTTGGATAAGTAAACTCGGGTTGAGTCAAAAGATTCACAACGTTTAAAAATTAAAACCACTTTATTAAAATTTATTCTAGAAAAGAAAGAAAATAACTATAACAAAGGTAAATACAACTAGGCCAAAATAGATCAAAAATTTTGAAAAATGTCGAAAAATCAATTTTCCGGTTAAAATGAGGACAAATACAAGGAAAAGCCCACTTAACTTCGATAGAAGTCCCCCTACACTTAATATAAACATTGTCCTCAATGTTTAAGCATGTGGAAGTAAACTCCCCTACACTTAGGACATTGTGCACTTTGTTTAAATCTTGCTAAGTAAAGGACAACTAAAGTGATTCCTATTTCAATCATAAATGATAAAAGAAAGAATAAAAAGAGTTTAGGATAGATACGGGAAGACGGGAACACGGAATCACGGGTCGTCAAAAGTCATCAAGAATGGATCTTTGATAGCTCGAATACCTGCATTTGATTAGAAAGAAAACAACAAACGCATACTAGGGTCTCCCCCTACACTTATTATAAAAACAGAGAAAAAGGATAGATACTGCGGGTTGCCTCCCGAGAAGCGCTTGTTTTTGTTAACCGAGTCGTAAGCCTGACTCGACCTTGATTAGCATGGTAATAACCTTGAAGAACATCCACCGGGATCAAATACATGGTTTTCATCCATCAAATAGCACAAGCTTAAGGAGAACAAGTCAAGCCAAAGAAGAGTAGGCAAGGTTCCCTTAAGCAGTTGTTGAGCACGGTGGTAGCAAGTGTGATGAGGTGCAAGCATATCTCCATAAGTTCCAAAAATATTTCCTTTTATTTCATCAGATGGATACTGAGATGGCTTAAAAATTGCAATACCGAGATCAAACACCTTTTCCTTTATGGGGAAATAACACTCAGGCTCAGTAGACCTTGAAGAGGATCCGCTCATAAATCTCACAATCTCATCCGATGAAGGTGGATAGAGAGGTGTCAAAACATAAGTACTGCAGATGTTGGTGTCTTCCGGTTTCTTCTCCTTTGAAATGGGTTTCTTCATATCCAAAGGAGGATAAAGACCATCATCAAAGTCCAAAGGAGGAGAATCATTCTCATTGGAGACGTAGGTATTGAGAAAAGTAGCAAAATCTTCCTCAAATGAGTATTCATCCAAAGTAGGATCAAGCATTGTTGGTGGAGGATCTTCATCAAAAGTAGGAACAAGTTCATCATGTGAAGAATCACTCGAGAGAGTATCAACATCATCAAAATCATCATATGTTGGCATGTCTTTATACTCTAAAGTAAAATCATCAGAATCATCCATATCAGAACTAGAATCATCATCATAGTCATCATAGATTGGTGGAGATTCATAAATTAGTGGAGGATATAAATTGGAGAGAGAATCATCCACATCATCTTGGAAAAGTGGATTATCATAGCAAGAATCAAAAAGAGGATTGTTGTAAACGACAAAATCATCAAGCACATTAATCATATTCGTCGATTCTCTTACATTGGGTTTGGTTGTGAGCTTCCCCATTTTAAAAACTTGTGCATCATTCCCAACCCTTAAGATTAGTTCACCTTCGGCAACATCGACTAAGGCTTTTCTGGTTCTAAAAAATGGCCGTCCAAGTATTAACGGAATACCAGGGTCCATTTATTAATCAACAACAACAAAATCGACCGGAAAATTGAAGGTACCAACTTTAATAAACACATCTTCGGCAATACCAACGGGGTAAGCGAGAGTGCGATTTGCTAGCTCAATAGTCATCTTTGTTGGTGTAAGGTCGGGTAATGATAGTGTTTTCCAAACACTTAAAGGCATCAAATTTATACTTGCACCGAGATCGGCTAAGGTAGTAAATTCTTCAACTTTGTTAAAAATGCAAGGCAACACGAAACGGTCGGGATCTCCAAGTTTTTCTGTAAGTTATTTAAGAATGACTGCATAGCAATTTTCATTTAGGCGTGTGTTGACAAACTCAACCATGTTTTCCTTCTTTTTAAGCAATTCCTTGAATGCTTTGACGAATTTTGGCATTTGGACAAGTGCTTCAACAAGGCTAATGTTGAAATTCATTTGAGAGATCATCTTTAAATAGGATTTAACTTGAGAATCCTCTTTTGTGAGAAATTTGCACTTGTCTAACCGAGAAGGATAATGGATGTTAGGTTTAGGTGGCGTGGGTGTAGCAGGTAAAGTTTGAGAAGCAGAGGGTTGAGAAGTTGAGGGTTTAGAGGTGGTAGGTGGGGTTGGTGGAGGGTTTTCCTTGGTTACTTCTTCATTAATAGGTGGAGATGATAATGGAGAACCAATACTAGGGGTGGTAGTAGGAGGGATAAATGGGGGTGGAGGAGGTGTAGATGGAGTAACGGGAGGAAGAGTAGAAGGTCCTACTAGAGTTGCTCCACTTCGAGTAGTAATAGCACTCATATTAGCTCGGTGGTAGAAGGAAGAGCACCTTGGGGACAAAGGGTTTGTAACACTTGAACGAATTTCCTATCCGTGGAATCTTGCATTTTTCTAGTAGATTCTTGCATTGCTTGCATTATTTTCTCACGTTCATTCTATTTTTGCAAAACCAAGTCCATTGGCGGATGAGGTAAATTGAACCCTTGTTGTTCAAAACCTTGGTTTGGGTATTGGTTATAAGGTGGAAAACCTTGAGGATTGAAACCTTGGTTTGGAAATCCTTGATTTTGCATGTGATAGTTACCCTTATTTACATTTAAGCCCCTCACATTTGAATTTTGTTCAACATTTGCTCTAGGTGGCCCTTGGTTGTTATGGGTGGGTGGGTGAGGTCTTTGCTGAAAACCGGGTGGAGCCAAGTAATTTGTCGAGTTGTAAGACAAGTGATTAACATCGACATTAGGCTTGAAATGAACTCTCTTGGTGTTATTGTAAGTATACACTTCCCCGTGAGATTGATCATAAGCTTTATCATAATTAGCATAAGAGTGTGGCCCACCATAAGTTTCACAAGTTATATTAATAGCATTGTTGTTTTTTACATTGTTAAGGGCTTGTAAAGCAAGTGCTTCAACCACCGTAGTAAGCTTATCAAGTCTCTTGTCGGTGTCACTAGTGCTAGCACTAGCCACATTAGCCTGAACACTCTTAGTTTGCACTCTAGACTTATTCTCAATAATATCCCACGCGGCATTAGAAGACTTAACCCAAATGTTACCCCCCCGAGGCACTATTTAGTGAATCTTGGTCATTCATGCTTAAACCATTGTAAAAAGTATTAATTTGATATACTTTTGTAAAACCATGTTGTGGACACTTTCTTAAAAGTTCCTTAAAACGGTCCCAAGATTCACTAAATGTCTCACCGTACTTTTGTTCAAAGTTAATGATTTCATTCCGCAAAGCGGTAGTACGTGAGGGTGGGAAAAAGTAGTTGATGAATTTTGTCTCTAAATCCGACCACGTAAGAATACTTTGTGGCGGTTCCTTATCAAGCCAATGTCGGGCTTGTCCCTCTAAGGAGAAAGGAAAAAGTTGCAAGCGAATTACCTCTTGTGAAACCCCATTAAACTTGACCGTATTAGTGAGTTGAAGAAACCTTTTGATATGGTCATGAGGATCATCAAGTGTACGCCCCAAGAATGGTTGAGCAGAGACCATTTGAATGAAGCCGGATTTGAGCTCAAAGTTGTTGGCTCCAATCTCGGGTATGAGAATAGCATCGGTGTTGCCCTCTACGTGCGATTGCAAAAGCTCGATCATTGGTCGATTGTCCATGGTGACAATAGGTTGAGATTCGACTTCGGCTTGAGTTGCTTTCTTCTTACGAGTACGGGTACGCATACATACCTAAAAAGGAAAAGAAAGATAGACAAGAAATATTTTTGGTTTTTTATGTATTTCTATTTTTTTGGTTTTTTTGAAATTTTTTTTTTCTTTTTTCCTTGGATTTTTGAATTTTTTTTAAAATTAGACAAGAAAAATAATGCTCAAGAGTGAACGGATCCCAAAATCCAACGCGTCTCTCATAGAAAACCGTTAATCTTCACGAAAAGAGCCGACATCGGCGCCATTTAATACAATATTTTTACCTAGTATGAAAGTTCGTTGTTCCAGTCTTTTCGAATTGATTACTGGTTATAAGTGTGACTCAGTCGTTTTTGGTTAAAAAAAAAGAAGGTTTTGGTTATCTATTTCTACTTAAAAGGTAAAGGCAAAACGTAATAAAAATAAACCAAAAACAAATAACTAATAATAAAGGAGCAAAACAAATAATAAAACGTAAATTAAAACAAAACAATTAATAAAAATAAAACTAAAAGAGGAAATTAACTTTCGATTTGAAAAAAAAATTTACTTAGTGAAAAAGGAGAAAATAAAACTAAGTGGCTACTTTAAAACTAAACGAGACAAAAACTAAAGCGGGTACTAAATAAAAGTCAAAACTTAAACTTTTCGAAAACATACTAATACTAAAATTCGACGAAAAATATAACTAAAAATACGTAACTTTCAAAATAGAAATCGGAAAAACATTCAGATAAAACTAAACGATTACGGAACAATATTAATTAATAAACAAGCAAGCAAGCTAGTAGCTCAAGCAAGCAAGCTAGTAGCTCAAAATGGCGCCAAGAAAAAATGAAACATGCAGGCATGCATGTCATTCTATCGGAATGTTGAAAACCTATCACAATATGAAAACCTATCACAATATGAAAACCTATCACAATATGAAAAACCTATCACAATATGAAAACCTATCACAAAATGAAAACCTATCACAATATGAAAAACCTATCACAATATGAAGTATCACAATATGGAAAACCTATCACTATATGGAAAACCTATCACAATATGAAAACCTATCACAATATGAAAAACCTATCACAATATGAAAACCTATCACAATATGAAAACCTATCATAGTATGGCTGTTGAAAATTGGGCAGCGTTTCATCGCAATATGCCTTATACCCGATCGCAATGTACGATGCCAGGGGCTATCGCAATCCACGATGGGAATAAGTGATCAGAATGAGCTGTCACAATAAGTTGTCACAATGAGACTGTCACAATGTCAAAACCCTAATGATATTGTGATGGAAAGATAATATATTCGGATGGAGTACAATAAGCTACAAATCAAATAAGCACTTTAACCAAAAATTTAACAAAAAACAATAATAAGAAGAACAAAAATAAGCTACGAATTTAAAAACTTTCAAGATGCTAAATAAGCAAAATTTATAAATTGAACTAAAAGAAAAAGATTAAACTTTAAAAAGATAAAACTTTTAAAAACACTTAAATGAAAATAAGCTAGACACCAATTAAGCAAAAAGCATAATAAGCTAAGACCATGAATCACACGAAAATGATAATAACAAAAAGATAAGAACTTTAATCAAAATAAGCATAAAGATGAAAACTTTAAGATTAATCAAACAAGACAATAGATTTTAAAAACAAGAAGAGAAGAATGAGATGATTATGAAAAACTTGATTAAAAATAAAGATTCAACACAAATTAAAGACTTACTTGAAATTAAAGACTTGAAAATTAAAGACAATAATATAAATTAACAATATGAAAGTGCATGAAATAAAGTGGAGAGCTAAGTTGTCAATTTAGCTAACACCTCTCAGATGAGGAGAGGGTCTTGTATTTATAGGAGGAGTGGAGGGTAGGTGGTTGGATGCTTCCTTTCTTTCTTTCTTTTTTTGTCTTTTCCTCTTTAGTCTTTGACAATAAACTCGTCATTCTTGACTTGGTCTCGGGATTTGTCGATAAATAAAATGAACTTGTCTTCTAATTTCTTCATTAATTAGATTTGGTTCTTCGACTTCGTTAAACTTCCTTCTTTAGACTTTTTCTTCGATAAATCTTCAGAATAGGCCTTTGATTTCCGTTTCTTTTTTCACTCTTGATCTTTTGACTTTGACTTTTGTCTTTTTCCTCGATAAAAGCCCGTGTTTTCTTCCCTTTTCACATTTTGATCCTAAATCACAACAAAAACACAAACCACGCATAATTCCGATATTTACGACATAAAATACACGTTTTGGCTTGGTTATTATTATAATTAAGTGGTAAAAGGATAAGTGTTTTCACACTTATTACTTTTTCTTTGATAAATCTTCAAAATAGGCCTTGGACTTCCGTTCTTTTTGCACTCTTGATCTTTTGACTTCGTCTTTTGTCATTTTCTTTGATAAAAGCCCGTGAAAGCCCGTGTTTTCTTCCTTTTTCACATTTTGGTCCTAAATCACAACAAAAACACAAACCACGCATACTTTTGACTTTTATGACATTAAATATACGTTTTGGCTTTGTTATTATTATAATTAAGTGGTAAAAGGATGGGTGTTTTCACACCTATCACAAAGCAGGCTCGGCAGATAATGTCTGATTAACATCGAGGGTTTCAAGGACCGCATTATTCATTTGGCCAAGCATAGATGCCGACACCATAACCAAATATTGTTGAGCAAACGAATTTGTAGACGTAATAGCTCTCGTTTGTGTTTCACTCAAAGTCTGGGGACTTGCATTGATATTGCTATCATTGTTTGTCTCCTCGTTTGAGTTACTAAGCACCGAAGGCTGTACCGGATACTCAAACACTTGCTCAACTTGATAAGGTACAATACTTTATCATTGGCAATATTTGGTACCTCAGAAATTATGTCAGCTCCATAAAGTGAAAGATTTGCCATGAAAGCTGCCTTGGTGGTATTGAGATCATCACAGTCGGAATCGTATGCATCAAGATCATCACATTGATATGCGCCATTGTTCGTGATGGCTGTTGTGAGTCTGTCAGTGTCCGCAACTCCTGGATCTGCTAAAAATGCTAACTCTTCTTCATCGAGCTCTCGTCCTTGTGCTTGAGCATTAACCAAGTAGATCTTTTCTTGAAACCATGTGATATCCCTTTTCCTCTTTGGCTGCTTACACTCTCGAGCCATGTGTCCTCCCCCTTTACAGTTATAGCAGATAATCATCTTTACCTTGCCACTGTTGTTTCCTCTTAAAGCAGTGTTGAATGGGCGTGCAGCAGTATTAGATGAGCTTGGTCTCCCCTGAAGTGGTTGCACGGTAACTCTACCAACTTGAATTGTTGCTTGTTGACGAGAGTTAGAAGAAGTTCTCAACTGATTGTTTGTTGGAGATGGTCCTCTATAACCTCTTTTGTTCAACGTTTGAGTTATGTAGGCAGACATTTGTGCAAGAACATCAGTAAGATTATCCCCTTGTCTGAACTCGGGAATTGGAACTTCAACATCACAGTAGAAAACCGGTGTTGGTGGAGCCACATACACACTGGAAGGAGTACTAAAATTTTGTGAGTAGTGAGGTTGAGGAACTTCATGTTGCTGGTAAGTGATAGCTGGATTTGTTGGTGGTTGGTAAGGAGAGTATGGTTGTTGAGCACGTTGTGATGATAATGTTGGTTGCTGATATTGTTGATGATATGATGTAGGTGGTTGTGGTAGAATCGAATACTGCGGAAAGCTTGGAGTTTGATACAAGGGCAGATATTAAGATTGTTGTCCCATAGCATACGGAGAGTTGTGATATGACAAAGTTGTATGATTTGCCATTAATGCCAATGGTTCGGAATAAGATCCTTGAGAGATGCATTTCTAGATCACGTGCTTCTCGTGTTACTGCAAGAAAGCATATAGTTGATCTAAATTTGACTTGTGCAAATCCCGAATCATTTTAACATCAGTGAAATATTGGCTTCACTCTCTGGGTAACATGTTCAAGAACTTGGTGTTGAGTTGAAATTGAGTAATCCTTAGATTATACACATTCAAATCATTCATCAACGTAGTGAAACGCCAGTAGTAGTCATGAAGTGTTTCCCCTGGAATGTATGTGAACCTATCAAATAAGTCATAAATTTGACACTCTCTTTCCTTCTTGGTAAGTGAAGTCCCTTGTAACAAAACAGTTAAGCGATCCCAAAGATCCTTTGCCACTGTGTGTTAGGTTACCATTCGATAAATATCTGGTGGAAGAGCTTGAAGTATGGTCTGAAAGACCCTTTCATCCGCATCGACAATGATTTTGTTAGCATCCGTTAATTCATGAAATAAGCTTGGCCGAATCACATTGTCGACAGTAACTTCTCCCTAATCGAGTGGACCTTGCTTAATGGATTGAACCATAAGTCTCCCATTGGGTTTACCCATAATTTAAGTTCTCATGCGACCTTGCCATGCTTCAAATAACTCTTTGATGAGCAACGGTGGGCGGGTATCAGTACTCGAGATGATAGAAATATCAGTAAGCGATGTCATGGTTGGCATAAATGAATGAGGATTCATTTTTGAACACTTGATGGAAAAAGATTATCTTTTCATCGTCCAATGCAATAAGGTTGTGAAACTGTGTTGTTGTTGATGCTTAGTTTGTGTGTTGGTGAAGAAATCGACAAAAACCCAAATTACTTGTAAGGTAAATTTCAAAAAAAAAAATTAAAAAATTTAACTTTTGAATAAATTACCAATCAACTTCTGAATAATTCTGAAATACTACTTCTGAATCCTTGAACTTGAGAACTTCGGAATGTCTTTCTGAGATCACTTCGGAATATAGAGAATGTGTACTTCAGAATAAATCTCTAAGTTCACTTCGGAATAAAGCTCTGAGTTCACTTTGGAATATGGAAAATAGTGTACTTCGGAATGTGAGATGTTGAAGAACTTCGGAATATTAAATTTTCCACTTCGGAATTATGGATATTGAATAACTTCGGAATGTGAGAATAATGATCTAATTTGGAATAAACCTCTGAAAGTACTTCGGAATATGAATGTTGAAGACTTCAGAATATTAAGGTGTTTCACTTCGGAATTCTGGATGTTGAAGAACTTCAGAATATTTGCTGTTGGAAGAGCTTCGGAATGTTGATCTTCAATACTTCAGAAAAAACAGAAACCCTCGTGATTACTTCCGAATAATCAAAAACCCTCTTTGGTACTTCGCAAAACAGACTCAATATCCGAATATTTTGATATCCGATATCACTCTTATGCTAAAAACACCCCGAAAATCACCAAATAACCAAAAACTTTTGCGATTTTAACCAAATCAAGTAAACCAAATCACTACCACAACTATGTAGTTGATTTGTTTACCAACTTAAACAATAAAAACGCGAAAAAATTTCAAGATTTGAGATTTATTATCCTTAAAACACCTAACACAATAAAAACTAAAGAATAACACAAATCAAAACCTTAAATCACCCCATGGCTCTTGATACCAATTGTAGAATAAAGATAATATAAGATCTATCAAGAGGGTTGTTGTTTATAGAGAGAGAAACTAGAGAAAGAAAGATGAGAGAAACTATGTGTTTATTATGAAAATGAATAAAAGAACTAACACCCTCTCCATCAAAGGAGAGGGCTTATATACCCAAGTCCTTAGTGGACTTGGTCCTTCTAACCCATGGACAGGCCCATGGGCTAGGATGATTAGATAAATGTATTAACTTTCTAACTACGAGCTTACAACGCTTAATAATATAATTGGAGTGACCGATACTTCTAATATACATTAAAAACGTATTTCCAACACAAACACCATGCCACCATAGATTTTCATATATATATATCGGGTCATCTTCGGTGATGTAAACGCGCCAGACTACATTCACAACGGTTTTATACTAGGAAGGTATGTACAAATAATTTCAACCTTACAAGCATGTGCACTACTGTCACATGGTTGCGAGGGCTTCTTAGCTACTGTTCATGATATGAAGGCTGAATCTCCATCCATCCATAATCAGCCTATCATGTCAGAATTTCCCGACGTGTTTCTTGAAGAACTCTCGGGCACACAACCTGCTCGTGAGGTAGAGTTTAATATTGAGCTCATCCCAGGAGCTAAGCCAATTTCTAGAGATCCTTACCGCATGGCTCCCATCGAGCTTAAGGAGTTAAACGAATAGCTACAGGAACTTTTGGAACGACCTTTCATATACCCTAGTGCATCTCCATGGGGTGCACCGGTGTTATTTTTGAAGAAGAAGGATGGCAGTATGCGTCTCTGCATTGATTATCGTGAGCTTAATAAGATCACCATCAGAAATCGATATCCTTTGCCACACATTGATGATCTTTTTGACCAACTACAAAGTGCCAAACATTTCTCTAAGATCGATCTGAGGTCTGGCTACCATCAGCTATGGGTGAAAGAGCAGGATATCGCCAAGACTGTTTTCCATACACGTTATGGACACTACGAATATGTATTCATGCCATTTGGCCTTACCAATGCTCCAGCAGTTTTCATGGACTTGATGAACCATATCTTCCATGAGTTTCTAGACAAATTTGTTATAGTCTTCATTGATGACATCCTGATTTTCTCAAAATCAAAGGAAGAACATGAAGACCATCTTCATACAGCGTTACAAATACTTCGCCAGAAGCAGTTGTATGCTAAATTCTCCAAATTCGAATTCTGGTTAAGTAAAGTGGCGTTTCTAGGCCACATCGTATCCGCAGAGGGAATAACCATGGATCCTGCGAAGGCTGAGGCTATTACCAAGTGGCCAAGACCGACGTCAGCAATTGAAGTTCGCAGCTTTCTAGGCTTAGCTGGTTACTATCGTAGGTTCGTACAAAACTTTTCCCGATTAGCACTGCCATTGACCAAACTTATGCGGAAAGGGAGAAAATCGTCTAGACTGAAGAAAGAGAGAATAGCTTTGAAGACCTTAAGCAAAGGCTGGTATTTGCACCTATTCTTACTCTCCCATCTGGTACCAGGGGATTTTAGATCTATAGTGATGCTTCAGGGAAGGGCCTTGGTTGTGTTCTCATGCAACATGGGAAAGTGATTGCTTACGCATCACGGCAGCTTAATCCTTATGAGAAGAACTATCCTACGCATGACTTGAAACTTGCAGCAGTTATGTTTGCACTGAAGATTTGGAGGTATTACTTGTATGACGAATCATGTGATATCTTCACGGATCACAAGAGCCTGAAATACATCTTCACTCAGTGTGAACTGTACATGAGGCAAAGAAGGTGGTTAGAGCTGTTGAAGGATTATGACATTAATCTGCAGTATCATCCCGGCAAGGCGAATGTAGTGGCAGATGCTCATAGTAGGATGTCGGGTATGATTAACGGCATTAAGATAGAGGAAGAGATTATACGAGACTTGGAGCGACTGGATATTGAGATTTTGGTAAGTGGACAGCATGGCTACTGGGCTAATCTTAGAGTTGAACCTGACTTACTCTCTAGGATCAAGGAAGCTCAGAAGAATGATGGTGAAATCTGGGAATTACTCAGAACCTAGATCAGCAGAGGGAGTTTCGGGTAGATCTTACACTCAGGGAGGCGTTATTGACTGAATCTCATAGTTCCCCATTCTCTATTCATCTTGGTTCCACCAAGATGTACCACGACATCAAACAACATTTCTGGTGGAGTGGTATGAAACAGGATGTTGCTGCCTATATCTCCAAATGTCTTACCTGCCAGCAGGTTAAGATCGAGCATCAACAATCTAGTGGTTTACTACAACCATTATACATTCCAGAGTGTAAGTGGGACAAGATCTCCATGGATTTTTTCATCGGACATCCGCAGACCAAGAGAAATCATGATGCCATTTGGGTTATCGTTGATTGACTTTCTGTGACAACCGTGGTTTTGAGGTTCGTCACTTAGTTTTATTTTGTGCTAGTTACGTGTCTTTACGTGTTTATGTGCTAATTGGTGTGTATATATTGTGGTTTGGATATCGTTTCCGGTACGGGGTACCTTGTGAGTGAAACGATGTGTGATGATTTCATGTTCATGAGCTCAAATGGTTGTGACTATGAAGTGAAATGGTGTTATTTAGTGGTTTTACGTATACGTATATGTATTATTGAAAATTGTATTTTTACGATTTACGGTTTAGCATTTAGAGGTCTCGGATGAGGTAATTAGTCATATGGATATTTTTCGGGATGGTTTTAAGTCATTTAGGACTTAGTTATAAAGTTTATTTCAAAATTTGAGATTTTTTGTAAAAGTGTATATTTTACGTCTTTTACGATAAAAAGCATAAATTTGACTAGTTTTACGGTTTTGAGGTTTTGGAGGCTTTAGGAGCTGAAATAAATTAAAGAAAATTAAGGTAATATTATTAATACATATAATAATAATAAAAAGAAAAAAAACGAAAATTAAGGGGGTAGGGTCGGTTTGGTAGACGCATGGAAAGAAAGGGAAAAAGGAAAAAAAAAGAGAAAAAGGAAAGTGGGTTTTGGGTTGGACTAGGATTCACCCATACCCTATATATTGTTTTAATCTAAATCAAAAAGTTCATTATTTTCTCCTGGAGACAAGAAAGTCGTGGCTTTCACCAAAGTTAGGGTTCTTCATAATTTTTTTTTGGGTTTTCATAAATCAAAGGTAAAGTCTTTAATCCCTTTTCAATTTAATTATTTTAATGATGTCTTAATCATCTTATGATGGAATTAGGTTAGGGTTTAATTTAAAAAACAGTAAATTAATGTTATAATAATGAGGTTATAATGATTACATAAGTTAGGGCTTGTAATTAGTGGGGTTAGGGTTAATTAATTAGGTTAATTTGATTAAACCCGTTTTTAAAAACTGGGCAGAATTTTGAGTCAATTGTTTTGATCATATTGGGAGTTCTACAAACTCTTATTTTGCGATCCAAGTATCCCTGAAAAGGTAATTGAAGTAGCTTTCCAATTCAAGAAACGAGAACTAAATTGGAGGTAGGGAAGTGGGTCAAAAACAGGTTACAACAGTCGGAGGTCAAAACATTTTTGAATTCAGCCTGTTTTCTTTTTAAGTTTTGGGTTGTTTGGGGTACTTAGGGTTGCATTGGGATCTTCTAACTAACATGAGAGATGGTTTATATATTTTAGTAAGTATCTGAACTTGGGCTAAGGTTTTGCTTTAGGGTAAGACCCCCTAATCATAACAAACTTTTTGTATGTTTAAAATCAGTAAATCTGGAATGACAAAAGTATATATATATATATATCGGGGCCTTAACAGTAGCTTTAAGGTTGGTGCAAGTGGGAGGTGTTAGCTAACATATGTAAGGGCATAAATATTCCCTTTATAGAGATCATGGGTGTGTTTAGGTGGGTGTTTGGCTTATAGTTTGGGGACCTAAAACTGGGACTGTTTTTGATAAAATGTTAACGGGATGTGTTATGAAGTAAAACGAGTTAAGGGCTTTATAGAGGGGTGTAATGATAAGATGACATTTATACATGATCTCATCGTTCTTTTTGGGCTTTAAATGCATAAAAATGTCATAAAATACCATATATATGCTTGTGTTTGTTTACTTGTGTATTTTAGGTATGGATATCGTGAAAAAGACAAAAGATCACAAGAAACAAGGAAAAACGAACACGAGAAACGAAGCCGTACAACGAACCGGGCCCTAGTTCATGAATTATCCAAGATTAACCCTTGAAGACTTAAAGATATGCAAGATTGATCCTCAAACAATGAATAAATGACACTTAAAACCCTTGTGAAATTCATAATTACAAGTTTGGTCCCTTAAGTTTGTCAAAATTGCAAAAAGGTCCTTCAACTTTGAAGAAATGGCAAGATTAGTCCCTCATCAAATCTAATTTGTCAATTATGATCCCTCATAAAGTCAAAGATATATTAAATACCTTTGAAGATAAAGAAAGTCCAAAATCAGTCCCTCAATTATGGAAAAATATCAAAAACAACCCTTGAAACACTTTTGCCAAAGTTTTGGGGCAAAAGTGTGAACTTCATAACTTCAACAACAAAGGGATGCGTTTATTTAAGCTAAAAAACATGTTATGCCTCTTTTCCCAAAAACAAAGGACCAAAACTGCCAAGTTTAAAGTTAAAACTCCTAATAACGCGGGTAATACTTACTGTTGAGATTTTACCAGCCAAGAACACTTTCTTACCCAGGATTAAAAAGAAGAAAACAAAGGGGAAAGTGAAATTGATTGTTCCCACGTGTAATTCACATCATGTCAATCACATACCACACCAAAAACCTCAAACTCCACTACCAGAAAGATACCCCCACTCCCACTCACATGACGACACCTGGCATAAGATCATGACATGGCAAGATCAACGAACTAAAGCTTTTCCTTACTCACCAAGTACTAAATAAACGTCCCTGATTCACCCAAGCAAGCTGGCAACAAGCCTAGAAGATTCTGCAAGGATAATTTAGGAATTTCAGTTCTAGGGTTTATGAATAGTGTTTCGTATGCATTTGCCTATAAAAGGAGACCTCAACCTGTGAGAGTCCCTTTGTTCCAGATTTTAGCTAATTTCATTGTAATTCTTTTGTATGAAATAAAGTTTGAATTTCTGAATATTTTTGAATTCTCATTTGTTATTTATAAAAGTTTGGTGTCTGATTAGCTGAAATCTGAGTTCCATTCACATGTTTTGTTGGTTTTGAGAAAAGGTTTTAAGGATTAAAACACTTGTTTTCAGAAATCAAAGTTTAAATCTATTTTTGATCTCACTTTTCTGTTTGTTCATCTTAGCAGCTTGGAAGCTGGTACTTGTTTTGCTAGTACCTCAGCTCAAACAATCCAGGGCCTGGATGTAGGTCTTGGAGGTTTGCATCCCTCTCCCTTTTCAATTTTTCTTAATTTTTCTGAATATTGGTGATTTTTGTATGATTGTTGTTGAATCTGTGTTTTTATGATTGGATCTTGTTTATCTGGGCTTGTTTGATGTTATTGAGTTGTTATTAACTTGATTTGTGGGTTAAATCTTAAATATCCTTTGAAAATTTGTGAAATCAGATAATTAAGGGGTGTTTGGGTTAACTGCATAAGCAAGTTTTGTGGAAAATTGAGTAGTTGTTTTGTGTTGTTGATTGTTGGTATCTGTTTAACTGATATACTTGGTCACTTATTTGTAAGTTTTGTGGTTTGAAACACCTAAATCCAACATAATGTTATAAAATCAGATTTACTTGGTAAAATTGGCTAGAATTTTGGGGACACCTAGATCTAAGCATAGACTAGGGTTAACAAGTGCTTGATTTTAGTTAACATAACCAGGGAAAGAGATTTGAGGTGTTGAAATTAGATTTGTGGTCAATTAGATCAGCAAAAGTTCTGAATATTCATCTTGTTCATCAGTGACTGTTTTTGATTGATTTTGCTTGATTTGTGTGTGCAACTTGGTGTTATTTGTGCTTATATTGACTCCCAATAAGCCAAAGCTTATTGGGGTGCCTTTTGTTCCACCAAAAAGCAACAATCAAGGCTTGAAATCAAGCCAAAATCATTACTGCATACCAAGCAGTGGGAACTCCTTTCCCACTGATAGTTACCATTGCTAGTGTATTTTTATGTTCAGCTTATTAATAAGCTATTCCAGCTTATTTAAACGTGCAACAACTTGGATTTTGTAATAGGTGCTCATCATTTGAACCATTTGTTCATACTGGAGCATTTGGTGGGTTGACTTTTGTGACAATCCATCAATATATGGTCAATTTATGATTGATATTTTATTCTCAATATTTATTTGAAAATATTATTTTATGAACTAACTTATTTTTGGGAAGAAACTTGGATTTACGTCTTGAAGTAGCATCGACTACGTCTAAACCGGAGGATTCTACGTTACGTGCTTACGGTTACATACACCGTCTTTGGTGACAAGTCCGACATTTCAGAAAATAAATTTATCCGTGAATATTATTTTGGAGTTTTAAATTTGTGTTGGTTCATAAACTCACAAATTTACGAGAAGAAACTAGGACTTACGATTTTGTTTTAACGTCCTTTACGGCTAAACCGGAAACCTTAGGATTACGTATTTACGTTTTCGAACTCCGTTTTTTATGAAACAATTTTTATTAGATTCGTTTTGTGTCGTTGATTAATAATTTATAAAAACGTTTTTCGTAAAACGACCCGAGGGCACACAAATCGAGAAAACTAGAATCGAGGAATACCCGTAAATTAGTGGGATGGGACAAACTAATTTATCCCACCCCACTACACATGGGGCGGCCAAAACTCACCAACACATCTATTGATGTGTCAAAACTTTAACTAGCTAGCAACACATGTCTTGCTAAGCTTAAAGTGTAAGCCACTTACCACCTAAGCTAACTAAAACCATTAGCTTCTTCATTTTTACCATTACACACATGCAAAACCACCTCAAATTTCTCTCACACTCTCTCTTTGATCCGTCCCATATTACCCCAAAAACACCCATTTGATCTTGATTTAACCATGAAATCCCATGTTGTTCATACACATGTTGAAGCCCTTTTGAAACCCTATTGATTGGTGGTGATTATAACATCCAAGGAGGAGTTTCCATGGAGTCTTGGGGCTGATTTTCCACAAGGTGATCATGAAGAATGGTGGTCTTGAAGATGGTCATGGTTACCCACAAGTTTCTCCATCAAAATCCATGTCAAAATCATAACCTACATCAACTTGGTGGTATAAAGATTGTCCTCCTCATCCTCTTGTTATTTTTGATTATGTAATCTTGTATTTCTTTTACTTATGTATATGTATATGATGATGAATGATGATTAAAAATATTGTGTGGGGATTTGGTGTTGATAAACATGCTTAAAAAGATGGACAAACTACATAAATGGGTAAATCTTGTTTAAATGGTAGGCTGTATAAAAACAGTAAAGAACCACATGTTAGACTGATAAAATGATGAAGTAGAATCAATTTACAGTAATCTATGGATCTTGTACACATGTGAGAGTTGGCCATGCAATGGAATCATTGTAATGAGTGAGATATGATCAAAACAAGTTTAAAGTACAAATCCGAGTTCACTGTTTTGGACGATTTTTAGAAAATACATAGAGGATGATTAAACAGTAGCTATAGAAGAGTTAAATGGAGCACATATCATATAGTTTATGTGATAAAAATTTGAGCTTCTATCTACATATAGAACTCTAGATATGGCAGTTTTGGTGAACATGAAAATAAAAATCAGATTTTGAGAATTAATGTTTATTATTATTATATAAGCACTCAAAATTATATTGTATAAAATGTAAAATAAAAACCCACTAACTTATGGATTTTATTTATATAAATATGTAAAAGGTTAAATAAGTGTATAAATTATAAAAATGGTAGTGGAATAATACTTATAAGTAATAAAAACTATAAACTTGATTTTTACGGCTTTTTCGGCTATTACCATAAAATTAACGTTTTTCGCCAATTTAAAACTTAGACGATCAAACCGTCTAATGTAAAGTTTTTAAAAGTCATATACTGATATATAAGTAACTAATACAAGTAAAAACCGATAAAACCCGAACTATAGGACATACGGACATTAACGAGCTAACTAAGCATATTGGACTAATAATTGGACTAAATAAGATAAACACTTATAAAAAGAACTTATTGGGCTTAACCCATTTGGGCCCAACGTGGAAAGTATAGATACTGATAATATAAGTATAAAATAGATTAAAACAAGTTAAAGAACTTATAATAAGTTTACTGGACCTAAAACACGTAAATAGGTAAAACTAGTAAACTAGTATAAAAGTTATCGACACATAACACTAAAATGAGTAAACGAGAATATGTAAACCCACTTGATCATCATATATATATAATCATCATATGTATACATAATTGTTATTTTATAAAGTCATTGTACATGAGTCTAAGACGAGTATTATTTGTCTAGGTTTGCGTGATTGAAGCACGTACCGTACATCCGAATTGCCGACAACCCGCCTTCCCACATCAACGTGAGTTCATAGCCTCGCACTCTTTTAAATGTTTTTATAAATGTTTTATAAACCCGCGAGGGAGATAACATGTTAGTTGTTATAAAATAGGACACCATTTGTCCCGATTGTTTGTTTATTGATTTGGACCCGAATGATTGTATGACCCGATTGTATGACCCGATAAATGATTAAAGGACCCGATAGATGAAATCAAATGGATTATTAAAGTTATGTTATGTCACTAAAAGTCCCATTAGCATGAATTGTGAACTACCGGGATTTTGTAGACGCTTATGCATATAATAGTACTATTTGGGGACGATCACCCCAGTTCGCGCCTTGACGGTTGATCCCCGTCGTGCCACATTGATTGGTAAGCGAATTTATGTATGAGAAGATTTCCATAGTGTGACCTTTGTGACGACACGCTACTTTAGATGGGAAAATTGAGTATCGGGTTAGCTACCCGTTGTTGGTTTAGTAAGGTAACAATGTCATGCGGCTTATAATAATCCAAATTAACGAAATACTACTAGACGCTCCGAATTACGATGTATTGCCTGACTAACAATACAGGGTCATACTATTGATATTATGTTTGTGTTTTGGTTTTCCTAACCATATTCATATAACGGTTTTTATTTTTATACAACGTCATAAGACGTATTGTATGATGTTTTTACTACATTGGCTCGTATAAGGATGTTTAAGGCAAACGCCTATATTATGATTTTGATGCAGATTTGATAAAATGACTTCGGCTATTTTATGGCCTATTAAAATGATTTTCAGTAATAATTTTATACTGATATTATATTGATGGATTTTATTAAACTCTATAAATTCACTCGGCGTTATCGCTGACCTTTTCTTTTAACATGTTTTATCTCAGGTACTTGAAAGTAATTCTCAGGAAGACGACAAGAATTCATCGCCGTACCTAAACAATATTTTCCATTCAAATTCTTTGTAAAACTTTGTATGAAACAATATGACTTGGGACCAATGTAACTTTGATATTTATGAATGGAAATGCTTTATTAATAAACGACGCGATTATTATGCGTTGTCTACGATGTGAGTAATGTGCTATCCCGTAACACCAACTAGTCTTCCGCTGTATTGAGTTGTATAAATTTGGGGGTGTTACAGTTTGGTACCAGAGCTCTCGTTATAGAGAACGAAAGATTTTTAAAACCAAGGTTTTGAATAAATCATTTCAAAATCTTTTAACTATAACCATTTTTCTAAAAATGTCTAAAAATCTTTTGACTATAACGGTGCTGAAGAATTCCCGAGTTACCGACAAGGCCAGACTGAGAAGTGTTATTTTAATATATATATATAACTTGGATTATATATATATATATATATATATATATATATATATATATATATATATATATATATATATATATATATATATATATATATATATATATATATATATATATATATATATATATATATATATATATATATATATATATATATATATATATATATATATATATATATATATATATATATATATATATATATATATATATATATATCTATATATATATCTATATATATATATATATATATATATATATATATATATATATATATATAGATGTAATTTGATTACATGATTGTTTGATGATTATTTTTATATTTATACGAGGTATTTATACGACGTAGATTGTCACAAGAAACCCTAAATCCCCTAGTAAATTAATCGAAGCTATTCTCCTAGGAATTCTAGCTATCCTAGATCTAAACCAAAGTTGTGGATATTTATGATCCCAACAAATGGTTGATACTCGTAGAAATGTAGATATTAGTTGATTGTGATATTGAAAAAGAATTGGCGAGATTAAATCTGATATCGATGTCATGACGATCTTTCCATATAGAGTGGAGTTTGACAAAACATTACCACCTAGAAAGATGTCATCTGATTCGTTGTCATCCAATTCTTAAATTGAAATGGAAAGGGTGAATGTTGCACTTGAGGCTGTCATTGGAACCAGTACCCAAAAGCCTCATGCCACTAATACCTTTCCGAGAAGTCTAAGTGAATGTATGAGTCATCTCATACTAGTGACTCATTTGATAATTGTTATTGTAAGAGCTACAGGATTGGAGTTAAGTGTTGATAATATCGAACTTTTATTGCCCTTTAAAGGTGTAAGAATAAAGTTGAAAGTATTGGAGAATGAGGTAGGATATCGAATTGAGTATAAGTTGATTGAAACTTGAATGAAGTAAAATTTAACCCGTATGGAATATGAGATTGTTAAGAGGAAGTCGTTAAGTCCTGTGATTGAATTATTAGGTTTTAATTTATTGTTAGTTCGTATTAAGGGTTGTTCCTATACCATTGTCCAATAATGAGGATGCCCAGTGTCCAAGAAATAAATTGAAGAAATCTTCTTCTGAATTGGGACCGATGGATCTTCCGGGACATGTGGAACACATAAAGACTCTTGTAGATTAGTATTCATTGTGGTATCTTTTAAAAATCCCTAACTTAGCTGAGATATCAAGTGGTAGGATGAGTTCTGAGAATTGTATGACATAGTGACACATAAAGTGTTACGGTACAATTTGAACTTTTTGTGATTAATGAAAAGACTAACTTTGATTGCTAAATTCTACATGTATTGATGTTATCTATCTTTTCTTGCTTCATCCTAATGTTCGCATTAGTGAGGCAACCATTGAACAAGTACTCATCTTGAATTGAGTTACGTTGTGGATTATTCTTTTGAGTGCCATCGAGATCATGAACCTCATGATTATTTGGCTAAGCTCATTTCCTATTATATTGTAGTTAGTTCTTGGTGAACAACTCTTCATCACTCTTTTGCAGGTTACTCATTGTTTTATAAGATACAATAGTATCCCTAGAGAAAAATTGAATTTTCATCACCATACGGATTATTCAAAGTAAGATTTATAAGTGATCACTATCGAAATGAAGTTGTTTATAAAACACCTTGGAAAACTTAATTGTTTTCATAACAAGGAAAATCTTTGTAAATTTATTTTGATTCTTATTTAAGAATTAAGCATGAAAATGTTTTTATTATAAACACGATGATAAAATTTTGACGAACTGAGTATTGCATCGTTAATCTTGAAATTGTATATAGTTGCGCACCTACATACAATTTGGAATGGACCATGCAAGGCTGATTAGTAGTCATCATAAAACTAATTAATAAACACTAAATTTTCTTTGAAGATTGTGGAAGATTAAAATTTATGAGATCTGCAAGAAGTGAAAAATAAGGACATAGTGTTAGGGACACCTACATATGTGCCTGTAGCATCTATTCTTCTGAGTCGAATTTACTCATCTGTAGAAATTGTCTTATTTGGAAAATGACAATTCTTTCTTGTCCAATTCTCCCGTAGTGAGATTCTTAGGAAAAGTATCTGATTACCGAGTGTTGATACGCGACTGGATGTATTGACGTTCTTATCATTTCTTTTGATTTGATTTCATTTGAATGACCTGGGTAACGATCCGAGGAGCTTTCGAATGCGTACTTAAATTAATGAAAACATGGGATATATTCATATTCGTAAAATGTTTCCATCTGTATCTGATTTGAAATTCTCTCGCCTAGATTTTGCGTTGACCTTACTCTTTAGATGAAAGTTGTGTCTCCGTATATCCTTGAATTTGTGAAGGATTATGAATTATTATTAGTCTTTTGAGAAGTTCACATCTTATCGCCGGCAATAAAAACTGGAAAGTTAATAGTGCCAGTAGAATGGATTGATTGATTATGACATGACGACATTGTCTTAATTGGTGGGAACTCGAGTAGAATTCCCCTAAATGATAAGATGTTGATTATCAAAAATGATCTAAATAATTCTTGGTAGGATGACCATATCCTGTATTTAGACTTGTAATTATACCGTGAATGGTTGTGAACTAGTCATAGATATTATAATCTAGAAAGAACCTAATATGAATTTATTAAAAGACGTTTATGTTATCTGAAACTTTAGGAGGTATTTGTTGGCGAATTAACTAGACTTTTTCCATTAAGGCAAGTTGAATTTGGTATTGATTATATAACCGGTGCTACACCTGTGGCTTGTGCACTGTACGTCAGCACCATCTGAATTAAAGGAATTACCGTACAACTGAGAGAGTTGTCGGAGAGCAATTTTTTCTACTGAGCTCGTCATCATGAAGAGCTATGGTGTTATCATTCCTTATATTTATAGATTACTGTGAACTGAGTAAATTGACCATCGAAAACGATATCCATAACTCGAAATGGAAGATTTGTTCAATCATTTACAAGGTTTATGATCCTCAGCATGGTTATCATTAACTTTGCATCTAAGAAAAGGATTATCTATTCCAATCACTACATCCAGAACTTGTAATGAACATTATGAGTTTCATGGGATATCATTTGGATTGATCAATGCACATGTAGCATTCATAATTTGGTGAATCACATGTGTAGGCTGTAATTTGGTAAATTCATGCTTGTGATCATTAAGGACCATTTGTTTGTTTATAAGAATAAGAAGGAGTTAATAATTTATAGATTGCCCTGAATTGGCCGAACAATAAAAACATGTACCTTGAATAATTAACATGAGATTAAAGATTTAATCCTTTACATTATTTGACCGTGTGATTAAAAGATAATGGAATATATTGACTCTTCAAAAATTAAGAGCCCTTTTAAGACTTTTGGCTTTACCAAAAAGAAAGTGCAAGTATGTTTTGACAAATGTTTTAACAAAGAACTTTTTAGGGATTATTCCCTTATAACCAAAACATTTAACTAAACTTCTGTTTAGGGGTAAATGTTTTTGCATACCTTAAGACAACTTAAGAAGGATTGAGGAAACCCATTTAAACCATAACTTGAAATTTGAAACGACAATTTTTGCTTTTCAACTAAGAAAACTTTGACTAAAGTATAAACAAAGGATTTTTCAAACATTTACGAATCTTATTAAATATTTTCGATAAATCAACAAAAATCTTGTTAATTAAATTCAAATTTATTCCGAACATTTTTATAATTGGTCGAACTAAGAAAAATTAAAATTTTTACGTTTACGTTTCATAAAAATTAAATATTTATTATTTAATTACTTGTAATAATTATCGACGCTTTAGACGCCGGACTGAGCAAAACCAATAAAAATAATAGTTGAGACGAAACTAAAACTCAGAAAATGTGAAGAAATAATTTTTGAATAAATATGGACATGATAATTATATCATCAGGAAAAATGAATATAAATACTGACACATTATGTAGAAAATATAAAGAACCAATTAGGACATGTTCCTTAATAATGAAGGTGCAAAATAAATTGCTGAACGATATAAAATATGAACGATGTTTGTAAAAGGGATAATATAGATAATAAAAAGTGGTTCGCGGCTAATGTGAACCATTAGAATTGAGAAGCCGATAGCATTAAATGTTTTAAAAGGTCACTTGTGGTTGCCTAAATATGGAGATTTTGAGATATAGTTATATTGGAATCTTGTAAGTATAAGTATTCTATTTATGTCATTTATGACTAAAAGTATCTTTGTCTGAAGAAGTTATACTTATGGAAATTATGAAGGCAGAGATCGCCTCATACATTGGTAAACGTCTAGCTATTGCAAAGGTCATCATCTGAAATTGATTCGATTTGGGTCATCGCCGACAGACTGACCAAATCTGCTAATATCATTCCCGTTAATGATAAATGCAAAAGAGTTATGTAAACATAGTGTGTCTGTATCGAACATCTATATCAAGATCCTCGCTTCGCATCGAATTTCTAGAGATTTGCTCAGAAATCATTGAGAACGAACCTTGAAGAGAGTACTATGTACCACCACAATCGAAGGGACGAGGAAAAGTAACGATACAAAGTAATATAAGTGCTATTTTATGTTTGAATGAATGACCTTTGGTAATAAATCGTATAATCGCTTTCCTTTGGGAGGATTACCATTGATAATCATCATATTAGGATCGAGACCTAATCTTGTTAGGATCTAAATCATAGAGCATCCGTAAGCAAGAGTTGAGACGGAGACATTCGACATACACCCATAGTGAGTTGGACATGTCTTTTAGGTTTAAGGTTTCCTATGATGGCGAACCTAACCTTACAAAATATTCGACCCGCGAGACCTAACATGATTGTTGAAATTAAGATCTGATTATCGACTGCCGATAGTGGGCAGGAGGTTATGTGAATATGAAATGTAGATCTTGAAGTGCCAGATGGGTAGCGAAGTTATGCCAAAATTTTTAACCTTGTAAAAATGAATTCATGATCTGACAAATCATGGGATATAAGTCCCCGTTGTATGGGACCATTGAGGTGATGTAAAAGATTTGGTTTGAAAGGCATATAAGCTGGATCTACCCAAGGACTTCAAGAGATGCGTGAATTATGTTTCGTATATCGAACTTGATGGAATATCTATCAAGTGAAAATCTGACTATTCCTTAATGAAGTTTAGATCGGCGAAAAGTTGCATTCATCAGAAACCCGTGAACATCATGGATAGAGAAAGTAAGTCAACATTAAGCCTGATCTTATTCACGTAGTTATGTTTGATGAAACTCGCGTATTGTAATTACACTTGTGAGAAAAGATCAAATTTGGAGGAAATACCCACATGGCTTTAACTCTATAAGAAGCGAGTAGTAAGGTAAGATGATCTTTGAGGACAAAGATCCTGTTTAGGGGTAAATGATGTGACAATCCGTCAATTTATGGTCAATTTATGATTGATATTTTATTCTCAATATTTATTTGAAAATATTATTTTATGAACTCACTTATTTTTGGGAAGAATTTTGGATTTCCGTCTTGAAGTAGCATCGACTACGTCTAAACCGGAGGATTCTACGTTACGTGCTTACGGTTACATACACCTTCTTTGGTGACAAGTCCGACATTTCAGAAAATAAATTTATCCGTGAATATTATTTTGGAGTTTTAAATTTGTGTTGGTTCATAAACTCACAAATTTACGAGAAGAAACTAGGACTTACGATTTTGTTTTAACGTCCTTTACGACTAAACCGGAAACCTTAGGATTACGTATTTACGTTTTCGAACTCCGTCTTTGATGAAACAATTTTTATTAGATTCGTTTTGTGCCGTTGATTCATAATTTATAAAAATGTTTTTCGTAAAACGACCCGAGGGCACGCAAATCGAGAAAACTAGAATCGAGGAATACCCGTAAATTAGTGGGATGGGACAAACTAATTTATCCCACCCCACTACACATGGGGCGGCCAAAACTCACCAACACATCTATTGATGTGTCAAAACTTTAACTAGCTAGCAACACATGTCTTGCTAAGCTTAAAGTGTAAGCCACTTACCACCTAAGCTAACTAAAACCATTAGCTTCTTCATTTTTACCATTACACACATGCAAAACCACCTCAAATTTCTCTCACACTCTCTCTTTGAGCCGTCCCATATTACCCCAAAAACACCCATTTGATCTTGATTTAACCATGAAATCCCATGTTGTTCATACACATGTTGAAGCCCTTTTGAAACCCTATTGATTGGTGGTGATTATAACATCCAAGGAGGAGTTTCCATGGAGTCTTGGGGCTGATTTTCCACAAGGTGATCATGAAGAATGGTGGTCTTGAATATGGTCATGGTTACCCACAAGTTTCTCCATCAAAATCTATGTCAAAATCATAACCTACATCAACTTGGTGGTATAAAGATTGTCCTCCTCATCCTCTTGTTATTTTTGATTATGTAATATTGTATTTCTTTTACTTATTTATATGTATATGATGATGAATGATGATTAAAAATATTGTGTGGGGATTTGGTGTTGATAAACATGCTTAAAAAGATGGACAAACTACATGTAAAATGGGTAAATCTTGTTTAAATGGTAGGCTGTATAAAAACAGTAAAGAACCACATGTTAGACTGATAAAATGATGAAGTAGAATCAATTTACAGTAAGCTATGGGTCTTGTACACATGTGAGAGTTGGCCATGCAATGGAATCATTGTAATGAGTGAGATATGATCAAAACAAGTTTAAAGTACAAATATGAGTTCACTGTTTTGGACGATTTTTAGAAAATACTTAGAGGATGATTCAACAGTAGCTATACGAGAGTTAAATGGAGCACATATCATGTAGTTTATGTGATAAAAATTTGAGCTTCTATCCCCATATAGAACTCTGGATATGGTAGTTTTGGTGAACATGAAAATAAAAATCAGATTTTGAGAATTAATGTTCATTATTATTATATAAGCACTCAAAATTATATTGTATAAAATGTAAAATTAAAACCCACTAACTTATGGATTTTATTTATATAAATATGTAAAAGGTTAAATAAGTGTATAAATTATAAAAATGGTAGTGGAATAATACTTATAAGTAATAAAAACTATAAACTTGATTTTTACGGCTTTTTCGGCTATTACCGTAAAATTAACGTTTTTCGCCAATTTAAAACTTAGACGATCAAACCCGTCTAATATTAAGTTTTTAAAAGTCATATACTGATATATAAGTAACTAATACAAGTAAAAACCTATAAAACCCGAACTATAGGACATACGGACATTAACGAGCTAACTAAGCATATTGGACTAATAATTGGACTAAATAAGATAAACACTTATAAAAAGAACTTATTGGGCTTAACCCATTTGCGCCCAACGTGGAAAGTATAGATACTGATAATATAATTATAAAATGGATTAAAACAAGTTAAAGAACTTATAATAAGTTTATTGGACCTAAAACACGTAAATAGGTAAAACTAGTAAACTAGTATAAAAGTCATCGACACATAACACTAAAATGAGTAAACGAGAATATGTAAACCCACTTGATCATCATATATATATAATCATCATATGTATACATAATTGTTATTTTTATAAAGTCATTGGACATGAGTCTAAGACGAGTATTATTTGTCTAGGTTTCCGTGATTGAAGAACGTACCGTATATCCGAATCGCCGACAACCCGCCTTCCCACATCAACGTGAGTTCATAGCCTCGCACTCTTTTAAATGTTTTTATAAATGTTTTATAAACCCGCGAGGGAGATAACATGTAAGTTGTTATAAAATAGGACACCATTCCCGATTGTTTGTTTATTGATTTGGACCTGAATGATTGTATGACCCGATTGTATGACCCGATAAATGATTAATGGACCCGATAGATGAAATCAAATGGATTATTAAAGTTAGGTTATGTCACTAAAAGTCCCATTAGCATGAATTGTGAACTACCGGGATTTGGTAGACGCTTATGCCTATAATAGTACTATTTGGGGACGATCACCCCAGTTCGCGCCTTGACGGTTGATCTCCGTCGTGCCACATTGATTGGTAAGCGAATTTATGTATGAGAAGATTTCCATAGCGTGACCTTTGTGACGACTCTTAGTTTATTTATTTTGATTTTTGGTGAATTTTTGGTAATTTTTAGAATTAATTTTTATTTTTGTATTTTTTTACGGTTTTACGTGTAGTCGTAGTAGTAATTAATTTCACGTCTTCGTCATTCTCTTTTCTCATCCCCTTCTAACCAATATTAATCTCAAATCTTGCTACATTTTAGTCACACACATATACCTCCTTGGGAAACGAACTTCATTGGGTTATTAGTGTTTGATTTTCCTAAATCATCACTTAATACTTACCGCTCATTTACGCTCTTTTGTTTTCCTAAACAAGAGGTGTAATTTACCACAATCATTTTGGCGCCGCTGCCGGGGAGGTGTATCGTGATTAATTTGTCTTGTTGTTTTTAATATTAACCATAAATAGTATTTGTATTAGTAGAAATCTACTAATACGTATTATCGGTTTTTTGGTTTTTCTTGTGAAATTATTATTACTATATTGTATTAAGTATCACAATCAATACAAAATATCTCCAAAAGTGTGAAAACACAACCTTAATTGGGATTTGATCTCCTAATTAGTGTATTCGAATCTCAACAAAAGAAAAAGGCAAAAATAGATAAATACTTTCGTGAAGCTCGATTTTGAAAAATACGAACTATAAGGTGGGTATAAGGCGGTGATAGGTGTGTAAACACCCATCCTTTTTACCACTTAACTACAATAATAACCGAGCCAAAACGTGTATTTTATGTCGTAAATGTCGTAATTATGTGTGGTTTGTGTTTTTGTTGTGATTTAGGACGAAAAGGTGAAAAGTGGAGAAAACACGGGCATTCACGGGCTTTTATCGAAGAAAAAGATGAAAGACTAAGTCAAGAAATCAAGAGTGAAAAAGAATGGAAGTCCAAGACCAATTCTGAAGATTTATTGAAGAAAAAGTCAAAAGACGAAAGTTTACTTAAAGCCGAAGAACTCAAGTTTAATTTATTGAAGAATTACAAGACGAGTTTAAAGAAATCCCGAGCCCAAGTCGTTAAAGTCAAAGAATTAAGAAGATTAACAAAGAATTAAGAAGATCAAGGACTTAATGACGCAATTAAGAAAAGAAGAAAGAGGGGAAGAAGCTTCCTAAGCACCTCCCTAATCTCCCCTATAAATAGATTAGATTATCATTTCATTTTCTCTTGTTGGCTAATAGTGACAATTAGTTCTTCCATTTTAATTACCTTGTCATTTAATTACATGTCATTTAAATACTTGTCTTGCAACTTTTGATTCCATTTAATTCCAAGTAAGTGTTCTTAATTTTGTTGCTTTAATCTTTATTTACCTTTGATCAAGTTTACTTTTATCATTCTTCTTCTACTTTTCTTTTTTCTTCTTGGTTCATTTAAATTTCGGATTAGGTAAGGTTTGCTTAATCCATTTGCTTATTTGATTTAAAAGTTAACCTTTTTACTTTCATCTAAGTTTTTGTATGAGATAAGCTATAAGTTTGAAAATCTTATTGGCTTGTTTCATACTTAGCTTATTTGTTTCTCTTAGTTTTCTAAAAAGTTCTTCTTTCTAAAAGTTTTCTTATTGTGTTACTTATTTCGTGTTTTGAAAAAGTCTTTAAATTATTCCTTATTGTATTCGTCTTAGTATTGTTTTGTAAAGTTTAGATTTGTGCTTATTGTCGAAGTTAGCTTATTTAGTTTAGCTTATTGGCTTACTGGTTTCCATTGTTCCGATCTTTAAGGTTTTCGTTTGTTACGATCCAACAAGTGCGATCGCATAAACCCTTAAGGGTTTCTACTTGCGATCCAGTGTTGCGATCAAGGACTAAGATCCTACTGCGATCACACTCTTTAATCCTCACCACGATCACTTGTTGTGATCGTGGGTACGATCATAGAGTGCGATTCAAGGTAAGATTACTTGGTCACGATCCATTGGCTAAGATCTGTGACTGCGATCGATCACTGCGATCGTTGTTGCGATCGATTAATACGATCACCACCCTTTTGTTTCCATCGCATTGAGTGCGATCGGAGGCGACGATCACCAATTGCGATCTAGGCTGCGATCGTGGGTACGATCAGGGTGCGATCCAACTACTTCATTGGTTGCGATCGTAGTGTGACTCGGACTCAAGTTAGTGTTTTGTTTTTCCTGTTTTTATTTGTTTTTGTTTTTATTTTAAATTTTGATTTCCCGCCTTTTTACTTGATTTTTTTAAGTTTTCAAATTATATTACGTTGTCAAATTTAATTTTCGCCAATCATTAATTTTATGTCATTTAATTTCTTGTCATTAATTTCTAAAAGTTTTAATATTGCACACATTTACTTTTAATTTAGTCTTAGCTTTATTTAACCGCCTTTTTCTTTAAAGTCTTGCAATTTAATTACACTACAACGACAAATCTTTGTTTCACCAAAAGACGACTGAGTCACATAGTTAACCAGGAATCAATTCGAGGAGACTGTGACGATAACTTTTTACATACAAAATCTTTTGTATTAAATGGCGCCGCTGCTGGCTCTTTTCTTAAAGATTAACGGTTTTCTGTGAGAGACGCGTTGCTTTTTGGGATCCGTTCACTTGTGAGCGTTATTTTTCTTGCTTAAAAATTTCAAAAAACCATAAAAATTAAAAAATTGTTAAAAATCCATAAAAATTAAAAATTTCAAAAATCCAAAAAGATTTTATTTTTATAGTGTATATATATTCTCTTTGTGTTTGGCATTGTTTTCTTTTGCCTTTGTAGGTGTATGCGTACTAGGTCTTCTAATTATCAAGAGCCCGAGACTCGAGAAGATTTAGTTATGGCAGATGTGAACAACAACAATAATCCACCGCACCTCAATAATAACAACAACAATGTTCTTCCACAGCCCGATCTTCGGACAATGGAGGATCTTTGTCAACCTACCATGTTTGGACGAGGAGGACCGATTGCGCCGATGCAAATCACGGCTCCGGAGTTTTCGTTGAAGCACCACATGATTCAGCAAGTGCAAACTAATCCATTCCGAGGAATGCCTGATGATGATGCCAACAAACACCTCGACAAATTCATTACAATCACTCAAAGAATGAAGTTGCCCGGTGCCACAATGGATGTCCTTCGCCTTCAACTCTTTCCACATACTTTATCACACCACGCCGAGAAATGGTTTGATCGTCTCCCGAAGAATTCCATTCATACTTGGGATGACATGACTCAACCCTTTTTGTCGCGCTACTTTCCACCATCCATGGTCACGAGCCTTCGCAATCAAATCAGCGGTTTCATGCAAGAACCCGATGAATCTCTCTTTGATGCTTGGGAAAGATATAATGTTTTGATCGATCGATGTCCAAACCACAACATGCTCCCTGTGACCTTAATTGATACTTTCTACAATGGTTTGACTTTTCGAGATCGTGATACGATTAATGCAGCCGCCGGTGGCACATTTATGAAAAGGAGACCCGAGGAGTGTAGAGAGCTTATTGAAAACATGACTACTCATCATAAAAACTGGGATTCCTCCGCTTCTTCAAGGAACAACCCGAGAGTCAATGTTTCTTCTACTTCAGCAAACCCCGACTTGACCGAATTCACCCACATGATGACTGAAATGAACAAAAATATCTTGCTTCTCGCTACAAACCAACAACAACAAGTTAAAGCAGTAGCTAATCCTTGTGAGACATGCGGCGGTCCACACTCATACACTGATTGTCCTTCTACTCAAGGAAATCCGGAAAACGTGTATGCAGCTTATGGTAATTATTCTTCAGAAAATTACCAAGCTCGACCTCAAGGGGATAGAAATTTGCTAAGTTACCGGTCAAACAACTACCTTTCACCCGGTTTTTCTCCTCAAAACCAAAACCTCAACAACAACTACAATAGAAGCAACAAAATCCCACCAAGAGCTTCTAATCCTTATCACCCACCCGCTCAACAAAACCCACCCATCAATCAAGATGTTGAAGCGTTAATGAGAACCCAAGGAGAGAAAATCAAGAATCTGCAGAGCCAAATTATCAATTTGAAAGGGGATATTACCAAGCAAGGGAATGACATAAGATCTGAGCTTCGAGATAATATTCAATCCTCCTTCAGCAATCAAACCAATGATTTGAAGAATATGCTGGCTTGTTTCTTGCCCACAACTCAACCCTCTACCTCGAGTTCTCTACCTTCAAACACCGTCACCAACCCGAGAGCGAATGTGAGTGCTATTACTACCCGTAGTGGAGTTACTTTAGTAGGAACACCTATCCTGCCCCCATCATCTACATCTCCTCCACCACCATCTATCCCTACTCCACCTAGTATTAGTACACCATTACCGTCTCCGCCTCGTCATGACGATGTACCCAAGAAAAACCCTTCAACATCTCAACCTTCACCAACTCAACCTTTACCTACACCTACACCACCCAAACCCAATATTCCTTATCCATCTCGCTTAGGCAAGGCCAAAATGCACACCAAGGATGACATTCAAGTGTCAAACTGTTTGAAGAAAGTTTCGAAAATGACCGTCACTTTTTCCCTTGTCGAAGCTCTAGCACAAATGCCTAAATTTGTGAAGATGTTTAAGGAATTGCTTAGTAAGAAGGAGAAGATGGCCGAGTTTGTTAATACTCGATTGAATGAAAACTGTTCTGCCGTCCTTCTTAAAGAACTTTCGGAAAAACTTGGAGATCCCGGTCGTTTTGTGCTCCCTTGTACTTTTAACCAAACTGACAAATTTACTGCCTTAGCCGATCTCGGGGCAAGTATTAATTTGATGTCGTTAAGTGTTTGGAAAAAGTTATCATTGCCCGACCTTACACCCACCAAAATGACTCTTGAGCTTTCCAATCGCACTCTCGCTTACCCTGTTGGTATAGCCGAAGATGTGTTCATTAAAGTTGGCACATTCACTTTTCCGGTCGACTTCGTCGTTGTTGATTATGAAATGGATCCTCGTATTCCGTTAATACTTGGACGCCCATTTTTGAGAACCGGTAGAGCTTTATTTGATGTGGATAAATGTGAGCTCATTTTAAGAGTCGGGGATGATGCACAAGTGTTTGAAATGGGGAAGCTTATAAGCAAATCCTTTGGAGGACGAGAATCAGCGAATATGATTAATGTGCTTGATGATTTTGTCGTTTACAACAATCCTCTATTCGACTCTTGCATTGATAATCCACTTTTTCAAGATGATGTGGAAGATTCTCTCCCCAATTTAGAACCTTCACCCATTTATGATTCTCCACCGATCTTTGATGCTTATGATGATGATTCTAGCTCAGATTCAGATGATTATGATGCTTTTACTTCTGAGTATCCCGACATGCCCACGTATGATGATTTTGATGAAGCCGATACTCTTTCGAGTGATTCTTCACATGATGAAGATCCTTCGCCATCACTTAATCCTACTTTGGATGACTACTCATTTGAGGAAGACTTCTCTACTTTTCTCAATACATGCTTCCCTCATGAGAGTGATGCTCCTCCTTTAGACTTTGATGATTATGGTCTTGATCCTTCTACTGATTTGAAGAAAATTCTTTCAAAGGAGAAACCGGCCGACACCAACATCCGCAGCACGTATGATTTAACACCTCTTTGTCCACCTTCTGAGGACGAGGTTGTGCATCTTCTTCGCGGATCTTCTTCACATTCTGCTGAGCCTGAGTGCTATTTTCCCCTGAAGGAAAAGGTGTTCGACCCCGGTATCGATATTCTTCAGCCATCTCAGTATCCATCTGATGAAATAAAAGGAAAAATCTCTTTAACTTTTGAAGATATGCTTGCACCTCTTCACCCTTGCTCCCAACGTGCTCCATCTTTGCTTAAGGGAACCTTGCCTACTCTTCTTTGGCTTGCCTTGTTCGCCTTAAGCTTGTGCTATTTGATGGACGAAAATTATGTATTTGATCCCGGTGGATATGTTTCATGCTTCTTCCTATGATAATCAAGGTCGAGTCAGGCTCACGACTCGGTAAACAAAAATCAAGCGCTTCTTGGGAGGCAACCCATGTATCTATCTTTTAGATTTCTTTATCCTAAGTGTAGGGGAGACCCGTTGGTGTTTGCTATTTCCTCTCTTCTTCTATTCAGGGATTCGAGCTCAATGATCCACTCTTGATGATTTTTGACGACCCGTGATTCCGTGTTTACGTCTTCCCGGTTCTATCCTAAACTCTTTTCGATTCACTATTTTATATTTTCCAATATTAAAATAGGAATCTAGTTAGTTGTCTTTTCCTTAGAAAGATTTAAACAAAGTGCACAATGTCCTAAGTGTAGGGGAGTTTACTCCCACATGCTTAAACATTGAGGACAATGTTTATCTTAAGTATAGGGGGACTTCTATCGAAGTTAAGTGGTCTTTTTCTTGTATTTGTCCTCATTTTAACCGGAAAATCAATTTTTCGACATTTTTCCAAATTTTTGATCTATTTTGGCCTATTAGTTTTTACCTTTATATAGTTATTTTTCCTTCCTTATTAGAATAAATTTTAATAAAGTGGTTTTAATTTTCAAACGTTGTGAATCTTTTGACTCAACCCGAGTTTACTCTAGCTAGTATCCTTAACGTGTTTAAGTCAAGTTTTGTTAGGCTTTTATATAGGGAGATATAAAACGCGAAAGTCTTAACTCTCACGGGTTAAGAACAAGAACTTTTCGCAAGTTCCTATAATTGATCCTAGAGAGTCGTTTATCGAGGGAACTTTAAAATGCGATTTCTAAACTTGAAAAAGTCTAAGAGTTTGCAAGATCCTATAGGCGACTCGAAAACCCAAAACTTTGATTTAATAGTCTAAGCATGCACGAGTATCATTCCTTGAGATTTTAAACTGTGGAGAACGAGAGATGATAGAGTCAATTATAAGTTTGGTATTATTTCGTGAATTTATGTGAGTTAATTATAAGCCTATTCTCCCATCGCTTGCTAATAAATTTATCAGCAATAAATAAGGTTGTACGATTTGAAAAGTTACTTAGCTTCTAGCCCAAGATCGTTTAAAAGTTCCTCGGTATAGATTAGAGTTCATAGCCAAGGCATAACTTATTGAAGCGGGATGCGAAGATTGGCGAGTCCGAAAAGCCCCTAACAAGGCATGAGGGCTACATTTTGTTGCTAAAGATCCAAAAGTGATGTGAAGAATCATTTATCAAAAATCAATATGAAGGATCGAGACACACGACGAAAAGCAAATACTCCCGTAAAGATCATGGACAAGTCTATCCAAAAAGGCCCTAACAAGGTATGAGGATAAATAGATCCAAGTCCAAAAAGAGGGCGGCTCGTTGTATATCAAAGTCCAAAATAAAGATTGGAGAAAAATGAAGAAGTCGTGGTTCAAGTATGAAGAATCTCTCAAAACTTCAAGTGAAGAAATTGCTATTATGAAGAGAAGACCATTATTTCATGAACGTCTCTCATGATTTGAAGTATGAAGTCGCTGCCAAATATCGGTCCGAGAAAGGTCTCAAATCACGAAGCGAGTTATGCCAAGATATGTACTTTATGAGGTCCCGAGAAGCAGTTTTAAAAGATTTTGTCCTTTAGCTAACTATTGATTAAATCGTCCCACTTTATTTTCAGCCTAAATAACTATCGAAATAAGTCAACAATGCATCCTCGTGATCATTCAAGACAATAATAAAATATAAGAGATACACCTAGGAATAAGGGAGTCTAAGTGAATAATTAGCCCACATGAGTTCGTGTTAGTTTGCTAACTTATAATAACAATGATCTCGTTTTTAAGCTTGGTTTGGAGAAAGTAAAAACTTGAGGATGTTGATTATTCATGACATTTTCAAAACCCCAAGGTATGTTTTTGATTTCTTTACTTTGAATGTTTATAATTTCCTATCTCTTTAATAAGGGCCAAGGTGGATTGATTGTGATGAAAAGTGTAAACGTGCTTTCTAACTAATGCATTGCATGAGGACATTGCAATGGTCAAGTGTAGGGGATTTGATAGGTGTGTAAACACCCATCCTTTTTACCACTTAACTACAATAATAACCGAGCCAAAACGTGTATTTTATGTCGTAAATGTCGGAATTATGCGTTGTTTGTGTTTTTGTTGTGATTTAGGACAAAAAGGTGAAAAGTGGAGAAAACACGTGCATTCATGGGCTTTTATCGAAGAAAAAGACGAAAGACGAAGTCAAGAAATCAAGAGTGGAAAAAGAACGGAAGTCCAAGACCAATTCTGAAGATTTATCGAAGAAAAAGTCAAAAGATGGAAGTTTACTTAAAGCCGAAGAACTCAAGTTTAATTTATTGAAGAATTACAAGACGAGTTTAAAGAAATCCCGAGACAAAGTCGTTAAAGTCAAAGAATTAAGAAGATTAACAAAGAATTAAGAAGATCAAGGACTTAATAACGCAATTGAGAAAAGAAGAAAGAGGGGAGGAAGCTTCCTAAGCACCTCCCTAATCTCCCCTATAAATAGATTAGATTATCATTTCATTTTATCTTGTTGGCTAATAGTGACAATTAGTTCTTCCATTTTAATTACCTTGTCATTTAATTACATGTCATTTAAATACTTGTCTTGCAACTTTTAATTCCTTTTAATTCCAAGTAAGTGTTCTTAATTTTTTTTCTTTAATCTTTATTTACCTTTGATCAAGTTTACTTTTATCATTCTCCTTCTAATTTTCTTTTTCTTTTTGGTTCATTTAAATTTCGGATTAGGTAAGGTTTGCTTAATCCATTTGCTTATTTGATTAAAAAGTTCACCTTTTTACTTTCATCTAAGTTTTTGTATGAGATAAGCTATAAGTTTGACAATCTTATTGGCTTGTTTCATACTTAGCTTATTTGTTTCTCTTTGTTTTCTACAAAGTTCTTCTTTCTAAAAGTTTTCTTATTGTGTTACTTATTTCGTGTTTTGAAAAAGTCTTTAAATTATTGCTTATTGTATTCGTCTTATTATTGTTTTGGTAAAGTTTAGATTTGTGCTTATTGTCAAAGTTAGCTTATTTAGTTTAGCTTATTGGCTTACTGGTTTCCATTGTTCCGATCTTTAAGGTTTTCGTTTGTTACGATCCAACAAGTGCGATCGCATAAACCCTTAAGGGTTTCTACTTGCGATCCAGTGTTGCGATCAAGGACTAAGATCCTACTGCGATCACACTCTTTAATCCTCACCACGATCACTTGTTGCGATCGTGGGTACGATCATAGAGTGCGATCCAAGGTAAGATTACTTGGTCACGACCCATTGGCTACGATCTGTGACTGCGATCGATCACTGCGATCGTTGTTGCGATCGATTAGTACGATCACCACCCTTTTGTTTCCATCGCATTGAGTGCGATCGGAGGCTACGATCGTGGGTATGATCAGGGTGCGATCCAACTACTTCATTGGTTGCGATCGTAGTGTGACTCGGACTCAAGTTAGTGTTTTGTTTTTCCTGTTTTTATTTGTTTTTGTTTTTATTTTAAATTTTGATTTCCCGCCTTTTTACTTGATTTTTTTTTTAAGTTTTCAAATTATATTACGTTGTCAAATTTAATTTTCGCCAATCATTAATTTTATGTCATTTAATTTCTTGTCATTAATTTTTAAAAGTTTTAATATTGCACACATTTACTTTTAATTTAGTCTTAGCTTTATTTAACTGCCTTTTTCTTTAAAGTCCAGCAATTTAATTACACTACAACGACAAATCTTTGTTTCACCAAAAGACGACTGAGTCACATAGTTAACCAGGAATCAATTCGAGGAGACTGTGACGATAACTTTTTACATACAAAATCTTTTGTATTAGGCGGGTATTATAAAATATACCCTAAGGGAAAAGGCTCTTAAGTGCTTCGCGCCGCCTCGTTTCCCCGCTTGCTTGTGAGTATTTTAAGATTGAAGGCTAATCGATGGTTTTGCCACCCAAAGTATTATTACGTATAATATATTTGCTTGGTTTCTTTGTGATTAAACCCTCTTGAACAATTTGGTTTTCACCAAAGTTCTAAAGTCATTCGAAGGCGTTCACTCCACGTGATCGTTTTCATTCCTTTGAGGCTTCTTTAATCAAGAGTTTGATTCGAGGAGAGATTTGGTAGATTGTTGTCTACGAAGATACACCAAAATCCAAAAAAATTAAAAACAATCAAAAACACAAAAAAATTGAAAATTCACAAAACACCCAAAAAGAATCTTCTTTGCTCACCTCCCATTCTTCGTGAAGTTTATGATCACTCGTAATCAAGCAAAACGAGCTCGTAAACATCTTCAAAAGCAAGCCAATCAAGAGACGTTGATAGAAGAACAAACTCCAATTGTTGAACCTATTGTAGAACAAGAAGTCGTCATGGCTAATCGTACTATGATGGAGTTGCTACAAGCACCCACCGAGGGTTTTGGAGAGGCCATTGTGATTCCCGCTATCCTTGCGGAGAATTTCGAAATTAAGACGGGTTTAATGTCGATGTTACAAGCTAATAAGTTTAGTGGTCATGAGAAAGACAACCCGCATTACCACATAAGGAATTTTAATCGTCTCACTGCAACTAGCAAGTTTAAGGATGTTCCACCTGACGCCATTAAGATGATGTTGTTTCCATACTCGTTAGATGGACCCGCTAAAATTTGGCTTGAGAAAGAACCGCCAAATTCAATTTTGACATGGGGTGATCTCGTTTCTAAGTTTGTGAACAAATTTTTTCCACCATCTAAAATAACACATTTGAAAAATGAGATTTCAAGATTTGTGCAAAGAAATAATGAAAGTTTTTCAATGGCATGGGAACGATTTAAAGAAATGTTACATGAATGTCCACACCATGATTTTTCGGAATTGCATCAAATTGATACTTTTTATAATGGGCTTAATGATCATGAACGAGATTACTTGAATGCCGCCGCGGGTGGTAATTTTTTGTGCAAAACGACCGATGAAGCTTTAAAGATTATCGAGAATAGATCTAAGGTTTATAGCCCTCGTAACACACCGAGTGTTGCCAATTTGGGTTCGTCATCGTCGTCATCGTCTCAAGCATTAATGCCTTACATGATGAAGCTAATGAGGAAAATAGGTTTTTCGATAGATTTGCTAATCTTATGACTCATTGGAAAGCTCAAGAGGCTTTGAATTTTGCTTCGGTTAAACCGGTTGAAAAGAGTTGCTTGTCTTGTGGTGGAGCTCATGATCTTTCCGAGTGCATTACCGCCGGTGGTAACACTTCGAGTGCTTACGTAGCAACGGGAACTTATAACCAAAACGGCCAAGGTTCCCGCCCAAATCAAGCTCCACCAAATCAAAATGCTAATAACTATCGAAACAACAATCAAAGTGGTCATTATCAAGGCAATTCACGTAACTACAAAAAAGGGAATTATCAAAGTGGGAATGGACAAGTCACTAATCAAAACCAAAACCGTGATTTTCAAAACACTACACAAGGTTTTCAAAATGCTCACACTAAAAATATTCAAGGAGAATTTTTGGATTATGCTAAAGCAAATGATGCTAAATTTGATAACATGCAACGTGAGATGATTAACTCAAGATCCGAGTTGAAAAACGAGCTTAAAAACGAACTTGCTAATGAACTTAAAACTCATGCTAATAAAATGGAAGGAAATGTCCAACGTCTTCAACAAAACCAACAAAAGATAGAACAAGGACAACATGAGATTAAGCAAGAATTGTTAAAAGCGGATTTAAGGCAATCAAAATTTAAGGACCGAATGGCAAAAATGTTTGAAGCAATCATGTGTAAACCCTCTTCCTCGGGTGGTCTTCCTAGTGATACCATTGCAAACCCGAAGGGAGAAATGAAGGTTATTACTACACGAAGTGGTAAAACTTTCAAGGAACCAATCTCTCGTCCAAGTACTTCTATGGAGAAGGAAATCGAGAAAGAGCCCGAGGTGATGGTCGAAAAGGAGCATATTACAATCCCACGAAGTACCGCTCATACCACACCTACGGTTGAACCAATACCAATCATAGAAACCGAGATTCCAAGGCCGTTGCCTAATGTCCAACCCACACCACCCTTACCTTACCCTTCGAGACGAAACAAAGAGAAATTGCAAGAACGTAACAAACAACAAATCGAGCTTTTTATAAAAATGTTTCAACAAGTGCATTTTGATGTGAGTTTAACCGCATACCAGAAAAAGTTGGTGACCCCGGAAAGTTTCTCATTCCTTGTGACATACAAGATATGAAAGAATGCCTCGCCTTGGCCGATCTTGGTGCGAGCATTAATTTGATGCCATTTTCCATTTGGAAATCGCTTTCGCTTCCGGCTCTTACTCCTTCGAACATGTCTATCGAGATAGCCGATCATTCTACGATTTTAGCATGTGGAGTAGCCGAAGATGTTTTCGTGAAAGTGGGGAAGTTCTACTATCCCGTTGATTTTATAGTAGTTGACCTCCCCGCGGATCCTCAAGTTCCTCTAATTTTAGGTCGTCCATTTTTAGACACTTCGAGATCGCTTATCGACGTTCATGCAAGAACTATCACTTTGAGATTCAACAAAGAGGAACTTGTTATAAACGCTACTCAAAACTCAAAACCTTCTCATGTTTATGCAATCGCTACCATCAATCACATTGACTTAGTTAATGTGGTTTGCGATGAGTTTTCACAAGAAGTGTTAGGTTTTTCCGATAGCTCGTCAAGTGGCAATCCCACTATTTTGGATCCGATTCTTGCTAATTCTACACCAAATCTCACTCCATTCCATGGAGGCGATTTTTCTTCAAATGAAATCGACAATGAAGATAAGGTGTTTATTAGTAATGATACTTCTATTCCACCATTTCCTCCGCCGATGGAAGTTATGAGTGTTGAACCAAAATCTTCAATCGAGGAACCACCTATCCTTGAATTGAAAGATCTTCCTTCTCACCTTGAATACGCATTCTTGGAAGGTGATGACAAGTTGCCGGTTATTATTGCAAGAGGTCTTGCTAATGATGAAAAAACCGAGCTCTTGAAAGTTCTTAAAGCTCATAAAGGGGCGATTGCGTGGACAATTTCCGACATTAAGGGTATTGACCCAAAATTTAGTACTCACAAGATTTTAATGGAGGAGGACTACAAACCCGCAATTCAAAGTCAAAGAAGGGTAAACCCCAAAATTCACGATGTCATTAAAAAGGTAGATTTAAAACTCCTTGATGCGGGAATGATTATCCTATCTCCGATAGCCAATGGGTGAGCCCAATCCATTGTGTCCCTAAAAAGGGAGGAATGACCGTTGTGCCCAACGAAAACAACGAGTTAATTCCCACTTGTGTTGTGACCGGTTGGAGGGTGTGTATTGACTACCGAAAGTTAAATGACGCCACTCGTAAAGACCACTTCCCTTTGCCCTTCATGGATCAAATGTTGGAGCGACTCGCGGGAAATGTATTCTATTGCTTTTTAGATGGTTTTTCCGGTTACTTTCAAATACCTATCGACCCTCGTGATCAAGAGAAGACTACGTTTACGTGTCCTTATGGAGCGTTTGCTTATCATAGGATGCCTTTCGGACTTTGTAATGCACCGGGTACATTTCAACGGCGTATGATGGCAATTTTTCACGATATGATCGAGAAGTCGATGGAAGTGTTTATGGATGATTTTTCGGTGTTTGGCAATTCGTTCACGTCGTGTTTATCTAATATCAAACGTTGTGAAGAAACCAATCTTGTGCTTAATTGGGAAAAATGTCATTTTATGTGTAAACAAGGAATCGTCTTAGGACATAAGGTCTCTAAAGCGGGGATTGAGGTCGATAAAGCTAAGGTAGACGTCATCGCCAAGTTACCTCATCCCAAAACCGTTAAGGGAGTTAGGAGTGTCCTAGGCCACGCGCGCTTTTATCGTCATTTCATCAAAGACTTTTTGAAAATCTCTCAACCTATGACACACCTTCTCGAGAAGGATGCTCCTTTTAACTTCAATGAGGATTGTGTTAGAGCTTTCGAAACTCTCAAAAGGAAACTTACCGAAGCTCCTATTCTTGTTCCTCCTAATTGGGAATTACCCTTTGAAATCATATGCGATGCAAGTGATTATGCTATAGGGGCCGTCTTAGGGCAACGTTATGAAAAGCATTTCCGTCCTATCCATTATGCTAGTAAGACGATGACCGAGGCTCAATTAAAGTACACCACAACGGAAAAGTAATTCCTTGCCATGGTCTATGCTTTTGAGAAATTCCGACCTTATCTCTTCTTAACTAAAAGAATCGTGTATACCGACCATTCGGCTATCAAGTATCTCTTAGCTAAGCAAGATGCTAAGCCGAGATTCCTTCGTTGGATGCTCCTCCTCCAAGAATATGATGTCACCGTGCTTGACAAAAAAGGAGCCGAGAATCTAGCGGCCGATCATCTCTCTCGTCAAGAAGATCCTCACAAATATGTTTTCGAGAAAACGGAAATCACCGAAACATTTCCTCTCGTGACTCTCGGTGTAGTGAATTCTAAAGACACCACCCCATGGTTTGCCGACATTACAAATTACCATGCGGGCAATTTCATAATCAAGGGTATGACGACACAACAAAAGCGAAAATTCTTTCGTGACGTCAAGTTCTATTTTTTGGATGACCCTTATCTCTTTCGAGTTTGTGCGGATCAACTCGTTCGACGTTGTGTTTTTGGTGCCGAATCTTCTAATATCCTTAGAGCTTGTCACGAGGGACCCACGGGTGGTCACCACGATGCTAATCTCACGGCTAAGAAAGTGTTCGATGCCGGCTTCTTTTGGCCTTCTATCTATCGTGATGCACACGTACTTGTGAAGTCGTGTGATTCGTGCCAACGTCAAGGAAAATCGTCTCACCGTGATGAAATGCCGCAAAACATAATTCAAGTGTGTGAGATTTTCGACATTTGGGGCATAGACTTTATGGGGCCGTTCCCATCGTCTCATGGTAACATGTATATCCTCGTCACAGTGGACTACCTTTCTAAGTGGGTGGAAGCTAAGGCTTTACCTACTAATGATGCTCGTGTGGTAGTAAAGTTTTTGAAGCAACTATTCTCTTGGTTCGGAACCCCCCGTGCTATTATAAGCGATCGTGGAACCCATTTTTGTAATGACCAATTCGAGAAGGTCTTAAAGAAATATGGAGTTACTCATCGTCTTTCTACGGCTTATCACCCGCAAACGAGTGGGAAAGTTGAGGTTTCGAACCGAGCTTTGAAAAGGATTTTAGAGAGGTCGATTGGAGAAAACCGTGCTTCATGGTCCGACAAACTCGATGACGCTTTATGGGCCTTTAGGACTGCTTATAAGACACCTATCGGTTGTACTCCTTATAAGTTAGTCTATGGGAAGAATTTTCATTTGCCCATTGAATTGGAGCACAAGGCATATTGGGCCCTTAAGCATGTAAAGTTTGACTTAAAGACCGCGGGAGATCACCGGACAATATAATTGAATGAATTGGATGAACTAAGAGATAATGCTTATGAAAATTCATTAATTTTCAAAGAAAAGACTAAAAAGTTTCATGGTGCAAAGATTAAAAACCGGGTTTTTAACGTTGGTGATCAAGTGTTACTTTTTAACTCTAGACTTAAGATATTTTCCGGGAAATTGAAATCTCGTTGGTCGGGTCCTTTCACCGTTACACAAGTGTTTCCTTATGGGACCATCGAGCTAGCTCAAGATGATGGTCCTAACTTCAAGGTGAATGGACATAGGCTTAAGCACTACTTTGGTGGGGAAATTCCTTCAATGGTTGACCTCGACCAAGTCACCTTCCCCAATGATAATTAGCATTGAGGGGATCGAGTCGAGCTCATGACTCGATAATCAAAAACGAGGTGCCTCGTGGGGGAGATCCCATGCTTATCCTTTTATGCTTACTAATAACTAATTAGAGGGGATTTGTTCCCTTCCAACTCGTTGTCTCGTGGTTGTTTATGATTGTGTCATCTAGATCATCATAATCTACGATTGAAGACTCTCGTGTTCGTTTACGTGAGCCTCCATCGTTTGCTTGAAGAAGTTTTTCACGATATCCATGACATATCCTTTGTTGTTCTAACAATTATCTTTTAGCATAATTAATAAACGGCTTTAGATATATTGTTGATCACCCTTTCCATGCTAGATCCTAAGCATTAGACTCTTCGTCTCTAGTATGGGGGTGCTCCACCTTTAGACTCGAAACATTGAGGACAATGTTTACTTTTAGTATGGGGGTGAATAGATACTTGCTTTGCTACGCCCTCACGTTTTCCAACTTTCAATGTTTTGTTTTTATTGCTAATAAGGCTAAAAATGGCCAAATTTTAAAAATTTTCTTAGTTTTCGTAAGTGTTTTTAAGACACGAATTTATATTTTCCGATGGGTAGAATAAGAGCTAATTTTTGACGTGATGGGCATTTGGAGCCATTTACATTCCTTAACCCGCTCAATTCAAGTTTTGCTAGACTTTTATATAGGGAACTTTAAAACGCGAAAGTCTTAGCTCATTCGGGTTAAGAACAAGAACTTTTCACAAGTTCCTATAATTGATCCTAGAAAGTCACTTATCAAGGGAACTATAAAATGCATTCTCTAAACTTGAAAAAGTCCAAGAAAGTGCAAGATCCTATAGGTGGCTTGAAAACCCAAAACTTTGATTTGATATAGTCTTAATGAAAGCTAATCCAAATTTGGCTTAATTTTGACTTGCATGGCTAAGTATTCACGAGTCTCTTTAATTAGAGGTCTTTATATAGTGAAGAACGAGAGATGATAGAGTTAGACAAGTGATTATGCTAAACGTAGAACATGAAAATGTTCTTTCAAAAACTCATATGTTTTTAATTGTGGCTTTTTCTTCCCATAAGATCAATGCATTAGGAATAAAAATAATTGCAATAAGTAAGGTCGTACGATTTGAAAGGTTACTTAGCCTCTAGCACAAGATCCTTTAATAGTTGCTCGGGGTTGAATAGAGTTCATAGCCAAGGCATAACTTATTGAAGCGGGACGCGAAGATTGGTGAATATCCAAAAAGGCCCTAACAAGGCATGAGGAGCTCTATTTTTGCTAAAGATCCAAGATGATGTGAAGTATCATTATTCCTAAATCAATATGAAGGATCGAGACATACGACGAAAAGCAATTACTCCCCTAAAGATCATGGAGAAAGTCTATCCAAAAAGACCCTTACAAGGTATGAGGATAAATATATCCAAGTCCGAAAAGGAGACGGATTGTTGTATATCAACGTCTAAAATAAAGATTGAAGAAAAATGATGAAGTCGTGGTCCAAATATGAAGAATCTCTCAAAAACGTCAAGTGAAGGAATTCCAAATATATGAAGAGAAGACCATAATTTCAAGAACGTCTTCCCAAGATTTGAAGTATGAAGTACATGCCAAATATCAGTCCGAGAAAGGTCTCAAATCGTGAAACGAGTTATGCCAAGATATGAACTTAAGGAGATACACGAGAATCCGTTTTAAAATATTTTGTCCTTCGGCTAACTATCGATTAATTCGTGCTACTTTGCTTTCGGTCTAATAACTACTCAAATAAGACAATATGAATCATTTGTGATCCATGACAAATAGTTAAAAAATGCTAGTAACCCATTTCCTTTTATAATAACTAGGATTGCGGGGAGAAAAAGTATTACACAATTTGGACGTATGAGTAGTGTTAGCTTTGTGACTTGTACCAACAATGATCTCGTTTTTGCACTTAGCATGGAATGTATGACAATCAAGGATGACAAAATTTACTCTAAGGGACATTTACTTGTTTCTATTCTTTGACCCTAAAAGTCACATTCGTGATGAAAATCATACATTATGTCTTTACACATTCTCGTAATAATTTTGCAAGTCTTTTACTTTTCAATAAAGGTTAATAAAATTGAATTTTGGTGATGCTTAGATACTTTATTCTAGCATTGCGTGAGGGCACGACAATGGCTTAGTATGGGGGAGTGATGAGATTGCATTTATACATGATCTCATCGTTCTTTTCGGGCTATAAATGCATAAAAATGTCATAAAATACCATATATATGCTTATGTTTGTTTACTTGTGTATTTTAGGTATGGATATCGTGAAAAAAGACAAAATATCACAAGAAACAAGGAAAAACGGACACGAGAAACGAAGCCGTACAAAGAACCGGGCCCTAGTTCATGAATTATTCAAGATTAACCCTTGAAGACTTGAAGATATGCAAGATTGATCCTCAAACAATGAATAAATGACACTTAAAACCCTTGTGAATCTCATAATTACAAGTTTGGTCCCTTAAGTTTGTCAAAATTGCAAAAAGGTCCTTCAACTTTAAAGAAATGGCAAGATTAGTCCCTCATCAAATCTAATTTGTCAATTATGATCCCTCATAAAGTCAAAGATATATTGAAGACCTTTGAAGATCAAGAAAGTCCAAAATCAGTCCCTCGGTTATGGAAAAATGTCAAAAATAACCCTTGAAACACTTTTGCCAAAGTTTTGGGGCAAAAGTGTGAACTTCATAACTTCAACAAAAAGGGATGTGTTTATTTAAGCTGAAAAACATGTTATGCCTCTTTTCCCAAAAAGAAAGGACCAAAACTGCCAAGTTTAAAGTTCAAACTCCTAATAACGCGGGTAACACTTACTGTTGAGATTTTACCAGCCAAGAACACTTTTTTTTACCCAGGATTAAAAAGAAGAAAACAAAGGGGAAAGTGAAATTGATTGTTCCCACGTGTAATTCACATCATGTCAATCACATCCCACACCAAAAACCTCAAACTACACTACCAGAAAGATACCCCCACTCCCACTCACATGACGACACCTGACATAAGATCATGACATGGCAAGATCAACGAACTAAAGCTTTTCCTTACTCACCAAGTACTAAATAAACGTCCCTAATTCACCCAAGCAAGCTGGCAACAAGCCTAGAAGATTCTGCAAGGATAATTTAGGAATTTTAGTTCTAGGGTTTAAGAATAGTGTTTCGTATGCATTTGCCTATAAAAGGAGACCTCAACCTATGAGAGTCCCTTTGTTCCAGATTTTAGCTAATTTCATTGTAATCCTTTTTATGAAATATAGTTTGAATTTCTGAAAAATTTTGAATTCTCATTTGTTATTTATAAAAGTTTGGTGTTTGATTAGCTGAAATCTGAGTTCCATTCACATGTTTTGTTGGTTTTGAGAAAATTTTTTAAGGATTAAAACACTTGTTTTCAGAAATCAAAGGTTAAATCTGTTTTTGATCTCACTTTTCTATTTGTTCATCTTAGCAGCTTGGAAGCTGGTACTTGTTTTGCTAGTACCTCAACTCAAACAATCCAGGGCCTGGATGTAGGTCTTGGAGGTTTGCATCCCTCTCCCTTTTCAATTTTTCTTAATTTTTCTGAATATTGGTGATTTTTGTATGATTGTTGTTGAATCTGTGTTTTTATGATTGGATCTTGTATATTTGGGCTTGTTTGATGTTATTGAGTTGTTATTAACTTGATTTGTGGGTTAAATTTTAAATATCCTTTGAAAATTTGTGAAATCAAATAATTAAGGGGTGTTTGGGTTAACTGCATAAGCAGGTTTTGTGCAAAATTGAGTAGTTGTTTTGTGTTGCTGATTGTTGGTATCTGTTTAACTGATATACTTGGTCACTTATTTGCAAGTTTTATGGTTTGAAACACCTAAATCAAACATAATGCTATAAAATCAGATTTACTTGGTAAAATTGGCTAGAATTTTGGGGACACCTAGATCTAAGCATAGACTAGGGTTAACAAGTGCTAGATTTTAGTTAACATAACCAGGGAAAGAGATTTGAGGTGTTGAAATTGGATTTGTGATCAATTAGATCAACAAAAGTTCTGAATATTCATCTTGTTCATCAGTGACTGTTTTTGATTGATTTTGCTTGATTTGTGTGTGCAACTTGGTGTTATTTGTGCTTATATTGACTCCCAATAAGCCAAAGCTTATTGGGGTGCCTTTTGTTCCATCAAAAAGCAACAATCAAGGCTTGAAATCAAGCCAAAATCATTACTGCATACCAAGCAGTGGGAACTCCTTTCCCACTGATAGTTACCACTGCAAGTGTATTTTTGTGTTCAGTTTATTAATAAGCTATTCCATCTTATTTAAACGTGTAACAACTTGGATTTTGTAATAGGTGCTCATAATTTGACCCATTTGTTCATACTGGAGCATTTGGTGGGTTGACTTTAGGGTTTGACTAGAAAACCAACTTAATTGACTTTTTCATAAGTGCTTATTGGCTTATTCCAGCTTATTGGTTTTGCTTATTGAATTTTGGTTGATTGTTTTGGCTTATTGAAGTCATTTGTAACATTTTGCAAGTTGAATCAAGTCCTGAGGTGCCCTAGAACTAAAACCCAACTATTTTGTCTTTTAGTAGATTTGTACTTTGCTTATTTCTGGCTTATTGAGTGTGCTTTTTCAAAATTTCTTTTTACAGATCTCTTTAGTATCCCAAAAGAAGGTTGTGTGTCAAATTAGAGCTTATGGCATTAGCTTATTGCTTAATGGGCTTAATGGCCCAATAAGGATAAGCTGTTTGATCATTAAGCTGTGATAAGCTCACTTTCAGCTTTTGGGCCTTCAGAGTTTTGTGCTTAGAATTAAATTTTGAGTCAGATAGTACTTTTCCAAGTCATTTGGGCTTATTTTGACTTTTTGGGCTAAAAAGCCCATTAAGCTTGACTGTTTTGGGTTTTGGCCCATTTGAGGGCCCAATAGGGGTATTTTGGTCATTTCATTTCTATTTTCTGTTTATTTAGGTTAAAATAAACTAGTTTGCAAGTTTTTAGAATTTTTTTTATAATTTTTGGATTTTTAATATTATTTTAATATTATTTTATTATTATTTTTCAAATTTCACATTTTTGCACTTTTTATATTTTTCTTAGCTTAAATACATTAAAATAGGGTTTTTGGAAACTCTTAGATTAATTTTATCATCTTTAGTTTAATTTTTATAATTATTTTAAGGTTTAATAGTTTTTAAATCATTTTAAATAGTTTTTATTAGTTTAAAAATTTCAAAAAATAGTTTTTAATCTTTTGAGGTCATTTTAGAGGTTTACCAATTGAAAAATCTTTATTTGGGCTTTCTGATAATTAATTTGATTTTTAGGGCTTTAATTAGCATTTAAAAATTGAATATTTAATTAATTAAAATGTTTGAAAAAGTTTTGATCATTGGTAAACTCTTAGTTTATTTATTTTGATTTTTGGTGAATGTTTGGTAATTTTTAGAATTAATTTTTATTTTTGTACTTTTTTACGGTTTTACGTGTAGTCGTAGTAGTAATTAATTTCACGTCTTCGTCATTCTCTTTTCTCATCCTCTTCTAACCAATATTAATCTCAAATATTACTAAATTTTAGTCACACACATATACCTCCTTGGGAAACGAACTTCATTGGGTCATTAGTGTTTGATTTTCCTAAATCATCACTTAATACTTACCGCTCATTTACGCTCTTTTGTTTTCCTAAACAAGAGGTGTAATTTACCACAATCATGTAATGAGATGCTTAGAGCATATATATGAGGTATATATATGGGAGGAGGTTAGATGTCCATTATAGGTTGATGAGCCATTTTAGTGTTTGGTTCATGTTTTGATTATGTGTTTTTGGTTTGTTTGCTTTTTGCTAGTGCGCGGATGTTTGGGGAAGCATAATCAGGTGAGTTTCATAGTCCCATGTTTACTATTGTTTTTGACTTCCAGATGGGATGAAAGAGACACTGTGTTATGTTATTTATAAATGATTTTGTGAATGGTTTGGCGTTGGTAATGGACTTATGTGTGCATACTTATAAGATTAACTGCTAGTTGATTCTTGATTGTTTATGTTTTGACTTGGTACCAAGGGGTTGTTGACAAGGCGAGGCCTTGGGGAGGTACATAGATGTGTGAGCATCTATGGGACCATGGTGTTTGGTAAGGCTGGGAGCCTGTGATTGGGATTTGGTTCATAGGTGTTTGGATGCCTATGGGAGTATGGTGTTTGGTATGGCTGGGAGCCTGAGTTTTTGTTTGATTAGTTAAATCTTGAATGTTAGTTTGTTAATGCATATTAGTATCACATTGTCCATATGTTTTTAATTTTTGGTTGTTACTCACAGCTTATGGTTTGTTTTGGCGTTGGAGTCTAAACCTATGACTCTCACCAACTTTATGTTGACGTGTTTTAGTGTCTCTTTCAGGTGTGAATGTGGTTAAGCTTGAGGATAGAAGTGGCTAGGCTTGGATGCCTTAGGATTTCATATAGAAGGAGATCCCCGTTCCTTCTTAATTTACCTTTATGTTTTTTGATAAGTGATACATGTTGGCACCTATGTGTTTGTTTGGTTTATGTTTATTGTTTGTCTTGGGTAAGTGGTAGGACTGTTACCTACTTACCTACACTCCTGCATTGGTTGAGATATTGTCATGACATTTGTGCCACCTCTTTATGACATTATAGTTGCATTTTAGTTTTCTCTATAGAGACACCGTTTGTTGTGACGATATCCATACGTCGCGCCCCATATTCCGCCATGGTGGGGTGTGACAGAATGGTATCAGAGCCAATGGTTATAGAGAATTAGGTTGCCTAGTCGCGTAGCCTAGTCTATTGCTTAAGGGTCCCTGCATATAAACGTCATAGGAGTATGTGTGCATTTTATAATAATTGATGTGTTTGGATGTTATTTATTGCGATGTTTTGACTAGTATGAATTGAACCGTAGTATGTTCATACTTAGTCACATGTTATTTTCTTTTCGGGTTTGTGACTAGTACGGGTTGAACCATAATCGTCCACACTAGTCATTGTTGTATTTTGCTTAAATTGTACATTATAGTACATAATTTGGTACAAGGTAGTTTCTATCTTTTGTCGAGTTATTTTACATACCTGAGGTATGTTATTTTTCTTTTGATGTATAAGTCATGTTCCTTAAGAATCATGTGGTGGTTCGAGTTATTAGGAGTAGGTGGGTATGAAGGATTTTATGCTGCTTCTACTCTTATGGGTGACGTGACTTATAACTGATTATGTTTTTGTTTTGAATTTAGTCTAGGCTGTTTTAGCTAGACTATGGATTTCTGTATTCCAAGAGTTTTATTCTGTTATTTTAATAGATGGGGTTTTGGACCTATTTGGTTATGTGGTTATGAGCTTATGTGAGTGGATGGATTTATGTGTTATATGTTGTATTGATTCTTATAAGTGTCATCATAGGAGGGAGTGCATTGGGGAAAGGGTAATTGTATAAGTATGGTGACCAACATAGTTATACAAGTACCACAACTTCAATGGGTTCTCAAGTATGATTGCATGAAAGAGGGTTAGTACATGCTTGTATATGATGAGATGTAGAATTTGGGTATACGTATCATATATGGGTTTATGTAATGGATGCCTATGATATGGCTATTGTTCTTTTTGTGTTATATGTTTTGAGTTATAGTTTTGTTGTGTGATTATGGGGTCACACGATATGGTTTGGTTTTGTAGGTGGGCTTTATGCCTTGTTGTGGCACGGTGAGATGGTGATTACTCGTATGAAAAAACGAGCGTATAAAGCGATTGGTTGACTTGCGTGTATGATAACGAGTATGTTTGGGAGATTCAATAGGTATATATATGCGGATGTATATATACTAGTAGATGTTATGTTATGATTTACGGTCGTTCAGTAGTTATTATAACTTGAACGTACCTAGTGCTCTCTTGTGTTTAAACAATTTATTAGTGCTCGAGTTTGGTGGAGTTTCAACGACGTTTTGAATCTTTTGAAGTGTGTCTGGTAGCGTATTCTTTGAGTTTCGTATTTCACGTGTACGTTTTAAAATGGTGTTCTTGGTTTTAAGTCTATTGAAATAACTTGGGATTTCTTTTAAGATAATGAAATCTTTTGTGTTGGGTCTTACATTTCTTTTGGTCGGTATATATTGAGAAAAAGGGGGACATGGAAATCTATTATAGGGTTAGATAGCTGGTTGAATTCGGTAAAATAAGGGTAAGGTGTTGGAGTCGTGTTTTAAACAAGATGTAACATAAGATTTCATTTTAATCAACACTTATTTATTTCAAATTCTAAAAGACTTTCTTTAAAATAAAGCGAAGTAAAATTTCTTTCTACTTACATAGTTTATATAATTGAGTTTAACCGATTCACGTCATTTATAATTATTAATACAAGGTTAAATTGAGTTTATGAAGATTTCACATACAATTTTACCTCTCATTAATATAAAACTGTTTTGGTCATAACTTGTTCGTTTCTAAAGCTCTTTGGATGATTCAAAAGACTAAAATTATGCACTCGGAACGTACTTTACAAATATTCAGAAAGTATAGTCATGAGAGGTCAGTGGATTGGTCGAAATTGTTGTACAAGTGTCAGGTACAAGGTTGAGTTTTGAATAGTAGTTTATTTTTATTTGGGGTGCATGGGATACCTAGTCTTTGGGTTGAGTTTTGAGATCGCCTAGAAGGTTGTGTGTAGATGGTTTGAGTCACATAGATGTGGGGAGGTAAAAAATAATAATAAATAAAAGTATATTCTTTTGGAAAGGTCGGTCTTTTGCACGGTTTAAATAATATGTCGCGGGGCGTAATATGTTTTGGTTGCCATTGGGTGTTTCTTGGATTATTTTTCGTTGTCATGGTCATTTTGAATTGATACATGTTCTGGGTTTGAGTTTTCTTTTGAGTCTCGTGGTTTTTGACTTGTTTTAATTGGTGCACGTGAAATGTCGTTAGTTATCTGTGGGTTTGATTCGTTGATCGTATCTGATGGATTCAGGATGTAGTTTTGGTTTCGTATTGTTCGGGAGTGTTGAGGTAGTCATATGAAAGACTTGGTCGCGCCTACACGCTTAAGTAGGTGACCATGAGAGAACGGTCGGAATACCCTTAGTGGGGAGGAAAGAGGTTCGTAGACGAACTAATGTGGTCATGAGGTCCATTAGGAGTGCCAAGGGAGATGAATAGAGAATTGTGTAGTGTATGGATATTGGCACAAGTAACGTTCCATAGAGAGTGTTGGAAGGGGATATAATACCTCAAAGGTATTTATGATTGTTCGTAAGGCATGTAAGTTTTTCCAAAATTTCCTGAGATTTAGTAGGTTTGCCTATTACTGTGAGGTAGAACCATAAGTAGAGCAAGTAGGAGAAGTGAGAGGAGTTGTAGTTAGTGCCTTTCCAAGGAAATCGTTGATGGAGTGATTTAAAAACAAGAGCTGTTAGAAATTGCAAGGAATGCCGGATAAAAGTTGAGTTGCTTAGTAGTAGATTGGATGTGGAAAGAGGTTGAGTGGTCCGATGAGAGGAAGTACCGGTCTTTTAAGATGCGTGTAGAATTTTGCAAGTAGAACGAGGTAGGAATTTATTCGTATTGCCGCTAAGAGAGGGTGCAAGGAGGACATATTTGAAACTGCTAAGGATGTTGTATGAACGCTTTGGGTTTATGGTTATGCATTTGGTTTCGCCAAAGCACTAGCGGTTTTCATGGAGTCAATGAACCAAGTGTGCATGAACGTGTATAAACGAGTTGTCATCGGGAGCATCGACGAAATCTTGATCTACTCAAATCTGAGAAGGAGAGTGAGGCGAATTATGTGTTGGTTTTGGAGTGGAGTTATACGTGAGATTTTCGGGTGTGAGTTTTAGTATTAAGTTTACTATGATGAGTGGTTAGAGATGATGACATATCATGGAACCAGCAAGGGGCGAAGTGAAGAAGGATGAGGAAGCATTTTGGAGGCTGAAGAAGTGGATTGGTTAATGAGCCGATCTTGGCATTATCGGAAGGACTGGATGAATTCGCGAAGCATGACGATACGTGGAGCAAGGATTGGGACGCGTACGAGGACGACAAAGAAAGGCGATCGCTTATACGTTGCAGGAACGGAAGATTTGGAAGAACTGGATAGACTTAGTTAGTGGAGCTGGACTGTTATATCTGCCTAGAATGCTAGAGGCATTTGGTGTACGAGACGTGGAGAATGATCTATACGGATCATGAACGTCTCCAACACATATTCAATCATCTTGATTGAACATTTGGCAAGGGTGATGGGTGGAGTTAATTGATGAAAGAATATTTCAAGGCCAAGTACCGTCTGGGAATGGCAAGAATGGTCGATGAGACATGGAATAAGAAGGATCAGGTGAAGCTGAGACGAACTTGAACTATAGGGATGACGTATTAGGGCGGTTTGGATAAAGGATATAGGTTGCACGAGTTGAGTTGTCTAAAGCAGAGAACGCGTCAACGTGTATGTTGCGTGGCTTGGACAATCGTATGAAGAAAAGGGATGTAGACTATATTTTCTACGTAGATAGGAGTAACTTAGAAAGAGCGATGTAAGGACGAAGTTGGTGAAAGGGATACATAATGGGGTGGAGGAATAAGTACGACGAGAGTTGGGTGATAGTCGATAGACTGACTAATTCATCTCATAATTCAAGAGGAATAGGAAGTCACATAGTTGAGAAGTTGGAAGGATTGCGTACAGATGCGATGGAATAGGAGGTTTTGTGTAAAAGTTAACCTAATATGTATGGAATGCCTTAAGAAGGATTATGGCAAGGAAAGAACTGATGGGAAGCATCACATCGTGATGTATGGTATGAGTTGAGGAGGAAGAAGGAAGTGTGTATAGAAGAGAAGCATGAATGAAATCGGTCGAGATAGGAACCGGAGGTAAAACTTTGGTAGAGCTTAATGAGTAGAATGAAGCACAACGCAGGCTAATACGGTCGTAGTATGGAAAAGGAAATGGCACTGACTTATACTGATTGTTTGGGAGGCTTAGTATCGATAATCGAATGGATGAGGAGTTATAGGTGTGATGTGCCATAGGGACGAAGGGCTTGGTCTAACTGAGTTAACCGTCTTTTTGATGATGTGTATTGATCATAAGTTGATTTGGATTGGAAGAACTAATGGATATGTGAAAGACCGTCATAGGTCACTTTGTAAGGAAATAGGAATTTTTAAGTAGTTTGGGGTACGAACTAAAGGGAGTTGATGAACATGATTGGATATGAGTATATCCAGCTGACTGGAAAAGGACGGACAAGTGAGATATTTATACAACCTTAGGAGTTACACTGAGGGCATGAGTGATTGATTTAGAGGGAGTTAGGAAACTCTTTAGCGATGGCTGAGTTTTCATATAATGATAGTTATCATACTAGAAGTCGATAAATGCCATTTGAGGCACTATATGAAAGGATAGGGTGAGTTGTCCCCATTGTGGACTAGAATTGGTAAAAGAGGCTACTAATGTGGTAATGATGTTTGTGGAAAGGATGAGAGCAACAAAGGATGCTATGTAGAAAAAGAGGAAACCACTAGAGTTAGTGACTGATGAGATGGCATTTATACATGATCTCATCGTTCTTTTCGGGCTTTAAATGCATTAAAATGTCATAAAATACCATATATATGCTTGTGTTTGTTTACTTGTGTGTTTTAGGTATGGATATCGTGAAAAAGACAAAAGATCACAAGATACAAGGAAAAACGGACACGAGAAACGAAGCCGTACAAAGAACCGGGCCCTAATCATGGAATTTTCATCAAAAACCCTTGAAGACTTGAAGACAAAACAAGATTGATCCTCAATGAATGAAGAAATGACACTTAAAACCCTTGTATATTAATAATTACAAGTTTGGTCCCTTAAGTTTGTCAAAATTACAAAAAGGTCCTTCAACTTTGAAGAAATGGCAAGAATGGTCCCTCAACAATTTCAAAATGCCAATTATAGTCCCTCATGAAGTTTAAGAGACATTGAAGACCTTGGAAGATCAAGATTGTCCAAGTTCAGTCCTTGAAATATCCAAAAATGTCAAAAATAACCCTTTGATAACCTTTTTCCAAGTTTGTGCCAAAAGTGTAAAGTCTTGAAACTTATTAACAAAGGAAACCCGTTTTTAGGGCACTGAAACTTCAAATGCAAAAATATTCAAAACCCAAGGACCAAATGTGCCAAGCTTAAACATTTAAAAAACAAAAACGCGCTTAACATATTATTTCCCCCTTTTTAGGATCAAACAGGTTTACTGTTTGTCTTTTACATTCCCAGAACTTACCTTCATTAAACCTGGGTGAATTTTCAATTAAACCCACACACACTCTATTCACACGTACCAAATCCCTTCCCACTCCTAAAAACCTGCATCCCACCAACGTGGTCCAAACCCCCAATTCCCCAATCCACCAATCACATCATTCCTTAGCCCCCAAGCACATGACGTGTCCCAAATCAACGTCCAAGGTTATTAGCTTACTCTCAAAGCAGAAACAAACGGCCAAGATCAAAAAAAGGACAATTCACACCAAAAACGTCCAAGGGCATATTAGGGATTTTTCTATGCATTAGGGTTTTGTATTTTTGATTCTAGTATGTTCTTAGGCCTCTATAAAAGGAGCTCACAACCTGTGTGAAGCCCTTGTTCCAGTTTCCTTTCTAAATTTTGTAATTCCTTTTATTTGAAATAAAAAGTTGTGTTTTTGTCTTATACAATATAATTCCTTTTTTATTTACTTAAAGTTTGGTGTCTATTTAAGAAGGGAAACTGAGTTCCATTGTTTTGGTTAAGTGATCTTGTGTTTCAAAGTTTTTCAAAGTTTTGGAAATTTGAGAATTTTTGGTATAAATCTGCTCAAAAGGATTTAGTGTTTTAATTCATGATATTGGTGATTTAGGAGTAATAGAAAACGTGTTTTAAAGGTTTAAAAGCTTTTGGAAAAGTTTTTAGAAGAAAAGAAAAGAAAACAGAAATATATATATGCTTATGTTATTATACTGTTTTCTTTGATTTTTGTCTTAAGCAGGTGTGAAGGTTGTTGATGTTGTGTTCAGCACCAGCCCGGGCTGGTTTGGAAGTGGATTATACATCCACCAAGGTTTTGGATGTAAAACCTTGAGGTAATACTTTTTACTTCTTTGAAAAATCTCAAAAAATAGCAAGTTGTATGATATTATTTGATTATGTGTTTAAGTGTGATTTAGCTGTTGGATTGATGTTATTTTGAGTTGATCTACATGTTTTGATGCTTTGTTACCAGTTTTGATAAGTTTTGTAAGGTTTTGAGTGTTAAATCTTTGTTTTAGAAATATTAAGAGGTGTTTGGCAACGGATTTTAGCAGGGGAGATTAATTAATTAGTAATTATTTAAGGTGTTAGAAGTTTGAAAATAGTTAAGATAAGTTTCTAGTTAGTTAATAGTAAGTTTGGAACAAGTTTTGAGTTGATTGTATGCTTGAAAAAGGATTAGTGTAGCCAAAAATCTGCATGTTTCATATCTGCCAGTTTTTCTTGAAATTTTGTGCTTGATTCTTTGAAAATCTGTGAGAGATTGTATGATTTAAGGTTTGATTTTGATTGAACATCTGTTTGTGAGTGTGTGTGCTAAGTTTTGTGGATTGAAGTTCATTATTTTGCATTTGAGAGCTCAAGCAGTCCACCAGACTTACATATTTGTCACAGAAATAGCATAGGGTTTGTGTGCATTGTTTTTGCTTGTTTGTGCATTGATTTGGTGTGGTTTTTGATTGCTAAGTGCTTAATCTTGATTGTCTTGACTTCTTGTGATCAAAGGATCACAAGAGTGCCATTATTGTCCAATAAGCATCCTCCAAATAAGCCATAGGACCAAGCACCTCTTGGTCCTTTTGAAATCTGTGAAAGTTTGAGCACAAGCAAAAACCAGGCACATTTTGTTGTTTAATTTTGATCATATTGGGTTAAAAAAAGTGTAAGTGGATTGGTTTACTAGACATTTAAGTTCACTGGTTGGTTTGGAAAAGTTTAAAAAGCAAAAATTAAAAAAAAAAAGGAGTAAAAAGGGGTTGCCAGATTCGAACCCCCGTCTACACTCCCACACACCAACACCTTAACCATTGCGCCCTTGGGTCTTTTACTGACCAAGGGTGCAAGGTTAAATTACTTAACCACGTTTTTGTTTTGCTTATTCATTTAAAGCCGTAGCATTTCAAGCTTATTCCAGCTTATTTATAAGCTAAAATTTTTTCTTTTCATTTTTCCTAGGAATCTTGTTAGATTGTTGATTTTTCTAGACCAGTTTCATAATTTTCCATTTATTATATTATTTTTTATCATTTATTTTATAGACGTATTTTATTAAATCCATAAAAAATACCAAAAAGAGTTTTATTTTTTAGGAAAAATAATTTTTAGGTTAATAAATATATTTTTGAGGTTTACATATAATTTTGGTTTCAAAAACATTTATTTTTAATTTTATAATATTTTAAGGTTTTTTATAAACTTTAAAGATTTTTATAAAATTATTAAAAAAGGTTTAGGAGCTAAAATTAGTGTTTTTCTCTTAGTTATATTATTTAGGATTTTTAGAAATTTTTTATTTCAAATTTTAGTAACTTTTTATTTTTAGTAATATTTTATTATTATTTTAATATAAAAAAAAATGATTGTAGAGTTTTACTACCCTTTAGGAAAAGAGCGTAAATAGCGGTAAGTATCGAACAAATGACTTTTAAGAAAAATCAAGTGTTAATGACCCAATCACTTAAAAGAGATGAAAGATTCGTTTCCCAAGGAGGTATATGTGTGTGTTCTAATTTGTATTAATTTGAGATTAATATTAAGAGAATGGGGATGAGAAGATGAAAGACGGATACGTTAAAATTAAATTACGACGAAAACGTAAAGCCGTAGAAAAACCACAAAAATTAAAAATTATTAAAATCAAAAACAAAATATCAAAAAGGCTAAAAACAAGTCTAAAATAATATAAATAAAGTTAAAAATCCAACAAAGATATTTTAAAACCTTTTATTAATTAAATAATTAATTTTAAATGCTAATTAAAGCCCTAAAATTAAATTTAACTAATTCAAATGTCTAAAATATGATTTTATTGAATAATTACTTAACTTATATTATTAGAAAACTAAAAAGTAATTTTCTAAAAATTAAAACCTATTAAAACTATTTTTAAAACCCTAAAAATGATTTAAACTAATTAAAAACTAATTAAACTAAAAATAATTATAAAAATAAATCTAAAAGCTTAAAAATTATTCTAAAAATGGAAATGATCCTAATTAATGATAAAGAACTTAAGAAAAATGAAAAAGAAAGAAAAATAAAAATTTGAAAATTTAATATTAAAATAATAATAAAATATTACTAAAAATAAAAAGTTACTAAAATTTGAAATAAAAAATTTCTAAAAATCCTAAATAATATAACTAAGAGAAAAACACTAATTTTAGCTCCTAAACCTTTTTTAATAGTTTTATAAAAATCTTTAAAGTTTATAAAAAACCTTAAAATATTATAAAATTAAAAATAAATGTTTTTGAAACCAAAATTATATGTAAACCTCAAAAATATATTTATTAACCTAAAAATTATTTTTCCTAAAAAATAAAACTCTTTTTGGTATTTTTTATGGATTTAATAAAATACGTCTATAAAATAAATGATAAAAAAAATATAATAAATGGAAAATTATGAAACTGGTCTAGAAAAATCAACAATCTAACAAGATTCCTAGGAAAAATGAAAAGAACAAATTTTAGCTTATAAATAAGCTGGAATAAGCTTGAAATGCTACGGCTTTAAATGAATAAGCAAAACAAAAACGTGGTTAAGTAATTTAACCTTGCACCCTTGGTCAGTAAAAGACCCAAGGGCGCAATGGTTAAGGTGTTGGTGTGTGGGAGTGTAGACGGGGGTTCGAATCTGGCAACCCCTTTTTACTCCTTTTTTTTTTAATTTTTGCTTTTTAAACTTTTCCAAACCAACCAGTGAACTTAAATGTCTAGTAAACCAATCCACTTACACTTTTTTTAACCCAATATGATCAAAATTAAACAACAAAATGTGCCTGGTTTTTGCTTGTGCTCAAGCTTTCACAGATTTCAAAAGGACCAAGAGGTGCTTGGTCCTATGGCTTATTTGGAGGATGCTTATTGGACAATAATGGCACTCTTGTGATCCTTTGATCACAAGAAGTCAAGACAATCAAGATTAAGCACTTAGCAATCAAAAACCACACCAAATCAATGCACAAACAAGCAAAAACAATGCACACAAACCCTATGATATTTCTGTGACAAATATGTAAGTCTGGTGGACTGCTTGAGCTCTCAAATGCAAAATAATGAACTTCAATCCACAAAACTTAGCACACACACTCACAAACAGATGTTCAATCAAAATCAAACCTTAAATCATACAATCTCTCACAGATTTTCAAAGAATCAAGCACAAAATTTCAAGAAAAACTGGCAGATATGAAACATGCAGATTTTTGGCTACACTAATCCTTTTTCAAGCATACAATCAACTCAAAACTTGTTCCAAACTTACTATTAACTAACTAGAAACTTATCTTAACTATTTTCAAACTTCTAACACCTTAAATAATTACTAATTAATTAATCTCCCCTGCTAAAATCCGTTGCCAAACACCTCTTAATATTTCTAAAACAAAGATTTAACACTCAAAACCTTACAAAACTTATCAAAACTGGTAACAAAGCATCAAAACATATAGATCAACTCAAAATAACATCAATCCAACAGCTAAATCACACTTAAACACATAATCAAATAATATCATACAACTTGCTATTTTTTGAGATTTTTCAAAGAAGTAAAAAGTATTACCTCAAGGTTTTACATCCAAAACCTTGGTGGATGTATAATCCACTTCCAAACCAGCCCGGGCTGGTGCTGAACACAACATCAACAACCTTCACACCTGATTAAGACAAAAATCAAAGAAAACAGTATAATAACATAAGCATATATATATTTCTGTTTTCTTTTCTTTTCTTCTAAAAACTTTTCCAAAAGCTTTTAAACCTTTAAAACACGTTTTCTATTACTCCTAAATCACCAATATCATGAATTAAAACACTAAATCCTTTTGAGCAGATTTATACCAAAAATCTCTCAAATTTCCAAAACTTTGAAAAACTTTGAAACACAAGATCACTTAACCAAAACAATGGAACTCAGTTTCCCTTCTTAAATAGACACCAAACTTTAAGTAAATAAAAAAGGAATTATATTGTATAAGACAAAAACACAACTTTTTATTTCAAATAAAAGGAATTACAAAATTTAGAAAGGAAACTGGAACAAGGGCTTCACACAGGTTGTGAGCTCCTTTTATAGAGGCCTAAGAACATACTAGAATCAAAAATACAAAACCCTAATGCATAGAAAAATCCCTAATATGCCCTTGGACGTTTTTGGTGTGAATTGTCCTTTTTTTGATCTTGGCCGTTTGTTTCTGCTTTGAGAGTAAGCTAATAACCTTGGACGTTGATTTGGGACACGTCATGTGCTTGGGGGCTAAGGAATGATGTGATTGGTGGATTGGGGAATTGGGGGTTTAGACCACGTTGGTGGGATGCAGGTTTTTAGGAGTGGGAAGGGATTTGGTACGTGTGAATAGAGTGTGTGTGGGTTTAATTGAAAATTCACCCAGGTTTAATGAAGGTAAGTTCTGGGAATGTAAAAGACAAACAGTAAACCTGTTTGATCCTAAAAAGGGGGAAATAATATGTTAAGCGCGTTTTTGTTTTTTAAATGTTTAAGCTTGGCACATTTGGTCCTTGGGTTTTGAATATTTTTGCATTTGAAGTTTCAGTGCCCTAAAAACGGGTTTCCTTTGTTAATAAGTTTCAAGACTTTACACTTTTGGCACAAACTTGGAAAAAGGTTATCAAAGGGTTATTTTTGACATTTTTGGATATTTCAAGGACTGAACTTGGACAATCTTGATCTTCCAAGGTCTTCAATGTCTCTTAAACTTCATGAGGGACTATAATTGGCATTTTGAAATTGTTGAGGGACCATTCTTGCCATTTCTTCAAAGTTGAAGGACCTTTTTGTAATTTTGACAAACTTAAGGGACCAAACTTGTAATTATTAATATACAAGGGTTTTAAGTGTCATTTCTTCATTCATTGAGGATCAATCTTGTTTTGTCTTCAAGTCTTCAAGGGTTTTTGATGAAAATTCCATGATTAGGGCCCGGTTCTTTGTACGGCTTCGTTTCTCGTGTCCGTTTTTCCTTGTATCTTGTGATCTTTTGTCTTTTTCACGATATCCATACCTAAAACACACAAGTAAACAAACACAAGCATATATATGGTATTTTATGACATTTTAATGCATTTAAAGCCCGAAAAGAACGATGAGATCATGTATAAATGCCATCTCATCAGTGACAAAGTTATGTAGGGAGTTTCACCCATAGTAACGGGTGGTATGGCTTGGTAAAATGGAAGAGTTGATGTAGAGTTTTGTAGGTCCATTTATGATCTTTGGAAAGATCGGACCAGTAGCATATCAACATAGAATTACCTGGGGGAAATGAGTTCTATACATGATACATTTCATGTCTTTAGATTGGTAAAGGTTGTTTGAGAATGCATTTTGCATGTACGGTTATTCGGGACTTGTGTTAATAAGAGTCTTTGCTTTATCAAAGGTCATTTGTGAGATTTATTGACTGTGAGGTCAAGAGTTTGACAATGAGTTTAATTATTTTTGGTTTGTATATGTGGTATTTTGAAACTTGAACTAAATTTCACGTAGAAATAAGAGGAGTTCATTAGAACAAGTATCCTCAGTTGTTTGCTAATGGTATGTTTAGATCCTAAGGAGTAAATCTCGGGACGAGATTTCTATTAGGAGGGAGTGATGTGATAACCGTGGTTTTGAGGTTCGTCACTTAGTTTTATTTTGTGCTAGTTACGTGTCTTTACGTGTTTATGTGCTAATTGGTGTGTATAGATTGTGGTTTGGATATCGTCTCCGGTACGGGGTACCTTGTGAGTGAAATGATATGTGATGATTTCTTGTTCATGAGCTCACATGGTAGTGACTATGAAGTGAAATGGTGTTATTTAGTGGTTTTACGTATACGTATATGTATTATTGAAAATCGTATTTTTACGATTTATGGTTTAGCATTTAGAGGTCTCGGATGAGGTAATTAGTCATATCGATATTTTTCGGGATGGTTTTAAGTCATTTACGACTTAGTTATAAAGTTTATTTCAAAATTTGAGATTTTTATAAAAGTGTATATTTTACGTCTTTTACGATAAAACGCGTAAATTTGACTAGTTTTACGGTTTTGAGGTTTTGGAGGCTTTAGGAGCTGAAATAAATTAAGGAAAATTAAGGTAATATTATTAATACATATATTAATAATAAAAAGAAAAAAAAACGAAAGTTAAGGGGGTAGGGTCGGTTTGGTAGACGCAAGAAAAGAAAGGGAAAAAGGAAAAAAAAAAGAGAAAAAGGAAAGTGGGCTTTGGGTTGGACTAGGATTCACCCATACCCTATATATTGTTTTAATCTAAATCAAAAAGTTCATTATTTTCTCCTGGAGACAAGAAAGTCGTGGGTTTAACCAAAGTTAGGGTTCTTCATTAAATTTTTTTTTGGTTTTCATAAATCAAAGGTAAAGTCTTTAATCCCTTTTCAATTTAATTATTTTAATGATGTCTTAATCATCTTATGATGGAATTAGGTTAGGCTTTAATTTAAAAACAGTAAATTAATGTTATAATAATGTGGTTATAATGATTAAATAAGTTAGGGCTTGTAATTAGTGGGGTTAGGGTTAATTAATTAGGTTAATTTGATTAAACCCATTTTTAAAAACTGGGCAGAATTTTGAGTCAATTGTTTTGATCATATTGGGAGTTCTACAAACTCTTACTTTGCGATCCAAGTATCCCTGAAAAGGTATTTTAAGTGGCTTTCCAATGTAAGAAATTAGAACTAAACTGGAGGTTGGGAAGTGGGTCAAAAACAGGTTATAACAGTCGGAGGTCAAAACAGTTTTGAATTCAGCATGTTTTCTTTTTAAGTTTTGGGTTGTTTGGGGTACTTAGGGTTGCATTGGGATCTTATAACGAACATGAGAGATGGTTTATATATTGTAGTAAGTATCTGCACTTGGGCTAAGGTTGTGGTTTAGGGTAAGACCCCCTAATCATAACAAACTTTTTGTATGTTTATAATCAGTAAATCTGGAATGACAAAAGTATATATATATATATATATATATATATATATATATATATATATATATATATATATATATATATATATATATATATATATATATATATATATATATATATATATATATATATATATATATATATATATATATATATATATATATATATATATATATATATATATATATATATATATATATATATATATATATATATATATATATATATATATATATATATATATATATATATATATATATATATATATATATATATATATATATATATATATATATATATATATATATATATATATATATATATATATATATATATATATATATATATATATATATCGGGGCCTTAACAGTAGCTTTATGGTTGGGGAAAGTGGTAGGTGTTAGCTAACATATGTAAGGGCATAAATATTCCCTTTACAGAGATCATGGGTGTGTTTAGGTGGGTGTTTGGCTTATAGTTTGGGGACCTAAAACTGGGACTGTTTTTGATAAAATGTTAACGGGATGTGTTATGAAGTAAAACGAGTTAAAGGCGTTATAGAGGGGTGTAATGAGATGCTTAGAGCATATATATGAGGTATATATATAGGAGGAGGTTAGATGTCCATCATAGGTTGTTGAGCCATTTTAGTGTTTGGTTCATGTTTTGATTATGTGTTTTTGGTTTGTTAGTTTTTTGCTAGTGCGCGGATGTTTGGGGAAGCTCAATCAGGTGAGTTTCATAGTCCCATGTTTACTATTGTTTTTTACTTCAAGATGGGATAGAAGAGACACTGTGTTATGTTATTTATAAATTATGTTGTGAATGGTTTGGCGTTGGTAATGGACTTATGTGTGCATACTTATATTGTGACAATCTAACATTTTCCGGTAGTAAAATATTTTCTCGTATAATATTTTGAAACTTATTTTTGTGTTGGTTGACGAACTCACAATTTACGGATTTAAATTTGGGCTTACGTGCATAATTTAGCGTCTTTTACGACTAAAACGGAAACCTTAGGATTACATATTTACGTTTTTGAACTCCGTTTTTGATGAGACAATTTTTATTGGATTCGTTTTGTGACGGTGATTCATAATTTATAAAAACGTTTTTCGTAAAACGACCCGAGGGCACGCAAATCGAGAAAACTAGAATCGAGAAATACCCCTAAACTAGTGAGATGGGACAAAACACTTTGTCCCACCCCACTAGCTTATATGGGACGGCTACACTTGACACCACAACACATATGTGGCATCAAGTTAGCTAACTTACACAAGTGTAAGCATATGCTTACACATTAAGCAAACTTTACCACTTACTAGCAAAACTAGCTACTTGTTTCATTTCCCTCATTTCCTACATGCAACTCAACACCAAAAACTCTCTCAACTTTCTCCTTTGTGCCGTCCCAAATAAGCCAACAAACACCATCCTTGATCTTTTCTAGCCATAAACCACATGTTTACTAGTCCTATTAAGGTGTTCTCTTGAAGCCTTGATCAATTGGTGGCCATATTAACATCTTTGGAGGTGATTTGCTTGTGTCCTAGGGGTGACTTTCCAACCTATGTTCTTGATATTTGATGGTCTTAGAGATACTTGTTGTGTTCATCAAGTTCTTGCCTTCCTAAAACAAGAAATCCACTTGGATTGGTAAAGAAGATCATCCTCTACATTTTTCTCTTATTATTTTGTAAAGAACAAATGTATTTTCTTTCATTTTGTATATGTATATGATGTATATATGATGATAAAAATGTTGTGTGGGTATCAAGTGTTGATAAATATGCTTAAAAATGATGATAACCATAAGAAATGAAGCTAAAATCTTGACTATTTAGTTGGCTGTATAAAAACAGCAGATAACTAAAAGATGAACTGATAAAATTGCATGTTTTGATCCATTTACAGTAAGTAGATGATGTTATACACATGTGAGAGTTGGCCATGCAATGGAATCAAAATAATGAGTGAGATATGACAAAACAAGTTAGGTGGTGTAATCTGAATAAGCAGTTTTGTAGGGACTGTTAAGGCAACTTAAACCCAAAATGGGAAGTAGCTATAACTAAGTTATATGTAGCACATATTATGAAGAACTTGTCCTCCAAAAATGAGCTTCTAAGTCATTATAGAACTCTAGATATGGTAAAAATGGTGAACATGAAGTTAAAAATCAGATTTTGGAAATAATGTTTATTATTATTATATAAGCACTCACATTATAATTTATAAAATGTAAAAATATAAACCCACTAACTTATAAAACTTATTTATATAAATGTATAAAAGATTAATTAAATGGATAAATTATATAAATGGTGGTAAAAATAATATTTATAAGTAATAAAAACTATAAACTTGATTTTTACGACTTTTTCGGCTATCGCCGTAAAATTAACGTTTTTCGCCAAATAAAACTTAGACGACCAAACCCGTCTAATGTAAAGTTTATTAAAGTCATATACTGATGTATAGATAACTAAGACAAGTAAAAACCGATAAAACCCGAACTATAAGAATTACGGACATTTACGAGCTAACTAAACATATTGGACTAATAATTGGACTTAATAAGATAAATACTTGTAAAACAGAGCTTATCGGGCTTAACCCATTTGGGCCCAACATGAAAAGTATATATACTGATCATATAGGTATAAAATGGATAAAAACAAGTTAAAGAACTTATAAAAGACTTAATGGACTTAAAATAGGTAAATCGGTAAAACTAGTGAACTAGTAAGACGTTACTAAGACGTAGACACTAAAATGAGTAAACAAGGATGTATAAACCCACTTGATCATCATCATATGTACAAAATCATCATATGTATATTGTTATTTTGATAAAAGTCATTGGACCGAGTCTAAGACCGATTATTATTTATATAGGTTTCCGTGACCGAAGCACGCCCGTAGCCGATAATCCGCCTTTCATTAACAACGTGAGTTCATAGCCTCGCACTCTTTTAAATGTTTTATAAAATGATTTGTAAACCCGCGAGGGAGATAACATGCTAGATTTTTATAAAAATAGAACACAAGTAGTCCCGATTGTATGCTAAATGATATGGACCCGAATGATGCTATGACCCTATATTCGAGACTAAAAGGATTATTAGTAGTTAGGTTATGTCACTTAAAGTCCCATTAGCATGAATTGTGAACTACCGGGATTTGGTAGACGCTTATGCATTTGATAGTACTATTTGGGGACGATCACCCCAGTTCGCGCCTTGACGGTTGATCCCCGTCGTACCACATTGATTGGTAAGCGAATTTATGTATGAGAAGATTCCATAGCGTGATTTTTGTGACGACACGCTAACTTAGATGGGCAAATTGTTTGTCGGGTTCGCGGCCCGCTGTTTCACAGTAAGGTAACAATGTCATGCGGCTAATAATAATCCTATACAACGTATGCTATAAAACATAAATAATAAACGATATGATATGACGCTATTAACGATGAATATATTACCTATCATGGTAATATAGAGACTACGGTCTCATGGACGGTTTAAGATGTATGCTTGATTTGTATATTGCCTGACTAGCAATATGTGGACTTACTTCCGATATTATACTTGTGTTCTGATTTTAAATGATTGTAAATGATTGTTTTATATAATGGTTTTCATTAAACTCTATGAATTCACTCGGCATTCGCTGATATGATTTTTGCATGTTTTTATCTCAGGTGCTTGAAGGTAATCCGGATGGAGATCGACTCTGATGGCCCACACTTAATATTAAAAATGTTCATTCGATCTGTGTTTTGTAAACTTAATGACCTGTATAATTTGGGACCTGTTGTACGCTTTTAAAACTTTTTATCGAATGAATGTTTGTTAAACCTTGTACAACCATTTTTATGTGTTGTCTATGATTGGAGTTATTGTGCTATCCCGTAACACTCTGAAAGACCCTTCCGCTGTACCGATACGAAAAATGAGAGTGTTACAGTTTGGTACCAGAGCTCTCGTTATAGAGAACAAAGGATTTTAAAAACCAAGGTTTTGAACAAAACTTTTCAAAATCTTTTAACAATGAACATTTGAGAAAATATTTGAAAAATCTTTTGACTATAACGGTGCCAGAGATCTCCGACGTTACCAACAAGCCCTATTGAGAAGATATATATTTTGATATATATAATTTAATTTATATATGTATATATCGTGATTTCATTATGTAATTGTTTAACTAGTATGTTATCCTAATACGAGATATATATATAAATGCAGATTGTCATGGCTGACCCTAATATTCCTGTAGAAAACCATGTTATTCCCGAACCTAATATAAAAGATGATCCTTATTTAGACTTAGTAGATTTTGATATCGATGATGAGGAGGAACCATTTGAGGATCCCGAGCCTGAGTTAGGACTAGGAGATCAGATTGCCCCTCAGGTTGACTTAGTAGAGAATGAGATTGAGAATGTGGGTAATGAGAATGTGGATATTGAGAATGTGGGTAATGAGAATGTGGAGATTGAGAATGCTGATATTGAGAATGAGGATGAGATTGGGTTAGATAATTTAGATGACGAGATTGACGACGAGGATGTCGAGGAGGATGTAGGTATAGATGTTGAGGTTGATGACGATGAGGAAGCTGAGCTTATTTATCCGTATGATGTTCCAGAGGGCGAGCCTTTGCCCCCACCAGTTTGTTTGTCTGATTCTGAGGATGAGTTACCTAGGGATGAAATGTCTGAATCGTCTGAATCTGATTCTGAATCAGAGGAGGATGAGGATGACGATGCACCTGACGGTACTGATGGTATTGCTACTCGTAGACGTGAGATAGGAGAGTCGTCTAGTACTCGAGAGGCTACTCATATTGATGGTCTTGCACCATGGGCCTTGAGACGTGATCTAGATGCTTCCCGTGTTACGAGTTGTGTGACAGAGGTTGGATTAGGTGTTGTTCAGACTCAGGTTGCTTATTTGGAGTCGAAGACTAAGGTTGGCGAGAAAGAGCGAGAATTGCTTAGTTTGGATTTGAGTGATGTAGAACGTGGTTTGAATGAGGCTTTTAGGAGGTTATCGGTATTGGAAAGTGGTGAGTATGCTGCTATGAAGAGAAAGGTGAATTCTATGGAGATTCAGTTGAGTGTGGCTCGTGCGATGCGTGAGAAAGCTGAAAAGGAGTTGAATATATTCGTGGGATGGAACAGTAGATTTTATGCCGACATGGTTGAAAGAGGAGTAATCCGTAAGCGCCCAGCTGAAGATGTGTCTAGTAATCGTCCGGCGAAGATCCAGAAGACGATGGATGATGGACCATCTGGCGGTTCTCAGTAGACCAGTCTGTATTTAGTAGTGACCTTTATATCTTTTGAGCTTTTGTAGCTTTGACTGAACCGACTTGTTAGTAATAGATTTGGCACGAATTTTGAGTGTATATAGTGCTAGAACTTGGATATGGGATGTACTAAGACAATACTTTTGTTTCAGATCGAATGAAATATGTATCTTGTCTTGAATTCCATATTGTACCTTATTTGTATCTTGATTATGAATTCGATCCATATTATATGAATCCCTTGTTGGGTGAATGCTTAATACTTTGAAATTGTGGAATTATAGAACTATGCCGCCCAAGAAGGCTGTGACTGAGGATGATGTACGTAGGATTATTACGGAGCAAGTTACCGCATCTATGACTGAATTATGGCAAATGCTAGAAATGAAGCTGGCGATAATGAAGCTGGCGGTAGTGGAGCTGGCGGTAGTGGAGCTGGCGGTAGTGGAGCTGGCGGTAGTGGAGCTGGCGGTAGTGGAGCTGGCGGTAGTGGAATTGGAGGTACTAATGTGAATGTGAATGCTAATAATGTGAATGCTAATGCTGGATGAAATGTAGGAGGACTTGGAACTAATGCACCTGAAATTGGTGGCTGTACTTATGTGACATTCATGAAGTGTGAACCTCTACCTTTTAATGGAACTGAAGGTGCTGTAGGATTAAGCCAGTGGATTGAGAAGATTGAATCGGTGTTTAGGATTAGTAAGTGTAAGGAGGAAGATAAGGTGACTTTTGCTATGGCTACTCTTAAAGGTCGTGCGTTGACTTGGTGGAACGGGAGAATTGCTTTCATGGGTCTTGATGCTGCTAATGCTACTCCTTGGGCTGAAATCAAGAAGTGGATGACTTTGGAGTTTTGTCCTCGTAGTGTGATAATTAGGATAGAACAAGAGTTGATTCATTTGAGAATGAAAGGTGTGGACATTGATAGTTACACGAATCGATTACATGAGTTGGCCTTGCTATGTCCTCGATTGGTTGAACCCGAAGAGATCCGAATTGAGTAATATGTGAAAGGGTTGACCAGGAATATCCGGGGGGACGTGACATCATCTAAACCACTGACCATTGATGATGCTGTTCGAATGGCTTACCAACTCATTGGACAGATAATTCAGGATAAGGAAGATGAAGGCCGTGTAGGTGAGAAAAGAAAGGGAGACGGTGAGCGTGTAGATAGAGGTGATAATAGGAAGAATTTCAATCGCCGTCAGAACAAGAGAAAGGGGAATGCAAATGCTCTTACCAACAACACACCGCGCAACGATGATAGATGTCCTAAGTGTGGCAACAAGAGGCATGCTGGCGACTGCTGGAAGTGCCGAAATTGCGGAAAGCTTGGACACAAGGTTGAAAGGTGTAAGAAGGGAACCATTTGCTTCAACTGTAATGAGGAAGGTCATAGGAAATCGGAATGCCCCAAGTTGAAAGCGATTGTACCTGGAAGAAACCCCCAGGGTGGTATCTACCAACTTGGAACAATTGAGGTGAAGAAAGAGGATCCGAATATCGTTACCGGTACGTTTTTACTCAACAATCATTATGCTGTTGCTTTATTCGATTCGGGTGCCGATAGGAGCTTTGTATCCACTAAATTTAGTGCCCTTATTGATATTGAACCTGTTGAGTTAAGTACCAGTTACGAGGTGGAATTGGCTGATGGTAAATTAGTGAAAACTAATAAGCTATTAGAAGGATGCTCTCTAAATCTCTTGAACCATTCCTTTCCGATTGATTTGATGTTGATAGAATTAGGTAGTTTTGATATTATTATTGGTATGGATTGGTTGTCGTTGAATAATGCTACTATTTTATGTGGAGAGAAGAAGGTTAAGATTCCTCTTAGGAATAGGACGTTAGTAATTGATGGTAGTCGAGGTGAATCCCGTTTGAAAATCGTTTCATGTATTAAAGTCCAAAAGTACATCAGGAACGGTTGTGAGTTATTTTTAGCTCAAGTGACCGGGAATGAGTCTAAGGAGAAACGATTGGAAGATGTACCTATTATTTGTGAATTTCCTGAGGTATTTCCTAAAGATTTACCCGGACTTCCACCGATAAGGCAAGTAGAGTTTCGAATCGATTTAATTCCTGGTGCTGCACCGGTGGCACGTGCGCCTTACCGATTAGCCCCTTCTGAATTAAAGGAGTTATCTGAGCAACTTAAGGAGTTGTCTGATAAAGGTTTTATTCGACCGAGCTCGTCGCCTTGGGGAGCTCCAGTCTTGTTCGTTAAGAAGAAGGATGGATCTTTTCGTATGTGCATTGATTATAGGGAACTGAATAAGTTGACAATTAAAAATCGATATCCTTTACCTAGGATTGATGATTTGTTTGATCAACTGCAAGGATCTAGTGTGTATTCTAAGATAGATTTGCGGTCAGGATATCACAAACTTCGCGTCCGTGAAGAAGATATTCCTATAACTGCATCTAGAACTCGTTATGGACACTATGAATTTCAAGTAATGCGATTTGGGTTAACTAACGCACCTGCGGTTTTCATGGATTTAATGAATCGAGTGTGCAAGCCCTACTTGGATAAATTTGTGATTGTGTTTATTGACGATATTCTAATCTATTCTAAGAATGAAGATGAACATAGAGAACATTTGAGGATTGTTTTGAAGTTGTTGAAGGATGAAAGGTTGTATGCTAAGTTTTCGAAGTGTGATTTCTAGTTAGATTCTGTGCAATTTCTTTGTCATGTGATTAACAGAGATGGAATTCATGTTGATCCTGCAAAGGTTGAAGCTATTAAGAATTGGTCTGCACCGACAACGCCAACGGAAGTACGACAGTTCTTAGGATTGGCTGGCTATTATAGGCGATTCATTAAAGAATTTTCTTTGATAGCTAAACCCTTGACTAAGCTTACCCAGAAGAATAAACTTTTCGTTTGGGGAAGTGATGAAGATGGAGCATTTCAGACATTGAAGCAAAAATTATGTAGTGCGCCAATCTTGTCATTACCCGACGGGAGTGAAGATTTTGTAGTGTATTATGATGCATCTCTTAGAGGTTATGGAGTTGTTTTGATGCAGAGAGAGAAAGTGATAGCTTATGCTTCTAGGCAATTGAGGAAGAATGAGGAGAATTATACTACTCATGATCTTGAGTTAGGAGCTGTGGTCTTTGCTCTTAGGTTGTGGAGACATTATCTGTATGGAACCAAGTGTACGGTATTCACCGATCACAAAAGCCTACAATATATTCTCGACCAGAAGGAATTGAACATGAGGCAACGAAGATGGATAGAGTTGTTAAGTGATTATGATTGTGATATAAAATATCACCCAGGAAAAGCCAATGTTGTTGCTGATGCGTTGAGTAGGAAAGATAGAGAGCCTATCAGGGTGCGTTCTCTAGTCTTGACCGTGCACAATAATTTGCCTGAGCAAATTAGAAATGCGCAAATAGAAGCTTGTAAGAAGGAGAATTTTGTTAATGAAGGGTTCCGAGGAGAAGGAGATCCTTTAGAGGTTAGAGCTGATGGAGTGAAATGCTTAAGAGGTCGTATGTGGATACCTATGTTTGGAGGCTTAAGAGATTTGATTATGTTAGAATCCCATAAATCTAAGTATTCCATTCATCCGGGATCTGATAAGATGTACCATGATTTGAAGAAGATGTACTGGTGGCCGAATATGAAAGCTGACATAGCTATGTATGTTCTTCAATGCTTGACTTGTGCTAGAGTTAAAGCGGAACATCAAAAGCCATCAGGACTACTTCAACAGCCAAATATTCCTGAATGGAAGTGGGAGCGAATTACGATGGACTTTATCACCAAGCTTCCTAGAACATCATCTGGAAACAATTCGATTTGGGTTATAGTCGATAGACTGACCAAATCAGCACACTTCATTCCGGTTAAGGAGCAGTTCTCACTTGAGAAGCTGACTCGAATATACCTTGATAATGTTGTATGCAAGCATGGAGTGCCTGTATCGATCATTTCAGATCGAGATCCTAGATTCGCATCGAATTTTTGGAAATCTCTCCAAAGATCTTTGGGAACAAATCTCGACATGAGCACTGCTTATCACCCCCAGACTGATGGGCAGAGTGAAAGGACGATACAAACACTGGAAGATATGTTGAGAGCTTGTGTGTTAGACTTTGGTAAGAATTGGGATAAACATTTGTCGTTAGCAGAGTTTTCGTATAACAATAGTTACCATTCTAGTATTAAGGCTGCACCGTTTGAAGCTTTGTATGGTAGGAAGTGTAGATCTCCTGTATGTTGGAGTGAAGTTGGGGATACCCAGCTCACGGGACCGGAATTGATCCAGGAGACTACGGAGATGATAGTTCAGATTAAGAAGAGGTTGTTGACTGCCCGTAGTAGACAGAAAAGTTACGCGGATGTGCAGCGGAAGCCAATGGAGTTTGAAGTGGGTGACCGAGTAATGTTGAAAGTATCGCCATGGAAAGGCGTTATAAGATTTGGAAAACGAGGAAAATTGAATCCCCGTTATATTAGACCCTTTAAGATTTTATCTAGAGTAGGTCCGGTGGCTTACAAACTAGAGTTACCCCCAGAACTTCATGGTGTTCACAACACATTCCATGTATCTAATCTGAAGAAATGTCTAGCAGTGAGTGATGAGAAAATTCCGTTAGGTAAGGTTCGAATAGATGGGAAGTTGCATTTTATCGAAGAGCCCGTAGAAGTTATGGACCGTGAAGTAAAGCAACTGAAACAAAGTCGGATACCTATTGTCAAGATCCGATGGAATTCAAAGCATGGACCGGAGTATACTTGGGAACGAGAGGATGAAATGTGGAAGAAATATCCGCACCTCTTCGATTTCAATAAGAAACGGACATCCAAATGAAATGGATCACGAGGACGTTGATCCCTTTTAGGAGGAAAAGCTGTGACAATCTAACATTTTCAGGTAGTAAAATATTTTCTCGTATAATATTTTGAAACTTATTTTTGTGTTTGTTGACGAACTCACAATTTACGGATTTAAATTTGGGCTTACGTGCATAATTTGGCGTCTTTTACGACTAAACCGGAAACCTTAGGATTACGTATTTACGTTTTTGAACTCCGTTTTTGATGAGACAATTTTTATTGGATTCGTTTTGTGACGGTGATTCATAATTTATAAAAACGTTTTTCGTAAAACGACCCGAGGGCACGCAAATCGAGAAAACTAGAATCGAGAAATACCCGTAAACTAGTGAGATGGGACAAAACACTTTGTCCCACCCCACTAGCTTATATGGGACGGCTACACTTGACACCACAACACATATGTGGCATCAAGTTAGCTAACTTACACAAGTGTAAGCATATGCTTACACATTAAGCAAACTTTACCACTTACTAGCAAAACTAGCTACTTGTTTCATTTCCCTCATTTCCTACATGCAACTCAACACCAAAAACTCTCTCAACTTTCTCCTTTGTGCCGTCCCAAATAAGCCAACAAACACCATCCTTGATCTTTTCTAGCCATAAACCACATGTTTACTAGTCCTATTAAGGTGTTCTCTTGAAGCCTTGATCATTTGGTGGCCATATTTACATCTTTGGAGGTGATTTGCTTGTGTCCTAGGGCTGATTTTCCAACCTATGTTCTTGATATTTGATGGTCTTGGAGATACTTGTTGTGTTCATCAAGTTCTTGCCTTCCTAAAACAAGAAATCCACTTAGATTGGTAAAGAAGATCATCCTCTACATTTTTCTCTTATTATTTTGTAAAGAACAAATGTATTTTCTTTCATTTTGTATATGTATATGATGTATATATGATGATAAAAATGTTGTGTGGGGATCAAGTGTTGATAAATATGCTTAAAAATGATGATAACCATAAGAAATGAAGCTAAAATCTTGACTATTTAGTTGGCTGTATAAAAACAGTAGATAACTAAAAGATGAACTGATAAAATTGCATGGTTTGATCCATTTACAGTAAGTAGATGATATTATACACATGTGAGAGTTGGCCATGTAATGGAATCAAAATAATGAGTGAGATATGATCAAAACAAGTTAGGTGGTGTAATCTGAATAAGCAGTTTTGTAGGGACTATTAAGGCAACTTAAACTCAAAATGGGCAGTAGCTATAACTAAGTTATATGTAGCACATATTATGAAGAACTTGTCATCCAATAATGAGCTTCTAAGTCATTATAAAACTCTATATATGGTAAAAATGGTGAACATGAAGTTAAAAATCAGATTTTGGAAATAATGTTTATTATTATTATATAAGAACTCACATTATAATTTATAAAATGTAAAAATATAAACCCACTAACTTATAAAACTTATTTATATAAATGTATAAAAGGTTAATTAAATGGGTAAATTATATAAATGGTGGTAAAAATAATATTTATAAGTAATAAAAACTATAAACTTGATTTTTACGACTTTTTCGGCTATCGCCGTAAAATTAACGTTTTTCGCCAAATAAAACTTAGACGACCAAACCCGTCTAATGTAAAGTTTATAAAAGTCATATACTGATGTATAGATAACTAAGACAAGTAAAAACCGATAAAACCCGAACTATAAGAATTACGGACATTTACGAGCTAACTAAACATATTGGACTAATAATTGGACTTAATAAGATAAATACTTGTAAAAAAGAGCTTATCGGGCTTAACCCATTTGGGCCCAACATGAAAAGTATATATACTGATCATATAGGTATAAAATGGATAAAAACAAGTTAAAGAACTTATAAAAGACTTAATGGACTTAAAATAGGTAAATCGGTAAAACTAGTGAACTAGTAAGACGTTACCAAGACGTAGACACTAAAATGAGTAAACAAGGATGTATAAACCCACTTGATCATCATCATATGTACAAAATCATCATATGTATATTGTTATTTTGATAAAAGTCATTGGACCGAGTCTAAGACCGATTATTATTTATATAGGTTTCCGTGACCGAAGCACGCCCGTAGCCGATAATCCGCCTTTCATTAACAACGTGAGTTCATAGCCTCGCACTCTTTTAAATGTTTTATAAAATGATTTGTAAACCCGCGAGGGAGATAACATGCTAGATTTTTATAAAAATAGAACACAAGTAGTCCCGATTGTATGCTAAATGATATGGACCCGAATGATGCTATGACCCTATATTCGAGACTAAAAGGATTATTAGTAGTTAGGTTATGTCACTTAAAGTCCCATTAGCATGAATTGTGAACTACCAGGATTTGGTAGACGCTTATGCATTTGATAGTACTATTTGGGGACGATCACCCCAGTTCGCGCCTTGACGGTTGATCCCCGTCGTACCACATTGATTGGTAAGCGAATTTATGTATGAGAAGATTCCATAGCGTGATTTTTGTGACGACACGCTAACTTAGATGGGCAAATTGTTTGTCGGGTTCGCGGCCCGCTGTTTCACAGTAAGGTAACAATGTCATGCGGCTAATAATAATCCTATACAACGTATGCTATAAAACATAAATAATAAACGATATGATATGACGCTATTAACGATGAATATATTACCTATCATGGTAATATAGAGACTACGGTCTCATGGACGGTTTAAGATGTATGCTTGATTTGTATATTGCCTGACTAGCAATATGTGGACTTACTTCCGATATTATACTTGTGTTCTGATTTTAAATGATTGTAAATGATTGTTTTATATAATGGTTTTCATTAAACTCTATGAATTCACTCGACATTCGCTGATATGATTTTTGCATGCTTTTATCTCAGGTGCTTGAAGGTAATCCGGATGGAGATCGACTCTGATGGCCCACACTTAATATTAAAAATGTTCATTCGATCTGTGTTTTGTAAACTTAATGACCTGTATAATTTGGGACCTGTTGTACGCTTTTAAAACTTTTTATCGAATGAATGTTTGTTAAACCTTGTACAACCATTTTTATGTATTGTCTATGATTGGAGTTATTGTGCTATCCCGTAACACTCTAAAAGACCCTTCCGCTGTACCGATACGAAAAATGAGAGTGTTACATATATGATTAACTTCTAGTTGATTCTTGATTGTTTTTTGTTTTGACTTGGTACCAAGGGTTTGTTGACAAGGCGGGGCCTTGGGGAGGTACATAGATGTGTGAGCATCTATGGGACCATGGTGTTTAGTAAGGCTGGGAGCCTTGGATTGGGATTTGGTTCATAGGTGTTTGGATGCCTATGGTAGTATGGTGTTTGGTATGGCTGGGAGCCTAATTTTTTGTTTGATTAATTAAATCTTGAATGTTAGTTTATTAATGCATATTAGTATCACATTGTCCATATGTTTTTAACTTTTGGTTGTTACTCATAGCTTATGGTTTGTTTTGGCGTTGGAGTCTAAACCTATGACTCTCACCAACTTTATGTTGACGTGTTTTAGTGTCTCTTTCAGGTGTGAATGTGGTTAAACTTGAGGATAGAAGTGGCTAGGCTTGGATGCCTTAGGATTGCATATAGAAGGAGATCCCCGTTCCTTCTTAGTTTACCTTTATGTTTTTTTTATAAGTGATACATGTTGGCACCTATATGTTTGTTGGTTTATGTTTATTGTTTGTCTTGGGTAAGTGGTAGGACTGTTACCTACTTACCTAGACTCCTGCATTGGTTGAGATATTGTCATGACATTTGTGTCACCTCTTTATGACATTATAGTTGCATTTTAGTTTTCTCTATAGAGACACCGTTTGTTGTGATGATATCCATACGTCGCGCCCCATATTCCGCCATGGTGGGGTGTGACACTTACCAAATCATCTCATTTCTTACCAATCCGCAAGGATGACGCGGTTAGCAAACTAGCTGACCTATATCAGAAGGAGATCATGAGACTTCATGGTACTCCATCCAATATCATCTCGGACAGAGATCCTCGGTTTACTTCGCGATTTTGGAGGAGTCTGCAGAAAGCTTGGGGCACCAGACTTATGCATAGCACAGCTTTTCATCCGCAGACATACGAACAGTCAGAGCGTACCATTCAGACACTAGAGGACATGTTGCGAGCTTATGTTTTAGAATGGACAGAAAGTTGGGACGACTATATCTGCTTGGTAGAATTTGCATACAACAATAGTTGGCACGCCAACATCAAGTGTGCACTGTTTGAGATGTTGTATGGCAGGAAATGTCACGCCCCAATCTGCTGGGATCAGGTTGGTGAGCGAATTCTTGAGGGTCCGGAGATGATAGATATGACCAACGAGAGAGTCGCTGTAGCTAAGGCGAAACTACAAGAAGCTCGTGCACGTCAAAATAGTTATGCCGACAAGCATCGTAGGGATTTGCATTTCAACGTGGAAGATAATGTGTTTCTCAAGGTATCACCAGCGCGTGGATTTACGCGTTTCGGAATCAAAGGAAAACTTAGTCCTCAATTCATCGGACCATTTGATATCCTCGAACGAGTCTGTGAAGTATCGTATCGTTTAGCGTTACCTCTGCAGCTTTCTCACGTTCATAACGTCTTTCATGTGTCCTTACTTAGAGGGTAAAATTATCATCCCCTTCACATGGTTTAGTATCCACTCGAACAGATTTGTGAGGCCCTTACTTTCATTGAGGAGCCGGAACGAGTTCTTGATCGTCAAGAGCGAGTCATGAGGAAGAAGGCGATTCCATTCGTCAAAATCCTTTGGAGGGACCATTCCGAGCGGGAAGCCACTTGGGAGACGAAGGATTCTATCTGGACTTCTTACCCTCATTTCTAGTTTTGATTCGGGTATGTTTCTCTTTCAGCTTTCATTATCTATAATTCATGGACGAATTATTCTCTTTAGGGGGGAAGAGTTGTAAAACCCTCATACAATTACCATGAACAGTACATCACGTAAACCTACGAACCAATTAAAACTTTCCATTTTATATTATGTATACGTGTCATGAACATTAAATTCAGAAAACTATGTATAATAATAATACTCGATAATCATTAAGTATAATAATTATAATCACGAACAATTATAAAAACGATAATTATTACGTATAATAATTATAACATGAATATTAAACCACGACATACACGAAGTATATTTAACACGAACGTTAAATCACGAACTAACACGAGTAATACTTTAATTATGAAAAAAGGCACGGGTTTGCCTTCGGGCTTGTGGTAGCCGCAGACAAGGGAGACAAAGGGGGGGGGGGGGGGGGGGCAGCCCACTTTTGTAACTAAACTAGGAAAAGTAAATCACATGAAAAAACATAATACAGAGCTTTTACAAAAAAAATAAAAACCCTATCCTCCTTGTTGCTTGAAGCCACGGCAGCCACCACACAAGGACGATTCATCGTCATGTTTTGATCTTGGATTCATACGTGTTTGTATTCGTGTTTCAATTCTTCATTCACGCATTCGGTAAACCATCAAACCTTCATTTTTTTAATTCTTTTTATTTAAATTATGAACACATGGGTTTTGATCTTAAAAAAATTAATAAAACATGTTATAGGAATTATTAAAACAAGAAAATGGGGTTTGTTTGGTTTGTTTGCTCAGCCACACACCAACCGAGAGTCGTAGGACTCTCGATGTATTTTTGGTTCGCCAACTGAGACCCCCCAAGGGCTCAGTGTGGCTGTGGTGTTCGGACAACAAGGGGACTGAGACCCCTTTGGGGGCGCGGTGTCGTTCTCGGACAAAAAAAGGGGACCCCGACACAAGCCGAAGTGAGTTTGTTTCGGGCAGTGGGTACACGAGACAAAGCAGGGGGAACCATAGGTTTATGCCGGTGGGATTTTTGTTCGACCAGTGGCACCGGCAGCGCCAGCGTGAGCCACTGCCACACCACCAGCCGCCGGTTGGAGGTGTTTGGTCTCGGGTTGTTTTGTCTCGGGCTTCGGGCTCGGCATATATTGCTAGATTATATAATTTTTTTATATAAGTTAATTAAATTAATTCTCATGCCTAACTAATTAATTTAATTAAAACATGAACTTAGGTTATATTATTTTTATAAATAATACATGTTTTAGCCTAAGTACATTTTGTTATTTATTTAGACTAAAGTTTTATTAATTAATTATTTAAAACATGAACTTATAATTAATTAATAAATTTCATGAATTAGGTTATTTTATTAAATTAATAAAACATGTATAACCTAATATTAAATTAGACTTAATTTAATTAAACCATGACTTAATTAAATTTGTATAACCTATAGTTTATTAATTAACCATGTTATGTTATTAATCAATAAAACATGTACTATCATTATTCATTAATAATCAGATATAACCTATAGTATTTAATTAATAAATTATGCTATTAATTCCATGACTTATAACTTTTAGCCAGTTAACACTAGCTTATATTTTTAGCTTATTAAACCAGCTTATTTCTAATTATAGAAACTTTCTATTTCAGGAAACTTACTATTTTTAGAAACTTTCTATTTTTAGAAACTGATCTATTTTTGGAAACTTTTTGTTTTTGAAAAATTTCTATTTTTGGAAACTTTCCATTTTTAGAAACTTTCTATTTTTGGAAACTTTCTATTTCTGAAACCTGCTATTTTTAGAAAGTTAATTATTATTACACTACACGTATAATAATGCAAGAATACAAGATAATACATAATCAAAAGACATAAAAAATACATGAATAATACAGTATATCATTTAAAATAGTAAAATAAGACAAGAACACATGAAACAAGTTAAGAACTTGTTATAACCAGTAACATACTCAGTAATCAGACAACTCATACATGTCGCTTATTTATGTAGCGATAGTGAGGTCGGAGTAAGACTTTTCATCCTTTCATCTTTCCTCATTCACTGGACTTAAGGTACGGATATTCCGTTGTTCAGTATGGACATTCTCTTTCCTTATTAGGATTCCCTGTTTGCAGCCAACTGTTTTCCCAAGTATTTGTTTTATATGTTTTGATTGGCTTATGTTTAGTTTTAGTTGCCTAAGCCATATACAAGCATACCATGTCATCTAGTTATGGAGGTACCATAACCATAACACTAGAGGCACCAGTGTTATGACTTACCCACGGCGAAGTGATTGCTCGTGGCGTCCCTTATTCTTTTGGGTAAAAGGGACTTAACCCCGGTAAAATATATTAATCACAAAAAAGTTAAGTACAATAGAATGTGACTGATTTGTCACATTAACCTCAAGCCAACGCTTGAATAACCACTAATTCATATGACAAGCCATATGAATCTAGAGAATTACATAACCAATGACGCCAATAGGAAAAAACCACCTAATGGTACATACACCAACAAACCTAAACACGAACATCAAATAAGATAAGACTCTGGAAACTTAAGAGGTGGGCAAACCGAGTCCCCTCTCTAGACTGTTTGAAATGGCAAGAAAACATCTTCAAGCGAACCGATGAAATAATGCATTCACAAACTTGGTCCACCGTCCTCTTTACCAATTTAAACCAACGCCAATTCCTTTCCTGCCAAATGAAGTACGCCGCTGCAGACAAGATCAACTTAGAGACGACACTTCTAGTAGTCTTCCGCCTTGCCCATGGAAGAATATGCGCCATAATTTGACTGAAATGCGGACTGCAGCAACCAAAATCAGCAACCCGTCGAACTCTATTCCAAACCTGCTGCGATAACAAACAGTCAAAAAACAAGTGATCATGGGATTCAAGCTGCATTTCACATAATGGACACGAAGTAGCCAAAGCGCCGGACACATCCCACATAAACACCTTGTCCTGCGTCTTGAGCTTTTGCTTAATCACCAACCATAGATTAAAATAATGTCTCAGTATACAACACGAAAACCACACAAGATCATACCATGGAACCTTTAAATCCCGAGGACGTATCGAAGACCATACGTTAGCAACAAAAAAAGGTTTAAGAACATTTTCTTCACTCCTCCATAGCAAGCTGTCCGAGACACCCTCCCGAATATTTGGCATAACAATATTATCAAGAAAAGCATATTTACCTCTAAGGAAACCAGGCCATAACCACTGACCATCTCGGATTATATCATTAACTTTCGTGTTGAAATTAAAGCCCGCTCGATGAATATCTCTAAATGAAATCGTATTAGCTAACGGACTCTCCGAACACCAAATATCCGACCAAACCGAGACATTAGAACCATCACCAATCTTATACCAAATAAATTCCCTAATGATAGGCCTCAACTGAAGAATTTTAGGCCATCCCCATGTCATATTACCCCGGCATGGAATATCCCAAAAGTTCCAGCCTTTAAGCTTATATTCATGGATCCACTTGACCCAAAGAGATTCTTTGAGAACTAAAAGCTTCCAAATATGCGAGACCATGAGAGCCTTATTAAAGATACCAATCGTGAAATACCCAAACCCCCTTCATCTTTTGGAAGACAAACAACATCCCAAGCCACTTTCGCCTTACCCTTCTTCATATCTCCTTGACACCACAAGAAGCCGCGCATAATCTGCTCAATATCAAGCAAGACACGAGAAGGGAGCACGAAGACCGAAGGCCAGTAAACATGCATAGAACCGATTACAGATTGAACCAACTGAAGCCTGCCTGCTGCTGATAAAGCTTTATTCTTCCAATGTGACAACCTGATATTTTCAGGTAGTAAATTTGTTCTCGTAAATTATTTTTATATTTTATTTTAATGTTGGTTCATGAACTCACAAATTTATGGGATGAAATTAGGGCTTACGTGCATAATTTAACGTCTTTTACGATTAAACCGGGAACCCTAGGTTTACGTATTTACGTTTTTGTGCTCCGTTTTTTATGAGACAATTTTTATTAGAATCGTTTTGTGCCGTAGATTCATAATTTATAAAAACGTTTCTCGTAAGTCGACCCGAGGGCACGCAAATCAAGGAAACTAGAATCGAGGAGTACCCGTAAATTAGTGGGGATGAAACAAGTTTACACTTGTCTCACCCCCACTATAGGCGGCCAAAACAAGCCACACCACACCCTTGGTGGCAAGATTATACAAACTTAAGGACACTTGTCCTCAAACTTTCCTAAACCACTAAACTAAAAACCACTAAACCTTCATCACATTTTCTCATACATGCAATACTAGCCAAAACTTTTCCCACTCTCTTCTCTCTTCCCTCTTTGCCGTCCAACATACACCACCAAACACCACCACCATAAAAAATTTACCATAAATTTTATACACAATCTACATATGTTAAAGGCCATTTGAAGAGATGAATATTGGAGGTGATTTTAACAACTAGAAAGAAGTTTTCATGGAGGTTTATGGCTGATTTTCAAAGAAGTGTTCATAATTTTGGTGATCTTAAAAGTGATCTTGCTAACTCATAAGATTTGGTTACCAAAAATCAAGTAGTTCATCATAAATCTTAACCTTTCATCATATTGGTTGGTACAAGATCATTTCTTTCCATCACCTTATTGTTTCATAAATGTACTCATGTATTTTCTTCAAAAATGTATATTTATATGATGATAAATGATGATCAATATATTATGTGGGGATTTTGTGTTACTAGATTAGGTTGAAAAGGTTAAAATCTACAAGTAAAAATGTTAAAATCATGACTAGTCATATAGGCTATATAAAACAGTAAGTACCAATATCTTCACTTGGTTAAATGGATTATATTATTTTATATAATGATAGATAATTTATTTTTACATAAGTGGCGAATTGGCCATGCAATGGAATGTTAAAAATGAGCAAGATATGGCCAAAACACTTTTATAGTACCAATCTGTCTAGTCTGTTTTGGACGAATTAGTAAAATTATTTAGAGGATGTTTGAGCAATAGCTATACAAGAGTTATTTTTAACACATATCATGTAGTTTATGCTGTTAAAATTTGAGGTTCTATCTCCTTGTAGAACTCAAGATATAACAAAAATGATGGACTTGACTTTAGAAATCAGATTTCTTAATAAACTATATAATATAAAAATGCCACTTGAAGTAAAATACTATTATAAAACAAGTATGTATAATCCACTAAATAATAATAACTATTATAAAATAAGTTTTTATACTATAATAAATAAACATTACATTTTATAAAAGTAAAACTCAAATGTTTTCTAAAATTTCAAACTATATATAAGTTTTACGTCTTTTCGGCTAAAACCGAAAGATTAAAGTTTTCGCCAAATAAAACTTAGATGGTCGGACCCGTCTAATGTAACATTTTAATAAACCATATACTGATATGTAAAAACATTTGACAAGTAAAAATCGACAAAATCGAGCTTTGTAACTTATGGACCATAATGGGCCAAATTAGCCTTGTTGGACCAATAGGCCCAACTAGTTTGGTTTAATGTTATTGGACTTACTCATGGGCTTAATCCATTTGGGCCCAACATATGAGTGTGGGTCTGGTCTTAAAAAGATAAATGGACTAATATAATATATTGGACTCTTAATGGGCTTAGTGGGCCTTAATATGTAAATGGACTAAAACTAGTGTAACTAGTATGATAAGCCTAAGTTAACTAATACTAAACAACTAGTAATGTTGTATAAGGAAGTAAAACTTTGACACCCCGGGTAGGGTAAAAAATACGCGGAAATGTCCACGGAGATGTCACTAGGGTGGATCGATAGCATATAGTCCATAGAGCGTAAGATAAAGAGTTAGTCAAATTAGATTACATGTTTGATAACAAAAAAAATTAAATTGTTTAAAACATGATAGCAGGTGATTGTTTATGTTTCCCAAATAGAACCTCTGACGAGTCCTATGATGCAGATTTCTAAGATGCTGGAGACCATGCACACACCACGTACTAACTTCATATTCCTGTGCAAAACATACTAAAGGGGGTCAACATAAAGTTGGTGAATTTACAAATTTTAACAATTAATTAGTTTGGACATACATTAATCATAGAAGTAACAATGCACAAAGAATTCTTACTAAAATGTAGATAACATTTGTTTATTATTAGAAACTAAAGCTTAACCTCTGTAGTCCTCAATAGATGAGGACGTAGTATCTTACAAAAAGACACCCATTCCAGTTCCAACATGGTATACGTCTGTTGTCCCTGCCAAGGCACAGTGAGCATGACTCACCCAGACGGGGATGGTCAATCCCTAATAGATCTATTTATAACTTTCGCGCGATTTACAACAATTTAACAGTTTCAATAATAATCAATCATAGTCAAGTTTATACAATCCAGTTGTGTCCATTATGTGTTTGCATATTTTCCTTCCCAAAAGGGAAAGTTTTATCAAAAGTTTATATGGGGCTGTAAACTCACCTGGGAGTAGGCAATAGCTGTTTAATGTGAATATCCAATTAAAACTCACACCAAAGTTATGCCTAATCAGATAGTACAGTCTTAATAGATAGTACAAGAAACATATATGTATGCTTATACAGATTTTAGTCAGTTCATTTATGCTACGGTATTTATCTAAATAACCATAGTTCAAGTATCATCAATATTCATTTAACTTATCTATATAAGTTTCATTTCTAAGTAAACATAAAATGTTTAACTATTAATATAAGTTAGCATACATGTATTTATAATAATCATTCAACTTACAATTAAGTTTCTTATTTAAGTAGACATATAATGTCTTACTTAAAATATTAATTTACGTTCTCTGTTGAAGTATTATAATCACTCATTTACTATTAAATCTCATTATTAAGTAAACATAAAGATTTTACTTAATATTAGTTCACGTTCGTAGTTCATGTATTATACTCATTTATTTAAACTTTAATATTAAGTTTCATATTTTAAGTAGGACGTAAGATGTTCTACTTAAATATTAACATTCAATTTATCCAATGTTCATATAAATTTTATTTTCTAAATGTATATAAGTTTATGTATGAGTAATACGTATTCATAATTGTCTATATAATTATTTCCTAAAGTAAATATAAATATTTTATTTTATAAAAAAATATAAAATTATAATATTTTATTTAACCTTAAAGTTTCCATAAATTATTTTAATATAAAATAATTTGAACTTAAGAATTTATACCTTAATTCTTATGGTCTAATTATTTTAATTATGTTTTATTATAATTAAAATAGGTTTTAGGGTTAGGGCTTGTTAATGTTTTAGAATATAGCAAAACTAGTCCCTCTATATTTTAAACAATATAACTTTCGGATTTTACATATTTAGTATCTAGGGCTTGTTAAAGTTTCGGCTTATGGCAGATTTAGTCCCCTAGTTATATCTAGGTTTTGTAACTTTTACTAAAATTACAAAAACAGCCCCTAGGGCCTCTTTAAGTTTCAGCAATTTACAAGAAAGGTCCTTGGGGTTTTAAAATGTCAAAATAACTTTTAGAAACTTCCCAAAATGGTCCCTAGGGTTTAATTTACTACGGATAGTATTTAATTAAATCGTAGATTCTTGGATATTTACATTTTCAGTCCTTGTGTTTACTATTTTACTAAAACAATTTTCATAAGTTACGGTTTTAGTCCTTAAGTTTCATAAATTGTCATTTTCATCCAAAAAGTTCTTATAAGTTACATTTTATTATAAAAACTTTTATTTTAACATTCAAACTTTATATGGGCTCATTAAATGGGCTAAACATCTAATGGGTTATTTTAGTGGGCTTAAATATATTTTAAGTCCACTAATTTATTTAAATGGGCCTTTAAATCATTTATTGGGCTTAATAAACTTTTAAGTCCTTTAATAAGTTAAATGGGCCTAAGTGTAATCTTAAGTCCATTTAAGATACGAAGATTTATCAAATGGGCTTATTGGTGTCTATTAAGTTCTAGATTATCATTTCATGGGCTTAATTAGTCCATTAACATTACTTTACATTTTATGTAAGTTTTAACTTAGGATATTCTTATAAGCTTATTATAAGCTTATTAATATTTAGTTTTAAATCTAAATAGATGAATAAAACTTAAAATTTGTTTTATATGTTATGCCAAATTATATCTAGGTGTGTTATAAAGTTACAAGTAAGTCATAAGCCCTAGTAGGAGCTTATATCTCACGGCTAATATTAGTTATAGCTTATTAAGAGAAGTCAAGTCTCATTTTAAGGTTGCATGTAGTTTATAAGTGTTACAAAAATAGATCTAACTATGTACAGGTCAAGAAAACAAGTTATAAGTCCAAAATGAGATCTAAACTATGTCTAGACCTAAAAATCAAATATAGATCCATGTACACACATATATAGCTCACGGCTATATTTTTAAATCTTGGTATTTCCAAGATGAACACTTTAGCTAATCTTTATGTCTTGTAAATATTTACAAAAACACATCATGATTATCTAGGTTACATACATGTTCCCAAGGCTACTATTATTCAAAGATAACAATGTATAACCCACGGCTATATTGTTTTCTCCCAATATTCCCATAAGATCTACTAGCTTATTTCATGTGTATCATGTTAAGTTAACAGTTATTGTTAGATCTAGGTTTATATAAGCATGCATGTACATCTAACCCATTTTAGGTCTTGTGTAACCCACGGCTACATTTATACACATAAGTTGTATTAGTGATTTTTAACATTCCATTTAACATGTTACATTTCATATTCCATTATTCAAAACTTAGGAAACAAATTGTTGATACAAAAGTTGGATGATCCTTGCTAGACCCGAATTAGGCTTAATTCGGGTTGGCTGGGTTCCGGCTCCTGCACCAAGTGAAATATCTGGTTGGGATCCTGCACACTAAAATAGCACGCGTTAGGCTTACCGTGGGAATGTATCCCACGATTAGACTCCGGCGCGAGAGTAAGTAATTGGTTAGTGTTTGAGAATCGGATGAGTTGTGAGTGTGCAGAATGTAATACCTTTGTGGAACCCTTGGGGGTTCCTTATATAGGCAGTGAAACCCTAATGGGCTGTCACTGATCCTTCGGCCCCAAGGAAAGGATAAGTACCATAATTAGTTTGATTGTTATCTTCTAATTATGGTGAGTGTATATCCTCTTCTTTGGGGTAAATCCTAATCATAATAAGAGTATCATTTTGTCTAACCCTGTACCGGCCGTGCCAGGCCGTGAGCCGCACACATGTATGCGGTCAATGTTCATTTAAGCCTATAAGCTTAAATGATAATAATCCAACCCATCAGTAATGGGCCGGATGTGGGTAGTACCCATGGGCAGGGTTCATGACCCGGCTGGGGACTATACGTCATCATGTCCCCCCAGTCTAGTTGTTACAGCCGTAGGCGTAACCTCTAGACTAACCAATGTCCTGTAGACCTTTTTGTTGCAATTACGGCCGCACTCCAAAATAAGCCGAACGGGACAACTTTAATGAATGCATTAATGGTAGTCAATAGTCGGACGCACGCCTGCAAAAGTGCACCAGAGAGGCCCACCCTTGAGCCACGTAAAATTGTCAAGAAGTGACCCGTGGGTCCCTTCTGACGTTTCAGAAGTGTCAAAAATCCCATCCGTTAGATGGGCGTAGTGGCTTACACGTGGCGAACATCCACGTTACTTTGGAAATCTAGGCAACCCTATATAAGAGTTGGTGTGTGCTACTATTACACACATAGTTTATACCTCTTTCCGCCATTGTCATTTCCAAGCTGATTCCTTCATACCATCTCTTCTTACCCCACGGACTTTCTCCACTGCAGGTTAGATCATCATGCCTCTCGAATCCTTTGTATAAAACATGGTGAAGGACAATCCTCTTATTACAGATGTCCTCAACATGATGTCTGTGGAGAAATACATAGACTTTTTGTCTAAGTATTATATTCCCGAAAGCGTACATCCGACCTATCCAGGTGACGGTGAAGCTATTACGGATGCTCCGAAGGGAAAGATAGGTGTGTATACGCGTCTATTTGACTCGGCTAACTACCGCATCCCCCTATCTAGGTTCTTAGTAGATCTGCTTATATACTACGACTTCCACATAACCCAACTTCACTACATAGGGGCATGTAAGATCAACCAGTTTGAGATTACTTGCCATACATCTGAGGTAACCCCGACCGTGAATCTATTTAGGGTTTTTTACTCCCCCAACTGGTGAACGGTTGGCTATCGTTCAAGAAACGATCCTCATCCGCCCCCATGACTTATAAGAAACCCTTAGATTCCCTTAAGAACTAGTACGACCACTATTTTTTCGTAGATGAGAAAGTATTCCCCACTCATTTTTTCCTCAAAACCAGAGCACCCAAAGACTATCCTCCCAAATCCAAGGACTATAGCAGTAAGGATTTGAAAATTTTAGACACCCACCCCACAGAATTCCATAGGGGCCTGCCGGAGCACTTCCTGTGCCTAGTAGGGATCAGCCGCTATTACTATAGGAGGGAGGATAGATATCCGTGCTTTCTGACCGAACGTAGGCATGGTAGGTCTTCTATTCGTTAGATGCAAAACATGTCTCATAGTACTTGTAAAATTACTAATCCGTGTATATGAATATGTCCGCAGAGATGAAGCTGTTTGGTTTATTTCGCCAAGGCGATCCAAGCAAAGTTCCCCAAGGATCACGACCACTGAAAGAAGGGGAACCCCTTTACTAGAGGCCACCATGAACATGACCATCCCGCTGGAAGAAACTTCTGAGCAGCGGTCGGATGAAGAGGAACCCGTGGTCCAGAAGTCCCCCCTTGACTTCCATAATGAAAATGGTGAAGAGCTGCTGTTGGAGGATGCCGTACCGCACAAAGATGAAGAAGAATATCTCACCCATACAGCTAACGATGTTACCGGTGAAGAGGATGAAACCATACAGGACTCCGGATCCCCCCAGCCATCAGAGCCCAAGTCTAGAAAGCAGAAGACTACCAGGAAGGTAGCAAAAAACCTGGGGGCTGGGGCGGGGGTACATAATGCTCCCTCAAAGAAGCTAAGGAAGGACCATCCGCAGTTCCAGGAAGGTAGCAGCGCCTCTACGGCCCAAGTCGACCGTTCACTGCGTGTGGATGAGCAAATCTGGATGGCCACTCCTGTGAATGTCGTGGCTCCTACTATCATGGAACCCGTGACTGGCACTACGTAAGTACCGATTAATACTCCAAAAGATATAATCCACAAAGAATACTAATAAGTGTGTAAATAACAGGGCGGACCCGTCGATAGCAGACCAGGAGAAGGAGGTGGAAAGGGAACCCTCACCCGTGATATCAATGAGACCTCCATCCCCTCCCATAACTCATGCAAAGGAGCCATGTCCTGAGGGACCCGACACCAGCCTTCGCCTAGCCTGGAACTTGTCCAGCTTAACAAGATTAGAGGCAGAGTCCGAGTGCACAAAATTTATTGAACACATCACTCCCCCAGCGCTGGCACAAGATTTGGACGAACTCGAGCACGAGATGCTGTTGGGGCAGTTTGATGTATCCTCTGCACACCAGGTGACAGTTGGTGTGGCCCTACGGCGCCGCCTGATCAAAGCTTTAGCTAACGTGAGCCGTTCTGATAGGAAGATAGCTCGCCGCGAGGAACTGGTGGACAAGCATGAGAAAACTATCACATCTCTGCAGGCAGCTTTAGTCGTAGCGGAGTCAACTGTCAAGGAACAAGCCCACCATGCCAAGGTACGTGAGGAACGCATTGCCGAGCTGGAGGCCCTCTTAGATGCATCCAATGAGAAGGTATATGCTTCTATTGATACTCATTTGTTCACACAAAAAACCCACATTGTCTTGTAGTATATCCAAGTATCATGTATAGGTATCCGCAGCCGAAGACACCACTAAAGTCGTAACAGTACTAGCCTTCACCATTGCTCCGGAACGCGACACGCTTAAGGATGAACTTACCCATGCGTGGACTACTTTGGAAGAGAGAGCTGCGGTAGCTGAGGGAGAACTGAGCAGGATGGCAACGGACTGCGCCGAAGTACTGTGCCCTCCCTTGCTCACAGCCATAGATGGGCGTAGATGGATGGTTGGCCAGGGAATGCGACTTGTCGTGAGCAAGGTAACGGAGGCTCCTTACCTGTTGCAGGCTTTTACTGACGTTGTATCAGACGGTATTGACCGTGGTAGGCACGAGGGGCTGACCAAAGCTGCGGAGCTAATAAGCAAGAAGGAAGATATTACCCAACATGCCTACCACAACCCTCTAGCTGAAGATAAGATGACCGCATCGATGGCCGCCCTTGGGGAAAGCCAGCACCCATTCCTAGACGAGCTAGAGTCGCTGAAGGATGCTCCCAATGAAGTGATAATGTCTAAGCTCACCGCCGATCCCATCCAACTGACTCTGCCCACCTACGACTCTGTTTCAAAGGTGATGAAAGGTGAGAAGCTGTTAGCCGAGGCTTTGGATGCTAACATGAGCAGGGCACAGGGTGGAAAAGATGCTCGCGGTAAGGTCCTCCGCGCCTTGATTGTAGAAGGGAAGAAAGAGATAGGAGAGTTCTTACCTCCTTTGTAAGTTACATTGTAAACATTTGTGCCTCTATTCGTTCGTATATGTATACGGCTAGAACTGATAATATTGTTATAACTCATTATGTTTATGTAAGTCCGTGATAACCACGACTACTTTTTTGTTTTGAATTTGAAACTTGTGTATTTTTATTTCTTTTTTTAGATATCATGTACCTATGTTGCATGACATGTCACGTCTTACCCAAAACACAATCAAGTCTATATTTTACTAGACCTGCAGCGTGCATCTTTACCATGCAAAGCACTACGTGAGCGCAGCATATGGAAACTTATCACAACGTCTTGTGAGTAAGGTGTCTAGTAAGGATACATGATCCGCGTCACTGGGGTTGCATCCCTCTTATGCGACAAGTTGAATTATTAGTTTCACTTAATCCTCTTACCCCCGCCTGGAGGCGCATAGTACATGTACGGTTTTGAATGAATGCATATGAGTAAGAGATAGCACATTTATAACAATAACAAATCAATCTATACGACAATAATTTGTACATAGAATCTAAGAAACAAGACAATAATTTGCACAAGAACGATTCGTGGAGCTAGCTAGGCACCACGACATTTTATTAGAACGTTTACGATTTTTGTTTTGACAAGAATGGGAAATCCTAAAAACAAAGGGAACCTAGAAAGCATGAAAAACATAACAAAAGAGAATACATGGATATTCATTGAAGACAACTATAGCGAAGTGTCCATGCGGAAGCCAAAGCTTTTCAAAGATAGCATCTAATAAGATTGCAGATATTCCATGTGCGCTCCAGGTCGTGGCCATCCATGTCACACAACTTGTACGCGCCCCGTCCTAAGGCTTCCGTAACCTCATACGGTCCTTCCCACTTGGGGCCCAGCTTTCCTGTATTCTCCGCTCGACTTGCCTCGTTGGCACGATAAACAAAATCTCCTGGTCGAAAGGAAACACCTTTAACCTTAGCGTCATAATAAGCCTTCATCCGTGCCTTGGACTTGGCCTCATTGATAGCCGCCATTTCTCTTTTTCCTCCAACAAGTCCAGATTAATCCGGAGTTTCTAGTCGTTCATGACAACATTAACCTCGGTTGTACGGATGGTCGGCATTCAAATTTCTGCTGGTATAACATCTTCAGTGTCGTAGGCCAGCGCAAATGGAGTGTCCCCATTGGCTGTTTTAATCATAGTCCTATGTGCCCATAGAACATGTGGCAGCTCATCCACCCATTTGGCACTTCGTTCATCCAAGCGTGCCATGATGCCTTCACCTAAGCTTCGATTTGCCCGTTCCACAAGACCATTTGTCTACGGGTGCTTAACAGATGCGAAGCGCCGCGTGATATTCAATGCTGCGCACCAGTCCTTGAATGGATTATCCGCGAACTTCTTCCCGTTGTTCGAGATGATTTCTCCTGGCAAGCCAAAACGGCACACGATATTTTCCCAAACAAACTTTTTAACTTGTTTGCATGTGATGGATTTAACTGCCTTAGCTTCTATCCAGCGTGTAAAGTAGTCCATTGCGACAATCAAGAACTTAACTCCCCCTGCAGCTATGGGGAAAGGTCCTGCATTGTCAATCCCCCACTTATAGAATGGCCATGGTGATGTAATGGGTGTTAGTTCCTGCTGCGGATGTCGCGGTACTAGTCTGTGCACTTGGCGATCACTGCATTTACGAATCATGTCGCGTGCATCCCTATGCATAGTCCAATAATATCCTGTGCGCAGAGCTCGTGCCACTACAGATCGGGGACCTGCGTGCATACCGCATAGCCCTTCATGTATTTCATTGATCACATAAGTAGCCTGGTGTGGCCCAACACACCGCAACCACGGCTGTAAGAAAGAGCGCTTGTAAAGAATACCTTCTCGAAGCTCAAAGTGCTGCGAATTCCTTCTGATACGTCGTGCCGCCTTTTCCTCATCCGGAAGGGTTTCGTCAGTTAAATAGCTGATGATCGGGGTCATCCATGTAGGTCCATCTTCCTCAACTATGGCTGCGACTTCCCCTTCCGTTATAGACTTTTCCTTTAGTATTTCTACCAGGACTTGCTTGAATAAGTGGGCGAAACTTGTAGACGCGATCTTGCTAAGAGCGTCCGCCTTCTTATTTTCACCTCTTGGTACCTGTTTGATAGAAAACTTGCTGAAAGTAGCGATGAGCGACTTGACTTTCTCCAAGTATCGAACCATGTTGTCCTCCTTGGCTACGTAACCCCCTAGAATATGGTTCGCGACAAGCCGTGAGTCTACGTAGGCCTCAAGGTTGCGGACTCCCATTCTAGCGGCGATTTTTAAACCCGCAATCAACGCTTCATATTCTTCCTCATTATTAGTGGTTGTGAACTCAAAGCGTAGGGCGTATGTAAACTCTATTCCTTCCGGATTCGTAAGGATGAGACCAGCTCCTGATCCGTCCGTGCTTGAGGATCCGTCAGTGAATAATACCCATGGTTCTATTGGAGTTTCCTCTCGTTGTACGACCGGTCCTTCCTCGTCTAGCTTCTCTATCAAGAAATCTGCCAAGATTTGGCCTTTAACCGCTGTCCTTGGTCTATAAGAGATGTTATGCTCTCCTAACAAAATCCTCCACTTCTGTAGCCTACCGGCCACGTCTGGTCTGGAGATGACTTGTTTTATTGGTTGATCAATAATAACCACAATTGGGTGCGCCTGAAAGTACCGGCGTAACCGTTTTGTGGCAAATACTAATGCCAAAACCAATTTCTCCATAAAATAATAATTCAACTCCGGCCCTTGTAGTGTTCTACTTATGAAGTAGACCGGGGTTTAGACTGTGTCCCTATCCATCATGAGTACCGCACTAATTGCTCCATGTGTGGCTTACAGATACATGATGAGCTCTTCCTTAGGTCGGGGTGCCACTAGCATGGGAAGAGTTGCGAGGTGTTGCTTAAGCTGACCAAAAGCTTCCTCATCTTCCTTTGTCCAACGGAAATCTCCCTTCTTGATGCACTTCTTGAGTGTTTTAAATAGGGGGAGTGACTTCTCCGCGGACTTCGACAAGAACCTGTTTAGCCCGACCAGCTTCCCATTTAATGATTGTACTTCTTTTCGCGTCTGAGGAGATGGTAACTTTATTACCGCGTACGTATTTTCCGGACAAGGCTTGATGCCGTTTGGATCAATCATATATCCAAGGAACATCCCTTCAGTTTCTCCAAGCGTGCATTTCTTTGGATTCATTTTCATATTAATCCTCCTCAATGTGTCAAATGTCTCTTGGACGTCACGGAGAAGTGCATCCTCCGTATGACTTTTGATGACTAGATCGTCAACATAGACCTCAAGGTTACGGCCTATCTGTGAGTCAAAGGCTTTATCAACAAGTCGCTGATATGTTTCCCCGGCGTTCTTTAGTCCGAATGGCATTTTTGTATAACAGTATACGCCTTGACTAGTATGAAACGCCGTCTTCTCTGCGTCCTCTTCCGCCATCTGGATCTGGTGGTATCCTTTGTATGCGTCTAAGAAGCACTTAAAGGGATATCCACATAGGGATTCCACCTTCCAATCAATCTCTGGTAACGGATAGCAGTCCTGAGGACAGGCTTTGTTCAGGTCTGTGAAGTCCACGCACATGCGCCAGCTCCCGTCATGCTTCTTGACCATGACCGGGTTGGATAACCACTCTTGGTAGTATACCTCGCGCATAATTCCTACATCCACCAATTTCCGTACTTCATCCAATATTACTTGGCTGCGATCTGGTGCCTGACCACGCTTCTTTTGCTTAACGGGAGGATATCCCTGGCGGATTTGGAGTTTATGTTCTGCTATCGCACGCGGCACGCCCGTCATATGCTTGGGCTCCCATGCGAATACATCCAAGTTTGCTTTCAGAAGAGAGCACACGGCCCTCTTGCCGCTGTCCGAGAGTGTTCCTCCTATGGACACCTCTTGTTCAAGATAATCGGGATGGATTGCCACCTTCCAGTTGGGGGTGGTGATCCTTCCTTGACGGGGAGCGGTAGGACTGGTGTTGCCACGACATGACATTCGGATGCTTGTATGATTGAGTTATAAATGGTGACAATTCCTCCTTCAACACTAAATTTAATCATTCCGTGAGTTGTGGAGGGTACTGCCCGTATGGCCAGGATACCTGGTCTTCCTATGATCCCATTGTATGGAGAGTGTGAGCGTATCACCATAAAGTTCATCCACGCCGTGGTAGAATGCTCTTCATTCCCAATAGTTACTAGGAGACGCAACTGTCCTATCGGTCATATGGTGTCTCCACTAAAGCCGATGAGCGGCAACGTGGCCGGTACTAATTGGCTTCTTATTTCTGGTCGTAGCTGTACGAAACAGTGTTCGTACAGTACTTCCACCGATGACCCTCCATCCACATACATACGGCGAACATTGTGCGTTCCAATGCTCACCTCAATCTTGAAAGGTGCATCGGCCATGTTGCTTGTCGTAATGGGAGGGAATGAGATTTCTCTGCCGACTAATTTTCTGCTTTGTGCGATGCTGCCAGGATTGGATCATGTATATGGTCGAAGGTTTGTCCTTTTGGGGATCCTTCTTGTCATGCTTCTTGTTGTCCTTTCCGTCCTTCCAATCCTTGACCAAATGTTTGAGTTTGCCTGACTTGATCAGTGACTCAATGTGCTTCTTGAGCTGGATACATTCCTCCGTGCCGTGGCCCTTGTCGTTGTGGAATTCGCAAAAGCGATTTCCTTGACGACGGTCCACCGGAGTCGTCATTGGGGGAGGTCTCGGGAATTGGCCCCTTCTGTCAGCAAGATCTCCCGGTAGGACATCTTTAGAGGGGTAAATTTGTCCTCCGATCGCCCTCCTTTGTTTTGGCTCTTGTAGTCCGAGCTCCTTCCACTGCCCTGGTTGCTTTGACCACCCGACTGTCTCCTGGACTGGTCGTTCGATCGATAGTTGTTTCCTTTTGAAGGATAGGTCGTGGCTACCACGGTTTTTCCTTCTATGAAGTTCCTAACCCTTTCCATATGGTCGTCATACTTCTCCGGTCGCTTGTCATTGAGACGTCTAATTAATTCCCTGTCTGTTATGGCATGCATATAATCGGAAATTTTTAGAAGTTCCGACATTGTCTTTGTGCGCGTGCACTCGTCATTGAAGCCTTCGGTGAAGGCCTCCGTAGATTCCCAAGGCCGTTGCTTGACGATTTCCAATGAGACCGGGTCCCTATTATACTTCTTTCGCTGAGTATAATTGTTTTTGAACGCGGTACGCAGTTCAGTGAAGCTATCAATGCTTTGGGGAGGAAGTCCCTCAAACCAATCACGAGCATTGCCGATCATGGTTGAATTGAACATCTAGCACCATATAGGCATGGGCCATCGTTCAATTTTCGCTTGCGTGTCAAATATCGTTAGGTGATCATCCGGATCCCCATACCCATCATAAGTCTTGACGCACGCTGGCATGCGACGCTTTTTATCCTTGGAGTAATTCCGTATGCGGAGAGTAAAAGGGTCTTCCATGGGATCGCACCATGGAAGGGTGAGATTAGGATCACACCATGGGCGGGAGAGATCTTCAACTTCCGCCTCACGATAATAGGGGCCACCGTAGTACTCTTCATCGTCTGGCGGCTGTGGAGGAGTACGCCTAGGTCGGTGACGCTTGGGTGGATGGTCATCCGAATCCTCTCCTGATGGACCGGGGGAAGGTGTGGTGCCCTGCCTTTTGGTGAAGGATCCTCTCAATGAGAAGAGCTAGGAGCCTTCTTCCTGGTATTCATCATGTCCCACACGCTTGTGCGGCGATTAGTTCTGGTTAACTCCAGATCTGGTCGTTCGGCTGAATCATCGGACCTATCTCCGTCTTCACGAGATTGTAGCAGTTCCTGCATAACACGATCCCCTATACGTTCGAACGCATTCCTAGGTTGAGGGGTTTCCTCAAAGAGGTTTCGTTCCTTGGGTCGTGCCCTCTTCTTCTTTTGAGTCTGAGGAGAGGTGTCGGGTCCGGCTCTGCCAAAGTTGAGCCTAGATTGGAGGTTCCTCCCTAGGTTTAACCTGGACGCGATTCCTGGGAAGATCCTCTCGAAGTTCTACGTGAGAACTCGAGCGAGGTCTTCCTCACTAAGTGGTTCGACTTCCAATTCTTCCTCGGTCGATGGCCTGTGCGGCTCCTTATTAGGGGGCTTAGGCGCACTCCCTGGATCAGGGTTGTCTAGGGTCGAGGTTGGTGGTGGGGTGATAGAGGACGTGCCTACTCCACCCATGGACTGAAAAACGCTCTGGTTATTCGGTCCACCTGTTTGGTTGTCGGGGGACTGAGTGGGGATGAGTATCCCATCCCCTGTGGACTTCCGATTCCCAGGATTCGTGTTCCTAGGGTATCCTTGCAGATGTCCTTTTGTCATTAAGAGAGAGATCGAGATGAGGTTTGCTCTAGCTTAGTGTATAGATCCCACGGATGGCGCCAACTTGTTGATACAAAAGTTGGATGATCCTTGCTAGACCCGAATTAGGCTTAATTCGGGTTGGCTGGGTTCCGGCTCCTGCACCAAGTGAAATATCTGGTTGGGATCCTACACACTAAAATAGCACACGTTAGGCTTACCGTGGGAATGTATCCCACGATTAGACTCCAGCGTGAAAGTAAGTAATCGATTAGGGTTTGAGAATCAGATGAGTTGTGAGTGTGTAGAATGTAATAACTTTGTGGAACCCTTGGGGGTTCCTTATATAGGCAGTGAAACCCTAATGGGCAGTCACTGATCCTTCGGCCACAAGGAAAGGATAAGTACCAGAATTAGTTTGATTGTTATCTTCTAATTATGGTAAGTGTATATCCTCTTCTTTGGGGTAAATCCTAATCATAATAAGAGTATGATTCTATCTAACCCTGTACCGGCCGTGCCGGGCCATGGGCCGCACACATGTATGCGGTCAATGTTCATTTAAGCCCATAAGCTTAAATGATAATAATCCAACCCATCAGTAATGGGCCGGATGTGGGTAGTACCCGTGGGCCGGGTTCATGACCCGGCTGGGGACTATACGTCATAACAAATCATATAGTCACTACTTAATTTAGCCATGACCTTTAAGGTCATGGTTTTCATGATCTTTAAGTTACACAAGTTCATTTCATGATATCTATGATTATTAGTTAACCAAAGTCCCATAAACAAGATTTGTAACTCATGCAATGTTTAGATTTATAAAAGGTTTCATATGGTTTTTAAATCAAGTTTAAAACATAACATATAAGTCATAAGTTTCTTATTAAAAGATTTTTAAATCATGGACATGATTTACATAAATATGTCGTGACCTATAAGGGTCATAGCTTTATCAAATCTTGATTTTTAACATGTTATTTACTTGTGTTTATAGATGTATGATGATGCATGCATGAAGAAATGAAAGATTATGATGTGTATACCTATCTTGCCTAAAAGTACCAAGAATGATCTAGATGAACAAGGAGATCTAAGATCTACTCAAGATGATGAAGAAAACCCTAAAACAAACCAAGTCGTGGCCTTGATGATTTCGGCTAGGGCTTGTTTATAGTGATTCCAAAAGGAATGATACTACTAATGATTTGTAGTATGGATGAGACAAGAATCTTGGTGGATTTAATACTTGGTTTTTGGATGTATATGGATTTAAGCCGTATGATTGAGAGAGAAGAGGATGAGAGAAACAAGGTTGGATTGTATGACAGAATGTGAGAGTATGTGTGTGTATTTCGGCTTAAAGAGGAGAGAGGGAAAGGGAATGCAAAAGGCATGATTGCCTAGGTAAGAACACTTGTGCCAAGTGTTGGCTTTTGTGTTTCCCATGCATCCCTTCTCTTTCCACATGCCCTTGGTGCCGTGTAAGGATATCCAAATGGGTAGGGTGGGCTTCTGTTGGGCCTATGTTGGGCTAGAGAACAACCTTGGCCTAGTCCATGAGAGTTGTGTAGTATGGAAGGGATGTATGCAAGGGATGTATGCATATACCTAAACGGCTAAGCATGCATGTTGTAACATTTTTCCCCAATTGTTATGTGTGGCACACATACACATTGCTAGTTATATTTTCATTACTTGTTTTTCCTAGTTGCATGATCATGGTTTTAGGTTATGAAGCTATTTTCAACAAAGATGAATGTAAAATTATAGTTACATGATAGACATGTTTATTCACATCTTAAGGAAATATAACACATGAATAAGTGTTCTAGGATTACTGGGTGGAAATTTATTATATAAAATCATGGTAAAATCATGGATTTTATAGTACCACCCCGTTATTTTAGCTTTGTCCTCAAAGCTATTAAAACGTAGTTATCTTTTATGTGAAGGATGTTCAAAGTATGATTCGTTTCAGGTTCTCTCTCAGGTATGGAGGGCGGCATGAACGCGAAGTGGTCTATACCTAGGTTACTTTTATACGTCTGATTCGGCATTAATGGAAGCTTCTGTCATTACAGGTGTACAGAAGAGAATGCAAAGAGATTTTTATCCGGGTTGCACTATTCTTCCGATTGAGCGGTAAAAGAGACCGCTGATATGGATGGACATGAGGCAATGCAAAGAGATCTTTATCCAGATCACACTATACATCCGATTGAGCAGTAGAGGAGACTGATGCCGTGGATGAATAAGAAAGGAATGGAAAGAGATCTTTATCTGGATCGCACTATACATCCGATTGAGCAGTAAAGGAGACTGCTGTTGTGGATGAATAGGAAAGGGATGCAAAGAGATCTTTATCTGGATCACACTATACATCCGATTAAGTAATAAAGGAGAATGATGCTGTGGATGGATTGGCGCGGGCTGCTTAACGGGGTCGCAGCTATACCCTTCTAGGATCTGGGAGAAGACCAATGGCGTTGTGGATTTGGTTAGGAGGATAAATCCATTGCAAATGGTTTCTGATATGAGGAGGAGATGCCATCATGTTTTATAAGCTGGGGAATCTGGGGATGCAATATATCTACATCCTCTTCATGGTTAAGATACAGGTTATATTTCCATACCCAAGGATGAAAAATTGGGGGTTGAAGGTAAAACAAAACATTTTAACTTTAACCCCTCATATATCAACAGCTTTAAGAAAAGACTTACGATTTTACCTCAAGCTTGTGGGATACAAACATTAGTTAATAGTACTAAGATTTCTATCCAACAGAGAGGTTAAGATTGTGGTTGATGGCGATTGCATAAGAAATTGCAAAGAATCTGCTTCATTCGCTGTAGGGCTGAGCGAGAGGAGCGCAGAAAAGAAGTACCTCAAATGGTAGAAATAAAAGAAGATACCAAGAATAAAGAAGTGCGTTCCTTGAAGGGTGTCGTAACAAGGGTCATGCATTCACTATTACTGGTTCAAAATTTGTACAAATTCTGACTTATAAAGAGAGGAAATCACATCTCCCAGAGTCTAGTGGGTGATGGTATTGTCGAACTAATTGGACCTGAAGAGGAAAAAGGAATGTCCAAAAACATGGGACATTCCAACATCTCCTTACGGGGGATGTCGGACATAGTCCTACAAAGTACACCCATTGTGAGTTGGATGTGCTTTTCAGGTTTAGGCAGGGGAGAAACAGGTTAGGGAAATGGGGTATTCTCGGACCAAGTATTCTATGGCCTGTTGGTGCTAGAGATGACACTAAATCTAGTGTTAACTATATCGGGGTTATGGCTCCCCAGTATAATCAAGGTTTCATCTCACCAAGGTACACAAACCCATTTTTGGTCATATAGGAAAATTATATGATACTTGCTAGTCACTTTGTGCTAATGACGACATCAAAGCTATCAAGCCTTTCTAGGATCTAATTGGTGTAAAACGGATGATTTGGAAAGTTTTTAAGGAACGACCTTGAGTGATGGTGTTAACCTTCCTAACCTTTCTGTCGACTATTCCACCGTATAATATGAGTCTAGAATTATTGGAGGGATTTCCATTACCTTACTAAAATTAGCAATTGTAATGCTTTGGTCTACACATGTATCAAACAAGATAGATGCATATCATTGGTTTAGTAAGAACGTACCAGGTACGATGTTGGAGCCTGGATTTGCTTGGGCATTGCCGGCCATGTACACTTGCGAAGGAGTTCCCTTGTTGTCCTTCTTCTGATTGGCCCACTTGGGACAATCGGGTCTCACATGCGCAGAGGTTCCACACTCGTAACAAACCACAACGTTCTTTGGTCCGCTACTGCTCCCACCAGTGGGGTTTCGGTTTCCCTGGTGTCTACTTTTACTCCTACGTGCACTGGACTTGCCCTTGTTGCTGTTCCTGGGATTGGTATTGGGTCGACCTGGGGTAGCAACGTTTGTTGGACACTTACGAGCAAAATGGCCTTGTTGTCCACACTTGTAGCATCCTTGGCATTGTCCTCCAGCAAAATGATGATAGTTGCACTTTGAACACTTAGGCTTGGTCCCTGTGTAGTTCCTGGTGCGGGTTGTGGGAGTAGTGTCATCAGCTTGCCCAGCGTTTTGCTTTTTGAAAGACTGCTCGTGCTGGCTATGAGAGCTTTCATTGGATTTTCTCTTGTTGTCCGTTTGCCTATCGGAGGGATTCGAGCTTGCTTGCTGATCAGCTCAGTCGCAAATTCCATAGCACCTTCCACGGTAGTGTGTCGTGAAGCTAGCACACTTTCATGAATGTTGTCAGGGAGTCCGCTGACATACTTTTCAATCTTGTCACTCCTTAGAGGAAACATTCTGGTGCACATCAAGCTTAACTCTTCAAATCTTTGGTTGTACCAAAGGATATCGTTGTTCTTACACTTTAGATCCCACAGCTCGACTTCCAACTTCTTCATTTCTCCTCTAGGACAGTATTTCTCAGTCATTCTCTCCTTGAGGTTGGCCCAAGTGAGGGTATAAGCAGTGGCATGTCCAAGGGTGGCGACCACAGAGTTCCACCAAGTAAGGGCGCTCTGAGTGTATGTAGCATACTTAACTCTATTCTCGTCAGCACAACCGCTAATGCGGAAAACTGTCTCTAGTCTTTCAAACCATTGCATCAATTCAACAACTCCTTTTCCTTGGTAGTATGAGGGTTTCCATTTCAAGAAGTCGGGGTATGAACAACCCGTGTTGAATTTGTTCTTGTGCATGTTATGGTTTGGGTCATTGCTCACATTAGCTTCTCTGGCTGCCATAGCTGCCAAAATGCCTTCACCAGTCATCTCCTGGAGTTGAGCAGCGGTAACATTATGAGTAGCTTCATGTATTTCGGTATTAGCGGTATTGGAGGCAATTGCATTATTGGGGTTCGATCGTGAAATCACCATTTGTCTATAATCATACACAAAATGAGATTATTAATTAATTCAATCGTTAGTACAGTTTTTATATTATTTGCAAGAGAATGATTTCATGCATAAAATTCAAAACAAATTTGCATAACCTGTCAGGATTTCATAATATAATACATTGCACATCAGATATAATAAAGAAAGTGATTACATGTTATTTCCATGAGAAATTTAACAGTCATCTAGCATAACACAATCTAAGTCATAGGCCGGTCGGGCCTAATCCAAAGTAATGATACACACAGTCTTTAAAACATCATATCCCAAAGTTACATGTCCCAAAAGAAAAGAAAAGATAAGTACGGGATTACATCATCAAAAGCTGAAAAAGAGATAAAAGTACAAAGGCCCTATGTCATGATAGCCGGGATGCAACCCGTAAGCTTATCATGATGTACAAGAAGTCTAGTACGTCTATACTAATCCTTCCTGGATAGTCCACTAGATGATGTCGGGGCTGACGGTGTGGATGGAGCTGGTGGGGCTGCAGAATTCCTCCGAGTGTTCCATAATGTCCGAACTATCGTTCGGGTCTCCTTGAGCGTACAGAGTGTAGACAGTAGCTGGTTCCGGAGTCTATCGAAGACCACTTGGAGATAAGCCATCTCCCCAGTAACCCCATCATGCCGAACAGTGGCGAGATCAAAGAAAATGGATAATGATTGCTCCTGAGCGGAGAGAGCAGCATGGGTCTGATGCTGCAGACCCTCCATGACCTGAATGCGCTGGTGGAGGCGGTATTTCTCATCAAATAACCACTTCAGGGCCTCGTCCGTCCTAGCCTGGATGCCCTTAGCGGTCTGGGAGTCTCCCCTCATAATGCGGAAAAGAGTGTCGATACGTTCATAGATGACAGCATGGCTTTGTTGACTGACTGTAAACTGGATGCGGAGACTGGATATCTCCCACTCCTAGCGTGCAGCCAGTACAGAGATCTAGGCCTGGATGGAATCGACACATCCTGCCCCGGAGCCTTCCCCAGTCTCATAAGTGGAGACGGGTGCGGGCCCGGAGAAATAGCCCGTTGATAAGGATTGAGGCATGGAAGATGGTATGCTAGGAGGGACCCGGTCCTCCTCCATAGAGGTTGGGGCCAATGTGGCTGATGCTGAGATAGAAAAAGGGTCCTCTTGGAGTACAACTTCGGTGGCTGGGTCATCCTCTGAATCCGAGGCTGACAACCATCCACATTGCGTCAATCATGGGGATGAACAAACAACTGGAGTAGGAGCTACTCTGGGTAGAAGAATCGTGGATGCAGTAGGCGGGGTCATGATGCTCTGAAATAGTACTGTTTTAAGTTTGAAGTGAGTATAAGCTTACAAACAAAGAACAATATTATTTTAGATTACATGCTTTATGAAATATATCCCTTTTAAACAATTATTATAATGTTTTAAGGTTACAAATATTAATACTTATATATATAGATATATATGTATTATCATTTAAGTAGCTCATTCAATAATTCGTAAGTGCAAGGTTTGGTTTAGTGTTATCTATATTTTCATTTCAGTATTTTACTATGTATTGAAAAATTTTCAACTTTAGCACGTCTAACATTTTACATAGCAATATCTCACTAAACAGTATTAATAATCAAGTTTAGTAATCAATATATATATATATATATATACTTAGTTCACATAGCATAATATGCCCTAAGATCTATATTCTTAACTAATACGGTCCCAAAATTAAATCCCAAAAAGATTTTTATAAGTTATAGTCCAGTTTTAAATATAAGAAAAATCATTTTATTTTTATTTTATTTAAAAATTTATCTGGTTCTCTATAACTAATGCTCTGATACCATTCTCTGTTACACCCCAGGTAGGGTCAAAAATATGTGGAAATGTCAACGGAGATGTCACTAGGGTGGATCGATAGCATATAGTCCATAGAGCGTAAGAAAAAGAGTTAATCAAATCATATTACATGTTTGATAACTAATAAAATATAATTGTTTAAAACATGACAGAAGGTGATTGTTTATGTTTCCCAAATAGAACCCCTGACGAGTCTTATGATGCATATTTTTAAGATGCTTGAGACCATGCACACACCATGTACTAACTTCATATTCCTGTGCAAAACATACTAAAGGGGGTCAACATAAAGTTGGTGAATTTACAAATTTTAACAATTAATTAGTTTGGACATACATTAATCATAGAAGTAACAATGCACAAAGCATTCTTACTAAAATGTAGATAACATTTGTTTATTATTAGAAACTGAAGCTTAAACTCCGTAATCCTCAACAGATGAGGACGTAGTGTCTTATAAAAAGACACCCATTCCAGTTCCAACATGGTATACGTCTGTTGTCCCGGCCAAGGCACCGTGAGCATGACTCACCCAAACGGGGATGGTCAATCCCTAATAGATCTATTTATAACATTCGGGCGATTTACAACAATTTAACATTTTCAATTAAATCCATTTGTGTCCATTATGTGTTTGCATATTTTCCTTCCCAAAAGGGAAAGTTTTATCAAAAGTTTATATGGGGCTGTAAACTCACCTGGGAGTAGGCAATAGCTGTTTAATGTGAATATCCAATTAATGCTCACGCCAAAGTTATGCCTAATCAGATAGTACAGTCTTAATAGATAGTACAAGGAACATATATGTATGCTTATACAGATTTTAGTCAGTTCAATTATGCTCGGTATTTATCTAAATAACCGTAGTTCAAGTATCATCAATATTCATTTAACTTATCTATACAAGTTTCATTTCTAAGTAAACATAAAATGTTTAACTATTAATATCAGTTAGCATACATGTATTTATAATAATCATTCAACTTACATTTAAGTTTCTTATTTAAGTAGACATATAATGTCTTACTTAAAATATTAATTTACGTTCTTTGTTCAAGTATTATAATCACTCATTTACTATAAAATCTCATTATTAAGTAAACATAAAGATTTTACTTAATATTAGTTCATGTTCGTAGTTCATGTATTATACTCATTCATTTAAACTTTAATATTAAGTTTCCTATTTTAAGTAGGACGTAAGATGTTCTACTTAAATATTAACATTCAATTTATCCAATGTTCATATAAATTTTATTTTCTAAATGTATATAAGTTTATGTATGAGTAATACGTATTCGTAATTGTTTATACAATTATTTCCTAAAGTAAATATATATATTTTATTTTAAAAAATATAAAATTATAATATTTTATTTAACTTTAAAGTTCCCATAAATTATTTTAATATAAAATAATTTAAACTTAAGAATTTATACCTTAATTCTTATGGTCTAAGTTTTTTAATTATGTTTTATTATAATTATAATAGGTTTTAGGGTTAGGGGTTGTTAATGTTTCAGAATATAGAAAAACTAGTCCCTCTATATTTTAAACAGTATAACTTTCGGATTTTACATATTTAGTATCTAGGGCTTGTTAAAGTTTCGGCTTATGGTAGATTTAGTCCCCTAGTTATATCTAGGTTTTGTAACTTTTACTAAAATTACAAAAACAGCCCCTAGGGCTTCTTTAAGTTTCGGCAATTTACAAGAAAGGTCCTTGGGGTTTTAAAATGTCAAAATAACTTTTTGAAAACTTCCCAAAATGGTCCCTAGGGTTTAGTTTACTATGAATAGTATTTAATTAAACCCTAGATTCTTGGATATTTACATTTTCAGTCCTTGTGTTTACTATTTTACTAAAACAAGTTTCATAAGTTATGGTTTTAGTCCTTAAGTTTCATAAATTGTCATTTTCATCCAAAAAGTTCTTATAAGTTACATTTTATTATAAAAAATTCTATTTTAACATTTAAACTTTAAATGGGCTCATTAAATGGGCTAAACATCTAATGGGTTATTTTAGTGGGCTTAAATATATTTTAAGTCCACTAATTTATTTAAATGGGCCTTTAAATCATTTATTGGGCTTAATACACTTTTAAGTCCTCTAATTAGTTAAATGGGCCTAAGTGTAATCTTAAGTCCATTTAAGTTACTAGGATTTATCAAATGGGCTTATTGGGGTCCATTAAGTTCTAGATTATCATTTCATGGGCTTAATTAGTCCATTAACATTACTTTACATTTTATGTAAGTTTTAACTTAGGATATTCTTATAAGCTTATTATGAGCTTATTGATATTTAGTTTTAAATCTAAATAGATGAATAATACTTAAAATTTGTTTTATGTGTTATGCCAAATTAGATCTAGGTGTGTTATAAGGTTACAAGTAAGTCATAAGCCCTAGTAGGAGCTTATATCTCACGGCTAATATTCGTTATAGCTTATTAAGACAAGTCAAGTCTCATTTTAAGGTCGCATGTAGTTTATAAGTGTTACAAAAATAGATCTAACTATGTACAAGTAAAGAAAACAAGTTACAAGTCCAAAATGAGATCTAAACTATGTCTAGACCTAAAAATCAAATATAGATCCATGTACACACATATATATCTCACGGCTATATTTTTAAATCTTGGTATTTCCAAGATGAACACTTTAGCTAATCATTAAGTCTTGTAAATATTTACAAAAACACATCATGATTATCTAGGTTACATGCATGTTCCCAAGGCTACTATTATTCCAAGAAAACAATGTATAGCCCATGGCTATATTGTTTTATCCCAATATTCCCATAAGATCTACTAGCTTATTTCATGTGTATCATGTTAAGTTAACACTTATTACTAGATCTAGGTTTATATAAGCATGCATGTACATCTAACCCATTTTAGGTCTTGTGTAACCCACGGCTACATTTATACACATAAGTTGTATTTGTGATTTTTAACATTCCATTTAACATGTTACATTTCATATTCCATTATTCAAAACTTAGGAAACAAATCATATAGTCACTACTTAATTTAGCTGTGACCTTTAAGGTCATGGTTTTCATGATCTTTAAGTTGCACAAGTTCATTTCATGAGATCTATGGTTATTAGTTAACCAAATTCCCATAAAAAAGATTTGTTACTCATGCAATGTTTAGATTTATAAAAGGTTTCATATGGTTTTTAAATCAAGTTTAAAACATAACATACAAGTCATAAGTTTCTTATTAAAAGATTTTTAAATCATGGACATGATTTACATAAATATGTCGTGACCTATAAGGGTCATAGCTTTATCAAATCTTGATTTTTAACATGTTATTTACTTGTGTTTATAGATGTATGATGATGCATGCATTAAGAAATGAAATATTATGATGTGTATACCTCTCTTGCCTAAAAGTACCAAGAATGATCTAGATGAACAAGGAGATTTGAGATCTACTCAAGATGATGAAGAAAACCCTAAAACAAACCAAGCCGTGGCCTTGATGATTTCGGCTAGGGCTTGTTTATAGTGATTCCAAAAGGAATGATACTACTAATGATTTGTAGTATGGACGAGACAAGAATCTTGGTGGATTTAATACTTGGTTTTTGGATGTATAGGGCTTTAAGCCGTATGATTGTGAGAGAAGAGGATGAGAGAAACAAGGTTGGATTGTATGAGAGAATGTGAGAGTATGTGTGTGTGTTTCGACTTAAAGAGGAGAGAGGGAAAGGGAATGCAAATGGCATGATTTCCTAGGTAAGAACACTTGTGCCAAGTGTTGGCTTTTGTGTTTCCCATGCATCCCTTCTCCTTCCACATGCCCTTGGTGCCGTGTAAGGCTATCCAAATGGGTAGGGTGGGCTTGTTTTGGGCCTATTTTGGGCTAGAGCACAACCTTGGTCTAGTCCATGAGAGTTGTGTAGTATGCAAGGGATGTATGCATATACCTAAATGGCTAAGCATGCATGTTGTAACATTTTTCCCCAATTGTTAAGTGTGGCACACACACACATTGCTAGTTATAATTTCATTACTTGTTTTTCCTAGTTGCATGATCATGGTTTTAGGTTATGAAGCTATTTTCAACAAAGATGAATGTAAAAGTATAGTTACATGATAGACATGTTTATTCACATCTTAAGGAAATATAACACATGAATAAGTGTTCAAGGATTAATGGGTGGAAATTTATTATACAAAATCATGGTATAATCATGGTTTTTACAAAAACCCCACTTGATCATCATGTTATGACATCATTACATATACATAACAACTTTTATAAAGTTATTTGACGATAGTCTAAGACTGAGTATTATTTGTTTAGGTTTTCCGTGATCGAGGCACGTACCATACATCCTAATTGCTGATAACCCTTCTTTCCCAACCAACATGAGTTCATAGCCTCGCACTCTTTTAAATGTTTTTATGAACTATTTTGTAAACCTGCAAGGGAGATAACATGAGAGTTTTTAATGAAAAATAGAACACAAGTAGTCCCGATTGTATGCTTATAGATATGGACCCGATTGATTGTATGACCCAAATTGGATGACTGAAATGGATTATTAAAAGTTAGGTTATGTCACTATAAGTCCCATTAGCATGAATTGTGAACTACCGGGATTTGGTAGACGCTTATGCATATAATAGTACTATTTGGGGAAGATCACCCCAGTTCGTGCCTTGACGGTTGATCCCCGTCGTGCCACATTGATTGGTAAGCGAATTTATGTATGAAAAGATTTATATAGCGTGATATTAGTGACGACACGCTGATTTAGATGGGCACATATTTGTCGGGCTCGCGACCCGTTGTATTTTATAGAAAGACAATAATGTCATGCGGCTTATAATAATCCAACAACAACAACGATAATAAATACCGATAATGGTAAATACTGGGGATGTGGTCTCATAAGTAATGTATGCTATATGAATGGAATTATAATATATTGCCTGACTAGCAATATGGGGTCTCATTACTGATATTAAGCTTGTGTTTCTGATTTACATAACTGTTTTATATAACGGTTTTTACTAAACTCTATGAATTCACTCGGCATTCGCTGATATACTTTACGCATGTTTTCTCAGGTGCTTGAAGGTAACTTGGATGGAGATCGACTCTGATGGCCCACATAAAAATAATATTCATTCGAACTATGTTTTGTAAACTTTATGACTGTGAAACTTGGGGACCTGATGTAAACTTTAAACTTGTACGAATGAATGTATGTTTAACTTTGTACAACCCTTTTTATGCGTTGTCTATGATTTGAGTTATTGTGCTATCTCGTAACACTCTATTGACCCTTCCGTTGTAGCTATATGAAATTTGAGAGTGTTACAGTTTGGTACCAGAGCTCTCGTTATAGAGAACGAAATATTTTTAAAACCAAGGTTTTGAATAAAGCATTTCAAAAATCTTTTAACTATAAACATTTTGTTCAAGATGTTTAAAAGTCTTTTGACTATAACGGTGCCGAAGATCTCCGATGTTACCAACAAGCCTCATTGAGAAGATATATATTTCGATATATAATTTAATTTATATATCTATATATCGTGGTTTCAGTATGTAACAGATTAATGATTATTTTTATGCTAATACGAGATATATTATAAAATGCAGATTTGTCATGGCTGACCCTAATATTCCCGTAGAGAACCCTGCTATTCCTGAACCTATCGTAGATGATAACCCTTACTTAGACTTAGTGGATTATAATGTAGAAGATGATATGGATGATAAAGAGGAGGAACCATTTGAGGATCCTGAGCCCAAAATAGGACTAGGAGATCAGATTGCCCCTCAGATTGATGTTGTAGAGAATGATAATGATAATGTTGGTATCGAGGAAGATGATGAGGTTGGTATAGATAATGTAGGTAATGAGGATGACGATGAGGATGACGAGGAGGAGGTAGATATAGGTGATGAGATTGATGATAATGAGGCCGAGCTTATCTTTCCTTATGATGTAGAGGATGGTGAGCCCTTACCCCCTCTAGTTGAGTGGTCTGATTCTGATTTTGAGTTACTTAGTGATAAATCATCTGAGTCTGAGTCTGATTCAGAGGAGGATGAGGATGATGATGATGCACCTGATGGCACTGATGGAATTACTACTCGTAGGTATGTGATAGGAGAGTCTTCGAGGGTTCGAGAGGCTACTCATATTGATGGACTTGCACCTTGGGCCTTCAGACGTGATTTAGATGCTTCCAGAATTCAGGGTAGTATGACAGAGATTGGTTTAGGTGTTGTTCAGACTCATGTTTCTTTATTGGAGTCGAAGACTAAGATTGGTGAGAAGGAGCGAGAATTGCTTGCCTTGGGTTTGACTGATGTGGAGCGTGGTTTGAATGAAGCATTTAGGTGATTGTCTGTGTTGGAAAGCGGTGAGTATGCAGAGATGAAGAAAAAGGTGAATACGATGGAGATTCAGTTGAGTGTGGCTCGTACGATGCGCAAAAAGGTAGAAAAAGAGTTAAATGTGTCTGTTGGTTGGAACAGTAGATTTTATGCTGAGATGGTCGAAAGAGGAGTGATTCATAAGCGCCCAACTGATGATGATGAGTCTTGTGATCGTCCGAGGAAGATATCAAAGAAGGATGATGATGGACCTTCTAGTAGTTCTCAGTAGATTCGTTTATCTTTAGTAGTATCTTTTGTAAACCTTTAACTAAACCGGGATATTGGTTAGTAGATCTAGTACGAATTTTGGGCTTGTATAGTGCTAGAATTATGACTTGGAAGTTAAATAAGACTATGTGGTTGTTTATGATATACGAAATGTGTATCTTTTTTATTGAATTCCATGTCATACCTTATATATTTGCTTCCTTGATTATCAATTCGACCCTTTTTATTTAAACCCCTCATTGAGTGAATGCTTAATATACTTTGAATTGTGCAATAATAGAATCATGCCACCCAAGAGAGCTGTGACTGAGGAAGATGTACGTAGGATCATTGCGGAGCAAGTTGCCGCATCTATGGCTGAGTTTATGGAAAATGCTAGGAATGGAGCTGGCAGTAGTGGAGCTGGCGGTAGTGGAGCTGGCGGTAGTGGAGTTGGCGGTAATAATGTGAATGTGAATGCTAATAATGTGAATGCTAATGCTGTAGGAAATGTAGGAGGACCTGGACCTAATGCACCTGAAATTGGTGGTTGTACTTATGTGACGTTCATGAAGTGTGACCCACTCCCTTTTAATGGAACTGAAGGTGCTGTAGGATTAAGTCAGTGGATTGAAAAGATTGAGTCGGTGTTTCGCATTAGTAAGTGTAAGGATGAAGATAAGGTAACTTTTTTCTGTGGCTACCCTTAGAGGTCGTGCGTTGACTTGGTGGAATGGAAGGATTGATTTTATGGGCATTGATGTTGCTAATGCTACTCCATGGGCTGAAATTAAGAAGTGGATGACACAGGAGTTTTGTCCTCGTAGTGTGATCATTAGGTTTGAACAAGAGTTGATTCATTTGAAGATGAAAGGTGTGGACATTGATAGTTATACTAACCGATCCCATGAGTTGGCTTTGTTGTGTCCCCGGTTGGTTGAAACCGAGGAGATAAGGATTGAGAAATACATAAAGGGATTCACCAAGAACATCTGAGGGGATGTGACTTCGTCAAAGCCATTGACCATTGATGATGCGGTTTGGATGGCTTACCAGCTCATTGGACAAATAATTCTGGACTAGGAGGATGAAGCATATGCTGGTGAGAAAAGAAAGGGTGAAGGCGATCGTGGAGGTCAAGGTGACAATAGGAAAAGTTTTAATCTCTGTCAAAACCAAAGGAAAGGAAATGTAAATTCTTTGACCACCAATGCCCCGCGAAATGATGAAAAGTGTCCGAAGTGTGGTAATAAGAGGCATGCTGGTGATTGCTGGAAGTGCCGAAATTGTGGAAAGCTATGACATAAGGTGGAAAAGTGTAAGAAGGGAATTGTTTGTTATAATTGTGGAGAAGAGGGTCATAAGAAGCCAGATTGTCTAAAGTTGAAAAAGATTGGCCAAGGAAGTAACAACCAGGGAGGTGTTTATCAACATGGAACAGTTGAGGTTAAGAAGGAGGATCCGAATGTCGTTATTGGTACGTTTTTACTCAACAATCATTATGTTGTTTCTCTATTTGATTCGGGTGCTGATAGGAGCTTTAAATCTACCAAATTTAGTGCCCTTATTGACATTGAACCTATTGAGATAGATACTAGTTACGAAGTGGAATTGGCTGATGGTAAATTAGTAAGAAATAATAAGTTATTGCAACGATGCTCTTTAAAATCTCTTGAACCGTTCCTTCCCGATTGATTTGATGTTGATTGAACTAGGTAGTTTTGATATTATTATTGGTATGGACTGGTTATCTTTGAATGATGCTACAATTCTATGTGGCAAAAAGAAGGTTAAGATTCCTCTTCAGAATAGGACGTTAGTAATTGATGGTAATCGAGGTGAATCCCGTTTGAAAATCGTTTCATGTATTAAAGTCCAAAAGTACATTAGGAACGGTTGCGAGTTATTCTTAGGTCAAGTGACCGGGAATGAGTCTAAGGAGAAACGATTAGAAGATGTGCCCATTATCTGTGAATTTCCTGAGGTATTTCCCAATGATTTACCCGGACTTCCGCCGATAAGGCAAGTCGAGTTTTGAATCGATCTAATTCCTGGTGCTGCACCGGTGGCACGTGCGCCTTACCGATTAGCACCTTCCGAAGGAATTATTCGAACAACTCAAGTAGTTGTCTGATAAAGGTTTTATTCGACAGAGCTCGTCACCTTGGGGAGCTCCAGTCTTGTTCGTTAAAAAGAAGGATGGATCTTTCTGTATGTGCATCGATCACCGTGAGCTGAATAAGTTGACGAGTAAAAATCGATATCCTTTACCAAGGATTGATGATTTATTTGATCAACTACAAGGCTCTAGTGTATATTCTAAGATAGATCTGCGGTCTTGATATCATCAACTTCGCGTCCGTGAAGAAGATATTCCCATCTTTGTATTTAGAACTCGTTATGGACACTATGAATATCAAGTGATGCCATTTGGGCTAACTAACGCACCTACGGTATTCATGGACCTAATGAATCGAGTGTGCAAACCCTATTTGGATAAATTCGTGATCGTGTTCATTGACGACATTCATTCTAAGAATAAAGAGGAACATGGAGAACACTTAATGACTATCTTGAATTTGTTAAAGGATGAAAAGTTGTATGCAAAGTTTTCAAAATGTGATTTTTGGTTGGACTCTGTTCAATTTATTGGTCATGCGATTAATAAAGATGGAATTCATGTTGATCCGGCAAAGGTTGAAGCCATTAAGAGCTGGTTTGCACTGACAACGCAAACGGAGGTGCGACAATTCGTAGGATTGGCTGGCTATTATAGACGATTCATTAAAGAATTTTCTTTAATAGTTAAACCCCTGACCAAGCTTACTCAGAAAAATAAACATTTTGTATAGGGAGGTGAAGAAGATGAAGCATTTCAGGTATTAAAACAGAAATTATGTAGTGCACCTATTTTATCATTACCCGAAGGTAGTGAGGATTTTGTGGTATTTTGTGATGCGTCTCTTAGAGGTTATGGAGCTGTCTTGATGCAGCGAGAAAAGGTGATAGCTTATGCTTCTAGGCAATTAAGGAAAAATGAGAGAATTATACTACTCATGATCTTGAGTTAGGAGTTGTAGTCTTTGCTCTTAGGTTGTGGAGACATTATCTGTATGGCACCAAGTGTACGGTATTCACCGATCATAAAAGCCTACAATATATTCTCGATCAAAAAGAATTAAACATGAGGCAACGAAGATGGATAGGATTGTTAAGTGATTATGATTGTGATATAAATATCACCCAGGAAAAGCAAATGTTGTTGCTGATGCATTAAGTAGAAAGGATAGAGAGCATATCAGGGTACATTCTCTAGTCTTGACTATGCACAATAATTTGCCTGAGCAAATTAGAAATGCACAAATAGAAGCTTGTAAGGAAGAAAATTTTGTTAATGAAGGGTTTCGAGGTGAAGGAGATCCTTTAGAGGTTAGAGCAGATAGAGTGAAATGCTTAGGAGCTCGTATGTCGATACCTAAGTATGGAGGCTTAAGAGATTTAATCATGTTAGAATCCCATAAATCTAAATATTCCATTCATCCAAGTTCTGATAAAATGTATCATGACCTGAAGACGTTATACTGGTGGCCAAATATGAAAGCTGATATTGCTATGTATGTTCTTCAATGTTTGACTTATGCAAAAGTCAAAGCTGAACATCAAAAGCCATCAGGACTACTTCAACAACCAAAAATTCCTGAATGGAAGTGGGAGCGAATCACGATGGATTTCATCACTAAGCTTCCTAGAACCTCTTCTGGAAATAACTCGATTTGGGTCATTATCGACAGACTGACCAAATCAGCTCATTTCATTCCTGTTAAAGAGCAGTTCTCACTGGAGAAGCTGACTCGTATTTATCTTGAGGAGGTTGTATGTAAGCATGGAGTGCCTGTATCGATTATTTCTGATCGAGATCCCCGATTTGCATCGAATTTTTGGAGATCCCTCCAAAGATCTTTGGGAACGAATCTTGATTTGAGCACTGCTTATCACCCTCAAACTGGTGGGCAGAGGGAAAGGACGATACAGACACTGGAGGATATGTTAAGAGCATGTGCAATAGATTTTGGTAAGAATTGGGATAAACATTTTCCATTTGCAGAATTTTCATATAATAACAGTTATCATGCTAGTATTAAGGCTGCACCATTCGAAGCTTTATATGGTAGAGAGTGTAGATCTCCTGTATGTTGGAGTGAAGTTGGGGATACCCAGCTCATAGGACCGGAAATGATTCGGAAGACTACGGAGATGATAGTTCAGATTAATAAACGATTTTTGACAGCCCAAAGTAGGCAGAAAAGTTACGCGGATGTGCTGCGGAAACCAATGGAGTTCGATATAGGGGACCGTGTGATGTTGAAAGTGTCGCCATGGAAAGGCGTCATAAGATTTGGAAAGCGTGGGAAATTGAATCCCCGCTATATTGGACCATTCAAGATTTTATCTAGAGTAGGTCCGGTGGCTTATAAATTAGAGTTACCCCAAGAACTTAATGGTGTCCACAATACATTCCATGTATCTAATCTGAAGAAATGTTTAGCTACGTGTGATGAGAAGATTTCAGTGGATAAGATCAGGACTGATGAGAAGTTGCATTTTATTGAAGAACACGTAGAGGTTATGGATCGTGAAGTAAAGCAACTTAAGCAAAGTCGTATACCTATCGTTAAGGTTCGGTGGAATTCAAAGCATGGGCCAGAATTTACGTGGGAGCGAGAGGATGAAATGTGGAAGAAATACCCACACCTCTTAGACTTCAATAAGAAACTGGCATCGAAATGAAATGGATCTACGAGGGCGTAGATTCCTTTTAGGAGGAAATGTTGTGACAACCTGATATTTTTCGGTAGTAAATTTATTCTCGTAAATTATTTTTAGAATTTATTTTAACGATGGTTCATGAACTCACAAATTTACGGGATGAAATTAGGGCTTACGTGCATAGTTTAACGTCTTTTACGATTAAACCGGGAACCCTAGGTTTACGTATTTACTCTTTTGTGCTCCGTTTTTTATGAGACAATTTTTATTAGAATCGGTTTGTGCCGTAGATTCATAATTTATAAAAACGTTTCTCGTAAGTCAACCCGTGGGCACGCAAATCGAGGAAACTAGAATCGAGGAGTGCCCGTAAATTAGTGGGGATGAAACAAGTTTACACTTGTCTCACCCCCACTATGGGCGGCCAAAAAAAGCCACACCACACCCTTGGTGGAAAGATTATACAAACTTAAGGACACTTGTCCTCAAAATTTCCTAAACCACTAAACTAAAAACCACTAAACCTTCAACACATTTTCTCATACATGTAATACTAGCCAAAATATTTTCCCACTCTCTTCTCTCTTCCCTCTTTGTCGTCCAACATACACCACCAAACAACACCACCATAAAAAACTTACCATAAAATTTATACACAATCTACATATGTTGAAGGCCATTTGAAGCGATGAAGATTGGAGGTGATTTTAACAACTAGAAAGAAGTTTTCATGGAGGTTTAGGGCTGATTCTCAAAGAAGTGTTCATACTTTTGGTGATCTCAAAATTGATCTTGCTAACTCATAAGATTTGGTTACCAAAAACCAAGTCTAGTTCATCATAAATCTTAACCTTTCATAATATTGGTTGGTACAAGATCATTTCTTTCCATCACCTTATAGTTTTGTAAATGTACTCATGTATTTCATCAAAAATGTATATGTATATGATGATAAATGATGATCAATATATTATGTGGGGATTTTGTGTTACTAGATTAGGTTAAAAAGGTTAAAATCTACAAGTAAAAATGTTAAAATCATGACTAGTCACATAGGCTGTATAAAACAGTAAGTACCAATATCTTCACTTGGTTAAATTGATTATATTATTTGATATAATGATATATAATTGATATTTACATAAGTGGTGAATTGGCCATGCAATGGAATGTTAAAAATGAGCAAGATATGACCAAAACACTTTTGTAGTACCAATCTGTCTAGTCTGTTTTGGACGAATTATTAAAAATACTTAGAAGTTGTTAGAGCAGTAGCTATAAAGAGTTATTTGTAGCACACATCATGTAGTTTATGCTTTTAAAATTTGAGGTTCTATCTCCTTGTAGAACTCAAGATATAACAAAATTGGTGGAGTTGACTTTATAAATCAGATTTCTTAATAAACTATATAATATAAAAATGCCACTTGAAGTAAAATACTATTATAAAACAAGTATGTATAAGCCACTAGATAATAATAACTATTATAAAATAAGTTTGTATACTCTAATAAATAAACATTACATTTTATAAAAGTAAAACTCAAATGTTTTCTAAAACTACAAACTATATATAAGTTTTACGTCTTTTCGGCTAAAAGCGAAAGATTAACGTTTTCGCCAAATAAAAGTTAGATGGTCGGACCCGTCTAAAGTAACATTTTTATAAACCATATACTGATATGTAAACACATTTTACAAGTAAAAATCAACAAAACCGAGCTTTGTAACTTATGGACCATAAAGGGCCAAATTAGCCTTGTTGGACCACTAGGCCAACTAGTTTGCTTTAATGTTATTGGACTTACTCATGGGCTTAACTCAATTGGGCCCAACATATAAGTATGGGCCTTGTCTTAAAAATATAAATGGACCAATATAATGTATTGGACTCTTAATGGGCTTATTGGGCCTTAATATGTAAATGGACTAAAACTAGTGTAACTAGTAGGATAAGCCTAAGTTAACTAATACTAAACAACTAGTAATGTTGTATAAGGAAGTAAAACCCCACTTGATCATCATGTTATGACATCATTACATATACATATCAACTTTTATAAAGTTATTTGACGATAGTCTAAGACCGAGTATTATTTGTTTAGGTTTTCCGTGATCGAGGCACGTACCGTACATCCTAATTGCTGATAACCCGCCTTTCCCAACCAACGTGAGTTCATAGCCACGCACTCTTTTATATGTTTTTATGAAATGTTTTGTAAACCCGCGAGGGAGATTACATGCGAGTTTTTAATGAAAAATAGAACACAGGTAGTCCCGATTGTATGCTTATAGGCTGAGGTCTCATAAATAATGTATTCTATATCAATGGAATTATAATATATTTCCTGACTAGCAATATGGGGTCTCATTACTGATATTAAGCTTGTGTTTATGATTTACATAACTGTTTTATATAACGGTTTTTACTAAACTCTATGAATTCAATCGGCATTCGCTAATATATTTTACGCATGTTTTATCTCAGGTGCTTGAAGGTAACTTGGATGAAGATCGACTCTAATGGCCCACATAAAAATAATATTCATTCGAATTATGTTTTGTAAACTTTATGACTGTGAAACTTGGGGACCTGATGTAAACTTTAAACTTGTACTCGAATGAATGTATGTTTAACTTTGTACAACCCTTTTTATGCGTTGTATATGATTTGAGTAATTGTGATATCCCGTAACGCTCTATTGACCCTTCCGCTATAACTCTATGAAATTTGAGAGTGTTACATCCAATCTTGCACACGCGTTTGTACCCTATCCATAAGCTCACGACAATATCTAATAACCAATCTAGATTAAACCAGAGGAACCCCCAATATACTTCACTGGAAGATGCCCCTCCTCAAACGGTAGAACCTGAAGAATAGAGAGTTTGACATGATTCAGAACATTGCAAAAGAAAGCAGTACTCTTTGGAAGACTAGGTGTGAGCCCCGAAGCATGCTTAAACTCATCTAGAGCCTCCTTAATAACCGTAGCTGAACAAACATCTCCATGAGTAAACAAGAACAAATCATCAACAAAACAAAGATTAATCAATTCCATATTCAAACAGTATCTATGAAACGTGAAAGAATTAGCATCCCGAACCCTTCATTTGAGCATAATCGTTAAGACCTCCATAATCAGTGTGAACTAATAAGGAGAGAGAGGGTCATCTTGGCGAAGGCCCATCCTACCTTTAAAATAACCATGAAGCGAACCATTGATGCTAATTGAAAACGAAGCCGTGGATACACATTCCATGATCCAAGTCACCATACGTTGATGGAATCCAAAACCAATAAGAACCTCACGAAGGAAATTCCAATCCACAGTATCATAAGCTTTCTGAATATCCACTTTAAATGCACAACAAAGAACCCCACGATCCAAATGATAGTTATGCATCAATTCTTGGGTAAGAAGAAGATTATCAGCAATATGACGACTCGGAACAAACGCTGATTGATTAAGACTCACAAGGTCCTTCAAACTACCCTTAATCTGATTAGCAATAATCTTAGTAATGCATTTAAATACTACATTACAACAAGAAATAGACGATAATCATTAATCCTATTTGGGGCATTAATTTTGGGTATAAGAGCAATAATCGTATGGTTTACCTCCTTAAGAAGTTTGCCATTAGTAAAAAAATTCACGAACCGCATTAGTCACGCCATTGGCAACAATATCCCATGACTCCTTAAAAAACGCAGCGGTGTACCCATCCGGACCTGGTGATTTATCATTGCCCATATCAAACATCGCACGCTTAACCTCCTGACTAGTTACAACTCTAACCATATCTGACGCAACCTCATCAGAGAGCCGAGTATGAAACAAGTCCATCGTATTAAAACAGCATGTGTCCCTAGCTAAACCAAGAAATGATTCATAATGCTCCACAAAAGCATCAGCCACCTGATCATTCTCACAAACAGTACCATATGATCTAGTCACAACATCAATACGACTTTTGCTAATTCGGCTTTTAATAGCCTTGTGGAAATAAGCATAATTCGTATCCCCCTCTTTAAGCCAAGTAATTTTAGCCTTTTGCTTTAAAATACGCTCCTCCATAAGCAAAGCCTGATTAAAAGAACCAACAGTCGTAGCTTCCAGTTCCCGCAAATCACCATTGTTAGGATCAACGTCCAATACAACCTGTATTTTATCAAGTTCCTCCCGCAACTTCGTGACATTGGCATGAATATACCTTTATCAATCAGTAACTTACGTAGGGGCTTTTTAAGGTTTTTAAGATTTTGCGTTAGAAAACCCGCTAACATGCAACGACCACCCTTCCATAACCACCTCCTTAAACCGATCACTTTGAGTAAGAATATTAAAGAACTTGAACGGCCTTGGTTTTGGTTTCGTACCTGTAGGAATATTAAGCACAGCAGTAGAATGATCTGATATTTTATATGGCTTAAAAACAGCATGAGATCCCACAAAAGATACTCCAAACTCCAAGTTAGCCATAACACGATCGATCTTACAAAGCAAACCACCCGGACCTTGCGGCTTCTGGTTCCATGTAAATTGTAATCCAGCATGCTGAACATCGGAAACCTCTATATTTTCAAAACATTCCCGAAATTCACGCATAGCAATATCGACATTAGAACCACCAGTGGACGAATCACCAAGCTGAGGAGTAGCGTTAAAATCCCCCAATAAACACCATGGTATATCACGAACGTACAACTTATGAACGCCAAGATTACTCCACAAGCTTCTACACTGAATATACCTGTTATGAGCATACACAAACGAGCAAAATAACTCCTTCCTTTCAAGCTTTAACCACACACGAGTATGAACAGTTTGATCATCCATGTTAATCACGACAACATCAACGTCATTGTGATTCCAACCAAGAATGATTCTAGCACCCTTAACACATAACGAACCATTAGATGTCCAATCCCAATGGCGAAACACCCGAGCACATAAAGACACAAGATTAGAATCAGAAACATGTGATTCCAGAATAGCACAAATGGACAAACTATTCTCAGAAATCACTTGACGCAGTTCACTTTGTTTAGGGGAGATGTTTAAACCCATTATATTCCAAGAAGCGACATTAATCATGAGGACCCACCGTCACATGAGTGCTTTCCCCTGAAGGTAATGAAGTAGTTACATTCTTTGCATCCGGACCCTCCACGATAGATTCACATCCACCTCACTATCACTATCATTTAACATCTCCGCCTTACCCTTAGCAACCTCCCAATCCGTATCCCCTTCATCATCCAAAGCACTAAATTGATTAACTAAATCAACTTCCGGTTCCTTCCCGACCTGCTGATCACTAGGTATATTCCTAGCCTTTGATGTCCCGACAGATGAAGTTGCTTGTTTAGCATTATTGTTGGTTATAGCTTTAGATGATTCCCCCTTCTCAACACGGCGATACAGAAAATTAGGAGCTGACTTACCCAGTTTAACACCATTAATTAACCGCGGCTGACGATAAGTATTATTCCTCCTCCTGGTAACTTCAATAAAAACCATCCCCCTTCGCCGCAACCTGTTTATCCACAACCACTGTTTTAGGAAGTCGTGGACAAGCCTCATTCTTGTGATCAAAAACCACACATGTAGCACAACGGGGTGGCGTCCATTCAAATTCCACATCAATAGTAGCAAGAGAGTGTCCCTCCCCAACCCCACGTGGTATAGAAATCACCACTGACTCTGCCAGGTCCTTGTCAGCCGACACCTCAACAAGTGCACGTGCATACGTATTCTGCCCCCATGAACTTACACACATACTACTCGTATAGGAGTCTTACATTATAGGTTTACCAATCTGCGTTGTGATCAAACTCAATCCAATCTCGGAATAGGCCACTATAGGAACATGATGAATTTTGACCCACAATAGGGCTTTCTTAACCTCATCCTTCTTCAGTAACGTAGTAGGAGTCCAAATATTCAAGAATAACGGTACCAGCCGAACTAGCCACGGGCTATTCTCTAAAACTCTATCCATGTCCTCACTTGATTCAAACTGAAAAAGAAAGAACTCCTCATGCAATTACACACGTTTAATACCATACTTTGCCCAAGTATTCTTAACGTAATTTTCAACCAGCGGGAACGACAATCGCTTCCCAATAAAGTAGCCATACAGTGTATGCACAAAACGCGAACTAACTTCATCCACAGCCTCCATGGGAAGGACAACCGTAACCCCTGGCACCACCTCCTGGCTATGCAGCTCCCCTATTTTGAACACCTTTTTCTGTTGTTGTTCCTACACAATAGACACAAACAATGGCGTTGTATCATCCAGACCCCCAAAGCCCCGAACTGGTTTTCGTGATAACAATCCTCCAGGTTTATTCAATATTATCTTCGCAAGAGATCGAACATCAACCCTAGCATCGTTACCATAATTGTTTTGAGAACCCTCGTTATTCGGAATAGACTTCGCACCAGATCTAACATCATCCCCATCCTTAACAGAACAGTCTTGAGAACCATCAACCCCAGAACTCCCCATCTCTCTAAACCACAACTAAAAAACAAACAAACAAACCCTAGAAAGAAAAGGCGCAGCAAATACCACAAGATAAAACCCTAGAAAACTAGAGTTTAATCCTACGCGAACAGATCTGTGCCCTAACCCACCTCCATGATTGCTTAATCAACAGAAATAATAAATGCAGCACAAGAAACGAAACCCTAATTAATGACCAAACCGAAACCCTAAAAAAACCAAAAAACCCTAACCTATCAAAACTACAACCCAATATAGATTCGTTTAATATCAAATCGCAAAAGAAAAGATAAAAAACAAATTGTTATAGGGGATTGGAACCGACAGACTTAAAATTAATGGAAAAGTAGATTAGGGGAAAAGTTGGCAGTCATTAGAGAGAAGTCGAGGTTTTTTTTTGGTTTGTTTTTTCCCTTTTACAGTTTTGGCCATATATTTATATTATCATGTGGGGCGTATGTGTAACACCCCATTTTGATAAATGGAATATCACAGAATAATTATAGCGTGTCATCAAAGCATGCAAGGTAACTGGATTGAAATATACATGACCATGGGAAAACTGGAATCAAACATCGGTTCCCAACATAAGCCCAAAACAAAAATAACACAAATGAACTAAAGGAAGACTAAACAAGCATAAATATATGAAGGCAAGAGGAGAAGAAGTCTAAGGTAGCTCCCATCCTAAGCATGTCCTCCAAATGCTCCAATCTAACCTTGAATACCTATCGTTTTGGGACATGGAAAGAAAGTAACGGCTGAGCAAAATGCTCAGCGAACGGATATATGACATAGCATGAATGACATAGTATAGGAAAGAAATGTAAAGCATGAAAAGCAGCAGAACTAAATAAGTCCTGGAAAAAAACCTGGAACATGTTTATAATCTGGTTTTATATTTTGAATATATAGCTTATGTTTACTTATGAAAATCTGTATTAGTTTAATATACCAAAAGCCAATATAGGTCATGAGGTCAACAACGTGCATGAATACTTGGAGGGGTGACCTCGTCATGAAAATTAGAGGGGATGCCTCTAATTAATTAGTAATGGGTAAGAGGGATCAGCTCCTTGTGAAGGATGTAAGGCACACACCACATGCACCATGAAATCCTGACTGAAACTGAACCTAGGATACACCCATACGCCCCATATGATAATAACCATATAATAATGGCCAAATAACTGAAAGGGATGCCACGAGCTATCACTCCGCCGTGGTGAAGTCATAACACTTTAGTGTTATGGTTATGGTACCTCCATAACTAGGTAAAACTGGTCATGCATGTATATGGCTAAGGTAACTAAGAAACATAAGAATTTAATCTGTAACTACTGGGGGAAATAGTTGGCTGCATACGGGAAATCCTAATAAAGGAAGAGATTGTCCTTACTGAAGGACGGGAAATCCGTACCTTATGTCCAGTAGAAGCTAACAAAAACGCTGAAGAAACTACTCCGCCTTGACGGATAATACTACATAAGAATGGGAACGTGTATGAGTTTTCTAAATTACATGTGTTTTACTGGTTATGTGTGTTATTAGCTTGTTATACTTATTTTGTCATGTTTTAGTGTTTTACTGTCTTATCTGTAGTTATACTAATGTTCTGTTGTATATTATACATGTTGTAGTGTATTATAATACTTGTATTGTAATACTAAGTAACATTCTAAAAATACCAGGTTTCCATAAATAGTAAGTTTCTAAAAATAGAAAGTTCCAAAAAATAGTAAGTTCCTATAATTAGAAATAAGCTGGATTATTAATATTAAGTAAATTTAACTAGTATAATACAGTTCATGGTTATAGCTTATTAATTAAATAATTGGTTAATTAAATAAACTATACGTTATAAGAATTTAATTAAAAATACATGTTTTAAATAAATTAAGCTAAGTAAAATACTTTAGGTTATACATGAAATATAATTTTAATATTTAACCTAAGTAATGAATTTAATTAAATTAAAAGTCTAGTAATTAATTTAATTAAACATATTTCTGATTTTAATATTTTTCCTGAATCTTGAACCCGTGTTTTAAAAATTAACTCGAGCCCGAAGTCCTGTTCACATATAAGCCGAAACATAGCAGCCCTACTAGTGGCTAGACCGCCTAGCCGGTTGCCACTGGTGGCTCGCGGTTCACACCGGTTCACAACGGTTCACAGCCGGTTCATACCGGTTGTGACCGGTTCCCCCTGCTTGTGTTCGGTTCCAACTGTTAGCCCAAGAAGCCCCACCGAGCCCTGGAGGTGTCTCGGTTGACACTAACTAAGATAAACAACATCACAAACATACCCCGACCCTTGGTCGGGGTCCCTTGGTCTCGGGTCCGAACAAAACAAACCAAATTGAGCCCCTTGTGGGTCTCGGTGGTGTCGAATCAAACAAGCCGAGAGTCATATGACTCGCGGTTGAGTGTCGGCTACAACAAAACCGAACCAAAACAACCTTAAACATCATGGTTTGATTATCTAACATGTTTCCTTGATTTGTTATTATGATCCTCACATGAATTAATAAAAGAGAATAAAAGAAAAGGGTTTTATGACTTTACCAAATGCGTGGAATGACATAGTTAATGATCACGAACACGTAGACTCCAAAATCAATGATCAAAATTGTCTTGAACACCTTGTGGTGTTGTAGGTGGCCGGTGGCAAGAGAGAACCAAGGAGAAGGGTTCTGTAATTTTTGTTAAAACCTAAATTATGAAAAGTAAATCCCTGGTTGTTTAGTTTAACTTGGGTCATGGGCCAAAAGCCCATTCCTTCTCTTTTCTTCTTGTGTAGCCGCGGCCTAAAGGGAGCCCACGGGTAACCCGTAGCTTTTCAATGTTTAAGAATTCTAGTCGTGTACGTTCGTGATTGTTTATTGTGAATTTGGTTATCATGATCGAGTCGCATTTGTAATAGTCATGAATGTACGTTATTTAATGTCGTGACACGTGTATTAATATTATAAATGGAAAGTTTTATGTTTATCGTGTTTTCACGAGTTACTGTTCACGTGTACTCTTCATAGGATCTTAATGCGGGTTTTACAACTCTTCCCCTCTAAAAGAATAATTTGTCCTCGAATTAGGGTTATGATAGTGTTGCGGATTTTAAAATTCTTCCCCTCTAAAAGGATCATTTGTCCTCGAATTAGAAGTAAGACAACCGATGGAGTTGTAAGAACTGGTGATACACAGAAGCTAAAAGGACAAGTAACTGAAAGGACATGGATGTGATATGACAAAAAAGGGACATGGAACGTGACATGACTGGAAGAAACATGGAACGTGACATGACTAGAAGGGACATGAAACATGACATAACTGAAACGAATATATCTAACTCATGGACCAAAAGAGGATAAGGATCTAGATGGACTCCTCCGTTTCCATGTGGCTTCCCACTCGGAACGATCTTCTAACTGGTCTTGGCGAGAAATAATAATCTTGATCTTCATGACTTTGTCTTGATGATACAGAAAGTTTCTGATTCCCCAACGAGAGATGGGTTCTCATGAACTGATCAAATAGCTAAGATGTGACGTGTGTGGATAACAAAATGTTACGATGCGACATTAATAACTAGGATTTTACTTGTTAAAAAGTTCGTTATTCACGGTCTAATCGAATTGGTTACAGTTGAAAGTGTAACTCAGTTGTTCTTGGTGAAAGGAAGGGAAAATGATTATCTATTTTAAACTAAAAGTAAAATGTAAATGTCGTTGAGTAAAGATAAAAATGAAAGCTTTAAAATTTAAACTAAAAATTAAGACTTAAGGATAAATGACAATAGATTAAAACTTGATAAAAAGTAAATTAGAAAACTTAAACTTTACAAAAATGTGAACTTTAAATATAAACTAAAACAAAGCAATTAAAAATAACACTAAATAAAATGGCGGGAAAAATAAATTTTAAAAACAATAAAGAAAACAAATAAGTCGGAAAACAAGAAAATAGACCTAATCCGGAATAATAATCCAAAACCTAATCCGGAATCCCTAATGCATACTCAAATCGGAATGTGAGTCCAACACGTAATCCGGAATGCATATGTCACATACAAGTCGGAATACAGATTTGTGACACAATCCGGAATATACAATCAGCTAGTAATTCGGAATCTTGGCCAGCACTTAATTCAGAATCAATAGCCTTAGCACCTAGTTCAGAATGTCAAACTTGTGACCTAATCCGGAATGCATATTCCGGATAGTAATCCAGAATGTGTGTTTAGATGTTAATTCGGAATAATCGACAAGAACATAATTCGGAATGTAGAGTACTGACCTAATCCGGAATATGAGCAACTGATCCTAATTTGGAATACTGGTTTTGATCTAGTTTGGGAAAAGGTAATTTTGCATATAAGTTGGGATAATGTAAATCCTACCTAATTCGGGATACTAGGGTTTTACCATAACCCGGATAAGAAACATTCAAGCAAAATTTGCAAAAAAGCTAAAAACAAATAAGCACTTACCTAAAACTTTAACCAAATCAAATTTAAGAAAAAGCAAATAAGCCCAATTTAAAAACATTAAAAGCACTTAATAATCTAAAAATTTAAAATCAACTTTTTATAAAATAAACTATAAAAGACACTTTAATAAAATAAGAAAAATCACACAATAAGCACTAAACACAATAAGCTATAAAAATCAAACACATGAAAATCAATAAGCACAATAAAACAAACACATCAATAAAGCAATAAGCATAAAGATTAAGCAAACTATATGATTAACCAAATCAAAACATAAGATAAAAATTAAGAAAGGTAGAATGAGAATGATTATCTAAAAAGCTTGAATTAAGATTAAGATTAAGATATCCAATACAAGATTAAGGTAAAAGCTTAAAACATTAAAGAAAAGCTAGAGAGAGAAAGTAATATTAAGCTACTCCTAATTACCTTACAAAAATTAAACTAATAACTACTACTTCTTAAGGAAGTGTTTAAGGACTATATATAGGAGGAGGAAATGGAAGGAGTGTTGTTTTCTTGTTTCTTTCTTCTCGTCTCGACTCGATTTAAATTCTTCATCTTTCTCGACGTTGTCTTGGGATTTGTCGATATGAATTGAACTCGTCTTCTAATTTTCTTCTTTTATTAGATTTGGTTCTTCGACTTCATAAAACTTCCGTCTTTAGACTATTTCTTCGATAAATCTTCAGAATAGGCCTTGGACTTCCGTTCTTTTTGCACTCTTGATCTTTTGACTTCGTCTTTTGTCTTTTTTCGATAAAAGTCCGTAAAAGCCCGTGTTTTCTTCCCTTTTCACATTTTGGTCCTAAATCACAACAAAAACACAAACCACGCATAATTCCAACTTTTACGACATTAAGTACACGTTTTGGCTTGGTTATTATTATAATTAAGTGGTAAAAGGATGGGTGTTTTCACACCTATTAAATCCCCTACACTTGACCATTGCAATGCCCTCATGCAATACATTTGTTACAAAGCAAGATTTACATTTTCCATCGTAATTAACCCACCTTGGCCTTTATTAAACACAAGAAATAAATGAAACTAAAAAGATATAAAATTTCAAAAATATTTAAAGGATGAAACAAGCAAAGAAATCAAAGACTTACATTTTGGCTTTGGTCGTTATGAATGTTTATCATCCTCAAGTTTCACGTTCCCCACAACAAGCTTAAAAACGAGATCATTGTTATTATAAGTTAGCAAACTAACACAAACTCATGTGGCTCAATTATTCACTTAGACTCCCTTATTCCTAGGTGTATCTCTTATATTTTATAGTTGTCTTGAATGATCACGAGGATGCATTGTTGACTTATTTCGATAATTTATTAAGGCAGAAAATAAAGTAGGACGATTTCATCAATAGTTAGCTAAAGGACAAAATATTTTAAAACTGCTTCTCGAAACCTCATAAAGTTCATATCTTGGCATAACTCGTTTCACGATTTGATACCTTTCTCGGATCGATATTTGGCATTGACTTCATACTTTGAATCTTGAGAGATGATCTTGAAATAATGGTCTTCTCTTCATAATAGGAATTTCTTCACTTGAAGTTTTTAAGAGATTCTTCATGCTTGGACCACGACTTCTTCATTTTTCTCCAATATTTATTTGGGATCTTGATATACAACGATCCGCCTCCTTTTAGGACTTGGATCTATTTATCCTCATACCTTGCTAGGGTCTTTTCGGATAGACTTCTCCATGATCTTTAGGGGAGTATTTGCTTTTCGTCGTGTGTCTTGATCCTTCATATTGATTTTTCAGAAATGATTCTTCACATCACTTTGGATCTTTAGCAACCAAATGTAGCCCTCATGCCTTGTTAGGGCCTTTTCGGACTCGCCAATCTTTGCATCCCTCTTTAATAAGTTATGCCTTGGCTATTAACTCTAATTAATACCGAGCAACTTTTAAACGATCTTGTGCTAGAAGCTAAGTAACTTTTCAAATCGTACGACCTTACTTATTGCAAATATATTTATTAACAAGCGATGGGAGAAAAAGCTCATAATTAACTCACATAAATTCATGAAAGAATACCAAACTTATAATTGACTCTATCATCTCTCGTTCTCCACAATTTAAAATCTCAAGGAATGAGACTCGTGGATGCTTAGCCTATTACATCAAAGTTTTGGGTTTTCAAGTCATCTATAGGATCTTGTAACTTCTTAGACTCTTTCAAGTTTAGAATTTGCATTTTAAAGTTCCCTTGATAAACGACTTTCTAGGATCAATTATAGGAACTTGCGAAAAGTTCTTGTTCTTAACCCATAAGAGTTAAGACTTTCGCGTTTTAAAGTTCTCTATATAAAAGCCTAGCAAAACTTAATTTAAACACGTTAAGGATACTATCTAGACTAAACTAAAATAATTAAACTTGGGTTGAGTCAAAAGATTCATAACAGGCCTAATATATCAAAGACATCTAAACTTATTAAAACCGTTTATTAAAATTTATTCTAGCAATGAAAGAAAATAACGATAACAAAGGAAAATACAAATAGGCCAAAATAAATCAAAAGTTTTGAAAAATGTGGAAAAATCAATTTTCCGGTTAAAATAAGGACAAATACAAGAAAAAACCCACTTAACTTCGATAGAAGTCCCCCTACACTTAGTATAAACATTGTCCTCAATGTTTAAGCATGTGGGAGTAAACTCCCCTACACTAGGACATTGTGCACGTTGTTTAAATCTCGCTAAGGAAAAGACTGTTAGAAGTATTTAAAGTGATGGTCATATAATATACCGTTGCGAAGCTCGAGGAAAACGCTACATAATGGTGTTGAGAGTTCTAGTATAATGTTATGTATGTAACGGGAATTAGTCCCGAACACTCAAATGAGGAAGGCCTTCTATACTTTACACTTGTAGTATAAAAGGCCCCTAGCACCTCATTTGAGTGTGTGTGTCTTCCATTTTCATTGTTGGTAGAGAGAGAAACATATGTCTTTCTCTCACTAGGAATTCACAACCTTTGTTTTTCTGTTTTTCTTCATCTAATCTAATCTTTCTTGTTGGTTTAATCCATGATGGTATTCGTATTTGGTTAAATCGTGTGCATAAGTCCTACAAGTGGTATCATTCACCAAGGGATTCGTGGATAGCTATTCGGTGTTGTGTTTGGTTATTGGTTTTCGTGACTTTTGGATCAAAAATCTCACGTCTTTAAAATCCTTTGTTCGTGTTTTTTGTTTTCCATATGATCCATTTATCTTCTCCTTTGTTGTGGTCGAGATTTGAGTTCTGTGTCTTGGTTAATATCACGTTGTTCTTGTCCAAATCCTTCGATTTTTTCCTTAAATTTCGGTTTGTTCTCCTATTGCGACAGGATTCCCATCGCAATAGCTTAGGGTTTAGGATTGCGATTGGGATTGCGACAGGACTCCCATCGCAATAGCTTAGGGTTTTTGATTGAGATTGGTATTGCGACGTGGATTGCGATAGATATTTGGTTGGATTACGATAGCTTATTATCTTTGACATTGCGATTGGTTTCAACATTGCGATAGGGTCAGTCATTGTGACAGTATTAAGATCTTTGATATTGCGATTGGTTTCAACGTTGTGATAGGGTCAGTCATTGCGACAGGATTCTTATCTTTGACATTGCGATAGGTTCCATTATTGAGATAGGTTTTAATCATTGCGACAGGGCCAAACATTGCGACAGACAATTTTTGTTGACATTGAATAATTTCGAACAAAACTTCTCGTTTTGTGGATTCGTGAGTTTTTGTTGGTTTTGAAGAATTTTTAGTTTCTCGTACTCAAATTCTTAGTGGAATTACTCATTTTAGGGGATTTTTAACTACAACACTTTGCTTTCTACGAACTGAGATCCTGTTTTACACACGACTTCTATGATGACGTCTCAACAAGATATTTATGTTACGGGTACTGAGAATCGTCCACCCATGCTTACCAAGGAGAATTACACTACATGGGCTAGTCGTCTCCTTCGTTATGCAAAATGTAAACCTTTGGGAAAGTTGATTGTCAACTCGATTCAAAAAGTTCTGTATGTTGGAAGAATAATTCTTGTGCCTGGGGACCCTACGAATGCTAACCTAGTGGCTGATTCTAGTCATGAGCAAACGAATGAAGAATTAACTAAAGCTGAATCAAAACAACTCGACGCTGATGATCAAGCAATTCAAGTCATTCTCATGGGACTTCCTGAAACTGTTTACGCTGCTGTCAATAGTTGTGAAACCGCACACGAGATGTGGCTTAGGATTCAAAAAATGACGAAGGGGAGTGAAATAGGTTTACAAGAAAAGGAAACTAAGTTGCTTCGTGAATGAGAGATATTTACGTCTATTGAAGGGGTACAAATTGAACCTTACTATCATCGTTTTTCCACCCTCGTGAATCATCTTAGAAGGAACAAACATGAACCTGCACAAATTGCTGCCAACATTAAATTTCTTGATAATCTTCCTTCTGAATGGTCACGATATGTCATTCTTGTCAATCAAACCAAGGATCTTCATGTCATGGACTACACTCAAGTATATGATTATTTGAAGATGAATCAAGATGAAGCTAACGAAGTTAGGGCTGAAAGACGTGCCAAAACCCAAGATCCATTGGATTTTATGGCAAACTCTCCATCATCTATGTCATATCCCATAGTACCCTACCATCAAACCTCATCAAGTAACTTCATGCCATAACAACAGCAACAACAACTCACTACTTATGGATATCAACTTCCTGTTGCTATGAATTACTTACAACAACCCATTGCTTGTTTTGATGACATCACCGATCCTACTCATGCTATTAATACTAGTCTTGCCCTTCTTGCAAAGGCATTCAAATTCACCATTAACCCCACCAATAACAATCAAAGAATCACCTCGAATACTAGAAATAGGCATATTGATCAACCTTTCATTAATGCGAATCAAGATCGTTGATAGTTGCTGGGAACACAGGGACACAATATGGTCAGAATACTTGGCAGACTATTGGGAATGCAGGAAATTAGTATGGACAAATCCGTGGTCAGAATCTGAATGTTCCGAATGCGGGTAATCAGAATTGGTTAATTGTTATGCCATCGGTTGGTGATCAAATGGGAAACATTGTGGCTGCAAGGGCTGAGAATACTGGTACGGGAAATGGAAACAACAATCTTTAGGTTTAGTGCTACAACTGCAGGGGATTTTGTAACACCCCATTTTGATAAATGGAATGTCCCGCGTGATTATGGCGTGTCATCAAAGCATACAAGGATAATGTATTAAACACCACATGACCATAAAGGAAATACCGGAATCAAACATCGGTATCCCAAAAGTAGAACTAATCACACAAAAAACATAAGTACTATAAATGAAAAGGACTAAACAATGTCCATGGAAATGAGTATAAAAGTATAAAGAAATGAATAAAGTAAAGAAGGCTAGGAAGCTTCCAATCCATATGCACGTACGCTTAAAGTCTACGAGAATCCTTGAGTACCTGCCATTTTGGGAACATGAAAGGAAAACGGCTGAGCATAACGCTCAGTGCGCGGATATACAAGTATAGAATGAATAATATAAGCATATAAGCATAAAGCAGCGGAAAAGACTAAGTCCTGGATAACCTGGTATATCTTAGTAAAACTGGTTTTATAGTTTGAAAAGCCTTATGTTTATCTTATAAAAACTGTTTAACATGTTTACCATTAGCCAATATAGGTCATGAAATATCAACGTGCATGAATACTTGGAGGGGTGACCTCGTCATGCAAATTAGAGGGGCTGCCTCTAATTTAATATACTGGTTTGGGTAGAAGGGATCAGATCCTTGTGAAGGATGCAAGGCACACACCACATTCACCTGAATAATCTGCTGAAAACATGTAAATTAGGATGCACCCATACGCCCCACATGAGGATAATAATAATAATATGGCCAAAAGCTGAAGGGACGCCACGAGTTATCACTCCGTCGTGGTGGAGTCATAACACTAGTGCCTCCAGTGTTATGGTTATGGTACCTCCATAACTAGGTGAAACTGGTCATACATGTATATGGCTTTAGGTATCTAATAAAATATAAGCAATCAAAACATATAAAACATATACTGGGGAAAACAGTTGGGTGCATACGGGGAATCCTAATAAGGAAAGAATGTCCATACCGAAAGGACGGAGAATTCGTACCTTGTGTCAAGTGAACGAAGAAGACGAACGGAAGAGAGTCCTACTTCGGTATCACTAATGCTACATAAATACATACGTGTATAAGTATCTGATTACTGAGTACGTAACTGGTTTTATATCATGTCTTAGCTTGTTTTATATGTTCATGTCATGTTTACTGATTAAAGCTTTATACTGTGTTTATCATGTATTCTGTCTATTCTGATTAAGTATTTCTTGTATTTCTTGTATTATTATACTTGTTGTGTAATAATAAGTAACTTTCTAAAAATAGCAGGTTTCCTAAAATAGAAAGTTTCCAAAAATAAAAAGTTTCCAAAAATAGAAAGTTTCCAAAAATAGAATGTTTCCAAAAATAGAAAGTTTCCAAAAATAGAAAGTTTCCAAAAATAGATTTACTGCTTAAAATAGATAAGTTTCTAAAAATAGAAAGTTTCCCTAAATAGGTTAGCTGCCTTAATTAAATAATTTTCTAAAAATAGAAAGTTTCCATAAATAGAAATAAGTTGGATTATTAAACTAATTATATAAGCTTAAGTGTTTACTGATTAATATTCTAAGTCATGTAGTTAAATAGTATAGTTTATTAATTATTTCATGTAAATTAAATAAACTATAGGTTAAAGTATTTAATTAAATATAACATGATTTAACTAAATAAAGGTAAAAAATACTTAGGTTAAAACTTGTATTATTATCTATTAATAATATAACCTAAGTCATGTAAATTAATTAATTATAAGTCATGATATTAATAATTAATTATTTATATAGTCTAAATAAAATGGTAATTACTTAGGTTAAAATTCATGTATTAATAATAATATTAATAACCTAAGTCATGCATAAATTAAATTAATCATGTACATGTTTTAATTAATTTAATTTAAATCTTGTTAAAATAATTAACCGTGTAAAATAATTAACTTGCAAAATAACCCATGAACCGAACCCGTGTTTTAATCTAAACGTGTCGTGAACCAGAACGGTTTAACCCATGAACCTGCCAACCAAACGCACCCTTGGTCTTGAATAGCCGCCGGCTAGTGAAAGTTCCCATCGGCTAGCCGGTGGTTACCCCTGCTGCCGCGGCTTAGGGTGCCCCCTGCTTTCCTTATTTAGCCACCGGCTTAAGCCGGTGGTTGTTTCTGCCGTGACCCAACCGAACACCAAACATACCCCGACCAAGGTCGGGGTTCCATTTTCTCCTGCGGCCGAGACACACAACACACACCGAGACCTTGAGATCTCGGTTGGTGTGAAAAAAAAGTAAGCCGAGACCCCCCCTGGTCTCGGTTCCATGCGTCGGCCAAAAACAACACCCCTTAAACCCTAATTAATTTTACGCCCATGATGTTATTAACATGTATTTACTTGTTTTTATACCATTCATGATTTCATGTGTTCAATTAATCAAGAACATAAAAAGAAAAGGAGGTTTAAGGATTTACCGATTACGTGAACAAAGGAGAACGATAACAATAACAACCTTGCAAGAAATCGATCACCAAAAATCACAAAGACACCCATTTGGTATTCTATACCCGGCGGCTAAGAGAGAGAGAAAAAGAGATTTAGGGTTTTGATTATTTTCTAATTCTTGTAATTATGAAAATAAGTTTTTCCCTTTTTCCTTGTTTAGTAAAAGTTTAAATGGGCTTGGCCCTTGTCTTGTTTCTAGCCGCGGGTAGGATGAGGCCCACAAGGGTAACCCATAGTTTTCTCGTGTCTAATATTATTCATGTTCTCGTGTTCGTGTTTACATGATTTAAATAGTTATCGTTCGTGTCTTATTATATTTATTCATGATAGTATAATTATACGTAAATACATAATATTAAGCTCGTGATTATTTGTGTTCATGATTTCATGTTCGTATGTTCGTGATTATAATTATTATCGAAATAATTATTGTGTCTTAATACGTATTAAATACTTATCGTCTTATCACACGTACGTAATACTTGTAAATCTTGTTTGTGAATCATAAACGTGCTATAAAAGGAAAGTTCTAATCATGTACGTACGATAGTAAGGTACTATTCATGGTAAAAGCATGCGGGTTTTACAACTCTTCCCCCCTAAAAAGAATAATTCGTCCCCGAATTATAGATAAAGTAAACTAGAAAAGAAGAACATACCCGAATTCAAAATATGAAATGAGGGTAAGAAGCCCGGATAGACTCCTCTGTTTCCAAAGTGGCTTCCCGCTTGGTATGATCCCTCCAAAGGATTTTGACGAATGGAATCGTCTTCCTTCTCATGACTCGTTCTTGTCTGTCAAGAACTCATTCGGGTTCTTCTATGAAAGTGAGATCTTCACGAATCTATTCTAGTGGATACTGAACCATGTGAAGGGGATGATACTTGTACCCTCTGAGTAAGGACACATGGATAACATCGTGAACATGAGAAAACTGTAGAGGTAACGCTAAACGGTAAGATACTTCACCGACTCGTTCAATGATATCAAACGTTTCGATGAATCGAGGACTGAGCTTCCCTTTGATTCCAAAACGTCTAACACCACGTGCCGGCGAATCCTTAAGGAAAACGTGATCTCCTACGTTAAAATGTAAGTCCCTACGATGCTTGTCTGCATAACTCTTCTGACATGACTGTGCTTCTTGCAGTTTGTGCTTAGCTATTGCGACCTTCTCATTAGTCAGCTCTATCATTTCTGCTCCTTCAAGTGTTCACTCACCAACTTGATCCCAGCAGATTGGGGCGCGACACTTTCTGCCATACAACATCTCGAATGGAGCATACTTGATACTTGCGTGCCAACTGTTGTTGTATGCAAACTCCACCAAACAGATATAATCGTCCCAATCACCCGTCCATTCCAACGCACATGACCTCAACATGTCTTCCAATGTCTGAATTGTTCGCTCTGACTGCCCGTCTGTTTGAGGATGAAAAGCCGTGCTAAGCTTAAGTTTTGTCCCCCAAGCTTTCTATAGACTTTGCCAAAATCGCGTAATGAACCAAGGATCTCTGTCTGAGACGATGCTGGATAGAGCACCGTGAAGTCTCATGATCTCCCACCTATAAGTATCGGCGTGTTTACTGACCGAATCTTCCTTGCGGATCGATAAGAAATGAGCTGATTTGGTAAGTCTATCAAAGATAACCCAAATCGCATCGTGCTTCCTCGTTGTTTGCGGAAGACTGGTAACAAAATCCATGGTGCTCTTGTCCCACTTCCACTCTGGAATATCTAACGGTTGAAGGAGACCGCCAGATCGCTGATGCTCGATCTTAACATGCTGGCATGTAAGACATTTGGAGACGTAAGTAGCAACATCCTGTTTCATACCACCCCATCAAAAGTATTGCTTGATGTCATGGTACATCTTGTTCAAACCAGGATTAATAGAGAATGGGGAGATATGAGCCTCAGCTAACAATGCTTTCCGGCATTATTGATCATCAGGAACATAAAGTCTCGTGCCCTACCATAAGATACCATCTGCGTCAACTCGGAATTCTGTCTGCTTCTCCAAATTCTGAATTATCGCCCAGATTTCACCATCATCCTTCTGAGCTTCCTTGATCTTAGAGAGTAACTCGGGTTCCACTCTAAGATTAGCCCAGTAACCGTTTTGTCCACGTACCATGATCTCTATGTCTAGTCGCTCTAATTCTCTTATAATTTCCTCCTCAATTTTAATGCGTGTATCATTCCGGACTTTCTGCTAAGTGCATCTGCCACTACATTCGCCTTGTCGGGATGATACTGCAGATTAATGTCATAATCCTTCAACAGCTCTAACCATCTCCTTTGTCTTATGTTCAATTCACGTTCAGTATAAGTCAAGCTCTTGTGGTCCGTGAAAATGTAACATGATTTTCCATACAAGTAGTGCCTCCATATCTTCAATGCAAACACGACTGTTGCGAGTTCCAAGTCATGCGTAGGGTAATTTTCCTCATAAGGCTTAAGCTGCCGTGAAGCGTACGCGATCAGTTTCCCATGTTGCATGAGAACACAGCCAAGTCCCTTCCCCGATGCATCACTGTAGATCTGAAATCCACCTATACCAGATGGGAGAGTAAGAATCGGTGCAGATACTAAGTTCAGCTTTAGGTCTTCAAAGCTCTTCTCGTTCTTTAGTCCAGACGAATTTCTCCCTTTTCCGCATCAGTTTGGTCAATGGTAGTGTTAAGCGGGAAAAGTTCTCCACGAACCTACGGTAATAACCAACTAAGCCTAGGAAACTGCGGACTTCAGTTGCTGATGTCGGCCTTGGCCACTTGGTAATAGCCTCAACCTTTGTTGTATCCATCATGATTCCTTTTGCTGATACAATGTGACCTAAGAATGCCACCTTGTCTAACCAGAACTCACACTTGGATAATTTAGCATACAGCTGCTTCTAGCGAAGAATCTGTAGTACTGTACGAAGATGGTCTTCGTGTTCCTCCTTGGACTTAGAGAAAATCAGGATGTCGTCAATGAAGACAATGATGAACTTGTCCAGAAATTCAGGGAAGATTCTGTTCATCAAATCCATGAACACTGCTGGAGCATTGGTAAGGCAGTCTTGGCGATGTCCTGCTCCTTAACCTGTAGCTGATGATAGCCCTACCTAAGATCAATCTTGGAGAAATGTTTGGCCCCTTGGAGTTGGTCAAACATATCATATATACGTGGTAGTGAATACCTATTCCCGATGGTAATTTTGTTGAGCTCGCGATAATCTGTGCAAAGACGCATACTGCCGTCCTTCTTCTTATCGAATAAGACCGGTGCGCCCCATGGAAATGCGCTCGGTCGAATAAAGCCTCGTTCCAGAAGTTCTTGTAAATGATCCTTCATCTCCTTCAACTCTATGTGATCCATGCGATAAGGAGCCTTGGAAATCGGCTCAGCTTCTGGGATGAGTCGATATTAAATTCTACTTCACGTGCAGGTGGTATGCCTGGAAGTTCCTCTGGAAATACATCTGGAAATTCTGACACTATCGGCTGATTCTGAATTGATTGTGATTCAGCATCCATGTCATGAACAGTAGCTAGGTAACCCTCACAACCATGCGAAAGTAATGCACGTGCTTGCAGGGTTGATATGATTTGTACATACCTTCCGGGTACGAACCCGTTGTGAATGTACTCTGGTGCATTAACATCACCGAAGATGACTCGATATGAATGGCAGTCTATGGTAGCATGATGCTTAGATATCCAATCCATGCCCACAATCATGTCGAAATCATTCATGTCCAGCGGAAGTGCGTCAACAGGACGAATCTTGTCGTCAAACTCTAGGGGAAGGCTCTTGTACACATGGGTTATGCGTACAGAGTCTCTCAAAGGCGTAGAAATACTCAGTATATTCTCTAGTGGAATGGGGAGTATCCTAACATTCTTGGCATAAGTAGTATAAATGACCGAGTGAGTAGCACCCGTATCAAACAGAAGACATGCAGCTTGACCATACATATACAAGATTCCAGTGATGGTACCTGTAGACTTGTTTGCCTGATCGCGAGATGTCGTGTAAACGCGTCCACTAGTAGGAGGCGGCTTGGTATCAGCAGGTCCCGATATACCCTCCATCTCGCCCTTCCGGCAATCCTTCATGCGATGGCAAGGAAGACCACACTTGTAGCATGCGTCGCTATCGCGACGACATGGCCCTAGGTGCCTACGGTGGCAAGTAGAGCAAAGAGGATGAGTATATCCTCCAGCAGGTGTCTTGAATGGCTATGATCCAGATAAGAACAATATACATGAGACATGATAAAGGTACAAAGGACAATGCGGATAAATCGTAAGATGGAATACCAGTGATAGCTGGACGGTGAGGCTGTGAACCTCTCTGGTTCTGGTCCCTCCCGTTACCGTGATTCCTGGTAGAAGATTTGCTAATGTGTCAGAATTAAGAATTATAACATGTAATCATAAGAAAAATGAGTAAGTATAAGGACCTGCTGCTGTTGGAGTGTCCAGCGTTGTTACGGTAATTATCATTACCGCCACGCCTATCTGTAGCACAACGGTCGTGAGTCTGACCGTTTCCCTTGGGCTGAGAAGGTTGTTGCTGAGTAGCCGGCTGAGACCGGTCCCCAGTCTTCTTCCTGGAAGATACAGTTTAAAGAGATGAAATATTGACATGTATTGAAAGAATACGGATTGATCACCGTTTGAATACGAAAGTTTACCTCTTATCGGGTCTCTCTGCTTCCCCGAACTCATCTCTTTCCTGCAGCATCTCCAGCTTACGTGCTGCATCGGCCACTTGTGCTACCGTGTTGAACTTAGCACACACCAAGTTGTTTGCGACCGATGTACGAAGAGCCCACCTAAAGTGGTGTGCTTGCTCTTCAAGAGTACTTTCTGCTGCACCAAGAAACCAGCCAAGCGAAGAAAACGCTGCATGAACTCGTTGCTATTCTCCCCAGCTCTCTGTCAGATTCCATGGTACTCCCTCTTCAGCTTGTCTTGCTCAGCCTTGGGAAAGAACTGTCCCATCACCAAATCCCTGAACTGAGCCCAAGTCAGACCAGCCACCCAATTATCACCTCCCTCAGACTGCTTCGGTGCCATCCACCATGATAGCACATCACCTTCGAACCTGTAGCAAGCCAACCTCGACTTGAAGACGGGGTCACAGCCCATAACATCGAGATCTTCTCAAATGTGAGCCAACCGGCTTTCAGCTTCACTAGGGCTATCTGTTCTCTCGAAAGCTCGAGGACGGAGCTTATTGAATCTCTCCAGCCATGTGACCAATGTTGCTGGAGGAGGAGGAGGTACTGGGTGTTGCTGCTGGTTGTTGGCAGCCTGAACCTCAGCCCTGATTTCATTCCTCATCTGAGGAAGCATAGCTTGCATCGCAGCATGGATTGCTGCATTAAGTTGTTCCTGCTCGCGTGTGAGAACCATCTGACAGTATAACATAAAATACATGATTAAACAGATCAAAACATAAACTATATACATGAAAAAAAAATTATACCAATAAATCATGAGAAAAAATTTATGCAGGAAAACTAGTACATGAATGCATGATGCAGTTTTATGAAAACTTTTGTATGCGCGAGAGTGAACGCCTATGGTCAGTTCACTCAAAACAAAAGACATGGCGAGTGGACGCCAATGGGTCGGTCCCAAAATTAAAAGTTTCGATAAAACACATGCGACTAAATAGGGCCAGTCCTGTACCAACCATTACTTAGTCATAAACCTGCGACAATGACATATATATGTATGCATGAAAATGATGAATGCATGAAAACCGATTGTTAGTTCTTGGAAGACCATAGTGACTACCAACTAATCACAGGTCGTGTTTTGAGAGCCTACAGGTCGAAGCCTTGGCTCTGATACGATACTTGTAACACCCTATTTTGATAAATGGAATGTCACGCGTGATTATGGCGTGTCATCAAAGCATACAAGGATAATGTATTAAACATCACATGACCATAAAGGAAATACCGGAATCAAAGATCGTTATCCCAAAAGTAGAACTCATCACACACAAACATAAGTACTGTAAATGAAAAGGACTAAACAATGTCCATGGAAATGAATATCAAAGTATAAAGAAATGCATAAAGTAAAGAAGGATAGGAAGCTTCCAATCCATACGCACGTACGCTTAAAATCTACGAGCGTCCCTAAGTACCTGTCGTTTTGGGAACATGAAAGGAAAACGGCTGAGCATAACGCTCAGTGCATGGATATACAAGTATAGCATGAATAATATAAGCATATAAGCATAAAGCAGTGGAAAAGACTAAGTCCTGGATAACCTGGTATATCTTAGTAAAACTGGTTTTATAGTTTGAAAAGCCTTATGTTTATCTTATAAAAACTGTTTAACATGTTTACCATTAGCCAATATATGTCATGAAATATCAACGTGCATGAATACTGGGTGGGGTGACCTCGTCATGCAAATTAGAGGGGCTGCCTCTAATTTAATATACTGGTTTGGGTAGGAGGGATCAGCTCCTTGTGAAGGATGCAAGGCACACACCACATTCACCTGAATAATCTATTGAAAACATGTAAACTAGGATGCACCCATACGCCCCACATGATAATAATAATAATAATATGGCCAAAAGCTGAAGGGACGCCACGAGCTATCACTCCATCGTGGTGGAGTCATAACACTGGTGCCTCCAGTGTTATGGTTATGGTACCTCCATAACTAGGTGAAACTGGTCATGCATGTATATGGCTTTAGGTATCTTATTAAACATAAGCAATCAAAACATATAAAACATATACTGGGGAAAACAGTTGGGTGCATACGGGGAATCCTAATAAGGAAAGAATGTCCATACTGAAAGGACGGAGAATCCGTACCTTGTGTCTAGTGAACGAAGAAGACGAACGGAAGAGAGTCCTACTTCGGTATCACTAATGCTACATAAATACATACGTGTATAAGTATCTGATTACTGAGTACGTAACTGGTTTTATATCATGTCTTAGCTTGTTTTATATGTTCATGTCATGTTTTACTAATTAAAGCTTTATACTGTGTTTATCATGTATTCTGTCTATTCTGATTAAGTATTTCTTGTATTTCTTGTATTATTATACTTGTTGTGTAATAATAAGTAACTTTCTAAAAATAGCAGGTTTCCTAAAAGAGAAAGTTTCCAAAAATAGAAAGTTTCCAAAAATAGATTTACTGCTTAAAATAGATAAGTTTCTAAAAATAGAAAGTTTCCATAAATAGATTAGCTGCCTTGATTAAATAAGTTTCTAAAAATAGAAAGTTTCTAAAATAAAAATAAGATGTATTATTAAGCTAATTATATAAGCTTAAGTGTTTACTGATTAATATTCTAAGTCATGTAATTAAATAGTATAATTTATTAATTATTTCATGTAAATTAAATAAACTATAGGTTAAAGTATTTAATTAAATATAACATGATTTAATTAAATAAAGGTAAAAAAATACTTAGGTTAAAACATGTATTATTATCTATTAATAATATAACCTAAGTCATATAAATTAATTAATTATAAGTCATGATTTTAATAATTAATTAATTATATAGTCTAAATAAAATGGTAATTACTTAGGTTAAAATTCATGTATTAATAATAATATTAATAACCTAAGTCATGCATAAATTAAATTAATCATGTACATGTTTTAATTAATTTAATTTAAATCTTGTTAAAATAATTAACCTTGTAAAATAATTCACTTGCAAAATAACCCATGAACTGAACCCGTGTTTTAATCTAAACATGTCGTGAACCGGACCGGTTTAACCCATGAACTGACAACCAAACGCACCCTTGGTCTTGACTATCCGCCGACTAGCAAAAGTTCCCACCGGCTAGCCGGTGGTTACCCCTGCTGTCGCGGCTTAGGGTTCCCCCTGCTTTCCTTATTTAGCCACCAGCTTAAGCCGGTGGTGGTCCTTGTTTCTGCCGTGACCCAACCGAACACCAAACATACCCCGACCAAGGTCGGGGTTCAATTCTCTCATGCGGCTGAGACACACAACACACACCGAGACCTTGAGGTCTCGGTTGGTGTGAAACAAAAGTAAGCCGAGACCCCCCCATGTCTCGGTTCCATGCGTCAGCCAAAAACAACACCCCTTAAACCCTAATTAATTTTACCCCCATGATTTTATTAACATGTATTTACTTGTTTTTATACCATTCATGATTTCATGTGTTCAATTAATCAAGAACATAAAAAGAAAAAGAGGTTTAAGGATTTACCGAATACGTGAACAAAGGAGAACGATAACAATAAAAACCTTGCAAGAAATCGATCACCAACAATCACAAACACACCCCCTTTGGTGTTCTATACCCGGCGGCCAATAGAGAGAGCAAAAGAGATTTAGGGTTTTGATTATTTTCAGATTCTTGTAATTATGAAAATAAGTTTTTCCCTTTTTCCTTGTTTAGTAAATGTTTAAATAGGCTTGGCCCTTGTCTTATTTCTAGCCGCGGGTAGGATGGGGCCCACATTGGTAACCCATAGTTTTCTCGTGTCTAATATTATTCATGTTCTCGTGTTCGTGTTTACATGATTTAAATAGTTATCGTTCGTGTCTTATTATATTTATTCAAGATCGTATAAATATACGTAAATACATAATATTAAGCTTGTGATTATTTATGTTCATGATTTCATGTTCGTATGTTCGTGATTATAATTATTATCAAAATAATTATCTTGTCTTAATACGTATTAAATACTTATCGTGTTATCACACGTACGTAATACTTGTAAATCTTGTTCGTGAATCGTAAACGTGTTATAAAAGGAAAGTTCTAATCATGTACGTACGATCGTATGGGTACTATTTATGGTAAAAGCATGCGGGTTTTACAAATTTGGTCATTATGCTCGAGATTGCACTGCCAAAAAGAAGAGGGATGCTGCTTATCTTCAGACTCAGCTTCTCATAGCACAAAAGGAAGAGGCAGGGATTCCACTTCAAGCTGAGGAATTTGATATTATGGCTTCTGCTGCAGAATATGACGAGGAAGAAGAGGTGAATGCCAACTACATCCTGATGGCTAACTTACAGCAAACATCTACCTCAGGAATGTATGTTGACAGAGCTCCCGTTTATGATTCAGACGGTCCCTCTGAGGTACATCCACGTTTTGATGATAATGATATATATAGTACGTCTAATCTGGAGGAGGAGTATACTGAGATGCTTGATCCCTACATTGAGACACACGGGGATCAAACGAATAATAGTAATATTACTTCGAATTAGTCCAGTGTGGACCTTAGTGAAGATCAAGTTGCCCAGCCTACAACCCTTCCTGATACGAGTCGTGCGTATTATAAATCTTTATTTGATAAGCTTGCTAAGGATGTTGATCATGCTACGGTGGTTAATATTAAGTCTAGAGAAACTAATGCCAAATTGACCACTGAGCTTGCGGGATATAAGGAACGGGAGAAAAGATTTGAAATTCATCAGACTAAAATTAAAGAACTTGAACAAGCTCATGCTACAACTGTTTATCAAGAAAAATGCACAACTAAGAAATTAAATGCCTTACATTTAAGTAGTGCTAAAAAGATAAGCGAATTGAATGATGAAATCATCTCTCTTAATAAACAGCTTTCAACTGAAAAATCTACTATTTTGGATTTAAAAGAAGAACGAAAAAAGCTGAAACATGATTTCAAAATTCGATAATATGGGCTTCTTGAGGATTTTTGCAAAGCTCAGGATAGGATTAGAGAATTAGACAACCTTTTAGTAAAACGTGGCCAAACTATGCGGACGATAAATATTCTCGCACCAAAAGTGAATGAGATAAATTACACTCGATACAAATTGGCTTTAGGTTTTCCTCGTCCTCCTAATCTTGGATACCTTAAGCAAGTTCAGGCCACTAATAAGACTTTAGGTTTTCCTCGTCCTCCTAATCTTGGGAGGTGCTCAGGGAAACAATCTGGCTTCTTCTGGGTTAGAGAAGGCCAGTAATGGGAATGTTCAGAAGCTTAAGGATAAGATTGTAGATTTAGAATTTGTTGTTGTTTCATATAAGCGGGCTATTGAACAAAGTAAGTCTGTCTATCATAAACTTATTGATAAAATCTGTGAGAACTGTAAGTTAAAAGCCTTATTAAAAGATACGATTTCTGAGCCTAGTACGATTCAGACACCACAACCTCGGGACACACTAGTATTGCTGTGACACCTTTTCCCAAGGTTGCTGGAACAAAAACTGTTGTGATTGCCCCAGGAATGTTTCGTGTTAGTTCTCCCTCTATGTCTAGCAAACAACGTAAAGCAAGCGTTAGGACAAAACCGACCACTATAACTCAACCACAAGTCATTGATTTAAAAAGTGATAATTCTAATATACATGTATCTTCTTCTACAGGAATAAACAACTACACTAAGAGCAGAAGGCCACAGCCTACGAGCAATACAAGGAATGATAGGGTCCCTTTTGCCTCTAGAAGTAGTCACCCCAAGATCAATAATGTGGAATTAGAAGAACACCCTAAGAATTTTGATAGCTGTAAAATTACCCCTTTAGGAAAAGGAAGGTAATTAGGGCAAGTAGGCACGACGATTTAGGAAAACCGCGTGTAAATGACCCTAAGTGAGAGTGAGTTCGTTCTTGAGGAGGCACGTGCGTTGTGTGATGAACTGATTAATGTTTGTGATTATATTGAGAAAAGAAGAAAATATAAATGGGGTGAGAAGAGAATGACGGTTACGAAGACGGATCGAGCTAAGACGAAAAGGCGTTCACGTAAAACCGTAAAAACTACAAAATAAAAAAAAAATTAAAACTAAAAATTAATCAAACGCTAAAAGTAAGTCTAAAATAATATAAATAAGAATAAGAATCCAATAAAAATATTTTAAAACCTTTTATTAATTAAATATTCAATTTTAAATGCTAATTAAAGCCCTAAAATTAAATATAATTAATCAAAATGTCAAAAATATTATTTTATTGAACAAATAACTTACTTATATTATCTAAAGACTAAAAAGTATTTTTCCTAATTTTTGAAAACTATTTTTCTATTTTTAAAACACTAAAGACTATTTTTAAACCAAAATAATTATAAAAAATAATTAAATAGTGAACAGTAAAAACTTTTTATACCAAAAATCTTAAAATGTTTTTCTAAATCTAAGAAAAATGTTTAAACTGAAAAATAAGTATTTTTGGCACTAAATGCCAAAAATAGAAATAATAAAAGTAATTAAAATAGCAATAAAACCTAAAAAATAGCAAATGAACAGTAAATAAAAATCTAATTAATCAGAAAAATCAAAAATTAAATTAGAAAAATAATGGAACTAGTTTGAAAGTCTAATTCACAAATTTGCCCACTAAAGACAAAAATTCTAGAAATCTGACACCTTGCTGGTTTTGTTTTCTAGTGAAGCAGTACTAAAAATTGTGCTACCAGTGGGAAGTTTGTTCCCACTGCTAGTGTATTTTTTTTGTCAGAAAAGCAATAAGCTTAGGAAAGCTTATTGTGAGTGCTTATTTTGGAAAATAAGGCACCCTTATACTCAGTTGAGTATAAGGAGTCAATGGAAACACAAAAACACACAAGTCACTTAGCAAAATTTCACACAAAAGGGCACACAAAGTTTTTGATGAACATTACTCCTTTTTTTACATGCACAAAAATGAATTTTGAAGCCTTAAATCTTGCACACAATCCAATGAAATGGCATATAAGCAATAGCAAACCCTAGAATGACCTATCTCCTAACAATGATCAAGATTTAAGGCACAAGTTTCCACAAAAGCATGTACAAGAAAGACTTTCTGAATTTGAGCTACTATGCCAATTTTTAACATGCAATTTTGTTTAAAACCTACCCAAACTGAAAACTAACTACTTATATCACCTAATACTAACCCAAGGAGTGTGTCTAAATAGGTTTTAAGCCAGATTTAAACCATTAATCCCCACTTAATCCCTAATCCAAACACCCCTTTAATTTTAGAATTTGAACTTTTACAAAGCAAAGCTACTCAAAACCTAACCAAACTAGTTTCACTTATCCTAAGCATGCATACCAAGCACAATTGAGCATAACCAAACAAATAAACAACACTTAACAACTTTCATACAATTTCATGCAAATCTCACAAGAACTGAAATATTTTGAAACTAAAAAAGAAAGAACAAGAATGCTACCTTGTGGGACCCACATCCAGGTCCCACAGTGACTGAAAAGTCACCTCTAACAAGCTCGGCCTTGTGAAGAACCTTGAGGTGCTTATGAAGGCAATAAGGTGATGATGATGATACCCTTGTTCTTGTTTGAACCTGCACAGTCACCACCAAACAAGCACACAAAATCCAAGCCCCAATGAGCTAAGCCCACAAGCTGGTGTCAAGAGCTTGTGGGACTAGCTTATGGAACAGTAAGATTATAACCAAAAAAAATAAACAGAAACTTTTTGAAAAACTGATTTTTTTCAAAATCTTTTCCAAACTTACAAACCAACAAACCTTGGAACTAAGAAAACGTTTTTAAAACAAGTCCAAAACTCAGAAATCCAATAATCCAAGTCCACTTTCACTTTCTTGGACCTTGAATTTCCGAAATTAAAAACCTTTTTAAATCCTTTTTGAAACTCAAAAACACAAAGTGTTTAAGCAATGAATGATGGAACTCAGAGATTCTTCACAAACATACACCAACTTTTAAAACTTATAAAAAGGAATTACTCTTTTAAAACAAAAATACCAACTTTTATTTCTTCTAAAAAGGAATTACAAGTTTTGAAGAAAATCTGGAACAAGAAATACTAGCTACATGCAGCTGAGTATTTATACTACTATAAAGAAAATACTAGAAGCTTAAACCCTAACAAGTAAACTTCCCAAAGTGCCCTTGGACTGAGTTTGAAATTCTTGGTCAAAAAACGAGTCTTGTGACTGTCCTTGATGCCAGCTGGTCTTGGTTGATCTTGGATGTTAAAAAGAAGCTTTGGGACTAAGGAAAACGTTTGGTCCATTGATTTTCTGATGGGATTCGTTTGTTGCTATTTTGAGTGCAGCAGGGGAACATGGGGGACCCTCTTATGGTTCACGTGATGGGGTTTTTGTTGGTGGGATGGGATTAGGCTTGGTTTAATCAACAATCTGGAAAACATTAAGGAAAAACCCTTTGATCTTGACCTGATTGGGACTGGGGAGATATAGGGTTTATGGGGTGATAAACATGGGTTTTAATCTAAATTGGGGGTTAATTAGTTTAAATAATGTGTTTGGAGGGAAGGTTAAATAATCAGTTAATCTGATTATTTAATTGTGGGTGGATTGTTGACGTGGGAGGGGGTTGTGAGGTGGAAGTTTGTGGTTGGCTGTTGGAGGTGAGGTGGAAGGATGATTGGTGGTGGTGGGTTTGGATGTCTGGCAGTAATAGTCCCCAAGGTTTCACATTTCTTCACTTTGTAAATAATCAGCAACAACTTCATTTTTCCATGTAACAACTTTAGACCATTTGTCAAAAATGGCACAACTTTATAAACTTGTATCAAGGACCATAAATGCATATTTGGCAATCTTCAAGGGTTCATAGTGTAATTTCTTGACATTTAAGGGACCTCAATGCAATTTATGAGTTTTGCAAGGGTATAAAATGCCAAGTCTTCAAAAGATGAGGGACCAATGTTGACAATCTTCAATTCTTCAAGGTCATTTTTGGAAAATCCATTCTTGGGCCCGGTTCATTGTGCGGCTTCGTTTCCTGTGTTCGTTTTTTATTGATTCTTGTGATCTTTTTGTCTTTTCCTCAATATCCGTACCTAAAATACACAAGCAACAAACACAAGCATATATTTGGCAGTTTTAATGATATTTAATGCATTTTAAGCCCGATTTGGACGATGAGACTATGAATAAAAGAAGTCTCATCACTCCCCCATACTAAACCATTGCCGTGCCCTCACGCAATGCTAGAATTAAGTAACGTAGCACCTCCAAGATTCATTTTTATTCACTTTATTGAAAGATAAACTAGCAACATTACTACTATTACTACCACTTGCGTTTTAGACATAATGTATGATTTTCATCGCAAAATGGGATGTTTAGGTTCATAGAATAAGAACACGTGAATGCTTCGTTAGAAATAATTTCATCGTCCTCGATTTTCACCCCAATTCCATGCCAAGCGTGCAACGAGATCATTGTCATTATAAGTTAGTAATGCTAACACTACTCATATGCCCTAATCACGTACTTATCCTCCCATTATTCCTAAGTTGTATCTCTTATATTTTATTTTGTCTTGAATGTTTCACGAGGATACATTGTTTGACTTATGCGATAATAGAGATTTAGGTCTAAAAATAGAGTCCTAACGGTGTAACTAAGACCATCAAATCAATAACCCCTCCTAATAGACAACGATGTCAAAAAATTAAGTTGACAAGAAGAATCGATAAACACGATTTTATAACGGTTTTGAACATGAGACTTATTACCAATACTTTTATACGCCCCCTAACGGAAGGGCCTTATTATCTTTGGTTTACCTCCATCTTTTATTCAACTTCGCCATGAAGCTTTTATTATGACTTCGGTCTTGCCTTGCCTTTTATTATCCGCCTCATTGGTGGTTTTATTAGCCAAAGACGTATATCCTCACGCTAAAGTGAATTTTGGATCTTTAAAGCTTCGAAGATTAAGGCCTGATTCACTTTCAATTTTGCATAGATTTTAGGCCTTGTGGGGCTTCAAATTGTTTGCTAGATTTAGGTGAGCACTTGAAATCTTATTATTGGGTGAAGCTTTCGATTATTCGGGTGCCAATACTTCAAAACCGTGACGCTGGCGATACCTTAATGTCTTCCCAATTTAATTACACGGAAGCTACTAGAAAAGACTAGAAACCTAACAATCCTAACTAAACCGCTAAGTCAATATTTATTAATCAAAAAATATTTACATGCGAAGGGAGAATAAGCATATAACGAGAACACATGAGTTTTTGAAAGAATACGAGTACTCTACGTTTAGCATAGTAACTTATAATTAACTCTATCATTTCTCGTCCTCATTTAAGAGACTTAGCCTAATGTGTAGTTAAGGAATCAAAGCTAAGTGCTCAACACGCACGGTCGAGTCAAAAATTACTCTTATTCTCGCCATCGGAAAATCTACATTCGTGTCTTCAAACACTTATAAAACATGAGAAAAAATTTAAAATTTGGTCATTTTTAGCCTTATTTTGCAACAAAACGATAACAAAAAGATAAACTTTGGAAAGCGTGAAGGTTTGGCAAGGCAAGTATCTATTCACCCCCCCATACTAAAGTTAAACATTGTCCTCAATGTTTCAAGTCTAGGGGTGCAAACACCCCCATACTAGAGACGTAGTCGAATGCCTAATCTAGCATGGAAAGGGTGTAACCAATAAGTAATAGCCGTTTATGCAGTGTGCTAAAAACCTAAGGTTAGAACATCAAGGATATATCATTTGGATATTAAGAAAGTCTTCAAAGCAAACGATCGAGTGCTCCCATAAACGAACACGAGAGGCTCCAATCGTGAAGATCATGATCTAAAAACCACAATGCACAAACAACCACGGAACAAAGGTTGGAAGGGCACAAATCCCCTCACATTAAACTACATTAGAAAGCAATAATATGTACATGGATAAGCATGGGTTTCCCCCACGAGGTACCTTGTTTTTGATAACCGAGTCAAAATCTCGACTCGAATCCCCTTAAATGTGATCATTTAGGGATATCATGGTATGGTCAATTTTTGGTGGGGCTTACATGATAAACAAGGCCCAAAAACAACCGGTATAAAGGACTAAGTCCTTTGATGGTGCAAAATACCGGGATCGAAGATGGCGTTTTCGTTTTCATTGGAAAAACAAATCAACGCCACTTCATCGTGTGCCAACAAAAACCCAAAGGGTTTCAAGAAAATAGATGAGAAGAAATAGAAGGGTGGGACAATGGGTAAGTCATGAAAACATTGAGCTACTCGAGGTAGACTCGCACCAATCAAATAGAAAGATTTTCCATTTATTGCATCGGTGGAAGACCGAGATTTCCCTTTATAAGCAATTACAGGATCAAATATCTCGTCCTCGGTGGAGAAAGGGGAGGGAACATATGGGGCTTCCCCCACACTAAGTCCACACAAAGCATCGTCAAAAGGAGAAGACGAGCTTGTAGCACTCAAAACACGAGGTGATGACGGAGTTAGAGTTGTAGAAAAATCTTTTAAATTCAATTCAAAATCTTTTCCTTTTTCATCTTTTATACTCTCCTTGTGAAAACCCGATTTAATTATGTCAAAAATATTTGGTGTTTCTAAAGCAATGTTAGTCACACTAAAAATTATCACATTTGAAAACCGTTTTGGTAAAGGGGGTGATAAGTTCTCAAAACGTTTGTCGACAAAGAAAACTCCCCCATCGGGATCAACATATTCATCATCCGAAGAATCATTCGAGATTGGAATCGTAGGCTTAACACTCTTAACCTCAACCGGCGGAGGGGAAGGAACTTCATTTTTCTCAACAACTCCTAAAACTCTTTTTGAAATCCTTTTGCAAATGTTTTTTATGGGATTGACATTGTACAAAGACGTGATAGAATACACATGAGAAAGTGTGGAGTTTTGAGTTGCATTAATGACGAGTTCTTCCTCATTGAACCGAAGAGTGATTTTCCTAGCATGCACATCGATAAGTGCTCTCGAGGTATCCAAAAATGATCGACCTAAAATTAGCGGAACTTTAGGATCGATAGGAATGTCAACAACAATAAAGTCTACGGGGTAGTAGAACTTTCCAACTTTCACGAAGACGTCCTCGGCTACTCCACAAGCTAGAATCGTAGAATGATCGGCCATCTCGATTGACATTCTTGAAGGAGTGAGATTGGGAAGATTGAGCGATTTAAAAATCTCAAGAGGCATCAAATTAATACTAGCACCAAGATCGGCCAAGGCGTAGTATTCTTCCATGTCTTGTATTGCACATGGGATTAAAAACTTGCCGAGATCACCGACTTTTTGAGGTATGCGGCTAAGAAAAACCGATGAACAACTAGACGATTTTTGCAATTTCTCTTTGTTATTCAACATACTTTTGAAGTTCGCGGCAAATCGAGGCATCATGACCAAGGCGTCGGTAAAACTTATATTGAAATGCAAGTCACGAAACATTTTCATAAAAAGTTTAAATTGATAGTTATTTCGTTCTTGTGCCTTTTCCTTGTCTCGTCTTGAAGGGTAAGGTAAGGGTGGTGTGGGTTGGGGCATAGGCATCGGCCTTGGAATCTCGGGTTCCATGATTGGTATTGGTTCAACCGTAGGTGTGGCTTGAGCGGTACTTCGTGGGCTTAGAATTTGCTCCTTTTCTACCACCACCTCGGGTTCTTTCTCTTTTTCCTTCTCCATAGAAGTACTTGGATGAGAAATGGGTTCTTTGAAAGTTTTACCACTACGAGTAGTAATAACCTTCAATTCTCCTTTCGGGTTCACGATGGTATCACTAGGAAGACCACCCGAAGAAGAAGGTTTACACATGATAGCTTCAAACATTTTTCCCATTCGGTCTTCAAACTTAGATTGCCTAGCATCCGCTTTTAACAACTCTTGCTTAATCTCATGTTGACCTTGCTCCATTTTTTGTTGATTTTGTTGGAGTCATTGAACATTTCCTTCCTTTTTATTAGCATGAGTTTTAAGTTCATTAGCAAGTTCGTTTTTAAGCTCATTTTTCAACTCGGATCTTAAGCTAACCATTTCACGTTGCATGTTGTCAAACTTAGCATCGTTTGCTTTAGCATAATTCAAAAACTCTCCTTGAAGATTTTTGGTGTGATCATTTTGAAAACCTTGTGTGGTATTTTGAAAATCACGGTTTTGGTTTTGATTTGAAATTTGCCCATTTCCACTTTGATAATTACCCTTGTTGTAATTACCTTGATTTCCTTGATAATTACCACCTAGGTTGTTGTTTCGATAGTTATTAGCATTTTGATTTAGTGGAGCTTGATTTTAGCGGGAACCTTGGCCATTTTGGTTATAAGTTCCCGTGGCTACATAAGCACTCGAAGTGTTACCATCCACGGTAATGCACTCGGAAAGATCATGAGCTCCCCCACACGACAAACAACTCTTAGAAACCGCTTTAACCGAAGCGGAGTTCGAAGCTTCTTGAGCTTTCCAATAGGACATAAGGTTAGCAAATCTATCAAAAAACCGATTTTCTTCATTTGCTTCATCATCTAAAGCATTAATGCTACGAGACGATGACGATCCCATTTTGGCAACATTCGGTGTGTTACGAGGGCTATAAACCTTAGACCTATTCTCAATTATCACCAAAGCTTCTTCAACCGTTTTACACAAAAAATTACCACCCGCGGCGGCATTTAAATAATCTCTTTCATGATCATTAAGTCTATTGTAAAACGTGTCAATTTGATGCAAGTCGGAAAAACCGTGATGAGGACATTCATGTAACACTTCCTTAAACCTATTCCAAGCCGTTGAAAAACTTTCATTTGATTCTTGTGAAAACTTTGAAATCTCGTTTTTCAAATGCGTAGTCTTAGAGGGCGGAAAAAATTGGTTCACGAACTTTGAAACGAGATCCTTCCACGTCAATATAGAATTGGGTGGCTCTTTCTCTAACAAAATTTTAGCGGGCCCCGCTAAGGAATACGGAAAAAGAATCATCTTAATCGAGTCATTCGAGACATCCTTAAATTTGCAAGTGGCGGTAAGACGATTGAATTGGCGGATATGGTTGTGGGGATTGTCCTTCTCATCACCACGGAATTTGTTGTTTTGGATCATCGACAACAAACCCGTTTTAACCTCAAAATTCTCCGCAAGGATAGTGGGAATCACAATAGCTTCTCCATAACCCTCAGTGGGTGCTTGAAGTAACTCCATCATAGTTCGATTCGCCATGGTTGGTGCTTCTCGTACAATGGGTTCGTCAATAGGAGACTCCTCACTAGAATGAGTTGGAGTGGGAGTTTTGTTCTTTCGTTTACGTGAACGTTTTGCTTGATTACGAGTTAGCATAAACGTCACGTACAACGAGGGGACGAGCAAAGAAGATTCTTTTTGGTGTTTTGTATTTTTCAATTTTTTTGTGGTTTTTGATTGTATTAACCTTTTTGGAAATTGGTGAATGTATTAAGTAGACACAAATCTACAAATCTCCTCCTTAATCAAATCTCTCGATTAAAGAAGCCTCAAGGAATGAAAACGATCACGTGAAGTGAATGCCTTCGATGACTTTAGAACGATGGTGGAACACCAAATCGTTCAAGAGGGTTTAATCAAATGAAACCAAGAAAATATATATGATATGTAATAATACTTTGGGCGGCAAAACCCTCGATTAGCTTTCAATCTCAAAATACGCACAAGCAAGCGGAGGAAACGAGGCGGCGCGAAGCACTTAAGAGCCTTTTTCCTTTAGGTCGTGAAATACAACCGCCTTATACCCACCTTATAGTTTGTATTTTTCAATCGAGCTTCACGAAAGTATTTATCTATTTTTGCCTTTTTCTTTGGTTTGAGATTCGAATACAATGATTGGGTAATGACCTCCCAAGTCAAGGTTGTGATTTCTCACGTATTTGGAGTACTTGTGAATTTATTGTTCTACGTATACAATATAGTAATAGTATTCACACAAAAACCGAAAAACGATAATACGTATGAGTAGAGTGCTACTAATACAAATACTAATTATGGCTATATAAAAAACAACAATTGTTCAATCAAAACACAACACGCCTCCCCGGCAGCGGCGCCAAAAATGATAGCTGTAAAATTACCCCTTTAGGAAAAGGAAGGTAATTAGGGCAAGTAGGCACGACGATTTAGGAAAACCGTGTGTAAATGACCCTAAGTGAGAGTGAGTTCGTTCTCGAGGAGGCACGTGCGTTGTGTGATGAATTGATTAATGTTTCTGATTATATTGAGAAAAAAAGAAAATAGAAATGGGGTGAGAAGAGAATGACGGTTACGAAGACGGACCGAGCTAAGACGAAAAGGCGTTCACGTAAAACCGTAAAAACTATAAAATAAAAAAAAATTAAAACTAAAAATTAATCAAAAGCTAAAAGTAAGTCTAAAATAATATAAATAAGAATAAAAATCCAATAAAAATATTTTAAAACCTTTTATTAATTAAATATTCAATTTTAAATGCTAATTAAAGCCCTAAAAATAAATATAATTAATCAAAATGTCCAAAATATTATTTTATTGAACAAATAACTTACTTATATTATATAAAGACTAAAAAGTGTTTTTCCTAATTTTTGAAAACTATTTTTCTATTTTTAAAACACTAAAGACTATTTTTAAACCAAAATAATTATAAAAAATAATTAAATAGTGAACAGTGAAAACTTTTTATACCAAAAATCTTAAAATGTTTTTCTAAATCTAAGAAAAATGTTTAAACTGAAAAATAAGTATTTTTGGCACTAAATGCCAAAAACAGAAATAATAAAAGTAATTAAAATAGCAATAAAACCTAAAAAATAGCAAATGAACAGTAAATAAAAATTGAATTAATCAGAAAAATCAAAAATTAAATTAGAAAAATAATGGAACTAGTTTGAAAGTCTAATTCACAAATTTGCCCACTAAAGACAAAAATTCTAGAAATCTGATAGTGACACCTTGCTGGTTTTGTTTTCTAGTGAAGCAGTACTAAAAATTGTGCTACCAGTGGGAAGTTTGTTCCCACTGCTAGTGTATTTTTTTGGTAAGAAAAGCAATAAGCTTAGGAAAGCTTATTGTGAGTGCTTATTTTGGACAATAAGGCACCCTTATACTCAGTTGAGTATAAGGAGTCAATGGAAACACAAAAACACACAAGTCACTTAGTAAAATTTCACACAAAAGGGCACACAAAGTTTCTGATGAACAGTACTCCTTTTTTTACACGCACAAAAATGAATTTTGAAGCCTTAAATCTTGCACACAATCCAATGAAATGGCATATAAGCAATAACAAACACTAGAATGACCAATCTCCTAACAATGATCAAGATTTAAGGCACAAGTTTCCACAAAAGCATGTACAAGAAAGACTTTCTGAATTTGAGCTACTATGCCAATTTTTAACATGCAATTTTGTTTAAAACCTACCCAAACTGAAAACTAACTACTTATATCACCTAATACTAACCCAAGGAGTGTGTCTAAACAGGTTTTAAGTCAGATTTAAACCATTAATCCCCACCTAATCCCTAATCCAAACACCCCTTTAATTTTAGAATTTGAACTTTTACAAAGCAAAGCTACTCAAAACCTAACCAAACTGATTTCACTTATCCTAAGCATGCATACCAAGCACAATTGAGCATAACCAAACAAATAAACAACACTTAACAACTTTCATACAAATTCATGCAAATCTCACAAGAACTGAAATATTTTGAAACTGAAAAAGAAAGAACAAGAATGCTACCTTGTGGGACCCACATCCAGGTCCCACAGTGACTGAAAAGTCACCTCCAACAAGCTCGGGCTTGTGTAGAACCTTGAGGTGCTTATGAAGGCAAGAAGGTGATGATGATGATACCCTTGTTCTTGTTTGAACCTGCACAGTCACCACCAAACAAGCACACAAAATCCAAGCCCCAATGAGCTAAGCCCACAAGCTGGTGTCAAGAGCTTGTGGGACTAGCTTATGGAACAGTAAGATTATAACCAAAAAAATAAACAGAAACTTTTTGAAAAACTGATTTTCTTCAAAATCTTTTCCAAACTTACAAACCAACAAACCTTGGAACTAAGAAAACGTTTTTAAAACAAGTCCAAAACTCAGAAAACCAATAATCCAAGTCCACTTTCACTTTATTGGACCTTGAATTTCTGAAATTAAAAACCTTTTTAAATCCTTTTTGAAACTCAAAAACACAAAGTGTTTAAGCAATGAATGATGGAACTCAGAGATTCTTCACAAACATACACAAACTTTTAAAACTTATAAAAAGGAATTACTCTTTTAAAACAAAAATACCAACTTTTATTTCTTCTAAAAAGGAATTACAAGTTTTGAAGAAAATCTGGAACAAGAAATACTAGCTACATGCAGCTGAGTATTTATACTACTATAAAGAAAATACTAGAAGCTTAAACCCTAACAAGTAAACTTCCCAAAGTGCCCTTGGACTGAGTTTGAAATTCTTGGTCAAAAAACGAGTCTTGTGACTATCCTTGATGCCAGCTGGTCTTGGTTGATCTTGGACATTAAAAAGAAGCTTTGGGACAAAGGAAAACGTTTGGTCCATTGATTTTCTGATGGGATTTGTTTGTTGCTATTTTGAGTGCAGCAGGGGAACATGGGGGACCCTCTTGTGGTTCACGTGATGGGGTTTTTGTTGGTGGGATGGGATTAGGCTTGGTTTAATCAACAATCTGGAAAACATTAAGGAAAAACCCTTTGATCTTGACCTGATTGGGACTGGGGAGAATTAGGGTTTATGGGGTGATAAACATGGGTTTTAATCTGAATTGGGGGTTAATTAGTTTAAATAATGTGTTTGGAGGGAAGGTTAAATAATCAGTTAATCTGATTATTTAATTGTGGGTGGATTGTTGACGTGGGAGGGGGTTGTGAGGTGGAAGTTTGTGGTTGGCTGTTGGAGGTGAGGTGGAAGGATGATTGGTGGTGGTGGGTTTGGATGTCTGGCAGTAATAGTCCCCAAGGTTTCACATTTCTTCACTTTGTAAATAATCAGCAACAACTTCATTTTTCCATGTAACAACTTTAGACCATTTGTCAAAAATGGCACAACAACTTTATAAACTTGTATCAAGGACCATAAATGCATATTTGGCAATCTTCAAGGGTTCATAATGTAATTTCTTGACATTTAAAGGGACCTCAATGCAATTTATGAGTTTTGCAAGGGTATAAAATGCCAAGTCTTCAAAAGATGAGGGACCAATGTTGACAATCTTCAATTCTTCAAGGTCATTTTTGGAAAATCCATTCTTGGGCCCGGTTCATTGTGCGGCTTCGTTTCCCGTGTTCGTTTTTGATTGATTCTTGTGATCTTTTTGTCTTTTCCTCAATATCCGTACCTAAAATACACAAGCAACAAATACAAGCATATATTTGGCAGTTTTAATGATATTTAATGCATTTTAAGCCCGATTTGGACGATGAGACTATGTATAAAAGCAGTCTCATCAAATTTACCGCTTTTTAATCATAATAAGAAACTTAACTCATCTGAATGTAATGACTTTAAGCTTGCTATTCGGAATGAAAAATCTGAAGTTATTTATGCTAAATGTAATAAATGTTTCTTTACTTTTAGTCATGATGCTTGTGGTTTGACTATGAATGGTTTGAATTATGGTGGTTACACTCGAATTGACAAGATTTCATTCAGTGAACAACAACGCACTCCTAAGGCTAAGGTGTATGTTCCAAAAAGTACGCAGTAGGGTCTACAGAAAGTCTTGTTATGCCTAGTAGCCCTAGATTCACCTCTAAATGGTTGCCTACTAGTAGAAATTTTGATTGTAGTGGCAAAATTATCGACACTAGTAGATCTTATACTGACAGTGAAACGTCGGTATGTGATATAGCTTAATTATCTTCTAACCCTACAGGAACCTATTTCATCGGTTGCAAAAATATTTTCCTCTCTTATCATTGGCAGGCGGTTGAAATTTGTCTCTTGTGCGTGGACTCGGGCTGTTCCAAACATATGACTGGGAATCAAAGCCTTCTCAAGAACTTTGTATGGCGATACATGGGAACTGTTCGATTGGGAAATGATCATGTTGCTGAAATTCTAGGCTATGATGATCTTCATTAGGGAAATATAATCATCACCAGAGTCTCTTTTGTTGATGGCTTGGGACACAATTTGTTTTTGGTTGGGCAATTTTGTGATTCAGCCTTGGAGGTTGCTTTCAGAAGTCATACATGTTTTGTAAGAGATCTTGAAGGAATTGATTTGTTGAAAGGAAATCGTACCACCAACCTTTACCCCATTGATCTTTTTCAAATGTCTGCTGCTTCTCCAATTTGTCTCATGGCCTGAGCCACTTCAACAAAGTGATGGTTATGGCATCAAAGGTTATCTCATCTCAATTTTGATGCCATCACCCAACTTGCGAAAGATGATCTCGTTACCGGTCTTCCAAAGTTTAAATATACAAAAGACCATCTTTGTCCTTCCTGTGAGCAAGGTAAAAGTAAGAAGAAACCTCACAAACCCAAACCTGTTCCCAACTCAACGAATAGGTTACATCTCTTACATATGGATTTGTGTGGCCCAATGAGAATCAAAAGCATTAATGGAAAGCGGTATGTCCTAGTAATTGTGGATGATTATTCTCGTTACACATGGGTTCATTTTCTTGCTTCAAGAGATGAAACCCCTGATGTAATTATTAACTTCTTAAAGAAAACATCAGTACTACTGCAAGCCCTTGTGATTATTGTGAGAACGGATAACGACACGGAATTCACCAATCAGAAACTGAAAGCTTACTTTGACGAAGTTGGGATCTCTCATCAAACTTCGGCTGTAAGAACTCCAGAGCAGAATGGAGTTGTGGAACGGAGGAATCATACGTTAGTTGAAGCTACTCGGACGATGCTTCTCTCCTCTAGTGCACCGTTTTCCTTTGGGCTGATGCCATTGCAACTGCATGTTATACTCAAAACCGCTTCATTATTCACACCCGATTCAACAAAACACCTTATGAGATCATTAATGGATGAAAACCGGATATATCGTTTCTACATGTATTCGGGGCTCTGTGTTATCCAAAGAATGATCGTGAAGATATCGGTAAACTTGAACCTAAAGGTGATATTGGCTTTTTCATTGGTTATTCTGCAACTGCTTGTGCTTACAGGGTTTATAATCGAAGGACAAGAAAAGTAATGGAGACTGTTAATGCAATAATGCCTAAAAACGTTACTTGCATTTTTCGGTCTCGCTTAGTTTTGATTACGACAATATGTAAAAACAAGCATTTACGAAAACAACAAAAAACAAATTCTTGAGTTCAAGTATTTTTCATTTTACCCATTTTCACTTAAGGTATGAATAAATAAGTACTAACCTTAATCAAGTGATCAAGTGATTTAATCTTTTCTTAAAACTCACTTTTTTATTAAGCGTGACAAGTTTTCAATTAAACTTTCTTTTTAAGAAAATGTTTTATTAAATTAAATATTTGAAAATTTGAAAATGGCATATTCCTTTTTGATTTGAATATCCTTTCTGGATATTTTTATAATCAGATATGACCTCCACCACTAAAGTACAAAAACGGAGCAGAGTCTAGTCCGGCGGTTCCTTAGCGCCTAGGCGGTTCCTTATCGATAAGGTACCGCCGGCTAAGATAAGGAACTGCGGGCAGATATAGCCGTTGGCCCTTTGTCCTATCAATAGTGGACCTTTCTCAGATTTTCAATCCACCTCTTTTGCACACAAATTTCCAGACTCAAACATACTTCTTAAATCACTCAAATCCTTGATCATTTGATTGATTACTACTTGTTTAGAAGTGAATCTATCTCATCCATCCCTTTCTCTTCAAGTGCAAAGAGAAGAACACTATCATTGTGAAGTGTTGAGTCTACCACCAAAGATCCTTTGAAGATCATATTTTATACATTTGTTGTTGTGTAATAGTTGTGAAGATCCAAGTAGTTGTGTCTATTTGGAAGTTGTGTATGTACTAAGTATAGTTGTGTAGATTGGTCCTAGTTACGATTAGGGCTCGACTTTTATCTTAGAGTCAGAAATTGGTTAAGCGACGTGTACGATTTTCTCCACCATAAGGAGCTTGTTGTGTAGTGAACTCTCGAGTAAGGAGTACTCGAGGAGTGGAGTAGGAACGAGGAGTGAGCTTCGTTGCCGAACCACTATAAATCTTTGGTGTTTGGTTTGATCTTTCTTTACTCTTAACTCTTTACATTCTTTATTCTTTGTGCATATATATTAGTTAGTATTAGTTTTAAATTACACTATCATTGTTCATATTGTGCATAAGAAGATTTCACTTATTTCCTTAAGTCTAAGTTTTTGAGAAAAAAGATTTTTTTTAAACCATCATTTAACAAGTAAATATAAGAAACTATTCACCCCCCCCCCCCCTTCTAGTTTCTACAATTGGTATCAGAGCGGGTTGCTCAAGTATTTTAAAGTATATTGTATTTTAAAACTTGAATCGATCTATGGATTGAAACAAGTACCTAGAAGGGGAATCTATGCAAAGACCACCACGTTTTGAAACCGATAGTTTTATTTATTGGAAAAATAGATTTGAGACTTATGTGAAATCAAAAGATTTAGATCTTTGGCATGTTATTATCAATGGTGATTTTTCACCTTATCAATTTAATGAAGTTTCTAAAACAAAGGAATTGGTCACTTTTGACAAAGCTAATGATGATACTAAAAAGAAACTTTCGAAAAATAATGAGGCTGAAATGGTGATTTATAATGCTTTGCCTAAGAAAGAGTATGAAAGGATTTTTATGTGTGAAACCGCTAAAGATATTTGGAACACTCTTTTAGTAACCCACCAAGGTAATAGCCAAGTCAAAGAAAGCAAAATTGATCTTCTTGTCCAACAATATGAACAATTTGTCATCTTAGAAGATGAAGATATTGATAGTGCTTTTGCTAGATTTAACACTATTATTACTAGTCTAAAAGCACTTGATAAAGGTTTTTCTAGCAAGAACAATGTTAGGAAGTTTCTAAGGGCCTTACATCCGAAGTGGAGAGCAAAAGTCACGGCAATCAAAGAATCGAAAGACCTCTCAACTCTATCACTCGATGAACTCATAGCAACTTGAAGGTTCATGAGATTATAATTTTGAAGGACTCGGAGTTGGTGAAGACCAAGAGTGAAAGGAAGTCTCTTGCACTCAAAGCCAAGAAGGCACAAAACGATCATGATAGTTCCTCGGATAGTGATGACGAGGAGTATGCATTGGCGGTGAGAGATTTCAAGAGGTTCTTCAAAAGACGAGGTCAACACGGGAGGCAACTCAACAATGACAAGAAACCATTCTTAAAGAATCGGTTTGCCAAGAACGAAAAGGGTGATAGGAATTGCTTTAGATGTGGTGATCCAAATCATTTCATTAAAGAGTGTCCAAAGCCTTCACGTGATAAGAATCACACAGCATTCGTTAGTGGTTCTTGGAGCGATAGCGGTGAAGATGTTGATGACAACCCCAAAGAGGAGAAATGTCTCATGGCTCACACTTCTAAAGAGATATGCTTGGGAATTGATTTGGAACCCGACGAGTAGATTAAGGATAGTGGTTGTTCTAAACACATGACGGGTAATCGAAGTTTGTTCTCATGGTACAAAGCATATGATGGAGGTAACATCACATTCGCTAGTAGTCTAAGTGGTAATATCATTGGCAAAGGTACGGTTTCTCTTGACTCCATGACTATTGAAAATGTTGAGCACGTAGATAATTTAGGGATTAACCTTTTAAGCATAGGTCAAATTTGTGACAGTAAGTGTAAGGTCAACTTTTCGGAAAATGATAGTGGAATCGTAAAAGATGGAAAGGTTATTGGAAAAGGTGGTAGAAAGCATGGACATTATGTCATGAAGGTCAATAAGAAGTCAAAATACAACATATGTCTTGCGACTATAGATGATAGTTCTACTCTTTGGCATAGGAGATTAGGTGTGACAATCTAACATTTTCAGGTAGTTAATTATTTTCTCGTATAATATTTTGAAACTTATTTTTATGTTGGTTGATGAACTCACAATTTACGGATTTAAATTTGGGCTTACGTGCATAATTTAGCGTCCTTTACGACTAAACCAAAAACCTTAGGATTACATATTTACGTTTTTGAACTCCGTTTTTGATGAGACATTTTTTATTAGATTCGTTTTGTGCCGTTGATTCATAATTTATAAAAATATTTTTCGTAAAATGACCCAAGGGCACGCAAATCAAGGAAAATAGAATCAAGGAATACCCGTAAATTAGCGGGATGGGACAAAACTAGTTTATCCCACCCCACTAAAAGGGACGGCCAAACTAGAGGACACCACATCAAAGATGTGGCATCCTTACACTAACTAAGCTTACACTTGTAAACTTAGCTTCATTTTGAAGCTACTCATATCCCACTAACCACAAAACCATCTAGCTAAACCATTACTTCCATTTTACACATGCAAAACAACTAAAACTCTCCTCTCTCTCTCTACCCTTGTCGTCCCACTTCACCACCCTACACCACCATTTGATCTTTTCTAGCCACAAGTTACTTGTTATCTAGCCATATTATGGAGAAACCTTGAATCCTTGATTGATTGGTGGCCATTGTAACAACAAAGGAGGTGATTTTCTTGTGTCCTAGGGCTAATTTCTCAACAACTATCTTGGTGGTTGATGATCTTGGAGATATATTTGGTGTTCATCAGGTTGTTGTCTTCCAAAAACAAGATATAATCTTGGTTGGTAAAGAAGATCATCCTTTCTATTTCTCTTGTTATTTTTGTAAAGATCAAATGTATTTTATTTCTTGTTGTATATGTATATGATGAATATATGATGATAAAAATGTTGTGTGGGAATAAAGTGTTGATAAATATGCTTAAAAAGATGAATAACCATAAGAAACAAGGCTAGAATCATGCTTAAATTGTTGGCTGTATAAAAACAGTAAGTAACCACAACTTCAACTGATAAAAATGCATGGTGGAATCTATTTACAGTAAGTATAAGATGTCATACACATGTTAGAGTTGGCCATGCAATAGAATCATCAAAATGAGTGAGATATGATCAAAACAAGATGAGTGTGCTAATCTGAATAGTCTGTTTTGTAGGGACTGTTAAGAGTAGTTAGACATAGAATGAGCAGTAGCTATAACTAACCTAATTGTAGCACATAATATGAAGTTTATGCCATCCAAAAATGAGCTTCTATCTCATTATAGAACTCTAGATATGATAAAAATGGTGAAGATGAAACTAAAAATCAGATTTTGAAGAATTAATGTTTAATAATATTATATAAGCACTCAAATAATATAGTATAAAATGTGAAATTAAAACCCACTAACTTATGAATTTCATTTATATAAATATGTATAAGGTTAAACAAATGGTCACTTTATAAAAATGGTAGTTGAATAGGATTTATAAGTTATAAAAAATATAAACATGATTTTTACGACTTTTTCGGCTATTACCGTAAAATTAACGTTTTTCGCCAATTAAAACTTAGATGATCAAACCCGTCTAATGTAAAGTTTTTAAAAGTCATATACTGATATATAAGTATCTAATACAAGTAAAAACCGACAAAACCCGAACTATATGACATACGGACATTAACGAGCTAAGTTAGCATATTGGACTAATAATTTAACTAAATAAGTTAAACACTTATAAAAAGTACTTATTGGGCTTAACCCATTTGGGCCCAACATGTAAAGTATAAATACTGATAATATAAGTATAAAATGGACTAATACAAGTTAAAGAACTTATAATAAGCTTATTGGACTTAAAACATGTAAATAGGTAAAACTAGTAAACTAGTAAAAAGTTACCAATACATAAACACTAAAATGAGTAAATAAGAATATATAAACCCACTTGATCATCATCATATGTACAAAATCATCATATGTATATTTTTTATTTTGATAAATTCATTGGACAAAATTCTAAGACCGATTATTATTTATATAGGTTTCCGTGATCGAAGCACGCCCGTAGTCGATAATCCGCCTTTCATTATCAACGTGAGTTCATAGCCTCGCATTCTTTTAAATGTTTTGTAAAATGATTTGTAAACCCGCGAGGGAGATAACATGCTAGTTTTTGATAAAAATAGAACACAAGTAGTCCCGATGGTATGCTTAATGATATGGACCCGAATGATGCTATGACCCTAATAACGAGATAAAAAGGATTATTAGTAGTTAGGTTATGTCACTCAAAGTCCCATTAGCATGAATTATGAACTACCGGGATTTGGTAGACGCTTATGCATATGATAATACTATTTGGGGACGATCACCCCAGTTCGCGCCTTGACGGTTGATCCCCGTCGTACCACATTGTTTGGTAAGCAAATTTATGTATGAGAAGATTTACATAGCGTGATTTTTGTGACGACACGCTAACTTAGATGGGCAAATTGTTTGTCGGGTTCGCGGCCCGTTGTTGTGATAGTAAGGTAACAATGTCATGCGGCTAATAATAATCCAAATGTAATCTAAATATCTGACATTATACGATGCTAATAACGATAATAATATTAACTATAATGGTAATATTGAGGCTACGGTCTCATGGACGGTTTAAGATGTATGCTTTGATTTATATATTGCCTGACTAGCAATACGAGGACTTACTTCTGATATTATACTTGTGTTCTGATTTCAACGATTGTTTAACGGTTTTATTAAACTCTATGAATTCACTCGGCATTCGCTGATATGATTTTTGCATGTTTTTATCTCAGGTGCTTGAAGGTAATCCGGATGGAGATCGACTCTCATGGCCCACATAATATTAAAAATGTTCATTCGATCTATGTTTTGTAATCTCAATGACCTATATAATTTGGGACCTGTTGTACACTTTAAAACTTTTTATCGAATGAATGTATGTTGAACCTTGTACAACCATTTTTATGTGTTGTCTATGATTGGAGTTATTGTGCTATCCCGTAACACTCTAAAAGACCCTTCCGCTGTACCGATACGAAAATTGAGAGTGTTACAGTTTGGTACCAGAGCTCTCGTTATAGAGAACGAAAGATTTTAAAAAACCAAGGTTTTGAACAAAGCTTTTCAAAATCTTTTAACTATGAACATTTGAGAAAATATTTGAAAAATCTTTTGACTATAACGGTGCCAAAGATCTCTGACGTTACCAACAAGCCCTATTGAGAAGATATATATATTTTGATATATATAATTTAATTTATATATATGTATATATCGTGATTTCAGTATGTATTGTTTAATAAGTATGTTATCCTAATACGAGATATATATATAAATGTAGATTGTCATGGCTGACCCTAATATTCCTGTAGAGAACCATGCTATTCCCGAACCTAATGTAGATGATGACCCTTATTTAGACTTAGTATATTATGATATGGATGATGATGAGGAGGAACCATTTGAGGATCCCGAGCCCGAGATAGGACTAGGAGATCAGATTGCCCCTCAGGTTGATATGGTAGAGAATGAGATTGATAATTTTGATATTGAGAATGAGGATGAGATTGGGTTGGATAATTTAGATGATGAGATTGACGACGAGGATGTCGAGGAGGATATAGGTATAGACGATGAGGTTGATGATGATGAGGAAGCCGAGCTTATTTACCCTTATGATGTTCCAGAGGGCGAACCCTTACCCCCACCAGTTTATTTGTCTGATTTTGAGGTTGAGCTACCTAGGGATGAAATGTCTGAATCGTCTGAATCTGATTCTGAATCAGAGGAGGATGAGGATGATAATGCACCTGACGGTACTGATGGTATTTCTACTCGTAGACGTGTGATAGGAGAGTCATCTTGTGCTCGAGAGGCTACTCATATTGATGGTCTTGCACCATGGGCCTTGAGAAGTGATCTAGATGCTTCCCGTGTTAAGAGTAGTATGACAGAGATTGGATTAGGTGTTGTTCAGACTCATGTTGCTTATTTGGAGTCAAAGACTAAGGTTGGTGAGAAAGAGCGGGAATTGCTTAGTTTGGATTTGACTGATGTAGAGCATGGTTTGAATGAGGCTTTTAGGAGGTTATCTGTGCTAGAAAGTGGTGAGTTTGCTGCTATGAAGAAAAAGGTGAATTCTATGGAGATTCAGTTGAATGTAGCTCGTGCAATGCGTGAGAAAGCTGAGAAGGAATTGAATATATCTGTGGGTTGGAAAAGTAGATTTTATGCTGACATGGTTGAAAGAGGAGTGATCCGTAAGCGCCCAGCTGAAGATGTGTCTAGTGATCGTCCGACAAAGATATAGAAGACGATGGATGATGGACCATCTGGCGGTTCTCAGTAGACCAGTCTGTGTTTAGTAGTGACCTTTGTATCTTTTGTACCTTTGTAACTTTGACTGAACCGACTTGTTAGTAGTAGACCTGGTACAAATTTTGAGTATGTATAGTGCTATAACTTTGATATGGGATGTAATTAAGACAATGCTTTTGTTTCAAATCGAATGAAATATGTATCTTGTCTTGAATTCCATATTGTGCCATATTTGTATCTTGATTATGAATTCAATCCATATTATATGAATCCCTCGATTGGGTGAATGCTTAATACTTTGAAATTGTGAAATTATAGAACTATGCCGCCCAAGAAAGCTGTGACTGAGGAAGATGTACGTAGGATTATTACGGAGCAAGTTACCGCATCTATGACTGAATTTATGGCAAATGCTAGAAATGAAGCTGGCGGTAGTGGAGCTGGCGGTAGTGGAGCTGGCGGTAGTGGAGCTGGCGGTAGTGGAGCTGGAGGTAGTGGAGCTGGCGGTAGTGGAATTGGTGGTACTAATGTGAATGTGAATGCTAATAATGTTAATGCTAATGCTGGAGGAAATATAGGAGGACTTGGAACTAATGCACCTGAAGTTGGTGGTTGTACTTATGTGACGTTCATGAAGTGTGAACCTCTACCTTTTAATGGAACTAAAGGTGCTGTAGGATTAAGCCAGTGGATTGAGAAGATTGAGTCGGTGTTTCGGATTAGTAAGTGTAAGGAGGAAGATAAGGTGACTTTTGCTATGGCTACTCTTAAAGGTCGTGCGTTGACTTGGTGGAACGGGAGAATTGCTTTCATGGGTATTGATGCTGCTAATGCTACTCCTTGGGCTGAAATTAAGAAGTGGATGACTTTGGAATTCTGTCCCCGTAGTGTGATCATTAGGTTAGAACAAGAGTTGATTCATCTAAGAATGAAAGGTGTGGACATTGATAGTTACACAAACCGATTCCATGAGTTGGCATTGCTATGTCCTCGATTGGTAGAACCCGAAGAGATCCAAATTAAACAATATATTAAAGGGTTGACCAAGAATATCTGGGGGGACGTGACATCATCTAAACCATTGACCATTGATGATGTTGTTCGAATGGCTTACCAACTCATTGGACAGATAATTCAGGATAGGGAAGATGAAGCCCGTGTTGGTGAGAAAAGAAAGGGAGACGGTGATCGTCTAGATAGAGGTGATAATAGGAAGAATTTCGATCGCCGTCAGAACCAGAGAAAGGGGAATGCAAATGCTCTTACCAACAACACACCGCGCAACGATGATAGATGTCCTAAGTGTGGAAACAAGAGGCATGCTGGCGACTGCTGGAAGTGCCGAAATTGCGAAAAGCTTGGACACAAGGTTGAAAGGTGTAAGAAGGGAACCATTTGCTTCAACTGTAATGAAGAAGGTCATAGGAAATTGGAATGCCCCAAGTTGAAAGCAATTGTACCTAGAATAAACCCCCAGGGTGGTGTCTATCAACTTGGAACAATTGAGGTGAAGAAAGAGGATCCAAATGTCGTTACCGGTACGTTTTTACTGAACAATCATTATGCTGTTGCTTTATTTGATTCGGGTGCCGATAGGAACTTTGTATCCACTAAATTTAGTGCCCTTATTGACATTGAACCTGTTGAGATAAATACCAGTTACCAGGTGGAATTGGCTGATGGTAAATTAGTGAAAATTAATAAGCTATTAGAAGGATGCTCTCTAAATCTCTTAAACTATACATTTCCGATTGATTTGATGTTGATAGAATTAGGTAGTTTTGATATTACTATTGGTATGGATTGGTTGTCGTTGAATAATGCTACTATTTTATGTGGAGAGAAGAAGGTTAAGATTCCTCTTAGGAATAGGACGTTAGTAATTGATGGTAATCGAGGTGAATCCCGTTTGAAAATCGTTTCATGTATTAAAGTCCAAAAGTACATCAGGAACGGTTGTGAGTTATTCTTAGCTCAAGTGACCGGGAATGAGCCTAGGGAGAAACGATTGGAAGATGTACCTATTATTTGTGAATTTCCTGAGGTATTTCCTAAAGATTTACCCGAACTTCCACCGATAAGGCAAGTAGAGTTTCGAATCGATTTAATTCCTGGTGCTGCACCGGTGGCACGTGCGCCTTACCGATTGGCCCCTTCTGAATTAAAGGAGTTATCTGAGCAACTTAAGGAGTTGTCTGATAAAGGTTTTATTCGACCGAGCTCGTCGCCTTGGGGAGCTCCAATCTTGTTCATTAAGAAGAAGGATGGATCTTTCCGTATGTGCATTGATTATAGGGAACTGAATAAGTTGACAATTAAAAATCGATATCCTTTACCAAGGATTGATGATTTGTTTGATCAACTACAAGGATCTAGTGTGTATTCTAAGATAGATTTGCGGTCAGGATATCACCAACTTCGCGTCCGTGAAGAAGATATTCCTATAACTGCATTTAGAACTCGTTATGGACACTATGAATTTCAAGTAATGCCATTTGGGTTAACTAACGCACCTGCGGTTTTTATGGATTTAATGAATCGAGTGTGCAAGCCCTAATTGGATAAATTTGTGATTGTGTTTATTGACGATATTCTAATCTATTCTAAGAATGAAGATGAACATAGAGAACATTCAAGGATTATTTTGAATTTGTTAAAGGATGAAAGGTTGTATGCTAAGTTTTCGAAATGTGATTTTTGGTTAGATTCTGTGCAATTTCTTGGTCATGTGATTAACAAAGATGGAATTCATGTTGATCCTGCAAAGGTTGAAGCCATTAAGAATTGGTCTACACCGACAACGCCAACGGAAGGGCGACAATTCTTAGGATTGGCTGGCTATTATAGGCGATTCATTAAAGAATTTTCTTAAATAGCTAAACCCTTGACTAAGCTTACCCAGAAGAATAAACCTTTCGTTTGGGGAAGTGATGAAGATGGAGCATTTCAGACATTGAAGCAAAAATTATGTAGTGCGCCAATTTTATCATTACCCGACGGGAGTGAATATTTTGTAGTGTATTGTGATGCATCTCTTAGAGGCTATGGAGCTGTTTTGATGCAGCGAGAGAAAGTGATAGCTTATGCTTCTAGGCAATTAAGGAAGAATGAGGAGAATTATAGTACTCATGATCTTGAGTTAGGAGCTGTAGTCTTTGCTCTTAGGTTGTGGAGACATTATCTGTATGTCACCAAGTGTATGGTATTCACCGATCACAAAAGCCTACAGTATATTCTCGATCAAAAGGAATTGAACATGAGGCAACGAAAATGGATAGAGTTGTTAAGTGATTACGATTGTGATATAAAATATCACCCAGGAAAAGCCAATGTTGTTGCCGATGCGTTAAGTAGGAAAGATAGAGAGCCTATCAGGGAACGTTCTCTAGTCTTGACCGTGCACAATAATTTGCCTGAGCAAATTAGAAATGCGCAAATAGAAGCTTGTAAGAAAGAAAATTTTGTTAAAGAATGGTTCCGAGGAGAAGGAGATCCTTTAGAGGTTAGAGCTGATGGAGTGAAATGCTTAAGAGGTCGGATGTGGATACCTAAGTTTGGAAGCTTAAGAGATTTGATTATGTTAGAATCCCATAAATCTAAGTATTCCATTCATCCGGGATCTGATAAGATGTACCATGATTTGAAGAAGTTGTACTGGTGGCCGAATATGAAAGCTGATATTGCTATGTATGTTCTTCAATGCTTGACTTGTGCTAGAGTCAAAGCTGAACATCAAAAGCCATCAGGACTACTTCAACAGCCAAAGATTCCTGAATGGAAGTGGGAGCGAATTACGATGGACTTTATCACCAAGCTTCCTAGAACATCATCTGAAACAAGTCGATTTGGGTTATTGTCGACAGACTGACCAAATCAGCACACTTCATTCCGGTTAAAGAGCAGTTCTCACTGGAGATGCTGACTCGTATATACCTTGATAATGTTGTACGCAAGCATGGAGTGCCTGTATCGATCATTTCAGATCGAGATCCTAGATTCGCATCGAATTCTTGGAAATCTCTCCAAAGATCTTTGGGAATGAATCTCGACATGAGCACTGCTTATCACCCCCAGACTGATGGGCAAAGTGAAAGGACGATACAAACACTAGAAGATATGTTGAGAGCTTGTGTGTTAGATTTTGGTAAGAATTGGGATAAACATTTGTCTTTAGCAGAGTTTTCGTATAACAATAGTTACCATTCTAGTATTAAGGTTGCACCGTTTGAAGCTTTGTATGGTAGGAAGTGTAGATCTTCTGTATGTTGGAGTGAAGTTGGGGATACCCAGCTCACGGGACCGGAATTGATCCGGGAGACTACGGAGATGATAGTTCAGATTAAGAATAGGTTGTTGACTGCCCGTAGTAGACAGAAAAGTTACGCGGATGTGTGGCGGAAGCTGATGGAGTTTAAAGTGGGTGACCGAGTAATGTTGAAAGTATCGCCATGGAAAGGCGTTATAAGATTTGGAAAGCGAGGAAAATTGAATCCCCGCTATATTGGACCCTTTAAGATTTTATCTAGAGTAGGTCCGGTGGCTTACAAACTAGAGTTACCCCGAGAACTTCATGGTGTTCACAACACATTCCATGTATCTAATCTGAAGAAATGTCTAGCAGTGAGTGATGAGAAAATTTCGTTGGATAAGGTTCGAATAGATGGGAAGTTGCATTTTATCGAAGAACCCGTAGAGGTTATGGATCGTGAGGTAAAGCAACTGAAACAAAGTTGGATACCTATTGTCAAGATCCGATGGAATTCAAAGCATGGACCGGAATATACTTGGGAACGAGAGGATGAAATGTGGAAGAAATATCCGCACCTCTTCGATTTCAATAAGAAACGAACATCAAAATGAAATGGATCACGAGGACGTTGATCCCTTTTAGGAGGAAAAGCTGTGACAATCTAACATTTTCAGGTAGTAAATTATTTTCTCGTATAATATTTTGAAACTTATTTTTGTGTTGGTTGATTAACTCACAATTTACGGATTTAAATTTGGGCTTACGTGCATAATTTAGCGTCCTTTACGACTAAACCGGAAACCTTAGGATTACGTATTTACGTTTTTGAACTCCGTTTTTTATGAGACAATTTTTATTAGATTCGTTTTGTGCCGTTGATTCATAATTTATAAAAACATTTTTCGTAAAACGACCCGAGGGCACGCAAATCGAGGAAAATAGAATCGAGGAATACCCGCAAATTAACGGAATGGGACAAAACTAGTTTATCCCACCCCACTAAAAGGGACGGCCAAACTAGAGGACACCACATCAAATATGTGGCATCCTTACACTAACTAAGCTTACACTTGTAAACTTAGCTTCATTTTGAAGCTATTCATATCCCACTAACCACAAAACCATCTAGCTAAACCATTACTTCCATTTTACACATGCAAAACAACTAAAACTCTCCTCCCTCTCTCTACCCTTGTCGTCCCACTTCACCACCCTACACCACCATTTGATCTTTTCTAGCCAAAAGTTACTTGTTATCTAGCCATATTATGGAGAAACCTTGAATCCTTGATTGATTGGTGGCCATTTTAACAACAAAGGAGGTGATTTGCTTGTGTCCTAGGGCTAATTTCTCAACAAACTATCTTGGTGATGGATGATCTTGGAGATATATTTGGTGTTCATCAAGTTGTTGTCTTCCAAAAACAAGATATAATCTTGGTTGGTAAAGAAGATCATCCTTTCCATTTCTCTTGTTATTTTTGTAAAGATCAAAATGTATTTTCTTTCTTGTTGTATATGTATATGATTAATATATGATGATAAAAATGTTGCGTGGGGATAAAATGTTGATAAATTTGCTTAAAAGATGAATAACCATAAGAAACAAGGCTAAAATCATGCTTAAATTATTGGCTGTATAAAAACAGTAAGTACCAAAAACTTCAACTGATAAAATTGCATGGTGGACTCCATTTACAGTAAGTATAAGATTTTATACACATGTGAGAGTTGGCCATGCAATGGAATCATCAAAATGAGTGAGATATGATCAAAACAAGATGAGTGTGCTAATCTGAATAGTCTGTTTTGTAGGGACTGTTAAGAATAGTTAGACATAAAATGCGCAGTAGATATATCTAACTTAATTGTAGCACATAATATGAAGTTTATGCCATCCAAAAATGAGCTTCAATCTCATTATAGAACTCTAGATATGATAAAAATGGTGAAGATGAAACTAAAAATCAGATTTTGAAGAATTAATGTTTAATACTATTATATAAGCACTCAAATAATATAGTGTAAAATGTGAAATTAAAACCCACTAACTTATGAATTTCATTTATATAAATATGTATAAGGTTAAACAAATGGACACTTTATAAAAATGGTAGTTGAATAAGATTTATAAGTTATAAAAACTATAAACATGATTTTTACGACTTTTTCGGCTATTACCGTAAAATTAACGTTTTTCGCCAATTAAAACTTAGACGATCAAACCCGTCTAATGTAAAGTTTTTAAAATTCATATACTGATATATAAGTATCTAATACAAGTAAAAACCGACAAAACCCGAACTATATGACATACGTACATTAACGAGCTAAGTTAGCATATTGGACTAATAATTTAACTCAATAAGTTAAACACTTATAAAAAGTACTTATTGGGCTTAACCCATTTGGGCCCAACATGTAAAGTATAAATACTGATAATACAAGTATAAAATGGACTAATACAAGTTAAACAACTTATAATAAGCTTATTGGACTTAAAATATGTAAATAGGTAAAACTAGTAAACTAGTAAAAAGTTACCAATACATAAACACTAAAATGAGTAAATAAGAATATATAAACCCACTTGATCATCATCATATGTACAAAATCATCATATGTATATTTGTTATTTTGATAAAGTTATTGGACAAAAGTCTAAGACCGATTATTATTTTTATAGGTTTCTGTGACCGAAGCACGCCCGTAGCCGATAATCCGCCTTTCATTATCAACGTGAGTTCATAACCTCGCACTCTTTTAAATGTTTTGTAAAATGATTTGTAAACCCGAGAGGGAGATAACATGCTAGTTTTTGATAAAAATAGAACACAAGTAGTCCCGATGGTATGCTTAATGATATGGACCTTGTTGGGTCTACTAGATGTAGATCTTGCAGCCTGTCAGGACCGGTGAATGACTTCTGTAATCACAAGTCAAATCACAAAGAGACTCTATACACAATATGAATGTAGAATATAAATATAATTAAGAGAAACAGAATAACTATAAAGACTTGATCCTTTCTAAGGATTTCTAATATTGATAATGACTAGAACTATGTTTTGTGAAGGTGTGTCTAACCCTTCTGCCTAAGGTTCCTTTTATACTACAAGGAAACCCTAATACATCATTAAAGAAAACGTGTAAAACTGATATGCATATCCTTTCCTAACATATCTCATGCATATCCTAACAGAAAATTAATTAAATAATAAAGTTTGACTTCAACTAGGACCAGGACTTGCTCCTACTACGACTAGGACCAGGAGGAACTACATACCTCCTAGTCTACCTATTACATATAACTATTACAATGGTCCTAACAATCCTCCCCTAAACTTGAATTTGACCTGTTGAGTTCAAGTTTCCTGGAAAACGTGCAAAGAAAGCCCGAGGATTGTATCAGCAAAACAAATAGCAGCATCAACAAGATAAGAATCAGAAGAACAGCCGCATGAAACACTAGAAGCTTCTCCAAAGCTTGTAACAAATCAGCATCAGGTTGAATCTTATCAACAACATGAGCAGATTTGATGAGCCTTTACCAAGTAGCTGCTCGCTCTTGGGCTAGCTAGTCATTCTGGTGGAATAAACATCACCCTGGGAGACTAGAACCCAGCCCAACTCTTAGAACGTGAATCAATGGTGAGTGGGAGTACCCTGATGATTTTAGGCAAACCATCACAGCCGTCAACGGATTTGATGCGTCTTTACCAGAAGTCGTACCCCTCTGGACTCTCCAACTCTTAGCAATGAAGCATCGGTGAGTTGAACACCCTATAGCTTTAAGCAAGCTATTACAGCTATCAACGGATTTGATAAGATCTTTACCAAGAGCCGTACCCCCTTGGATTAGCCACTTTTCAGTCCAAGACTATGGCAAGTGAAAACCATCCAGTTTTGGGTAACCTGGCAACCATCAACGAATTTGAGAATCGCACCAGGAGTCGTACCCTCAAGGTGAATCAACTTTTTCTTGTCAATTAGACATGGTAAGTTGAGAACCATTTGTTGTGTGGACCACGTCCAACACCAAGTGAAACCAAGTACCAGAACAAACTCAAACCAGGAACCACATTGTGAAACAGCCAAGGGATATTATGTACAAGTATAAAAGCTAAACTGTGTTTAAAGTATAAGCAGATATTATATAAAAAGTATATTTATTTATTTTTTTTTATAACTGTGTTTTTTTTTTAACTATTAAGAATGAAATTCACCAATCACAGTACATATTGGTGAAAAGAATTAAAATAAGAACAAAAATCCAAAGTATAAACACTTACAACCCAATCACCTTACATACCAGAAGCTGCCTTCTTATCCGCTAGCAACCGTGCTTGAATACCCTCTACCAAAGTCGTAGCCATACTCGACTCATTCCCAGAAGGAGCAGTAGAAATTTGCAAGTGACTTGCCAACATTGCTTCCATGGAAGAAATAGTCAAAGTATACTCAATATCCGTCAGCATAAACACCATATGACCAGATCCTAATTCCAACACATGAACTCCACATCCAGCATATAGCTTCCATCGCAGAATCTCCCATTGGAATTGATCCTTCCATATGCCCAAAACAAGAGCATTTGGAGGAGGATCCAACATCAGCTTGAGATCGGCCCCAGAGACGGATACCAGGCCAGGAAGACACCGCCATGGGGTCAAATGGCATACTAGAATCAACAAGCCCAAACAACGCCATAAGATCCATACGGTCAGCCCATGATAACACACCCTGCAAACCCGTTGCCAATCGCACAGACCCATCACTCAAAGTGATCCGATGGGAGACGCCACCAGGAAGTGTTGTAGAACTCTCAACCGTATAACCCGTAATGCTTCCATTGCCCAAGGGTAAGTCAGAATCGCTGTCAGAAGCTGCATCAATTAAGTTCTCAGGATCACGCTTCTCAAAAGGAACTGATTTACCACGGCGAACACGACGAGCAAGTTTCTGGCGAACGGAACGTCGAGGTGTGGGAGCCGAAGGAGTTGATTCAACTTTTACCTTAACTTCAGCAACAGCAGGGGAAGCAGTAGAAGTAGACTCATGAACATGTCTACCCAAAGGACCACTAGGAGCTGCATCAGAAGTAGGATTAGGTTGTGTTGCAGAAACTTGTGGTGATGGAGATGGTACATTAGATGTAGCAGCAGTAGGTATGGTGGAAGCAACAAAGGTGCTTGCAGGAACATGGATGGTAGTAGTAGTAACAGGTGTGGTGGTGGAAGCATGAGTGGTGGTGGTAGTAACAAAGATGGTAGTAGCAGGACCAGCAGTAGAACCAATAGGAGAAACCAAGGGTGTAGTAGAAGGACCAACAGAAGTAGCAATAGAACCAGAAGGACTACCATCAGAACTAGGAGCGGGTACAGACGAAGGACCAGTTGAAGCAGCAGGCATAGAAGCAGTCACACCACGAGGATGGTAAATAAATCTTTCCGAAATAGGTTGACTCTGACGCTTCACCATCTTTTCATAAAGGACCTTAAGCTCATCAAATGTCAAAGCTCTCACCCGAGCCCAAGACCACGGAGCATTGAAATGAGCAGCAGATTGATATTTTACATAACATTGCATCTGCTGGCGCTGCTCAGTCCGAGATAGAGGTCTGTTCCTTCTCTGTTTCTTTAGTTATTCAGCAAGAGCCAACTGGTGCTTACGCATCATCACCATAGCACGCGGAATACAATTGTGTTCATCAACATCATCACCCAACAGATCTTTAAACTGAGCATAATCCCGAGTGAGAACAGTCAACACTTGCATCCATTCACCATCAGTCCAGTGCATGGAATCATGCTGAATTTGCGCACGCCTGCGCTCGCGAAGCTCTTCCGCAGCAGCCCTATCCTCCTCATCAATCTCAGCCTGAACTCGACGAGCAGCCTCTTCACCAAGCCTTTCTTCTTCAATTTGTCGACGAGTACGCTTGCGAGTGGGAGATGGAGAATCAGTCATTGGGGCTTTTCCCTTCGGATCATGAGAGGGACCAGCATTAGAACCATCAGCAGGATCAGAATCACCACCCATAGAAGGGGGAATAGCACTAGGAGAAGGAACATTAGAGGACATTGGAGGACCCGGCAAATCATCATAAACTTTATCAGCAAAGGCAACCTTTTCCAACAACGTCAAGCCATCCTCAACATTCTCCGCACCCTCATCCTCAGAATCGGAAAGAACCACATGCTTCTTGCGACGACGTTGTTGATTCTCCAACACCTTTATGCGATCAGCCAGAGGAAGAACAAACTCCCTTGTAAGCTTCCGATGTTGGTTAAAGTCAGCTTCCAAACAAATCAACCTCTCATGGTACCTGTGCATAAGATCGAGCAAAGATGTCAGTGTAGTAGGCTCCTCCGCCTGCCCACCAAGAGAACTTGGATCCGGGAAAGCATCACGGGAGCCCGAAGCAACATGTGGGTCAACCTGCGGAGAACTAGCATCAAACGAGATATCAGTCGAGTGTGGGGCAGGACTAGGAGGTGGAGTCTCCACAAAAGGAGACCTTTGTGGAACTGAGGAAGGACCAGCCATGGTAGGAGATGGTTTTTCAACCACCACTTCCTCAACTAGCTCCTCCTCTACCACAGGAGTGGCACCAACAGTAGGAGCCTCCTCCTCCTCCATGGGGTCATCATCTATCACAACAAACTCAGGAGCCTCCTCCTCCTGACCCATAGGACCCTGAGCCAACCCTATCATGGCTTCAGTCAGGGGCCTCCAAACCCTAGTAAACCCATTCATCATATTGTAATACACTTTCGCTGTAAGTTTAGATGGCACATGCTCAGCCCGATCACGTGGAATGCAAACAAGTATTTGCTGAAGAAACCTAGGGTACATAAGGAATTTCTTCCTCGAACCAGCAGTAGACAAATTACTAGCCATCCCCTCAAAAAGATAATGAGAAAAATTAAACACTCTACCCTGGGCTAAACATATAAGACTAGTAGCCAAAGGAGTAGGGAAAGCATCCCAACTCCCAGACTTGGGACTCATACAATGGATTAAAAAGTGAACCAGAAGCTTCCATTGGGGGGAAAACCTATTCTTCTGGAAGTTAAACTTCCCCCCATGTTCATAACCTATGGCAGCCATACCCTCCAATACTTCCGAATTGGGGATGGATACAACACCCCCCTCATCCTGAAGATGAAGAGAAGAGCGAATAGACGCTTCAGTTACCACATATGCACGTCCATCTATGGTAGCATGGAGTGCACGTGGACGTCCAGCCACATTCACAAGCTCAGCAGACGCCCAAAATTGACGTATCACACTATCATATATGGTAGGACAGACAGTAAATGCAAACCTTAAGTTAGAAGCTTCAATAAACTCCAAGATGTCAGCAAAATGTTCACGATTTGGACCATCACCCAGATAAGCAACACGATTGTGAGCAGGTTGGTAAGCAAGAGCAGCCATGGATCTTGAGGAATTGATGGAAGAGGGATTGGGATTGAGATGTAGAGAGTAGAAGCGGTTTTTGTGTGTGTGTTAATTGTAATGAGTGAGTCAAGGGTGTATGTTGACCATATATGAAGAAAGTAGTAACTGTTCATTGACCCCTATTAATGGGGGGTTGCCCTTTCAAATTAAACCATAATGGCATAATAACCACTTGCCCTTTTTAACATAATAACCAACCCCCAATTTACTTGCTGAATTCAAACTTGTAAATACCAGTATTGGGAGCGTTGACCAAAAGTCAAAGCACACAATGGTCAGACCAGGAGAAAAACGTGATTAACAAAGGAAAAAAGGAATGAACAGTATCCCAGACCAGTACCAGTACTAATAGCCAAACATCACTAGACATGGAAGGATTTTAAACCACCAGAAGGCAACCAAGCATAACTAGAAGCTGACCAAAGAGGACCAGAAGCCAGTCATGTACGGCCATATCCACCAGAAGAGAGCAAAAATCCTCCATCAGAAGCACCACACACCATCATAACCAAGAAATTATTTTGTTAAAGACTATGAATACGTTAGACTGACCTAATATGTACACAAAGCCTCCCCTTAGGCTTTGCCTCCCCTCAATCCCAGACCTCAAGGATTGACCATCCCAATATGAACCACCAAGTGGTTAAACCGAGGACCATCAAAAGCTTTAGTCAGCAAATCAACAACATTGTCATCCGTATGAACTTTAAGAACCTGTATCAGCTTCTTCTCATTGGCATCACGTATAAAATGATGCCGAATCTCAATATGCTTCGTCCGTTGATGAAATACAGGATTCTTCACAATGCAGATAGTGCTTTGATTGTCAATAAAAATTTTGGTATTCATAAAATTGAAACCATAGTCCAACATCTGATTTTGGATCCATAAAACTTGACCACAACAACTAGCAGCCGCAACGTATTCAGCTTCTGTTGAAGAAGTAGCTACGATTTTCTGTTTCTTACATTGCCATGAAATAAGCCGACGACCCAAAAATTGACAACCACCAGTAGTAGACTTCCTATCAATATTAGCACCAGCATAATCACTATCACTATAGGCTTCAAGAACAAAGGGAGATTCTCTAGGATACCATAGACCCAATTTAGGTTGAGCCTTGATATACTTGAAAATCTTCTTCACTGCATTTAAGTTCGAAACCGTTGGAGTCACCTGGTGTCTAGAACAAGCACTTACTGCAAACATAATGTCCGGACGTGATGTAGTCAAATACATGAGAAAGCCAATCATAGACCTATACATGTGAACATTTACCGGGGGATCTGGCTCATTTTTAAGTTTGATTTTAGCAACTTCATAAGGAGTTGCTGCTGGTCTAAGAGGATCCATGTCAAACTTCTGAAGAATCTCATGAACATATTTATCTTGACTGATGAAAATCCCATCCGATTGTTGCTTGACCTGAAGACCAAGGAAAAATGACAGTTCTCCCATGGCACTCATCTGAAACTCGCCTTTCATCAAGTGTTCAAACTCATCACACCACTCCTTCCTTGTAGAACCAAAGATAATGTCATCCACATAAACCTGAACAAGGATAATATCCTTGGAATTCCGCCGAAGAAATAGTGTTTTGTCAATAGTACCTATTCTATAGCCATTCTTTAACAAGAAAGTGGAGAGACGCTCATACCAAGCTCTAGGAGCCTGATGTAACCCATAAAGAGCCTTGACCACCTTGTAGACTTTCTTGGGATGAAGTGGATCAACAAACCCCTTAGGTTGAGTAACATACACTTCCTCGTCAATTTTTCCATATAGAAATGCACTCTTGACATCCATCTGGAACACCGTAAAGCCAACATACGAAGCAAAGGCCAAAAACAGACGAATGGCCTCGATCCTGGCAACAGGCGCAAAGACTTCAGTATAGTCAATGCCCTCAATTTGAGTGTGTCCTTGTGCGACAAGTCTAGCTTTATTCCTGACAACAATTCCCCGTGCATCCTTCTTGTTTTTGAGAATCCATTTGGTATTGATAGCTGTCTTCCCATCTGGTAAGTCAACCAGAACCCAAACATTCTGAAACAAGAATTGCTGCATTTCCTCCTGCATAGCCTCCACCCAACTTTGATCCTCAAGAGCATGAGAAACAGACCTAGGTTCCACCTGTGAAAGAAAACAAGCAAACAAACAGTGTTGAAAGTCCGTATGATTATTACGCTTTTGATCCTCAATATAGCCCACAAGAGCATGATGATCAGACGAGGCCTTCTACTACATTCTGTGTGTCTTGACGGTAGAACCAGGATCTCCAATAATTTGAGTGGTAGGATGATCTTTATGTGATTGCAAGACTGGATTGGAAGAAACCTCCACTTCTGGTGCCATGTTATTGAGATCACCAACGAAATCAGCATCATATGAAGCATTTTGGAAAATCCCGTCTACCGGTTGTTTATGTATATCATCCAGCTTGGTAGAAGACTTCTTTTCATGGTTCCCCAAATCAGAAGGACTGGAGAAACGTGTATTGGAAGCAGACTCACTAGCCGGTGTACCAGTAGTTGAGAGGCTAGCACTAGGAGCAGAAGCTGGAGTACCAGGAGCAACTTTGTCAGTAGGCTCAACCAAGGGAAACTCAAAACTACCTTGAGCAGCTGCTTTAGTAGCTTCTTGTTGTTGCTTGAGAAGAGTGTCAAGTGCTGCTTGGGAATCCTGTACATCCAATGGAGTTGCATCACTAGGAGGAGTAGGAGAGACCGTGGTGGAATAGGATGGAACCACAAAAATGTCATCCTCATCATCTGAATCAGAAAGACTAGAAGGAACACGAGTACTAGAAGTTGAAAACACTTGTGGTCCTGCATCATGGTTAGTTTTGAAACGAAAATATCCTAACGAATCACTAAGATAATCAAGATCAAAATACCATTCTGGACCTTTTCCTTGTATGTTTGTCTTCTCCTCAAAATACCTGAGATTAATAGTTTCAATTATCCGTTTGGCTTGAAGATTGTAGACACGATACGCCCGAGAATGAGCTGAATATCCCACAATGTATCCTTCATCAGCCTTGCCATCAAACTTCCCCAAATAGTCACTAGTATTCAGAATGGTGACTGGACACCCAAAAGGCTTCAAATGAGCAATATTTGGAGCTTTGCCCGTGAGCAGCTCATAAGGTGTTTTCTTGTGAGGATTGGTAATAGAAACCCTATTCAAAACATAACTTGCAGTATTAACAGCTTCTGTCCAGAACATGGTCGGAAGCTTGGAATCGGCAAGCATAGTTCTTGCTGCTTCTATTAGTGTCCGGTTCTTTCTTTCTGCCACACCATTCTGTTGAGGAGTCCTAGCAGCACTATAATCTCGTTTGATGCCCTTAGCATTGCAAAGTGCGATGAGGTCTCTATTTTTAAACTCAGTTCCATTGTCGCAACGAATACCTTTAACTTTCTTGGACAACTGATTCTCTATCAAGGTAAGAAAATCTCGAAGAATTGAGTAGGTCTCACTTTTGGCAGCCATGAAGAACACCCACGTAAACCTGCTATACCCATCAGTTACTACCAAACAGAATTGCTTGTGGTCAATGCTCCTGATGGATGTAGGACCAAATAAGTCCATGTGTAGAAGCTGCAATGGTTCAGTAATAAGACTTAAAGCAGTAATGGCCTTGAAGGATGCTTTGTGTTGTTTGCCTTTGCTGCAGGCAATACAATTTATATCATTTCTAAACGTCTTGGGAGGTAAACCAGAGACCAGATTCAGATTGGCAAGTTTTTGTATGGTCTTGAAGTTCACATGTCCCATCCTTCGGTGCCATTTAGTGGCTTCATCTTTTGAGGCTTTTGCAACCAGACATGCTAGTTGACCAGTAGGGTTGACTTCATTCAACTTGATACTATAGAGATTGTGTCTTCTAGGGATTCTGAGTAAAACTTGTGAGTCATCCGGAAGCTGAAAATCTTTGGAAAGCACAAGTGCATCAGTATCGGTGAAGAGTACAAACTGCTTCTTGTCACAAATCTGAGAGACCGATATCAAGTTGAAGTGTTGAAGTGCTTCCACATAGTAGACTTGCTCAAAATTTAGATTTGGTGTCTTTATCGTTCCTTTGCCAGTGATTCTGCCTTCACCTCGACCAAAATAGACCTTGCCGCCATGAAATGGTACAAAGTTAGAGAGAAGACTTTTATTGCCAGTCATGCTCCTAGAGCAACCACTATCAACTATGCCTAGACTAGGATCCTGGTATGGTGTAACCTACAACAACAAGATAATAAAAGTGCAAAAGTTAGTGTCTTAAGGGGACCCAAACCTTTTCAGGTTTGAGCCTGCCTTGTGGATCATAAGAAGAATGCCAAGAAGATTGATGAGATCCACCATTGTTCCTTGGTTGCCTGTGCATCATATGGGTATTAGTATTTGACCAGGAACAACCTGCTGAGGGCTTAACAGCAGTTCCCAAATTTCCCAAACCAAAATACGTGTGGTCTAAATGATGTAGATATATTGGATTAAAATTTGGAAAATAATTACTGGTTGTTTGGAATCCATTATCTCTCCAATAATCAGACGTGAAAGGAGAGGATACTCTAGAAATATTAAACATTGGAGCACTAGGATTAAGTCTTCTAGAAGCATATGAAGCAGCTCCTGGTGAACCAGGAGCAGGAAAAGCATGATTAACAGATGCATGTGTGTCATAATAATCACAATCTTTAATTAAATGAAAGGAACTGCCACAAACAAAACATGTTTTGAAAGACCTTTTATTAGAATGAGACTGTTTCATACTGCCTACTTTATTACACACATTTCTAGGAAAAACATTCTTCCTAGGACTCAATAAACAAGGACCAGACACACTTGAATTGACAGCAACTTTTTCTTCACACTTCCTAGCACCAGTAGCAGCATGTTCATTCGACTTGGAACTCGTAGGTCTTGACTCTTCACTTGAACCATTAGATGCAGAGTCACCGGCTTTGTCACTGAAAGTACATGAGACAAAGTCATTAGTATTAGTAGAACTAGTTGGGGACTCAAGCATCTGTGATCCATCTGAGTCATTATGCCATGAGGTGGGCATAAAAGTTCCAGTAAGAGGAGGAGGGACAGCAGGCATTTCTACTGCTGGTTTAAACCTATTGTGACTAGGTTTGCCCTCATCCTCTTTGTCGGCATCAAAGACACTTGAGAAAGATAAATCAAATACATCTTCTGAATCAATATATTTTTCAAATCCTAAGCCTCTTTTAGTTCTGCCAGACATGCTACTATCAATTAATTTTGAAAGATTTTTAGGTGCCTTTTGCCATTTGTCAAATCTTAACATTGTAGCATCTAATTTAGCTTGCATCTCCTCTTTTTCTTTGATACTAGCATCTCTTTCAGTTTCTGTATATTTAAGCATATTTGTAGTGTTTTCTAAATCAATGCTTAGTATCCTGATTTTATCCTCATACGCACGTTGTGTATCTTGTAACCACCTCTTTTGTTGTTCCAATGTGTTTAATGAAGCCTTATAGGCTTGTACCTCTAAAAAATACTTATCATTTTGATCATTTACTTCATTAAATTGGGACAACAATTCTGTGTATTTATCATGACAACCAAGAGGACAATGTTGTACCTGAGGTGAGATGCCCATAAGAGCAAACTCTTCTGCTTCTTCTGCATCAGAGAGATTCCCAGCAATCATTGCCAACACATCAGTCGAGCATTCAGCTGATTCCAGAGTAGAAGCCTGATGATCATTCCAGTTGACCATAGAGTCAACAGATACCAATGCCTTCCTGTCATCTTTAACCTCCTGAACCTTGAACGCGGAGTACCTGCTCTTCTCCTGATCATTCTTGCTAGGGCACTCCCTTGCAAAGTGACCCTGTTGCTGGCAGTTATAGCACCGTACCTTGCTTCTATCGAATCTTGCTGGCTCCCGAGGGTTGTAATTAAATTTCCTTCCTGCCTTCTTCTCAAACTTGTGAACCCTAAGAGTAAGCATGGCCATCTGCCATTTAAGATCTATCTCATCCAGGTCAAGTTTATCGATCTGTTTGAAGTCATCAAAAGCAAGTTGTTGTTCAGCAGTAACATCAGCCACAAAAGAATGAAGAACAACTTCTACCATACTACCAGACTTGGCAGCAGGATCAGGAGCAGAATACATGGGACTAGATGCATATGACATGGGACTAGTATGCTGAATAGAATGCTGGGGGGAGACAGTATTGCTCGGGCTACTTGCATATGACATGGGACTAGATGCCATAGAGCTCACAAAGGCTGAATTAGCAGAGGTGGGAAAAGAGTCGCTAGGATATCCTCTCACATGAGGTTCGAATGTTCTGAGCCTATGAAACAAATCATCAAAGGTGAGATAATCAAGCCCACCTTTGGCTTTGAGAGAGATCACCACCTGGTTCCATGAGTAGGGTAAGGCTTTAAGAAACCTTGCATTAATGTCACCATCATCAGGTTTTGACCAAAGTTGATTCAATTGACTCAAGATCTTCTGGAACCTATCATACCCTTGATTTAGACCTTCAGTTTCTGAGATTTTGAATTCGGTAAATTCATCTCTCAGCATGGACCTTCGCATTTTCTTTGACTCCTCATTCCCGCCGAACCTTGCTTTTATGCCATTCCAGATCTCTCTGGCATCATCCAAATGGTAGAAGTCACCCATGTGATCTTCAGGAAGAGATTGAAGCAAAATTGTTTTTGCTTTTACCTCCTTCTGAATAGCGATGATTTCCTCATGAGATTTAGGGTCAAGAAGAGTAATATTACCGTTCTTGTCTCGTCCAGTAAGCTTTCTGCTGTTTCCATTCAGAATGATCTTCCAAAGATCTTAATCAGTGTTGGTGATCCACCATTCCATCTTCATTGCCTAGTTATCATATTCACCCTTCTTCAGAAGAGGGAATTTTCCATTCGTGTTGGAGACCGTAGCCAGGATCTGCTGAGGTTGCACAATTTTAGGAGTGCTTTCTTCTCCTGTTTGAGTAGAAGTTGAGGCAGACATGATAAACAGATTGTTAGTAATAAGAGAACTTGATTCTGCTTGTATAGAGACCCTCCCAGGCTCTGATACCACTTGTTGGGTCTACTAGATGTAGATCTTGCAGCCTGTCAGGACCGGTGAATGACTTATGTAATCACAAGTCAAATCACAAAGAGACTCTATACACAATATGAATGTAGAATATAAATATAACTAAGAGAAACATAATAACTATAAAGACTTGATCCTTTCTAAGGATTTCTAATATTGATAATGACTAGAACTATGTTTTGTGAAGGTGTGTCTAACCCTTCTGCCTAAGGTTCCTTTTATACTACAAGGAAACCCTAATACATCATTAAAGAAAACGTGTAAAACTGATATGCATATCCTTTCCTAACATATCTCATGCATATCCTAACAGAAAATTAAGTAAATAATAAAGTTTGACTTCAACTAGGACCAGGAGCAGGACTTGCTCCTACTACGACTAGGACCAGGAGGAACTACATACCTCCTAATCTACCTATTACATATAACTATTACAATGGTCCTAACAGACCCGAATGATGCTATGACCCTAATAACGAGATAAAAAGGATTATTAGTAGTTAGGTTATGTCACTCAAAGTCCCATTAGCATGAATTGTGAACTACCGGGATTTGGTAGACGCTTATGCATATGATAGTACTATTTGGGCACGATCACCCCAGTTCGCGCCTTGACGGTTGATCCCCGTCGTACCACATTGATTGGTAAGCGAATTTATGTATGAGAAGATTTACATAGCGTGATTTTTGTGACGACACGCTAACTTAGATGGGCAAATTGTTTGTTGGGTTCGCAGCCCGTTGTTGTGATAGTAAGGTAACAATGTCATGTGGCTAATAATAATCCAAATGTAATCTAAATATCTGACATGATACGATGCTAATAACGATAATAATATTATCTATAATGGTAATATTGAGGCTACGGTCTCATGGACGGTTTAAGATGTATGCTTTGATTTATATATTGCCTGACTAGCAATACGAGGACTTACTTCCGGTATTATGTTTGTGTTCTGATTTCAACGATTGTTTTATATAACGGTTTTATTAAACTCTATGAATTCACTCGGCATTCGCTGATATGATTTTTGCATGTTTTTATCTCAGGTGCTTGAAGGTTATCCGGATGGAGATCGACTCTGATGGCCCACATAATATTAAAATGTTCATTCGATCTATGTTTGGTAAACTCAATGACCTGTATAATTTGGGACCTGTTGTACACTTTAAAACTTTTTATCGAATGAATGTATGTTGAACCTTGTACAACCATTTTTATGTGTTGTCTATGATTGGAGTTATTGTGTTATCCCGTAACACTCTAAAAGACCCTTCCGCTGTACCGATACAAAAATTGAGAGTGTTACATTAGGTCACGCTAATATGTGTCTAATTCAATCTTTAGTCTCTAAGGAGTTGGTAAGACACCTCCCCAAGATGAAGTTTGATAGTCACTTTTGTGATGCTTGCAAAGTTGGAAAGAAAGTTCACTCAAGTCACAAAGCCAAGAATTTGGTTTCAACCTCTCGGTTCTTAGAACTCCTACATATGGATCTCTTTGGACCTACCGCCATACGGAGTTATGGAGGTAACCTTTATACCCTAGTTATAGTTAATGACTACTCTAGATTCACTTGGACTAGATTATTGGCATCTAAGAATGAAGCTTTCGATCATTTTGAAATCTTTATTCGAAGAATTCAAAATCAACTAGGTTGTCCGATTGTCTCTATTAGGACGGATCATGGTAGGGAATTTGATAATGAAGTGAAATTTGGTGCCTTTTGTGAAGCTCATGGTATTACCCATAACTTCTCGGCTCCTCGCACTCCACAATCAAATGGGGTATTTTAAAGGAAGAATAGGACCATCCAAGAGATGAGTAGGACGATGTTAAACGAGCAATCTTTGCCTCAAAAGTTTTGGTGCAATGCCGTGGACACATCGACTTATATTCTCAATCGAATTCTTATTCGACCTTTCCTAGGAAAGACCCCCTATGAGATTCTTAAAGGTAAGAAACCCTCATTGGAATACTTTAGGGTGTTTGGAAGCAAGTGCCTTATCCTAAACACCAAAGACTACCTTACCAAGTTTGGCCCAAAGTCTTACGAATGTATCTTTTTAGGTTATTCCCAAACTAGCAAAGCCTACATAGTCCTCAATAGAACCTCGGGCGTAATTGAAGAATCACTTAACGTGACTTTTGATGAAACCCCTCCTTTAACCAAGACACCACCATTGGTTGATGATGACTTGGATGAAGTAGAAGTAGCTAGAGCCAAAGAGGTTAGAAAAATAGGAGTTGAAAACCTTAGTGTTGAAAAGGAAGGAAACATTAAGGAGTCTAAGGATCATACTCTCAATAATATCATTGGTGACTTAAATCAAAGGACCCTAAGATCTCAAGTCCAAAACCAAAGTAACTTCTTTTGTTTCATCTCCTTGATTGAACCAAAGAATGTTAAAGAAGCTTTGACGGATGAGAGTTGGGTCATTGCGATGCAAGAAGAATTGAATCAATTCGTTGCTAATGATGTTTGGGAACTTGTTCCTCCACCTAGAAGTTCTACCATTGTAAAACCCGCATACTTTTACCATGAATAGTACCCTTAAGATCGTACGTATATGATTAGAACGTTCCTTTTATAACATGTTTACGTTTCACGTATAAGAATTTCGAGTATTACGTACGTGTTAGAACACGATAAGTATTTATTACGTATGAACACACGATAATTATTCCAATAATAATTATAAACACGAACATGCGATCATGAAATCATGAACGTAATTTAATCACGAGATAATATTATTTACGTATATATATTTATTACGAACACGAATAAATATATTAAGTCATGATCAATAATTAATTAGAACACATAAAACACGAACACGATAAAACACGAACACACACTATAATATTTAGACTCGAGAAATGTACGGGTTACCCTTATGTGGGCCCCTACCCACGAAATTAGGAAGAAAAAGGGCCAAGCCCACTGTTTTATTACTAAACAAGAAAAATTAGGAAGAACGTGTCATTTATCACAAAACAAGAAAATAAACAAAAACCCTAATTCTTCTTCCTTCTCCCTCTTTTGGCCGCCACTTTTAATAACACCAAAGAGGTGCTCGGTTTGATTTTTGATCTTGAATTTTGTGCAAGCATTCGTGTGTGTTCATCCTTGATCGATCCACGCATTCGGTATAACCTTTTTAATCCTTTTCTTTTATGTTTTGATTTAATAAATCACATAAAATCATGATGTTTTTAAAAACTAATTAAAAACATTTATTAGAACATGTAAATGGTTATGGGGTAAATCAAAACAAGGGTTTTTAGGGGTCTTTGTTCTAGCCGACGCCTAAACCGAGCCCTAAGGGGTCTCGGCTTGGCGTATGAACCACCACCGAGACCTCATGGTCTTGGTATGGTGGTGTGGGTCCCACGGCAGCAGCAAACAAGGGGTACCACGACCTTGGTTCGGGTTATGGTGTTGATTAGGGTCCGGTTCATGGTTTCTAGTCACGATCCGGTTCATTGATTATGTTATGGTTTATGATTTTAATAGTTATATGTTAAAAATTAAATTAATAAAACATGACATAATTAATTTAATTAACATGACTTAGGTTATAAATTTAATTATTAGATCATGAATTTTAACCTAAGTATTTATTTTTAATTAGACTTTATAATTAATTAATTATTAAAAACCATGACTATAATTAATTAATCAACATGACTTAGATTATATTATTAGTAATCAATAATACATGTTTTAACCTAAGTATTTTAAATTATTTAAATAAAAACATGATATATTTAATTAAATACTTTTAACCTATAGTTTAATTAATTTAAATGTAATGATTAATAAACTATACCTTATATCAATATGACTTAGAAAAGAATCACAAAACACTTAAGCTTATATAATTAGCTTATTTAACCAGCTTATATCTAATTATGGAAACTTTCTATTTTTAGAAACTTATTTAATTAAGGCAGCTAATCTATTTATGGAAACTTTCAATTTTTAGAAAATTATCTATTTTAAGCAGTAATTCTATTTTTGGAAACTTTCTATTTTTGGAAACTTTCCATTTTTGGAAACTTTCTATTTTTGTAAACTTTCTATTTTTGGTAACTTTCTATTTTTGGAACCTTTATATTTTAGGAAACCTGCTATTTTTGGAAAGTTACTTATTATTACACAGTAAGTATAATAATACATGAAATACAAGTAATACTTAATCAGAACAGACAGAATATAAGATAAACACAGTTTAAGGCTTAAAACAGTAAAACATGACATGAACGTATAAAATAAGCTAAGACATGACATAAAACCAGTTACGTATGTAGTAATCAGATACTTATACCCGTATGTATTTATGTAGCATTAGTGATACAGAAGTAGGACTCTCTTCCGTTCGTCTTCTTCGTTCACTGGACATAAGGTACGGATTCCGATCCTTTCAGTATGGACATTCTTTCCTTATTAGGATTTCCCCGTATGCAGCCAACTGTTTTCCCGTAGTATAAGTTTATATGTTTGATTTGATTATGTTTAATTTAGAATACCTATTGCCATATACATTCATGACCAGTTTCACCTAGTTATGGAGGTACCATAACCATAACACTAGAGGCACTGGTGTTACGACTTCCCCACGACGGAGTGATTGCTCGTGGCGTCCCTTCAGCTTTTGGCCATATTATTATATTTATCATGTGGGGCGTATGGTTGCATCCTAGTTACATGTTTTTCAGCAGATTACTCAGTGTGAATGTGGTGTATGCCTTGCATCCTTTACAAGGAGCTGATCCCTCCTACCCAAAACCAGTATATTAAATTAGAGGCAGCCCCTCTAATTTGCATGATGAGGTCACCCCTCCAAGTATTCATGCACGGTGGATTTTTATGACCTATATTGGCTAATGGTAAAATATGTTAAAAAGTTTTCATAAGATAAACATAAGGCTTTTCAAACTATAAAACCAGTTTTATGAACATGTTCCAGGTTTTCCAAGACTTATACATTTCCGCTGCTATTAAGTCTTTATTATGTTTTAGTCATTTATACTATGTCTATATCCGTGCACTGAGCGTTTTGCTCAGCCGTTACTTTCCTTTCCATGTCCGAAAACGCCAGGTACCCTAGGAAAGACTCGAGCATTTGGAGGACGTGTATAGGATGGAAGCTGCTAGAGACTTCTTTTCCTTTTTGCCTTCATATACTTATGCTTGTTTAGTCTTTCATTCATTTCTTTTGCTTTATTATGTTTTGGGCTTATGTTTAGGAACCGATGTTTGATTCCGGTTATCCCTATGGTCATGTAATGTTTTAGACATTTATCCTTGTATGCTTTGATGACACGCCATAATTACGCGTGACATTCCATTTATCAAAATGGGGTGTTACAATTATGGTATCAGAGCCAAGGCTTCGACCTGTGGGCTCTAAAACTCGACCTGTGACTAGTGGGTAGTCACCAGGAGCTTCCTAAGCCAACGTTTTTTATTCTACGTATTGATGTTTTCAGCGCATTGTTGTTTTAACCATGATGTTTTCAGCACCTTAAGGTTTTAACCTTGATGTTTTCATTGATATTGTTTTACTAATATGGATGGACAACCGTCATTCATATTTAGTTATGTGTCATTGTTTCATGCATAATGTTCCTCGTGAACGATGGCTATGTGGACTGAACCCCAGTAGTTCATAATTAGTCACATAAATTTTTCTGATAAGTTTTGACAGATGAGTTTCATTTATTTATGTTTCATGTATCATTGTTACAGGAATTATGACTAAGTAATGGTTGGTACAGGACTGGCCCTATTTAGTCGCATGTGCTTTTATCGAAACTTTTTACTTTGGGGCCCACCCATAGGCGTCCCCTCTCCATGTCTTTTGTTTTGGACCGACCCATAGGCGTCCCCTTGCACATATAAAGGTTTTTATAAATTACATTACGCATTCATGCACTATTTTTCATGCACAAAATTTTTCTCATGATTTATTGGCATAAATATTTTTCATGTCCCCTCGTAAATTACTATGTTTTTATGTCAAGTATGTTTTCATACTGTCATGGTTAACTTTAGTTTCATGCTGATTATGTTATACACTCCTTCATGATAGATTATTTCATGTATCTTCATGATAATTTCGTCTTCATGTTGATTACGTCTTACGCCTCTTTTGTTATTTATGCTTTCATGTAAGACACTGTTGGATTTCATTGAATCTAGCTTTCATGATAGTCATGGTTGGTTTTCATTGATCATGCTGTCAGGTAAATCATCGTTGAATTTTGTGTAACCACACTCTAACGTTTCTCGATACAACCAGAATGATGTCTATGCTAATACTGCCAGGTTATCATGATGGTTTTTTCCTAACAGTCTAACCGATACACCTTCCTTAAATCATGACAAATGATCAACCCCATACCGATCATTTCATGTGCATTCCGTGTGTACTCCATGTACCGTATTCCATGTGTATTTCACATACCTTCATCCATGTGTATTTCCCTTGCAATACTTCACGAGTATTCGCTAGTCGATTCTAAATCATCTCAGGAATATGTTCACTTGCTGATATTCTACAAGATTGCCGATGCCGCTCATAGCTTGGAGATGTTACTAAAGGTTGATGCTGCTGATGTTGGGAGACGCTACGAGATGCTGATGTTGTTCACAACCTGGAGCTCATACAAGACGAAGACAAAGGCGTTAGATCAAATCGATCGGACGAGATGATGCTTCACCACCAGACGATTTTCATCAATCATTGTCGTTAATTCTTAGTTACATGTCACACGTCATCCAGTTGTCGTTTCAGTCATATGAGTGAAGACCGGTACCAGCCGGCCACTCAAATGAATAGTTACATGAATCACAGTCATAAGAATGACCGTCATGGAACTGACAGACATGATGATAGTAACCACTGCTATGACAACAACTATCCTAGAAATCGCAACCGAGGCTCCAGTCGCGGACGTGATCAGACATACAATTGATCAGTGGTCCATCCGATCCGCCAATTCTGGCATAATACCCTAATATTGTGGTCTAGTTATTTCACATCTCGAGACACATGTCAAGACATCAGTCAAGACACATGTCTCACGTATACTTTCTGAAGACACATGTCAAGACACCAGTCAAGACATATGTCACACTTACATTTCTCAAGACACGAGTCAAGACACATGACTCACGTCTAATTATGGAACATTTCTAAGAAATTCAGGGTACCCTCCCAGGGTATATCCATTTTGTTGTTCCATGTATTAATCAGGCCACAAGAATTTCAGTACCATCACCGGTGTATCAGTAAGGTCAGTCACGTTCGCCGGATGACACTTTCCTTTCTTGCACCTATATTTCATATGTTCATGACCATATCAGATGCCATTCGTATTCCCCATGTATACGAAGGTTTTCTTCAGCCCAATGATAAGATCCCAACTGATAACGCATTACCTCGGACAGATGCGAGTTGAATTTAATTCTAATTATGGACTACGAACCGCACACCATGCTACGATTCATGAGTATATACGGTGATGTTCAGACTCCTAAATATATTCAGCATGATTTTCCATCAGGAAAATCTGTACAAACCATTTATGCTTTACAAGCACGTTCTTGGTTAGCCATGACTGCTAAAATTTTTAGCTGTCAGTTAAGACATGACCACCGAAGTCCTTTTACGCATAACCAGACGAGTACTACAAAATCTTCCCATAAATTCCAGAAGAACCTACAAGGAGAAGGACGGTACCATGAGATTATGTGTCGACTACCGTTGATTTAAACAAATCACCATTCATGACCATTATTCTCCTCCACGTATTGAAAACATGTCCAATCGACCTTATAGTGTTAATCACTTTTCCAAGATCGAACTCATGATCATGCTGCCAACAGTGACGAGTGAAAGAGCAGGACATGTCCATGACTGCTATTCGTACATGACTCGGTCAAGCTAGATTTATGATTTTGAATTAGTCTCATCAATGCTCCAACGACATTATAAGAATGAGTTTCCATGAACTCATAGCAAATTCATTAGTTTTTTCATTGAGGATAACCTAATTTCCTCTAAGCCTAGAGAAGAACAGGAAGACCACATCTGCACTATGTTACAAATTCTATGAGAAGAGAAATTTTACCTTGGAAACTTTTCCAATATCAATTCTGTTTGATTACAGTGACACGCTGAATCACATGGCTTTCTACGGTTAATCTTACCATGACTCAACTTATGCGTAAAGGAGAGAACCCTACACTACATTAGGTGTTCTAGAAAATCCTACGCTAGGAGAAGTCTAGATTCAGAGACTCAGAGTTTCGCAAACTCCTATGTATCAAGTTCTACGAAGCAAGATACAGTTACGTTCATATCTAGGTACCTGACGTACCAACAGGTTAAGATAGGACACCAACAAACTGGGATGTTTTCATCATCTGAAATTGTGAATTGAAATGGGACAAGATCTCCATGGATTTTGGTTACCAGTTTAACGCGAACTCAGAAGAAGCATGATGCTATCTGGTTTATTGCAAACAGTTTGATCAAGTCTGCAGAATCCTTACATCCGCAAGGATTTCAGAACCAACAGATTGATCGGACATGTTCCAGCCAAGGCTCATCCGATCACTTGGCAATTCCTCAGTTATCGAGTCAGAAAAATATTCATAATTATGCTCCTTATTTACTTTACGTCCTTGTTCTAATTTCACGACTTGCTTTCGTGCTCGCGTTCATGACACTATTCACGTTCATGATGGCATCTCGGCTTACGATTTTATGTTCATTTTTCTCATTCTGGGAAGTTTTGCAAGAACTTGAGAGACCAGACCCAAGTTTAGTATAACTCCCTATCCTCAGATAGACGTTTCTCGTCATATTTTATGTCTCACCTTGTAGCGTTTGGCGTTACTGCCATTATATTCTATGTTCACGATATGTTTCACATGTCATGTACATTCCACGTTCCACATATCATGATCAAGATATGTTAAACGTATCATGGATCACGATATGTTTACTCATATTACACTCATCATAACTCCACGTATCACGTTCAAAATTTTTCACATATTACGTTCAAAAATTTTCACGTACTATGTTTCCTTATGTCTCGCGCATCGTTGCTAATTATCAGTTAAGTTAGAAGTGTTTTGCACGATAACGTTGTAGTTGCCCTTACACGTTAATTCTTATTCCCTCGATCAAATTTAGGGGATCTACCTTAAGTTGATAACCAAGAACTTCTTCGTATTTCAAGTCAAGGTCAGGAGGACCAAGATTTATCATTTGTACCAAGATATGTGAAGGAACCGTTCCAAGAGGGAAGCCACTTGGAAACGGACAAGTTCATCTAGACTTTTATCCGTTTTTCTCTTATCAATTAGATATGTCCTTTCAGTCACGTCACGTTCCATGTCCTTTCAAGACATGTCACGTTCCGCGTTCCTTCTGCCAGGAAACCTGCACGTTCATTTATCTTACATACCCTCTCAGTTTGATTCGGGTATGTTTCTCTTTCAGTTACGTTATCTATAATTCGGGGACGAATTATTATTTTTAGGGGGGAAGAGTTGTAAAACCCGCATACTTTTACCATGAATAGTACCCTTAAGATCGTACGTATATGATTAGAACGTTCCTTTTATAACATGTTTACGTTTCACGTATAAGAATTTCGAGTATTAAGTACGTGTTAGAACACGATAAGTATTTATTACGTATGAACACACGATAATTATTCCAATAATAATTATAAACACGAACATGCGATCATGAAATCATGAACATAATTTAATCACGAGATAATATTATTTACGTATATATATTTATTACGAACACGAATAAATATAGTAAGTCACGATCAATAATTAATTAGAACAGATAAAACACGAACACGATAAAACACGAACACACACTATAATATTTAGACTCGAGAAATGTACGGGTTACCCTTATGTGGGCCCCTACCCACGAAATTAGGAAGAAAAAGGGCCAAGCCCACTGTTTTTTTTACTAAACAAGAAAAATTAGGAAGAACGTGTCATTTATCACAAAACAAGAAAATAAACAAAAACCCTAATTCTTCTTACTTCTCCCTCTTTGGACGCCACTTTTAATAACACCAAAGAGGTGCTCGGTTTGATTTTTGATCTTGAATTTTGTGCAAGAATTCGTGTGTGTCCATCCTTGATCGATCCACGTATTCGGTATAACCTTTTTAATCCTTTTCTTTTATGTTTTGATTTAATAAATCACATAAAATCATGATGTTTTTAAAAACTAATTAAAAATATTTATTAAAACATGTAAATTGTTATGGGGTAAATCAAAACAAGGGTTTTTAGGGGTGTTTGTTCTAGCCGACGCCTAAACCGAGCCCTAAGGGGTCTCGGATTGGCGTATGAAACAACACCGAGACCTCATGGTCTCGGTATGGTGGTGTGGGTCCCATGGCAGCAGCAAACAAGGGGTACCCCGACCTTGGTTCGGGGTATGGTGTTAATTACGGGTCCGGTTCATGGTTTCTAGTCACGATCTGGTTCATTGATTATGTTAAGGTTTATGATTTTAATAGTTATATGTTAAAAATTAAATTAAAAAAACATGACATAATTAAGTTAATTAACATGACTTAGGTTATAAATTTAATTATTAGATCATGAATTTTAACCTAAGTATTTATTTTTAATTAGACTTTATAATTAATTAATTATTAAAAACCATGACTATAATTAATTAATCAACATGACTTAGGTTATATTATTAGTAATCAATAATACATGTTTTAACCTAAGTATTTTAACTTATTTAATTAAAAACATGATATATTTAATTAAATACTTTTAACCTATAGTTTAATTAATTTACATGTAATGATTAATAAACTATGCCTTATATCAATATGACTTAGAAAAGAATCAGAAAACACTTAAGCTTATATAATTAGCTTATTTAACCAGCTTATATCTAATTATGGAAACTTTCTATTTTTAGAAACTTATTTAAAAGGCATCTAATCTATTTATTGAAACTTTCTATTTTTAGATACTTATCTATTTTAAGCAGTAATTCTGTTTTTGGAAACTTTCTATTTTTGGAAACTTTCTATTTTTGGAAACTTTCTATTTATGGAAACATTCTATTTTTGGTAACTTTCTATTTTTGGAAACTTTCTATTTTAGGAAACCTGCTATTTTTGGAAAGTTACTTATTATTACACAGTAAGTATAATAATACATGAAATACAAGTAATACTTAATCAGAACAGACAGAATATAAGATAAACACAATTTAAAGCTTAAAACAGTAAAACATGACATGAACCTATAAAATAAGCAAAGACATGACATAAAACCAGTTACGTATGTAGTAATCATATACTTATACACGTATGTATTTATGTAGCATTAGTGATACAGAAGTAGGACTCTCTTCCGTTCGTCTTCTTCATTCACTGGACATAAGGTACAAATTCCCGTCCTTTCAGTATGGATATTCTTTCCTTATTAGGATTTCCCCGTATGCAGCCAACTGTTTTCCCGTAGTATAAGTTTATATGTTTGATTTGCTTATGTTTAATTTAGAATACCTATATCCATATACATGCATGACTAGTTTCACCTAGTTATGGAGGTTCCATAACCATAACACTAGAGGCACTGGTGTTATGACTTCCCCACGGAAGAGTGATTGCTCGTGGCGTCCCTTCATCTTTTGGCCATATTATTATATTTATCATGTGTGGTGTATGGGTGCATCCTAGTTACATGTTTTTCAGCAGATTACTCAGTGTGAATGTGGTGTGTGCCTTGCATCCTTCACAAGGAGCTGATCCCTCCTACCCAAAACCAGTATATTAAATTAGAGGCAGCCCCTCTAATTTGCATGATGAGGTCACCCCTCCAAGTATTCATGCACGGTGGATTTTCATGACCTATATTGGCTAATGGTAAAATATGTTAAACAGTTTTCATAAGATACATAAGGCTTTTCAAACTATAAAACCATTTTTATGAACATGTTCCAGGTTTTCAAGGACTTATACATTTCTGCTGCTATTAAGTCTTTATTATGTTTTAGTCATTTATATTATGTCTATATCCGTGCACTGAGCGTTTTGCTCAACCATTACTTTCCTTTCCATGTCCCAAAACGGCAGGTACCCTAGGAAAGACTCGAGCATTTGAGGACGTGCATAGGATGGAAGCTGCTAGAGACTTCTTTTCCTTTTTGCCTTCATATACTTATGCTTGTTTAGTCTTTCATTCATTTCTTTTGCTTTATTATGTTTTGGGCTTATGTTTGGGAACCGATGTTTGACCCCGGTTATCCCTATGGTCATGTAATGTTTTAGACATTTATCCTTGTATGCTTTGATGACGCACCATAATTACGCATGACATTCCATTTATCAAAATGGGGTGTTACAACCATTATAGGAACCAAATGGGTATATAGGAATAAGCTAGATGAGAATGGTATTGTGTCTCGTAACAAAGCTAGACTTGTAGCACAAGGCTATAATCAACAAGAAGGGATTGATTATGACGAGACATATGCACCGGTAGATAGATTAGAATCCATTAGAATCCTTTTAGCCTACGCTTGTGCCTTAGATATTAAGCTTCAACAAATGGATGTAAAGAGTGCGTTTCTTAACGGTTTGATCAATGAGGAGGTATATGTGGCTCAACCTCCCGGCTTCATTGATTTTGAGATACCGGATCATGTTTACAAGCTTAAGAAGGCACTTTATGGTCTTAAACAAGTACCCAAAGCTTGGTATGATAGACTTAAAGCATTTCTTGTTAAACATGAGTATACCATGGGAATGGTAGACAACACTCTCTTTACAAAGAAGAAAGGTTCTCACCTCAAAATCGTGCAAATATATGTTGATGACATTATATTTGGCTCAACTTGTCAAGAATTGTGTGATGACTTTGCCAAAATCATGCATGATGAGTTCGAAATGAGTATGATTGGAGAACTTAACTTCTTTTTAGGACTCCAAATTAAACAAATGTACGATGGTATTTTCTTTAGTCAATCTAAGTACGCTAAAGAAATGCTAAAGAAATTTGGATTAGAAGAATCTAGACCAATGAAGACCCCAATGGCCTCGGATACTAAACTCATCGTAGATGATGATTGTGAGTCGGTAGACAACACCAAATATAGAGGTATGATTGGTAGTTTGTTGTACCTAACGACAAGTCGACCGGATATCATGTTTAGTGTTTGCCTTTGTGCTCGCTTCCAAGAGGCTCCCAAAACCTCTCACCTTGAAGCGGTTAAGCGTATCTTCCGATATATTAAGGGCACTATACATTTAGGATTATGGTATCCTAAAGGGACCGGCGTAGAAACCATTGTCTACGCGGACTCAGATCATGCGGAAGACTATGTGGACCGGAAAAGCACTAGTGGTGTTTGTACCTTCATGGGTTGTTGTTTAACTTCTTGGTTCTCCAAGAAACAAACCGGTCTTGCGATATCCACCACGGAAGCTGAGTATGTGAGTGCCGGAAAAGCATGCCAACAAGCTCTATGGATGAAGCAAGCGCTTGTTGATTACGGGATTCATCTTGATGATGTTCCCATCATGTGCGACAATAAAGGTGCTATAGACCTTAGCAAGAATCTCGTGAAACATTCGCGAACCAAGCACATAGAAATTCGTCACCATTTTCTTAGGGATAATGTTCAAAAGGGGAACATTTCAATTGAGAAGGTACCCTCCGAGGATAACTTAGCCGACATCTTCACTAAGCCACTTAAGAGGGAACCTTTTAATTACTTGCGTCTAGGTCTAGGATTAATGGAACATATTCCTTAGTTGCTTTCCCTTTATTGAGTCTCTTACTTTCCTTTGAGTCTTTGAGTCTCCTAAACTCTTCTTGAAAATCTTCCTCTTCTCCTTTTCAAAATCCTCAAAGTCTCTTTCGAAAATGGTCAAGAAATGTTTTGACATTGTTAATTCAATCTAAAAACATTTTTCATATATTCTTGCTATTAATCTCGAGCTTACATAATTCATATGTATGATTCTCTCAAACATAGCAAGAACAAGATAGAATCATGGAGGATCATTGTGTCATGACTTAAGGTCTTGTCTTACATACCTCCTACATCGATTTTTAAAATCCATGTATTTTGGTCAATCCCTATTTGGTGAGTTAGTATGTGTTCTCTTTGTCTATCTTTGCTTTTAAGCATATCCCTATGATAAGTTAGACTAGAAAAATAAGATTTGCTGAAAAATCTTCCTTCACCACCAAAACTCAATCCCTGTAGGCGGTTCCATATATGAACCGCGGTCCCTTATTAATAAGTAACCGCGTACAGTGCTTCCTCTCTTTTTTTCGGGTATTTCTGAAATTCCAAATTTGTTCCAACATTTTTGAGAATCTTTGCTTCAACCCTTTGACCACCACAAAAAATACCTTGAGCCTTCCCTATTAAACCATAAGCATTTTTCCTTACTTCACATCCCAAAATGTCTTACTCTCCTAATGAAAGCCTTGATTCTCCTTCATTCTCCCCAATTGCTTTCAATCCGAACTCACCCAAGAACACATTCAATCCAAATTCACCCAAGAACACTCTTAATCACATCTCTCCTACCAATAATGTTGATTGTGGAACATCTTTTCTTCCACCACCACCCTTTAGTGTTCTTCCTCCTTCTCATGATAATGTCATGCACCATAGGACATATTGTCATTGTTGTCGATATCAACATCTTGGTATGGCACACATCTATGAGGAGTTGAGCTACATCAAGAGTCTCTTAATCAAGCCTCCTCTTCACTTTGATTATGAGATCTCCACCAAGCCACCACCACCACATTCTGCCACTACCTTGTATTTCATATAAGCATTGGTTGCTTATTCACAAGACACCTTATTCAAGCAAATCTTAGAATTCTAGATTAACTAGGATTAGATTTATGCTTTTGGATTGTTTCCTCTTTCATACATCTTTGTATGACTCGTTTTTTTATTTTATATGAATTCCTTGGATCTTAGTCTTTGTGTTTTCTTCTCTTTTTAATTTTTTTTGTGACCTATAGCTATCTCTTGTTGGTTGTCTCTTTTGTTCAACTAACCCTTCTATGTAGCTTGTCACCATATCTCGATTCCTCGGTGCCCCAAGCAAGGGGGAGTAAGCACCAAGGGGGAGTCTTTGCAAAGTACATCTTTTCAACACCAACTTGTGCAACCTTTTTGCTTCGACAAAGGGGTAGAAATGAATAAACTCGTCTTCGAAAAATCTTGTTTTTGTGTGATCGAGTTTATGTATTGTCGGAATCCAAAAAGGGGAGATTGTTAATGCAATAATGCCTAAAAACGTTACTTGCATTTTTCGGTCTCGCTTAGTTTTGATTACGACAATATGTAAAAACAAGCATTTACGAAAACAACGAAAAACGAATTCTTGAGTTCAAGTATTTTTCATTTTACCCATTTTCACTTAAGGTATGAATAAACAAGTACTAACCTTAATCAAGTGATCAAGTGATTTAATCTTTTCTTAAAACTCACTTTTTTATTAAGTGTGACAAGTTTTTAATTAAACTTTATTTTTAAGAAAATGTTTTATTAAATTAAATATTTGAAAATTTGAAAATGGCATATTCCCTTCTGATTTGGAATATCCTTTCTGGATATTTTCATAATCAGATGTGACCTCCACCACTAAAGGACAAAAAGGGAGCGGAGTCTAGTCCGGCGGTTCCTTAGCGCCTAGGCGGTTCCTTATCGATAAGGTACCGCCGACTAAGATAAGGAACCACAGGCAGATATAGTCGTTGGCCCTTTGTCCTATAAATAGTGGACCTTTCTCAGATTTTCAATCCACCTCTTTTGCACACAAATTTCCTGATTCAAACATACTTCTTAAATCACTCAAATCTTTGATCATTTGATTGATTGTGAGAAACCGTACTTTCCCAACATTATTTATTCTTTTTATTCGTGCTTCTTGAATTTTTCCAACGTATTACGTTTTCTTGTATTGCTATATGAAAATCCTGATCAAGAAAAAGATATAGCAACAGCTTACTCCCTAAATATAGATAGTTTGATTTTAAATCACTACACCTTGTGAAATTTTCTTTTAATCAAGGAAATACATAAACTGAGTTTTAAAGTAATACCAAAATCCTAGACAACTGATTGTGACAACTTGTATTTTAAACGATCATACGTTATTCATTTTTCCCTTCTATTTCTCTTGTAAATAAATTCTTACGTTTTAAGATTTTAACGTTTTATAGTTGCACGATTTGCGACCCCTTGTTGATTTACAATCATGGTACATTTTATCGCACTTTGCCTGTTTAAGCGATTCTTGTGTTCATTCTTGTTAGTTTATCGCACGTATTTCCAACAACTCTATCTCTTAATGTATCTCCGTATTGAAAGATCGTTATCCTAATCCAAGACTGAAAAGTTATACGAAAAGGAGTTAAGAAATTGAAGCATAGTGAATTCTAACCGTTAAGATTCGTCATGGTACGGAAGTTTACCTGGGAAGCAATGAATTTTGTTCTACACTTTGTACCTCCTCTTGTTTGCATCTTCTACTGTTTTCAGGAGAACTCTGGGGATCAGAGTTCCTTTAGGGGGAAGACTGTGAGAACCCGTACTTTCCCAACATTATTTTATTCTTTTTATTCGTGCTTCTTGAATTTTTCCAACGTATTACGTTTTCTTGTATTGCTATATGAAAATCCTGATAGGGACTGCATTCAGTTTTCTGAAAAAGGCTGTGAAGATTTAGTCATATGTAAAAATCTATAATAGTACAGGAGGTGAAATTTCTTGACATGTATAGGTATTTCTCTTACCTTTAAAAGTTGGGAAAGAACAGCCCTAGAACTATTTTCAATCAACGGGAAATTCACTTTTAGTGACAGACTATCAAAACAGAAAGTTGTAAACGTCTTTCGTACCTTACGGTAGATTAAGCATAAATCCCAATCGGTAAAAGATTTTGACACGAAACCAAAAAGAGAAGTTTTATTATATTTATAGCTACTGTAAAAAGTCATAAAATCATAAATTAATCCTTTTTACCCAAGTCAATTTACCCACGTTTTAAGCATAACATTCAGATTTGACCTAGTTTAGTAAAACGACCGTTTCGGACTCATCCGGACACTTCCCGTTTCCATCCAACTCAACACATACTAATCACATCAGTGGGTATCCATTTTTAAAATAAAAAAAATGTCATATGTTTAAGAAAATTTTGCCATGACCTGTTTGTTTCTGTGGTGATTTCCATACTACAAAAACAACTCCATTTAGCTACCTAACCTCAATCAAGCAACACTTAGGCTATACCAAATCGCCACGCAAGTGTCCTAAGTCCTAATAGGACCTAAGTATCTATAATCTCAGTGGGTTTCTCCCAAGGAATTCAAAATTCATGAATAAAAAGAATCAAAGTACTAGTAACATCAAAACTAAAATGCTAGGAGTGACTATACCTTCATAACAAGTAGGAATTAATCCAAACACGCAAATTAAACAATTCCTCCTCCTTGATACTTAGAAATTTCGTGGCCCTTAGCCACGTGTTAAGTCAATCACGGTACTCAGCAATTGAGTAGAAATAATGTAGTGAGACGATCACCGACGATATGGATGCCCGGGGAAAACACGAAAATCGCAACCTATCACAATAAGGCGCGCATTAAGACTCGAACTCAATATCGATATATATACCAAATATAACATGACTCAAATGTTTTCAAAGTATACACGTTTCAAAACCATTCACACGAATCAAAAGAATCCATTTATCCAACGTTACTCGTTATAACACTTGAACACTTGAAAATGACTCGTCATACGACGCCAAGTCAACGCAAGTCAAACTATCCTTTACCCTTATTTGGACCAGTAGCTAAGTCATTTATATAATGACTAAGCACTTGAGTAAGTCACCACGTCCGATGGTGAACACTCAAACTCACGCAACACAAGCATTTGAACTACGTGTCCAAAATAAAAATCAGCAAGTACACCCCGAATGTACACACCGATCTACCGTATCTAGACATGTCCGTTTTACATGAAAATTTGGTTTCAAGGTCACTTATAACCTGTATAAGACCTCACCAAAATTTGAGCTAAAGTTCACACTTTAAAATCCATCAGCTCGATACTTTACTCTACTCCAAATTTTAGGACAGATTTGTGCACTTGTTTTGTAACACCGTTTGGACCACTTTAAAAATACTATCTCGACAATCCGTCTTTTGAAACCACTACTAGAATCATCAAACTCAGTTTGTAAACATTGAAAATCAGTAGTATCAACTATCTAACCAAGCCTAAAGTCCCCGAGAGTCGACCCAAAATCAGCCACAATTTCGGATTGTGCCGACTTGCGTCTCCCGGTACACGAAAACTAAAACTAGCATAACTTTTGACTCGTAATGAGTTATAAGCTCTATCTTATACCAAAACGACCGTCTCGGAAAATTATACAACAATTTCAAATAATCTCAGTCTTTCACAGACCTTAAACCCACTAAACATACTGTTTAAGGCTGCTGTCCTAAATTAGCTTTTTAGAAAACATGACAAATCTATTTTTCACTCAAAACCAATCATTCCCATACCCCTAGGATCACTATACTATCATACCCATCAACCAAACACTCCTAAAGACACTTGTATGAAAAATCTAACAAAAATCAAAGAGTAAAAACAAGACTTTTAAGGATCAAAACATGATAATCTTACCAAATATAACATATGCAAGATGATTAAATCATCATACAATCATGAAATCAAAAGTTCTGGAAATCTTGATGCATGTGGGTGATTTTAGTATCAAAAGAATCACCATTGAATTTTATGAATGGGTCTTGTTTTAGTTTTTGTCAAATCATGATGGATGGTGGTGGATTGTGGTGGTGGAGTGGCGGTAAAATGGAGAGGGGAGGGAGGAGTGGTGACTTTTTTTTTACATGTGTTTATGTGTGAGTGGAAGTGGAAGAAATGGGTTTATATATGGTAGGTAGTGGAGGGACCAAAGTTGCCAATTTGCAAACCTGTGGATCTAAATACAATTAATAGTTTTAAAGGGTAGAAAATGGTTATTGGTAAATATTAAAAATATTTACGAGGCTCGGGTTTCGTAAAAATACTTTTCAAAAGTTACAATGCATCGTAAAAATGATTATATGATTTCTCGACACGACTTAATACGTAATTAAAACGACATCATCGAAAATATTAATTATCGAAACAATCGATAAGTAAACGTAAAATTTTGGGCATCCTTCGGTATCGCGATTACTAGGAATTCTCGTTGTACATTGATTTGAATAAACTCGTTGTAAAACGCACACGGGTGATTTTAAATCAAAAACATTGATTTAAAATAAATATGGAAAAATAAAATGAAAATTTATAATTCCATACAAAGTATTTATCGATGATCAGAAAAATACTTAAAACAAATATAATTTAAAAATCTCAGGATTTTCATATAGCAATACAAGAAAACGTAATACGTTGGAAAAATTCAAGAAGCACGAATAAAAAGAATAAAATAATGTTGGGAAAGTACGGGTTCTCACAGTCTTCCCCCCTAAAGGAACTCTGGTCCCCAGAGTTCTCCTGAAAACAGTAGAAGATGCAAACAAGAGGAGGTACAAAGTGTAGAACAAAATTCATTGCTTCCCAGGTAAAATTCCGTACCATGACGAATCTTAACGGTTAGAATTCACTATGCTTCAGTTTCTTAACTCCTTTTCGTATAACTTTTCAGTCTTGGATTAGGATAACGATCTTTCAATACGGAGATACATTGAGAGATAGAGTTGTTGGAAAAACGTGCGATAAACTAACAAGAATGAACACAAGAATCGCTTAAACAGGCAAAGTGCGATAAAATGAACCATGATTGTAAATCAACAAGGGGTCGCAAATCGTGCAACTGTAAAACGTGAAAATCTTAAAACGTAAGAATCTATTTACAAGAGAAACAGAAGGGAAAAATGAATAACATATGATCGTTTAAAATACAAGTTGTCACAATCAGTTGTCTAGGATTTTGGTATTACTTTAAAACTCAGTTTATGTATTTCCTTGAGTAAAAGAAAATTTCACAAGGTGTAGTGATTTAAAATCAAACTATCTATATTTAGGGAGTAAGCTGTTGCTATATCTTTTTCTTGATCAGGATTTTCAAAGCAAAAGTAGAACAGTTCAAGATAGTTATCCTGATCGGCTTAAGAACTTTTGGAGGACTGTATTAAATTATCGTTAAAACTCGGGTTTATCGTCACCATTAGAGAAAATTCAGATTTTTTTTTCCAAGTTATTTTGAATCATTGTTAGAAATTATAAATTAATTTAAATAATTTCATTAGGTTGACAATAAAGTATGATATAATCAAATACTTTAAAAGATACAGCTTGATATCCTTTGAAACATTAGGTAAATTTACCAAAGAGGATATATAGATCCGATACTTAACTTGAAACAGTTATTTTGGTAATTTAAACATTTGATAAGATGTATAAAATGTTCTTAAAAATTAATAAAAAATTTATTTTTTTTTAGGAATTAAAGAAAGTGTTTAAGATATCAAACGATAAACACGTAACAGTTTCTGGTTTTCAAAAGGTGACAAGACAGCAACGAATGTGAATCATATAAAGGTCAACAATCTGTATGCGAGCAATATACAAAGGAATAAGACGGAAGTCGAATCAATTCTTAACAAACGTGGTAGAATAGTCACGTCAATAATAAAAATAATAAGAAACAAGGATTATAGCAAGATTAATTCACGAGTGCGGTTGGCGTCACCAATAACGGCTTATTAAGTTCTCGGTGGTCGAAATACGATCGAAAGGGAAAAGCCACACAACGAATTTTCGAATCAAAGAAAATTCTTAAGAAGTCAATTGAGAGAAGTTCCAGTAAGATGAACAACATTAGCAATGAAAGGCGAAATCAACACATGATTCACACGAATGAAATTTCAAGACGATAGTATCTTAACACATATCATGGCAATTACACGTAATCATCGTTCACGTCCAGTCATAAATCACTAATCGCATCCAGAGACGTTTCGAAGGTCTACCAAAATAGATAGAGGTGGTCAATCGATGTAGGAGCATAGCAACGTTGAAACTTTCAAGTCGGGTATCAATGGTAAGAATTTAGGCAAATGGTAACGAAAATCGTATCATGAGGATGATGAGGTAACAAGTAAAACAAAGGTCGTTGAGTAAGGAAATATGTGCTTGAGGCATGTATTTTGTTCAAGAAAAGATAAGGGTTCATAGGTGTATGTCGCGAACTGTTGTTACTCGCACAAGAAGTAAAAGTTTTCAAAACTTATATTTATCTAACTTTTTAAGAAGCATAATTTAAAAGTTGATTCTTGGTTAAATATTTAAGGTGACTACTATTTGTCCTTGCATGGCTCCTTCTAAATTAGGCATAGGTGATCAGGCCATGCATAATTTAGGACTAGCAATGCGATGCTCAGCTTCGTCAACCAATATTACATATCATATGATTTAAAATATGCATATAATGCCATTTGTAAAAACAGAAATCAAAATAGTTTATGAAACCATTTGCTAATAAGTTACTGGCTAACTGTTTTAAATCGACAATTCGTATAGTTACAAGGGTTCTTTATAAGACCCTATTAGAACAATTTGTGAAAATACATTGTAAAATTAATATAAGTTAATTTTATAAGATATCATTCAATTATTTAAGAAAGCCCAAATGAAACCTTTTTTAAAAATGATTCGTAAACCAGACCAGTTTGAGTTGTATGGTAACATGACAATAGTTTATAAAGTAGCGAGTGGGTTACAAGAGGGAAGTAAGGAGTAGTTCAATACAACCAATAAAATGGTTACAAGGTGATTAGGTTTCAAGAGGTTTAGCCGAAATCGTCAGGAGACACATGTCAAGATGATAACAAACGATATGAAAGAAAGATCTTCAAATCTCGGTCCAAATCAGTGGTACGATAGAAGCAAAGAAAGACAATGGAATGACAAATAAGTCATAAATAAAAGAAGGAATAAGGAATCCGTATGTGCACATCGTAATTTATTTGACAAAAATATACTTTTAAGAAAGTAGGGTATCAGTTAACAAATAGTACAATCACTTCGAAAAGCTTCTATATTAGGAAGTTACCGAATTTCAAAAGTTCAAGATCTAGGTACATGTATGACCGAACTCAAAGTTACTATTCTATTCTTTTCAAACGCAATCATTGTTTTTAGTTTGCAAAATATCATTAGTTAAAGTTTTACGAGCTCAAACGAACTAAAAAACGCTTCAATCCATGTTTTTAACTTTTATTAGTTTTGACCTTTGGGTTTGACTAGACCAATTAACTCACTAAACGATATTCTAAGACTCAAAGTCTAATGCATTTCGATGTAAAACAATGTTTTGAACAACTTTCTAGTTTTACCCGAGACTTGAAACGGAATAAAAATGGACGAAAATACCTTAGCATTAAATCTGTTAACAAAATGATATTTTAGCATTATTCAGAAAATAACTTCTTAGATTTTACAATCTCAAATGAGCGTAACTTGCTCGATTTTAAAGTTTACTGGTCAAATTTTATGTCCTAAACGGACGTCTCAACATGTAGAAATATATATATTTTTATGTCTAAAGTTATAAAAAAATTTTCTCGACACTGTTAAACTTCCTGTAAAGTTTCTGTACAAAGTATATTTTTCGACACAGTTTGAAATTAAATCCAAATTTCATGATAACTCAAAATTAGTGTACACATAGGACTTGCGGATTCCATAAAGACGAAAGAAGGTAAACTGTATAATTAGTCATGTAAAGAAAACACAATATAGAAATGGTTCAAGAATGCCAACGATAATCGGAGTCATAAAAAAAACGACGCATATCATCCGTGTCTTCGGCTGCAAGATGCAATGCAGAAAGGTCTCTTGGTGGCATGATTTCCAAAATCACAAGATATATCGAGAAAGAAACGGGACAATAACAAGTGGCATTCCTGGAGCGAGGAGGTTCAATGAAAAGGGAGGATACAAGTAGGATCGTATTCCAAACAATCATCACATAATAAATGACGATTATGTGTTCAAGGTACAATGGATGTTCTAAGTTGAAATCGAAACGTAGAATGGTCAATGAAGTAAGATGTAATCCATGTACAAGTGTCGCGTAAAACGGTGGCGTAAAGGTAAATCAAGATTATGAAAACCAACAATATTATTCAGCACTGATTCAATGAATTCTTCGAGATGTGAGACTCACACGATGTCCTTAAGTCTTTCTGGGAGACACATTGAGCTACACAATGGCCTATAGACTTGACATTCAATTATGAATGATCAGAAAGAAAATCTGCGTATCTAAGTAGATATTTTAAGGGAAATAAACAATGTAAGAAACACACACGGTAGTAGAATGAAAATCAGAAGTTCATCGAAAACAACACTTATTCAATCCCGAACAATGGTATCGCGAGAGTATGCACAACACGTATCAGCGAGTCAAGAAAAACAGACGGTTCAAACCGAACGAGCATATAAAGTCAGTCGTATCACGCATAAATGAAATAGCAATAGTACTCAGAAAAATGAGTATGAAAAGTTGGCAGCATACGCGCTCTGAATACAAGTATGTAACGTCATAACGATATAATATCATTGCAATAAGATCAATTCACAAGAACAAGAATTCAAGAAATACAGTATAGGCAGATGTAATCATAGTAACATTCAATGATAATTCATGAAGCACATAGGCTTTAAAAAGACATAGTAATTATCGTCATTAGTGTAAAGTAATATTTCAAAATGAAATCAAGAGATGAAATACTACAACGATAATTAAAAGTAAATAATAAGGATTAGAGAGTTACCCGCGAAGATATCGAGCAGCAATGGCAAATTCTGTGTTTGACACTTAGAAACAATAAAATATTTGAACTTTCGGTTATAGACTAAGTTTTGAAAAACGACTCAGTTCCCTATAACCTGGCTCTGATACCAATCTGTGAGACCCCCAAAATCTGACATGGAACAAGTAGGCAGCGAGGGGGTAACACGTCATAGTACAAGAAACAATGAATTACAGTTCATACAAAGCTGACGAAATAAAAACATGTACATTACATCATAAAAGGTCAGAGTTTTTTTTTAAACATAGGTCCCAGAGTTTTAGAAGCGGAAAAATTATATTATTTCGTCTCAATTTGAAACAATAAGTTGCCCAAAAGATTGAATAAACTTCTGTTAGTTTATATAAAACAAATCTTTCAAAAGCATCACAGAAATCTCCAAGCTGCGACAATATCCTGCGGGCTCCCATCCAAGCAAAGCTAAGTAATAATACCTGAGATTAAACATGTAAAATCGTCAACACAAAGTTGAGTGAAATTCATAGGTTTAGCAATAAGGATGTGGAACACAAGCATTCTTTTGTAAAACAAGTAAATAGAGAAAATGGTTATGATCATTAACCATAGTCTGAAACCAATATTATTGTTGTTTAGTTCATGAACCGAAGCTTAACTCAAAGTAAGTTCCTCTAGGGAGTATTCAGCCTAAATACTCAAGTATAAACAAATGTAAGTGCGTCAAGGTAATCGGGATGGGGATTGTCAATCCGGATGGATCCACCCACAACATTCGCGCTTAGCGCAAAGCATACGGGACAATTAACGGTTCATGATCAAGAGAGGAAACTTAAGGCTATTAACTATAAGCAATAATATCAATGAAAACTGTTGGAAAGCATACAAGTCTGAATAGCATACAAGTTCTGGATAGTATACAGTTTTAAATGGATGTGTTCCACCATGTAAAATCTCACCCCGCATTTAAAAACATTGTTCAAGTAAAAAGGGGCTATGAACTCACCTTTAGTAAGTAATCACAAGGTAAAAGGGGCTGAGCAAAAAGAAGTCTTCACGGACCTATGCAATGGTGACGCGTAATAAGAATGCGTTCAATGAAGCAATAACGTTTTAGAAGTGGTGGGACATAGTATGACTAGGTAACTTGCGTGCGATGGCGAGACCTAAGCTTAAGTTAAAATTTTGACCCAACACCTTGAACCTACTGTAATAACCTAACAACCTTGTATGATAGTCCAAGCATTTATGTGTGGGTTCCGAACACGTTTAAGACTCGGTTTGAAAAACCAAAACAAGGGACTGCATTCAGTTTTCTAAAAAAAGGCTGTGAAGATTTGGTCATATATAAAAATCTATAATAGTACAGGAGGTGAAATTTCTTGACATCTATAGGTATTTCTCTTAAATTTAAAAGTTGGGAAAGAACAGCCCTAGAACTATTTTCAATCAACGGGAAATGCACTTTTAGTGACAGACTATCAAAACAGAAAGTTGTAAACGTCTTTCGTACCTTACGGTAGATTAAGCATAAATCCCAATCGGTAAAAGATTTTGACACGAAACCAAAAAGAGAAGTTTTATTATATTTGTAGCTACTGTAAAAAGTCATAAAATCATAAATTAATCCTTTTTACCCAAGTCAATTTACCCACGTTTTAAGCATAACATTCAGATTTGACCTAGTTTAGTAAAACGACCGTTTCGGACTCATCCGGACACTTCCCGTTTCTATCCAACTCAACACATACTAATCACATCAGTGGGTATCCATTTTTCAATTAAAAACAAGGTCATATGTTTAAGAAAATTTTGCCATGACCTGTTTGTTTCTGTGGTGATTTCCATACTACAAAAACAACTCCATTTAGCTACCTAACCTCAATCAAGCAACACTTAGGCTATACCAAATCGCCACGCAAGTGTCCTAAGTCCTAATATGCCCTAAGTATCTATAATCTCAGTGGATTTCACCCAAGGAATTCAAAATTCATGAATAAAAAGAATCAAAGTACTAGTAACATCAAAACTAAAATGCTAGGAGTGACTATACCTTCATAACAAGTAGGAATTAATCCAAACACGCAAATTAAACAATTCCTCCTCCTTGATCCTTAGAAAGTTCGTGGCCCTTAGCCACGTGTTAAGTCAATCACGGTACTCAGCAATTGAGTAGAAATAATGTAGTGAGACGATCACCGACGATATGGATGCCCGGGGAAAACATGAAAACCGCAACCTATCACAATAAGGCGCGCGTTAAGACTCGAACTCAATATCGATATATATACCAAATATAACATGACTCAAATGTTTTCAAAGTATACACGTTTCAAAACCATTGACACGAATCAAAAGAATCCATTTATCCAACGTTACTCGTTATAACACTTGAACACTTGAAAATGACTCGTCATACGACGCCAAGTCAACGCAAGTCAAACTATCCTTTACCCTTATTTGGACCAGTAGCTAAGTCATTTATATAATGACTAAGCACTTGAGTAAGTCACCATGTCCGATGGTGAACACTCAAACTCACGCAACACAAGCATTTGAACTACGTGTCCAAAATAAAAATCAGCAAGTACACCCCGAATGTACACACCGATCTACCCTATCTAGACATGTCCGTTTTACATGAAAATTAGTTTCAAGGTCACTTATAACCTGTATAAGACCTCACCAAAATTTGAGCTAAAGTTCACACTTTAAAATCCATCAGCTCGACACTTTACTCGACTCCAAATTTTAGGACAGATTTGTGCACTTGTTTTGTAACACCGTTTGGACCACTTTAAAAATACTATCTCGACAATCCGTCTTTTGAAACCACTACTAGACTCATCAAACTCAGTTTGTAAACTTTGAAAATCAGTAGTATCAACTATCTAACCAAGCCTAAAGTCCCCGAGAGTCGACCCAAAATCAGCCACAATTTCGGATTGTGCCGACTTGCGTCTCCCGGTACACGAAAACTAAAACTAGCATAACTTTTGACTCGTAATGAGTTATAAGCTCTATATTATACCAAAACGACCGTCTCGGAAAATTCTACAACAATTTCAAATAATCTCAGTCTTTCACAGACCTTAAACCCATGAAACATACTGTTTAAGGCTGCTGTCCCAAATTAGCTTTTTAGAAAACATGACAAATCTATTTTTCACTCAAAACCAATCATTCCCTTACCCCTAGGATCACTATACTATCATACCCATCAACCAAGCACTCCTAAAAACACTTGTATGAAAAATCTAACAAAAATCAAAGAGTAAAAACAAGACTTTTAAGGATCAAAACATGATAATCTTACCAAATATAACATATGCAAGATGATTAAATCATCATACAATCATGAAATCAAAAGTTCTTGAAATCTTGATGCATGTGGGTGATTTTAGTATCAAAAGAATCACCATTGAATTTTATGAATGGGTCTTGTTTTAGTTTTTGTCAAATCATGATGGATGGTGGTGGATTGTGGTGGTGGAGTGGCGGTAAAATGGAGTGGGAGGGAGGAGTGGTGACTTTTTTTTAAATGTGTTTATGTGTGAGTGGAAGTGGAAGAAATGAGTTTATATATGGTAGGTAGTGGAGGGACCAAAGTTGCCAATTTGCAAACTTGTGGATCTAAATACAATTAATAGATTTAAATGGTAGAAAATGGTTATTGGTAAATATTAAAAATATTTACGGGGCTCGGGTTTCGTAAAAATACTTTTCAAAAGTTACAATGCATCGTAAAAATGATTATACGATTTCTCGACACGACTTAATACGTAATTAAAACGATATCATCGAAAATATTAATTATCGAAACAATCGATAAGTAAACGTAAAATTTTGGGCATCCGTTGGTATCGCGATTACTAGGAATTCTCGTTGTACATTGATTTGAATAAACTCGTTGTAAAACGCACACGGGTGATTTTAAATCAAAAACATTGATTTAAAATAAATATGGAAAAATAAAATGAAAATTTATAATTCCATACAAAGTATTTATCGATGATTAGAAAAATACTTAAAAAAAATATAATTTAAAAATCTCAGGATTTTCATATAGCAATACAAGAAAACGTAATACGTTGGAAAAATTCAAGAAGTACGAATAAAAAGAATAAAATAATGTTGGGAAAGTACGGGTTCTCACATTGATTACTACTTTTTAGAAGTGAATATATCTCATCCATCCCTTTCTCTTCAAGTGCAAAGAGAAGAACACTATCATTGTGAAGTGTTGAGTCCACCACCAAAGATCCTTTGAAGATCAAACTTTATACATTTGTTGTTGTGTAATAGTTGTGAAGATCCAAGTAGTTGTGTCTATTTGGAAGTTGTGTATGTACTAAGTATAGTTGTGTAGATTGGTCCTAGCTACGATTAGGGCTCGACTTTTAGCTGAAAGTCGGAAATTGGTTAAGCGATGTGTACGGTTTTCTCCACCATAAGGAGCTTGTTGTGTAGTGAACTCTCGAGTAAGGAGTGCTCGAGGAGTGGAGTAGGAACGAGGAGTGAGCTTCGTTGCCGAACCACTATAAATCCTTGGTGTTTGGTTTGATCTTTCTTTACTCTTAACTCTTTACATTCTTTATTCTTTGTGCATATATATTAGTTAGTATTAGTTTTAAATTACACTATCATTGTTCATATTGTGCATAAGAAGATTTCACTTATTTCCTTAAGTCTAAGTTTTTGAGAAAAAGGATTTTTTGAAAACCATCATTTAACAAGTAAATATAAGAAACTATTCAACCCCCTCCCACCTTCTAGTTTCTACAGAGACTATGAATGTTACCTTTGATGAACTCTCGGGTATGGCCTCTCAACATAGAAGTTCACATCCCAAGCCTCAAGGTCAGACTTCTGGACACGTAAGTTCAGGACTCGCGCTTCAATTTGCACCGTCAGCAGTCTCATCGTTACAACCTTCGGAACGTGACTTGGAAGTTTTATTTGGACCAATTTATGATGAATATATGGAGGGTCCTTCGTCATTTGGTGTTCCTCAAAATGCCCCGGCTGCACCTGCTACGATAGTTCTAGAACCACCAATTGCATCTACACCAACGACATCCGTTTTTGCACCATCTACATCAACCTCAACCATATTGATTCCAAACATTCCAACCACTTCTTCGACAACTGTAAAACCCGTAAAAATAAGGTCATAATTTAATTCTACTTTCAATTATTTTGAAGTATTTTATAACTTTAAATATTATTATGTTTAACGGTTTAAGTTGAAACCGATATTAAATATTACATTTTAATATTTTGATGAGTAACGAGGACTACTAGTGATCGCGATACCGACGGTGCCAAAAATTTTATATTTTATTATCGATCGTTTCGATATTTAATATTTTCGACGATATCGTTTTAATTACGTATCGAGTCGTTATATTATTATTTTTCATGTGCGTTTAAACTTATAAAAAGTATTTTTACAAAACCCGAGTCTCGTAAATGTTTTAAAATTTACAATTTACATTTTCTACCCTTTTAAACTATTTTATTATATTTTGAACCATAACTATCACAAATTGGCAAAAACTACCCCAACCTTGGACTATATATAGTTTTTCCACTAGCAACTCTTCATTTAAAAAAAATCATAACATAAAATCACCAACTCTTACTCTCTTCTCTCTTTGAACCATCACCCCTCACACACCTAAAATCACCATCACTTTTTTTTCTAGCTTGATCCAAGAGAAACCAAGCAAAGTCCCATCCTCTATTTTCAAAGGGCTACAATTTGGTATAAAATTTTCATACATGCAATCATATTAATTTTTCAAGAAAAGTTGGTGATGTTTGATCCAAATTTGTTGTATGCATGTGTTAGTAGTGATGATCAAAAGATTTTTATGCTATGTTTTTGTTAAAAAGTTGATTTTAATTTTTGGGTTTCTGATTTTGATGATGATACAAGTGTTAGCAATGGTTTATGATGATATTAGGGGTGTAGGATGATGACAAAAGTTGTTGGAATTGATCAAAAACATGATTTTGCAAGAGATTTTAATAGTCAATTTTGGGCAGTAGGTTTGAGGTCATTTTCGGAAATCTTAAGTCTGAATATAGGTTGTTTTTATGGGATTATGTCGTAGAGAATTTCGTTAGTTTCGATTTGATATAAAGTAGGCCTTCCAACTCCAAACGAGGCGGAAGATACACTAGTTTGATTTTCGTGTACCGGGAGACGAGTGTCGACACAATCCGAAAATTGTTGTCGATATTTAGATCGAATCTCGGGGACTATAAAATGAGTTTCAAATTGATTCAAGGGCTGTTCTCAGGCTCCAAGTTTAGAATTTTGAGTCTATTTTTAGAAACAAGTGGCGGTTTTACAAACGGAGTTGTTTAGAATGGTCAAAATGGTTTCGTAAGTCAAGGTCGCTAAACTGTCTGGATTTTGTGATTCAAAGATGAGTCGGGCAGGGAACTTTAGAAGTAAAATCTTTTAATGGGCTCTTGGGAGGACTTTCTACATATAGTAAGTGAGTTCTCTGAGTAGTATCATAAAAAGTTGATGTGTCTAAGTATGGGAAAACGACTTGGACATTTGGTATGTTCCGACAGATTTTTGTTAAAGGCATAGAACAATAAAATGAATATACAAGAGAGTGTAATAGTACCACTTGTATCGTTTTCTCTCAAGTTTGTCGTGATTTTATGAGTCGAGTTTTATATTCTTATGTATGGTTTATTTCTCGAGTCTATTATTAATGAACGCACCTCATTTGATAGGTTGCGGTTCTCGTGTTTGAAAGGCATCATCTATCGTCGGCAATCGTCTCATTACCACTATTGGCTAAGGTGAGTCTATAGCCTCGCTTTATACTAGTTATTAAATGATTTTAAACCCGCGAGGGGGAATACATGTTTTATAAACTTAGAACACAAGATTTTTATGGTATGCTTTGTCCCTCTATGAATGGACCCGTGGTTGCCTTTAAATTGCATTAAGTGATTGCCTTTGTTAAAACCTCAATTATGGACCGTTAATTAACCTATGATGGGTTAACCGCTAGTACAATTAATACATCTATGGGGGAAGCCGCCCCGGTTCAGTTTTTGTGGACTTGTCATAGAAGCTTAGGCCCGACCTCCACACTGTTTGAGCATATTGTATTGAGAAGTCAGGTATACGGCAATGTACCAATAATCTGGAGGTAACCGATAATTAATAAATCTCTCGTCTTATTAGACTGATATGGGAGTGTCTAAGGGCTCGGTTCCATGAGCTTATTGCAATTTATGCTATATACAATTATCATTGTTGATGCAAATTATTATTTGATGCTTATAAGCATGCCACAAACTTATAATCTTTGCGTGTGTTCAAATTGATTTCATAAACCTATAGATTCACTCGGCATTTTTGCTGATTGTTTTACTCACATGTATTTCAGGTAATCAAGAAGTGGAAGCTTGGAGGTCACGGGAATGAAGTTGTGCATTGCTTTTGTTGTTCAAACTCTTTGATTTATTTATCGTTCCATTTTAAAACAAACTAATATGTTGTTTTAACTTATCTTTTGGTAACGATTACTTGGGACTACGCTACTCTGATAAATTTTTTAGGAACGATAAATTTGAAACGGCTCTTTTCGAGTCGTTCTTTATAAATTATGTGTTGTTGTATCATTGTTTAGCACCCAAAGATGTATTCCGCTGCGTATAAATTTGGGGGTGTTAAAGATTGGTACCAGAGCCATGAGTTATAGAGAACTAGGTATTTTTCTAAAAACCTAAACTATAACTGTCGGTTTTATTTTTTTCAAAGAGTCGGTGCACATGATTTCGCGTGACTTCAGGTTCAAGCTACTTCTGGGATTACAACTTTAGTATACATTATTATATATGCCTTATTGCTAAGTATTTCTAAATAAATACTATAATCCTTTATCGATATATATTTATGTCGTTAAAATTTTCGATAAAAGTTTATCATTTATTAATGATTAACTTAAATAAATACAATGAATTTTCAAGATCTTTCTGTATTTATTTTTGAAGTATTTAAATTGCTTTTATTGCAAATTCTATATTATGACCTTACATACCTTCATCTACGCACGTTACTTTCATTGTTTAACCCTTTGAGATATCTATAGATATCCAAATCGCTTTCCGGCTGTTTGTGCTTGGACGCCTTGAAACGTAGTCTCTAGACCATTGTGTAGCTCAATGTGTCCCTGGAAAAGACTAACCGCTATTGTGTGAGTCACACATTTTGAAACACTTCTTATAATCATGTTGAATAATATCATGGTTTTTCATAATATTTTGTTGATTATTATCACCGTTTTACACGGCATGCGAAGATTTAACTTATTGACATTTATATGTATCGACTCCGAAGTGTATTGTTCGCTTATATCTCGGTAACGTCATCGTCATTTTATAAATCATCGTCTAGATTATGGCGCTAGATTGGAATACGATTTTACTTCTATAAAAATGTATCATTTGTTTTTCATTAACATTCTTGCTCTCGGAACGCAACCTATGAATGTTCCATTCTTTTCTCGTTATGTTTTGGTGTTTTTGGAGAATCGTGGCACCAAGGAGATTTGCCTACATTGCACCTTGAAACTTAAATTATGAACGTCATTCACCGTTTTGCTTCCTAAATTTCGTTATTGGATATCTTAAAACATTTTCTGTCATTCATTATGCTATATTTTCATGTGATGCTCATTATGAGATTTAATTTTCGTTGTTGTAAAATCCACAAGACATGTGTGTATATATATATATATATTGAGCCGTTAGGAAGTGTCGAAAAATATATTTAATGGAGAAACTGCTGGGGCAGTATAAACAGGTCAAAACTTAAAAGTAAAACCTGCGTTTTAAAATAAAATAGTCAAACCTACACATAACTTGCAGGGGTATTTTGGTCATTTTACATTGGGTTTCAGGTCTCGGGTAAAACTAGAGAGTCGTCTAAAACGTCGTTTCGCATCAAAATGCTTTAGACTCCGAGTCTTGGAGATGTCGTTTATCGGGTCAATTAATCGGACCATATTAAAAAGCTAAATCTGATAGAAAAATTCAGAACATGAGTTTTAAATGTTTCTAAGCTGTTTTGATTTCATTTGAGATCGTAAAACTTTAACGAATATTATTTTACAATTAACTAATACTAGTTTCATGTGAAAATGTTTAAAAATATAAACATTACAGGATTAGCAATTACCGGATTAATGGTGTAATTTAAAAACGAATAACATACTTTCTTAAAAGCATGTTGTGTTGAGTATCTTACAAAGAATACACATGTGGATTGTTTTATTCTTTTCATATATATGACTCATTTGTCATTCGATGTTATTTTATTTTCGTTTTCTTCTAACCTTCCACTGATTGAGTTGAGTTTTGAAGTTTTGCCTTCACATTCTTCGTTGACATTCTTATCGCGTATCTCATGACGTTTTCGTCTAAACCTTATAACCCTTTGAAAACTTAACAACTTGTAACCATTTCATTGGTTGTTTTATGAGCTACTATTTGCCACTTTTTGCAAAACTTTGACTACTTTATACGTTGTCATAATGTCATATTATAAATAAATCTTATATTGTTTTACGATTATTTTCACCAATTATTTTTACTTTGGTCTTATAAAATACTTTTCGTAAGATTAAAAGTTGCTTATTAAGTATCTCACAAATTACTTGTATCCTATAAATTTATAAAGTATTTTTAAATTCCATTTTACAAATGGCATGGTTTATATAAACATAAGAAACGTAATACTTTTCGACAAAACTGAGCACTGCATTGCTATTCCTAAATTATACATGGCCTGATCACCTATGTCTAATTTAGAAGGAGCCATGCTAGGCTGAATAGTAGTCAACTTAAAAATCTTGATAATTAAGAACTTTTTACTTGTATTTATGATAAAGATAAATAAAATGAAATAAAGTGAAAAGAAGTTTTGAAAACCTTCATATTTTATGCAAGTAGCACAATTTCTATGCATCCGCATATGTTTTCTTACCTTTCGTTGAACGAATTACGTGATTTTAAGTACGTTTTTACTCGACGATCGCTTTTCCACTTGTTACTTCATTTTATCTTATCACTGATTTCTTTTGACCGTTCGTCTAATTACTGACTGTTGATAAATTACTTGAAAGTCTCGATTTTTTATCCTTCCTTCTCGTCCAATCTTCTTTATGCAACTGGGTAGATCTTCGGAATGTCTCCGCACGTGAATAATGAATTATCACTAGAGTGATTTCCGTATATCCGGGATGACGTCCGTCACTCTCGTTTGTCTCGAAATCCACTCTTGTGAACTGTGCTTTGACTTCTCTCTTTAAACACTAACATCGTTCATTTGATTTGTTTTAATTACAAGTGATTATTAGGAATTTTATTTATTAAAATTTTTGTATGGATCTTCTTTCCGATCATGTATCGACCACCGCTAAGTTAACGAGCTGATATTGGTAAACCATCAACCGCACTAACAAAATTGACAACTTTTTTAATCTATTATTTCTTATCGTCTTACCATCAACACCTTTATTTTATTATTCTCTTTAAGAATTTATACGACATTTGCTTCGTCACCTTTTGTACCATTGATTTCGTACTAATTGTTGACTATTATTTCCATTCGTATTCGTTTGTTATCTTGTCACATTTCGAAACCCGAATGTAACCCATATTTATTTTGGAATGATAAACACCTTTATGTATTCCTACAAAGTATTATAAATTTTTTTTATGGAACTTGTCTACATTTTCTAATGATTTTCAATTATCGAAATAACCATCACAAGTAAAAGGTCAAATTTATAGACCATATTTTGCATAACTAAAACTAATGTTTAAAATAAAATTATGTTCTACCTTTTGAACTAATTGACTTATTATACTTTACTTTTAATGTAATGAAATTGCCAGTTTAATTTATATTCCTAATAGTGATTTAATTTGGAAATTATATTCTCTAATTGTAACCATCAGTATGAGTTTAATTAATAAATTTACGTCATTCTTTCAAAGTTTCTTAAGACGACCAAATAAATTTTGAAACTATTTTACTTCTATTTTTAATATATCATCTTTATCAAGAAAGTACCTCAACTGAGTTTTAAGGTAATACAAATCCGGGACGGATAATTGTGACAAATGTCATTTTAATGTTAATACTTAATTCATTCTTCGCTCTCATTTTTCTAGTATTGTGAATTATTATGTTTTACGGTTACGTGATTCGAGATCCCTCGTCGATCGTTAACCTTAAATCATTTTACCACATCTTGTCCGTTTATGTGTTTATTGAATTCATTTTTATCTCGTTCTGTTCCTCGTATTGAAGATCACTATTTTATTCTGAGTTTTAAATGAATCTCGGGAAGCAGTGTATAAGGAGAAACGATAAGTGTCACCAGGATTTATGCGTGTACTTGTGGAATGATTGAGGACCGAATCTCTTAATGAATGGAGTTAATAAATTCGTTACGACCTCGAGGAGTATATTGAAGCCGACACCGCAAGTGGAAAGACTCTGGAGATCAAGTGGTTATTATCAAGGGTTCGTTCAAGGTTTTCTCGATGATTAACGATGGAAATCTATACTTGATGTTATTGTTCGACCTTTTATTTTTATGTACTTATGTGGTATGTGATCTAGTCAAATGATCGTAAGTTGTGAGAACTTGAGACGGCATCATCCGATGACGTCCGATCATGTAGAATACATATTATGTAATATCTTTTTGACATTCAACGACGATGTTTATTGAGACTTTAATGTGCGTTGGCGAAAGTAAGATGGTGTCTTTGTATTATCTTTTGAGTAGGGTCCCACGTATGAGCACCCTCCGACGACGAAAATGTTTTTCTTGTTAGTTCTTTTTGATGTGTGTCCATGGCTATCCGGCCGATGGATATCCCTTAATTTGCAACATTCTTTTTAACTGGACTTACCCGAAAATCCTGTCATCTATTCTTGTTATCGAATGAGCTTCGTGGGATTCATAAAATTTTCATGTGTCGAGCTTGACGGGTGACTTGTGGATAAGGATTTATTTATTCCTTTTTGGTGAGATACAACTTGACGACAAGTTGCGTTTTGTAAAAGAACCAATGGAGATCGTGGATCGAGATTCACGTGGGAACGTGAAGACTTCTTTATAAGGAATGCCGTCATCCTTCCGGGTAGTGATAAACTCGTGTATGAGGTGAGTTGAGCGCCGGGACGTCGCTCCCTTAAGGTGGTGAGGATGTAAAACCCGTAAAAATAAGGTCATAATTTAATTCTACTTTCAATTATTTTGAAGTATTTTATAACTTTAAATATTATTATGTTTAACGGTTTAAGTTGAAACCGATATTAAATATTACATTTTAATATTTTGACGAGTAACGAGGACTACTAGTGATCGCGATACCGACGAATGCCAAAAATTTTATATTTTATTATCGATCGTTTCGATATTTAATATTTTCGACGATATCGTTTTAATTACGTATCGAGTCGTTATATTATTATTTTTCGTGTGCGTTTAAACTTTTAAAAAGTATTTTTACAAAACCCGAGTCTCGTAAATGTTTTAAAATTTACAATTTACATTTTCTACCCTTTTAAACTATTTTATTATATTTTGGACCAAAACTATCACAAATTGGCAAAAACTACCCCAACCTTGGACTATATATAGTTTTTCCACTAGCAACTCTTCATTTAAAAAAAATCATAACATAAAATCACCAACTCTTTCTCTCTTCTCTCTTTGAACCATCACCCCTCACACACCTAAAATCACCATCACTTTTTTTTCTAGCTTGATCCAAGAGAAACCAAGCAAAGTCCCATCCTCCATTTTCAAAGGGCTACAATTTGGTATAAAATTTTCATACATGCAATCATATTAATTTTTCAAGAAAAGTTGGTGATGTTTGATCCAAATTTGTTGTATGCATGTGTTAGTAGTGATGATCAAAAGATTTTTATGCTATGTTTTTGTTAAAAAGTTGATTTTAATTTTTGGGTTTCTGATTTTGATGATGATACAAGTGCTAGGAATGGTTTATGATGATATTAGGGGTGTAGGATGATGACAAAAGTTGTTGGAATTGATCAAAAACATGATTTTGCAAGAGATTTTAATAGTCAATTTTGGGCAGTAGGTTTAAGGTCATTTTCGGAAATCTTAAGTCTGAATATAGGTTGTTTTTATGGGATTATGTCGTAGAGAATTTCGTTAGCTTCGATTTGATATAAAGTAGGCCTTCCAACTCCAAACGAGGCGGAAGATACACTAGTTTGATTTTCGTGTACCGGGAGACGAGTGTCGACACAATCCGAAAATTGTTGTCGATATTTGGATCGAATCTCGGGGACTATAAAATGAGTTTCAAAATGATTCAAGGGCTGTTCTCAGGCTCCAAGTTTAGCATTTTGAGTCTATTTTTAGAATCAAGTGGCGGTTTTACAAACGGAGTTGTTTAGAATGGTCAAAATGGTTTCGTAAGTCAAGGTCGCTAAACTGTCTGGATTTTGTGATTCAAAGATGAGTCGGGCAGGGAACATTAGAAGTAAAATCTTTTAATGGGCTCTTGGGAGGACTTTCTACATATAGTAAGTGAGTTCTCTGAGTAGTATCATAAAAAGTTGATGTGTCTAAGTATGGGAAAACGGCTTGGACATTTGGTATGTCCCGGCAGATTTTTGTTAAAGGCATAGAACAATAAAATGAATATACAAGAGAGTGTAATAGTATCACTTGTATCGTTTTCTCTCAAGTTTGTCGTGATTTTATGAGTCGAGTTTTATATTCTTATGTATGGTTTATTTCTCGAGTATATTATTAATAAACGCACCTCATTTGATAGGTTGCGGTTCTCGTGTTTGAAAGGCATCATCTATCGTCGGCAATCGTCTCATTACCACTATTGGCTAAGGTGAGTCTATAGCCTCGCTTTATACTAGTTATTAAATGATTTTAAACCCGCGAGGGGGAATACATGTTTTATAAACTTAGAACACAAGATTTTTATGGTATGCTTTGTCCCTCGATGAATGGACCCGTGGTTGCCTTTAAATTGCATTAAGTGATTGCCTTTGTTAAAACCTCAATTATGGACCGTAATTAACCTATGATGGGTTAACCGCTAGTACAATTAATAGATCTATGGGGGAAGCCGCCCCGGTTCAGTTTTTGTGGACTTGTCATAGAAGCTTAGGCCCGACCTCCACACTGTTTGAGCATATTGTATTGAGAAGTCAGGTATACGGCAATGTACCAATAATCTGGAGGTAACCGATAATTAATAAATCTCTCGTCTTATTAGACTGATATGGGAGTGTCTAAGGGCTCGGTTCCATGAGCTTATTGCAATTTATGCTATATACAATTATCATTGTTGATGCAAATTATTATTTGATGCTTATAAGCATGCCACAAACTTATAATCTTTGCTTGTGTTCAAATTGATTTCATAAACCTATAGATTCACTCGGCATTTTTGCTGATTGTTTTACTCACATGTATTTCAGGTAATCAAGAAGTGGAAGCTTGGAGGTCACGGGAATGAAGTTGTGCACTGCTTTTGTTGTTCAAACTCTTTGATTTATTTATCGTTCCATTTTAAAACAAACTAATATGTTGTTTTAACTTATCTTTTGGTAACGATTACTTGGGACTACGCTACTCTGATAAATTTTTTAGGAACGATAAATTTGAAACGTCTCTTTTCGAGTTGTTCTTTATAAATTATGTGTTGTTGTATCATTGTTTAGCACCCAAAGATGTATTCCGCTGCGTATAAATTTGGGGGTGATAAAACAACTGACATAACTCAACAACATTCTCTGCAAATTACTAATCATGTTCATCTTCAGAATGAAATAGTTGCTGAAAATGCAAACAATGCGATGCTCAACGAACATGAGTTTGTTAATCCATTTGCGGCTTCCACAAGTACTACTCAGCCTTCAACACCATATGTGGATCCATCGAGATCACATCAAGTTTCTCATACACTTCCACATGAACACAAATGGACTAAAAATCATCCTTTGGTTCAAGTGATTGGTAATCTCTCACGACCAGTCTCAACACGAAATCAGCTGCGTACCGATGGTGATATGTGTATCTATGCACTATCAGTCAGCACAATGGAACCAGCAAATGTTAAAGAAGCAATGACCGACGCATCATGGATTGGGTCTATGCAAGAAGAGCTTAATCAGTTCATCCGGCTTGATGTATGGGAGTTAGTACCATGCCCGGACAATATCGATCCCCTTACCCTGAAATGGTTATTCAAAAACAAGTTGGATGAAGAGCAAACGGTCATTAGGAACAAGACTCGGTTAGTTGTGAGAGGTTATAAATAGAAGGAGGGAATTGATTTCGCAGAATCCTTCGCCCTGGTTGCTCGGATGGAAGCTATTAGGATTTTCTTGGCATACGCTGCTCACAAGTCGTTCACTGTGTATCAAATGGACGTGAAGACGGCTTTCTTGCATGGTCCGTTAAAAGAAGATGTGTACGTATGTCAACCTGAAGGCTTCATCAACACCAAACATCCAAGCCATGTCTACAAGTTGAAAAAGGCAATTTATGGTTTAAAACAAGCACCAAGGGCATGGTACGACGAATTATCATCATTTCTTCTCCAAAATCACTTCAGCAAAGGAACCATTGATCCAACGTTGTTTATCAAGCACTACGGCAACGACATCTTGGTGGCTCAGGTCTATGTAGATGATATAATATTTGGCTCTACAAACCCAAAATATTCCATATTATTTGCCGACCTTATGAAAAGCCGATTTGAAATGTACATGATAGGGGAAATGATGTTCTTTCTTGGTCTCCAAGTTCACCAATCCCCCCGTGGTATTTGCATAAATCAGTCTAAATATGTGTTCGAGATTCTAATGAAATTTGGAATGGAAAACTGTGATCCTATTGGTACTCCAATGGACACTAAACACAAGCTTGATTTGGATAAGAAAGGGACATTTGTAGATGCTACAAAATACCAAAGTATGATCGGGTCCCTTATGTACTTAACCTCAAGCAGACCAGACATTGTGCATGCTACTTGTTTATGTGCTCGGTAACAGGCTAAGCTAACCAAGAAGCACCTCAAGGAGGTTAAAAGCATCTTTTGTTATCTTCGGGGAACCATTCACATGGGTCTCTGGTATACGAAGGATTCTGGTTTTAATCTAACTGGTTTTTCAGATGCCGACCATGCAGGGTGTCATGATACATTCAAGATCACTTCCGGTGGAGCACAATTCTTAGGCCAAAAGCTAGTGAGTTGGTCCTCAAGAAAACAAGATTGCACGGCGTTGTCCACCGTAGAAGCAGAATATGTGTCTCTATCCGTGTGTAGTGCTCAAGTCCTTTGGATGAGAACACAACTCATGGATTATGGCTTTCACTTTAATAAAGTTCCTATTTATTGTGATTCACAATCAGTCATAGCCATATAATGCAACCCGGTACAACACTCCAAGACCAAGCACATTGCTGTACGATTCCATTTCATAAAGGAGCATGTGGAAAGAGGAACGATCGAACTGTATTTTGTCAAGACGGACTACCAACTAGCCGAAATCTTCACCAAAGCTCTATCTCAAGACAGATTTGAATTCTTGGTTCGTCGACTTGGTATGCGTAGTTTCACTCCAGATGAACTTGAACGTCTTGCACATTCGTAGTAATCTTGTATATATCTATCAGAAAATCAAAATAGAAAAATATAAAACCTATAAAAACAAAATAAAAAATGAGAAAATCTTTCAAAAATACCAAAAATATTCTTCTCCGACATGTCTCTCAGCATCGATAATATGGACGCACTTAGAAATGTCGCTCAATAACAACACGGGTACGTACATAAAGTTCGAATGAGAGTTCATATGTTTTCAAAACATGTCTCTTCTATTTTCTTCTCATAATGGCTATTAGTCACATGTCAGACTATAACCCGGTCCCCAAAGAAAGGAAAGTCTTTGACTTACCCTCAACAACGAGAAATTAATTTTTCTCGGTCATGGGCTTATATCAAAACATTCAAAGTTGTAAGCTCATGAACACAAGGAAAATGTTCAGTTATGTACATTATTCCTTAACAACGGGAAAGTAATTTTTCTCGGGTTTTTTAGCATAATTTTTTAAAGTATTTCAAAACTGTGTGCTCATATACTCCCCTAATTTTAATTAGAATTTCTTTTCGAGGGGGAGTACAAACTTTCATGCAACACTATTCTCTCCATGTTTCATCACTAGTTTCACAAAATTTCAATGTCATGCAATTTTTGAGGGGGAGAATAGTGATTAAAATATGTTATCTTGGATAAGATCTTTGATATAAGTAAAAACCTTCAAGGTGTAAACACTGATTTCATCAACACCTTGATTGCTTTTTCAACAGGTTTTTCTGGTTACGATACCTATACCCTTCAACACATTAATTCACGACGGTATTGGTGTCAAAAGGTGGTTAGGTATTCGTCCTATGATCCAAGCAGAACCGGAGGGATCTTCCCAGGGACAATCCATTAGAATTTAGATGTCCTTAGGAAAGATGGAGTAGTTGAGTGTACGGGAAAAATGCCGAATATTGACTTAAGCTAGCACTGGAACAATCACAATAAGGTGCTAGTTATGACGTCTTGGTAAGCATTGAAGGGGTTGAAGATGAAAAAGAAATGTAAGGATAAAGGGTGTAAAGAAAGAAACCCTCCATACAACTTAGGCAGAAACCGGGTCAATACATCTATTATCAGAATCACTTTGATGATTTCTGATACTGAAGACAAAGCATCATGGACCCAGTGATGCAATGCACAACCCTTCCTAGCCTACTCAAGCTTCTCTCAAAAGAAGTTTGTTTTATTTTCACAGAGTTCAACTCATTTCTATCAACTTTCTCACTCCGAGATAGTAGGTATTGAAAAGGTGACAGTCTGCTCCAGCCTTCGATCACCAAATAAACGTGCACTTATAGAGTCTAGAGCCAACGAGATTCATTTAAAATCTCATTAGGACACTTATTCCATATATCAATTGATGTTCATCATTAGAACACAAGCGATAATTTACAGAGTCCTACGCTCTATCCTTGTGATATTGCCAGAACATTCAGAGTGATACTCTTTAGTATTCATAGTGATGAATGGAAATCCTTCCAGTGTTAACATCAAACAGCACTGCGGTAGGTCATATGTAAGTGTAACACCCCATTTTGATAATGGAAATGTCACGCGTAATTATGGCGTGTCATCAAAGCATACAAGGATAAATGTATAAAACATTACATGACCATAGGGATAACCGGAATCAAACATCGGTTCCCAAACATAAGCCCAAAACATAATAAAGCAAAAGAAATGAATGAAAGACTACACAAGCATAAATATATGAAGGCAAAAGGAAAAGAAGTCTCTGGCAGCTTCCATCCTATGCACGTCCTCCAAATGCTCGAGTCCTTCCTAGGGTACCTGCCGTTTTGGGACATGGAAGGGAAAGTAACGGCTGAGCAAAACGCTCAGTGCACGGATATAGACATAGTATAAGTGACTAAAACATAATAGAGACTTAATAGCAGCGGAAATGTATAAGTCCTGGAAAACCTGGAACATGTTCATAAAACTGGTTTTATAGTTTGAAAAGTCGTATGTTTATCTTGTAAAAATTGTTATCTTATTTTACCATTAGCCAATATAGGTCATGAAAATCCACCGTGTATGAATACTTGGAGGGGTGACCTCATCAGGCAAATTAGAGGGGCTGCCTCTAATTTAATATACTGGTTTTTGGGTAGGAGGGATCAACTCCTTGTGAAGGATGCAAGGCACACACCACATTCACCATGAAATCCTGATTGAAAACATGTAACTAGGATGCACCCATACGCCCCACATGATAAATATAATATAGATGGCCAAAAGCTGAAGGGACGCCACGAGCAATCACTCCGCCGTGGTGAAGTCATAACATCAGTGCCTCTAATGTTATGGTTATGGTACCTCCATAACTAGGTGAAACTGGTCATGCATGTATATGGCTATAGGTAATCTTAATTAAACATAAGCAATCAAACACATAACTTATACTACGGGAAAACAGTTGGCTGCATACGGGGAATCCTAATAAGGAAAGAATGTCCATACTGAAAGGACGGGAATCCGTACCTTATGTCCAGTGAACGAAGAAGATGAACTGAGAGGAATCCTACTTCCGTATCACCAGTGCTACATAAATATATACATGAATAAGTATCTGCTTACTAAATACGTAGCTAGTTTATGTCATGTCTTAGCTTATTTTATGTGTTCTTACCATGTTTTACTGTTTGAAAGCCTTAAACCGTGTTTATCCTATATTCTGTTTAATCTGATTAAGTATTTCTGGTATTTCATGTATTATTATACTTACTGTGTAATAATAAGTAACTTTCCAAAAATAGCAGGTTTCCTATAATAGAAAGTTTCCAAAAATAGAAAGTTTCCAAAAATAGAAAGTTTCCAAAAATAGAAAGTTACCAAAAATAGATTTACTGCTTAAAATAGATAAGTTTCTAAAAATAGAAAGTTTCCATAAATAGATCAGCTGCCTTAATTAAATAAGTTTCCATAAATAGATTAGCTGCCTGAAATAAATAAGTTTCTAAAAATAGAAGGTTTCCATAAATAGATTAGCTGCCTTATTTAATTAAGTTTCTAAAAATAGAAAGTTTCCATAATTAGAAATAAGCTGGTTAAATAAGCTAAGTATATAAGCCTAAGTGTTTTCATGATTATTTTCTAAGTCATATGATATAAGGTATAGTTTAATAATTATTTCATGTAATTAATTTAAACTATAGGTTAAAATATTTAATTAAAGTATAACATGTTTTTAATTAAATAAAGTTAAATACTTAGGTTAAAACATGTATTATTATTTATTAATAATATAACCTAAGTCATGTTAATTAATTAATTATAATCATGGTTTTTAAATAATTAATTAATTATAAGTCTAAAATATAAAAAAATACTTAGGTTAATTAATTTCATGATTATTAATAATTAAAATAACCTAAGTCATGTTATTAAATTAATCATGTCATTTTATTAATTTAATTTTTAACAAAAGATCATAAAACATAAAAAAAAACTAAACATACACCATTAACCGGATCTTGACTAAGAACCATGAACCGGACATGAAATCGACACCGTACCCCGAACCAAATCGGGGTACCCCTTGTCTTGATGCTGCCGTGGGACCCACACCATCCAACCGGGACCATATGGTCTCGGTGGTGGTCAAGTGGCCAAACCGAGACCCTGTCGGGTTCGGTGCAGGCTGCGGCCAAGAACAAAACACCCCTAAACATCCCTTTTGATTTTTATTCCAACCCATATTCATGTTAGATCTATGATTTAATTAGGTTTTATATAAAAAAACAGAACATGTTCTTAATTAATTAAAAGATTAAATCAAAAGAAAAAGGGTTAAATGATTTACCGAATACGTGGATCTAAAGAACGATGAACAAACACGAACACCAAGAAGAATTCCAAGATCCAAGATCAACAAACACCCCTTTTTGGTGTGTTGAAGGTGGCGGCCAAAAGAGAAAAAGAAGGAGGAGAGGAGGATTTTAGGTTTCTGTAAAATTCTTCTGTAGAAAAAAATGAGTAGTGTAATTTTCCTTAACCTCCTTTTAGTAAAAAAATTGATGGGTTAAGCCCATCCTCCCTCCCTAATTTCGTGGTAATGGGGCCCACAAGGGGTAACCCGAATGTTTTTCCGTGTCTAAAATACTGGTGTGTTCTCGTGTGTTCTCGTGTTCGTGTTTTACGTGTTCTCGTTAAATATTAACCGTGACTTAATATATTTATTCGTGTTCGTAATAAATATATATACGTAATTAATATTAGCTCGTGATTAAATTACGTTCATGATTTCATGATCGCATGTTCGTGATTAATTATTGTTAAATAATTATTGCGTGTTCGTGCGTAGTAAATACTTATTGTGTACTAACACGTACTTAATACGTAAAATCCTAACACGTAATCGTAATCATGCTATAATAGGAAAGTTTTAATCTAGTACGTACGATCTTAAGGGTACTATTCATGATAAAAGCATGCGGGTTTTACAACTCTTCCCCCCTAAAAAGAATAATTCGTCCCCGAATTATAGGTAACCTAACTGAGAGAGAAACATACCCGAATCAAACTGAGAGGGTATGTAAGATAATTGAACGTGCGGGTTTCCTGGCAGAAGGAACGCGGAACGTGACATGTCTTGAAAGGACATGGAACGTGACGTGACTGAAAGGACATATCTAGTTGATAAGAGAAACGGATTAGAAGTCCGGATGAACTTTTCCGTTTCCAAGTGGCCTCCCTCTTGGAACGGTTCCTTCAGAAGATCTTGACACTAATGATAAATCTTGGTCCTCCTGACCTTGACATGGAATACCAAGAAATTCTTGGTTATCAACGGAAGGTAGATCCCCTAAATTCGATCGAGGAAAGAAAAAAAATAAAATACGAGTTAACGTGCAAGGGTAACTGAAACGTTACGATGCAAGACAATCTGACTTAACTGATAATTAAAAACGATGTGCGAGACATAAAGAAACGTAGTACGTGAAAATATTTGAACGTGATACGTGAAAAATTTTGAACGTGCTACGCGGAGATATGGCGAGTGTAGTACGAGTAAACATATCGTGATCCATGATACGTGTAACATATCTTGATCATGATATGAGGAACGTGGAATGAACATGACATGTGAAACATATCGTGATCATAGAATATAATGGCGGTAACGCCAAACGCTACAAGGTGAGACATAGAATATGACGAGAAACGTCTATCTGATGATGGAGAGTTATACTAAACTTGGGCCTGGTCTCTCAAGTTCTTGCAAAACTTCCCATAACGAAATGAAAGTAAAATCGTAAGCCCAGATACCATCATGAACGTGAATAGTGTCATGAGCGCGAGCGCGAAAGCAAGACGTGGAATTTAGAATGAAGACGTGAAGTAAATAAGGAGCACAATTACAAATATTTGTCTGACCCGATAGCTGAGGGATTACAAAGCGGTCGGATGAGCCTTGGCTGGAACATGTCCCATCAATCTGTTGGTTCTACAATCCTTGTGGATGTAAGGATTCTGCAGACTTGATCAAACTTTTTGCAATAACCCAGATAGCATCATGCTTCTGCTGAGTTTGCGTTAATCTGGTAACCAAAATCCATGGAGATCTTGTCCCTTTTGATTCACAATTTCAGATGATGAAAACATCCCAGTCTGTTGGTGTCCTATCTTAACTTGTTTGTATGAAAGGTATGAAGATATGAACGTAACTGTATCTTGCTTCGTAGAACTTGATACATAGGAGTTTGTGAAACTCAGAGTCTCTGAATCTAGACTTCTCCTAGCGTAGGATTTTCTAGAACACCTAATGTAGTGTAGGGTTCTCTCCTTTACGCATAAGCTGAGTCATGGTGAGATTAACCGTAGGAACCCATGTGATTCAGCGTGTCACTATAATCAACCAGAATTGATATTGGAAAATTTTCTAGGGTAAAATTTCTCTTGTCAAGAATTTGCAACATAGTGCAGATATAGTCTTCCTGTTCTTCTCTAGGCTTAAAGGAAATCAGGTTATCCTCGATGAAGACGCTGATGAATTTGTTTAGGATTTCATGGAAACTCAATTTACTTAGTCCATAATGCTGTTGGAGGATTGATGAGACTAATTCAAAATCATAAATCTAGCATGACCGAGTCGTCTAGGAATAGCAGTCATGGACATGTATTACTCTTTCACTCGTCACTGCTGTCAGCATGATCATGAGTTCGATCTTGGAAAAGTGATTAACACTATAAGGTCGATTGGACATGTTGTCAATACGTGGAGGAGGATGACAGTTATGAATGGTGATTTGTTTAAATCGACGGTAGTCGACACATAATCTGATGGTACCATCCTTCTCCTTGAAGGTTCTTCTGGAATGTATGGTAAGATTTTGGAATAATCAACTGGCTATGCGTAAAAGGACTTAAGTAGTCGTGTCTTACTGACAGCTAGAAAATTTTAGCGACCATGGCTAACAACGCACATGCTTGTAAGCATAAATAATTGTACAGATTTTCCTGATGGAAAATCAAGCTGAATGTATTCAGGAGCCTGAACATTACTGTACATAATTATGAATCGTAGCATGGTGTGATGTTCATAGTCAATATTTAGGATAAAATTCATCTCGTATCTGTCCGAGGAAATGCGTTAGCAGCTTGGATCTCATCATTAAGCTGAAGGAAAACCTTCGTATACGTGGGAATACGAAAGGCGTCCTTCATGGTCATGAATCAATGATTTATGGTTACAAGAATGAAAGTGACATCGGCAACTTGACAGTTCTCACTGATGCGCCGGTAATGGTATTGAAATTCTTGTGTCCTGATTAATACATGGCACAACAAAATGGATATACCCTTGGAGGGTACCCTGAATTTCTTAGAAATGTTCCATAGTTGGACGTGAGTCATGTGTCTTGACTCGTTTCTTGGAACTATAAGCATGACATATGTCTTGACTGGTGTCTTGATATGTGTCTCCAGGAGGTATACGTGAGACATGTGTCTTGACTGATGTCTTGACATATGTCTTCCGAAAGTATACGTGAGACATGTGTCTTGACTGATGTCTTGACATGTGTCTCGAGATGTGAAACAAATAGAACTACAAATATTAGGTTATTATGCCAGAATTGGCGGATCAGTTGGACTACTGATCATTTGTATTCTGATCACGTCCGCGGCCGGAGCCTCGATTGCGATTTCTAGGATAGTTGTCGTCATAGTAGTGGTTACTATCGTCCTGTCTGTCAGTTCCATGATGGTCATTCTCATGACCGTGATTCATGTACTATTCAGCTGAGTGGCCGGCTGGTACCGGTTTGCACTCATATGGCTGAAATGACAGCTGAATGACGTGTGACATGTAACTAAGAATTAGGGGCAATGATTGATGGGAATCATCTGATGGTGAAGCATCTTCTCGTCCAATTGCTTTGCTCCGACGCCTTTGTCTTCGTCTTGTAGGATCTCCAGGTTGTGAACAGCATCCGCATCTCGTAGCGTCTTCGAACGTCAGCAGCATCAACCTTAAGTAACATCTCCAATTTGTGAGCGGCATCAGCAATCTTGTATAATATCAGCAATTGAAAATACGCCTGAGATGATTCAGAATCGAATAGCGAATACTCGTGAAGTATTACAAGTGAAATACACATGGATTTAGGTACGTGTAATACACATGGAACACATTACATGGAGTACACGTTGAATGCACATGAAATGATCGGTATGGGGTCGATCATTTGTCATGATTTAAGGAAAGTATACCGGTTAAACGGTTAGGAAAACCATCATGATAACCTGGCAGTATTAGCATAGACATCATTCTGGTTATAACGGAAACGTTAAAGTGTGATTACACAAAATTCAACGATGATTTGCCTGACAGCATGATCAATGAAAACCAACCACGACTATCATGAAAGCATGATTCAATGAAATCTAACAATGTCTTGCAGGACAACGTAAATAACAAAAGAGGCGTAAAACATAATCAACATGAAGACGGAATTATCATGAAGAAACATGAAACCATCTGTCACGAAGAAGTGTATAATATAATCAGCATGAAACTGAAGTTAACCATGACAGTATGAAAACATACTTGACATAAAAATACAATAACTTATGAGGGGACATGAAAAAATTTTTTATGCCAATTTAAATCATGAGAAAAATTTTATGCATGAAAACAGTGCATGAATGCGTAATGTAGTTTATAAAACCTTTATATGTGCGAGGGAACGCCTATGGGTTGGTTCCAAAACAAAAGACATGGCGAGGGGACGCCTATGGGTCGGTCCCAAAGTTAAAAGTTTCGATAAAAGCACATGCGACTAAATAAGGACAGTCCTGTACCAACCATTACTTAGTCATAATCCCTGCAACAATGATACATGAAACATAAATAAATGAAACTCATCTGTCAAAACTTATCAGAAAAAAAATTTATGTGACTAATTATGAACTACTGGGGTTCAGTCCACATAGCCACAGTTTACGAGGAACATTATGCATGAAACAATGACACATAACTAAATATGAATGACGGTTGTCCATCCATATTAGTAAAACAATATTGATGAAAACAACAAGGTTAAAACCTCAAGGTGCTGAAAACATCATGGTTAAAACAACAATGCGCTGAAAACATCAATACGTGGAATAACAAACGTTGGCTTAGGAAGCTCCTGGTGACTACCCACTAGTCACAGGTCGAGTTTTAGAGCCTACAGGTCGAAGCCTTGGCTCTGATACCATAATTGTAACACCCCATTTTGATAATGGAAATGTCACGCGTAATTATGGCGTGTCATCAAAGCATACAAGGATAAATGTATAAAACATTACATGACCATAGGGATAATCGGAATCAAACATCGATTCCCAAACATAAGCCCAAAACATAATAAAGCAAAAGAAATGAATGAAAGACTACACAAGCATAAATATATGAAGGCAAAAGGAAAAGAAGTCTCTAGCAGCTTCCATCCTATGCACGTCCTCCAAATGCTCGAGTCCTTCCTAGGGTACCTGTCGTTTTGGGACATGGAAGGGAAAGTAACGGTTGAGCAAAACGCTCAATGCACGGATATAGACATAGAATAAGTGACTAAAACATAATAGAGACTTAATAGCAGCGGAAATGTATAAGTCCTGGAAAACCTGGAACATGTTCATAAAACTGGTTTTATAGTTTGAAAAGTCTTATGTGTATCTTGTAAAAACTGTTATCTTATTTTACCATTAGCCAATATAGGTCATGAAAGTCCACCGTGCATGAATACTTGGAGGGGTGACCTCATCATGCAAATTAGAGGGGTTGCCTCTAATTTAATATACTGGTTTTTGGGTAGGAGGGATCAACTCCTTGTGAAGGATGCAAGGCACACACCACATTCACCATGAAATCCTGACTGAAAACATGTAACTAGGATGCACCCATACGCCCCACATGATAAATATAATATAGATGGCCAAAAGCTGAAGGGACGCCACGAGCAATCACTCCGCCGTGGTGAAGTCATAACATCAGTGCCTCTAATGTTATGGTTATGGTACCTCCATAACTAGGTGAAACTGGTCATGCATGTATATGGCTATAGGTAATCTTAATTAAACATAAGCAATCAAACACATAACTTATACTACGGGAAAACAGTTGGCTGCATACGGGGAATCCTAATAAGGAAAGAATGTCCATACTAAAAGGACGGGAATCCGTACCTTATGTCCAGTGAACGAAGAAGATGAACTGAGAGGAATCCTACTTCCGTATCACTAGTGCTACATAGATACATACATGAATAAGTATCTGCTTACTAAATACGTAGCTAGTTTATGTCATGTCTTAGCTTATTTTATGTGTTCTTACCATGTTTTACTGTTTTAAATCCTTAAACCGTGTTTATCTTATATTCTGTTTAATCTGATTAAGTATTTCTAGTATTTCACGTTTTATTATACTTACTATGTAATAATAAGTAACTTTCCAAAAATAGCAGGTTTCCTAAAATAGAAAGTTTCCAAAAATAGAAAGTTTCCAAAAATAGAAAGTTACCAAAAATAGATTTACTGCTTAAAATAGATAAGTTTCTAAAAATAGAAAGTTTCCATAAATAGATCAGTTGCCTTAATTAAATAAGTTTCCATAAATAGATTAGCTGCCTGAAATAAATAAGTTTCTAAAAATAGAAGGTTTCCATAAATAGATTAGCCGCCTTATTTAAATAAGTTTCTAAAAATAGAAAGTTTCCATAATTAGAAATAAGCTGGTTAAAAAAGTATATAAGCCTAAGTATTTTCATGATTATTTTCTAAGTCATATGATATAAGGTATAGTTTAATAATTATTTCATGTAATTAATTTAAACTATAGGTTAAAATATTTAATTAAAGTATAACATGTTTTTAATTAAATAAAGTTAAATACTTAGGTTAAAACATGTATTATTATTTATTAATAATATAACCTAAGTCAAGTTAATTAATTAATTATAATCATGGTTGTTAAATAATTAATTAATTATAAGTCTAAAATATAAAAAAATAATTAGGTTAATTAATTTCATGATTATTAATAATTAAAATAACCTAAGTCATGTTATTAAATTAATCATGTCATTTTATTAATTTAATTTTTAACATAAGATCATAAAACATAAAAAAAAACTAAACATACACCATGAACCGGATCTTGACTAAGAACCATAAACCGGACATGAAATCGACACCGTACCCCGAACCAAATCGGGGTACCCCTTGTCTTGATGCTGCCGTGGGACCCACACCAACCAACCGGGACCATATTGTTGGGAATAAATTAAGGCCAGATCACTTGAGCACTGACAAGAGTAAAACAAGCGTTGACAGGAGCAAAACAAGCGCTGACAGCTCAAGCGTTGACAAGACAAAGTCAAGCGTTGACACATTGAAGACAAGCACTGATGGGAAGATATACTCTACGCGTTTATTGTATTCTAGATTACTTCTAGTAAAGATAGGAACAACAATGTATTTTCTATATTTATCTTTACCTAGAATAGCTGATACGTAGATTATTCTACAAGGCTTCTTATGTCTATAAAAGAAGACCTTTAGGTTAATGTTTCATATAAGTTTTTCATTCGTAAACTACTTTCATTGTAACCAAGTTTGATATCATTAATCAAAGTGAAAGTTTGTTTATATCATTGTGTGTTCTTGTTTAAGTGTTAATTCCGCATAACACTTAGATTATCATAAGCATATACACTTGGTTTCTCTAAGTGTATTACTTGATCCAATCTCGTATACATAAAGCTAAATCGATCTAAGTTTGGGATCAACAAGTGGTATCAGAGCTTGTTGAGGAACTTTTGATCTTAAAGAACACAAGAACCCTAAAAATCACCAAAACCCTAATTTTCTCAAAAACCATAACAACATCATGTCAGAAACAATAACCTCCTCCTCCTCCTCACCTTTACCAAACATCAAGATTCCCATGCTTGATGTAACCAACTTTGAATTGTGGAAATTCAACTTTGAACAATATCTAGGGATCTATGACTACACCCTCTGGGAGATCATTGAATATGGAAACACATTCGATAAATCCCAAAATATTTCTGATGCTATTACTCAAAGATCAGCTGTTGCTGGATGTTTTGAAGAAGATAAGAAAGAAAAACTTGAAGATGGTAGAGCTGTGTCTGCTGATGACATAGCAAAGAAAAGGGTTGACATGAAAACCCTAAATATTCTGAAACTCTCGTTGGGACAAGAGAACCAGCATAAATATAGAGGTTATGACTCTGCTAAACACCTTTGGGCAGCTCTTGAAGTTGCCTGTGGTGGCAATGCAGATACCAGGGAAGAAAAGAAGAAACAGCTCATGCATGATTATGCTGTTTTCAAAGCACAACCCAATGAGAAGCTGAGTAGTGTGAGAAGCAGATTGCTTGACATCACAAGCAAATTGTCCTTCATGGGGACACAACTTGGTGATGTTGACATCAATGCTACTTTTCTTAAAAGTCTTGGTGAGGTGTGGAAGATTGAGGCAAGATCCATTCTTGCCAATAATACTTACAAAAGTTCCACGTTTGATGACATTTACAACAAACTGAGGCTGTTGGAAGATGAAACTCTTTTAGAGCATGGAAACAAGTATACCAACAGTAATATGACCTTCTTCTCTCACAGTGAAGTCAATTCAATCAGAAGGACTCTTACATGCATCCAGTTAGTGGATCATCATGTGTCAGCGCTGGAACAAGTCCTGTCAACGTCTCCTTTTCAGACGCTGACACATTCAAAAGTGACTCCCCAAGAGTTAAACCTGCCGATTTAGATTTGGATACTGTATGTGCTTATATTGCTTCTTTGCCCAATGGTTCAGTGATTACATATGAGGACCATGAGCAGATAAGTGATGAGCACTTGGAAGAGATGGACATTAAGTGGAACATGGCTCTTGCTAGTATAAGAGCAAACAAGTGGAACATAAGGTTTAAGAAAAAATGACCTTCAATGCAAAAGACACAGCTGGATTTGATAAATCCAAAGTTGAATGCTACAACTATCATCGTATGGGGCACTTCATGAGGGAATGCAGATCTACTAGAAGATCTGATGCTGGTAAACCCTCAAGTCAAGTTGTTAAAGCTCAAGATCCTAAAGCCATGGTTGTAGTTCAAGGAATTGATGGTATGGGATGGGATTGGAGCTATCTGGCTAAGAATGTGGAAGAGGATAAAGCTTTGGTTGCTGAGGTTGAATAAGAAGAGCATGTTGAATATGCTCTCATGGCACACTCCTCCTCTTCATCTGATAATGAGGTATACAATGATGCTTTGTGTAGTAAAGGTTGTAGGTTAAACACTGAGAAACTTAACAAAGAGGTGTTAAGATTATTAAGTGATGTGAGTACTGAAAAGTGCAAACTGTCTAATTACCAACTAGCTCTCAATCAAACTGAGAAAACAGTTTCTGAATACAAGAAAATGGAATTTGACTTAAAAGATAAAATAAATATCTTAAAACATGAGTTAAATGCTAGTATGGATATTAGAAACATCATGGAAAGGGTTAATGGTGAGTTACAGGCTAAATTAGATGAGGCCATTAAGAATAAAGACAATGTTGGCCTTAAAATTCAAAGATTTGATAGAGCCACTCAAACCCTAGGAGACTGTGTGGGTAAACAAAGGGATCCTAAGGACATGACTGGGATTGGGATGAATGATTACTCTTTGGTTCCACCACCAGCTGGTGACTTCTATGGTGTCCAACAAAAGGACCTATCTTGGACTGGTTTGCCAGAATTCCAAGAGGAGGAATTCATTCCTCCACCAAGAGTTGTCACTCCAGTTGAAGAGTACCAACAAAAGTTGACTTACCTGAATGAATGGAAGAAAGCTAACCCTACTTTATTTGTTAAGGGTGGCTTGCTATGTGAAAGTCCCAATGAGTCAACTCCTATTAAGGTTACAAACCCAATCACTGGTAAAGTTGTTGACCTAGGCTCAAACACTGATAGAAAACCTAGCATTAAATATGCAGAGATGTATAGGAATACTAGGTCACCCAAGAGCCAAGTTAGCAATAATGGAACAGGCTTCTTCTCTTCTAGACCTAAGGTTGTGTCTAGAAAAGCTTGTTACACTTGTGGTAGCTTTTCACACTTGGCTTACAAGTGTGTCAACGCTCCCAAAGTCAGCGCTGACAGGAACAATTTCAGCGCTGACAGGAACAAATTCAACGTTGTTAGAAAGTTAAACGTTGTCAGACCCAAACCTTGTGTGCAGAAAAGTCCACAAGTTGTTAGACCTGCCCCATTATTCACTAGAGGGTCTAACACTCATGGACAAAGACCATTTCAAAAGACAAACACCTGGTCTAATAGGCAATGGGTTTCTATAGAAAACCCTAGGTTCAACGCTGACAAGGGTAATTTCAGCGTTGATAAGACCAATTCCAACGCTGACAGAAACGTGACCAGACCTAAATATTTGCAACCACAAGGAAAGGGGTCTAAATCTTCTTTAAGCTTAACATGGAGAACGAAGAAAGATCAAAACCCTAATGATAATGGTATTTCAATGACCTTCAACAGATTTAATTACATTTCAAAGATCATTACAAAACCTATTGGGGTTAACTGGGTATTTCATCCTAAGAAGGATGAAAATGGGGTTGTTGTGAGAACTAAGTCTGTTCTTATTGAACAACCAGATGAATCCAAGTCTTCTAAGGCTTGGGTTCCCAAAGAAAACTAATTTGTTTTCTTTATGTGCAGGGCATTCAAAAACAGGTCAATGATTATGGATATTGGGATAGTGGATGCTCAAGGCACATGACAGGGAAGGAAGATTACTTAACTAACTTCACTCCCATTAAGGATGGTGATAAGGTTTACTTTGGAGGCGGATATGGTACTATCACAGGCAAAGGAACCCTTCTCACCAAGAACTTGCGTTTTGAAAACGTATTTTTGGTAAAAGAACTTGATTACAATCTTTTTAGTGTATCACAAGTTTGTGATAACAAAAATAAAGTTTTGTTTACTGACACTGAATGTTTGGCGTCAAGCAAGGATTATAAGATCCCTGATGAGAAATATATTGAATATAGAACACCTAGGCATAAAGACATATACAATGTGAATCTGAATGGAATTAAAATGAATAATAATATGTCTTGTTTTTATGCTAAAGCTTCGGTAGATGAGAGTAATTTGTGGCACAGGAGACTAGGGCACATAAATTTTAAAAATATAAATAGGCTTGTGAGACTTGGCTTGGTTGATGGTTTGCCTCAGAAGGCCTTCCACAATGACCACTCTTGTGTTGCATGTCTTAAGGGCAAGCAGCACAAGGTCTCATTCAAGTCCAAACAGGTGCATACTAGTTCTAGACCTCTTCATTTGCTTCACATGGACCTCTTTGGTCCAACCAATATAGAAAATTTGAATGGTAAGTCATATTGCTTTGTCATCACAGATGACTTTTCTAGGTTTACTTGGACATTCTTTCTAGCTATGAAGAGTGACACAGCTGATATTCTAATTGATTTTATCACTCAGATTGAGAAGAGGTCTGGCAATGAAGTTAAAATGCTTAGGAGTGATAATGGTGGTGAATTTAGGAATAAGAAGCTAGATGATTTCTGTGCCAGGAAAGGAATTACTAGGCAATTTAGTATTGCAAGAACCCTACAGCAAAATGGGGTTGCTGAGAGGAAAAATAGAACCCTAATCGAAGTAGCCAGAACAATGTTGGCTGATGCTCATTTTCCTATAGCCTTTTGGGCTGAGGTTGTTAATACAGCTTGTTATGTTCAAAATAGAGCATTAGTTAACAAAATTCAGAACAAAACACCTTATGAGTTACTTTGGGGTAGAAAACCTAATATTGGTTTTCTCAGACCTTTTGGTTGTCATGTAGTAGTTTTAGATACTAGTGATGCCTTAGGGAAATTTAGTGCAAAAGGTGATGAGGGCTACTTCATGGGGTATTTAGTGCAGAGCAAGGGATATAGGGTTTATCTTAAAGAGGAAAAACGTATACTTGAAAGAGTACATGTTAGGTTTTCTAGAGAATAAACCTAGTGATCCTGAAAGTGGTCCAAATTGGTTGTTTGACTTGGAACCTTTGTCTAGAACTTTAAATTATATGCCTGTCACTAATCCAGACATTGTGAAGGTAACTTCAAATGTTGTGGAAGAACAAGTTGTTGATGTTTCAGGTACACAGGTTCATGAAAAGGTTGGATCACAAGCAGAAAAGACATCTCCTATACAAGAATATGTTACAATTCCCATTTGGACAGATGCTTTTGCTGCTGTTGCTGCTGCTGGTAAAGATAATGGTGGTCTCCAAGTACTACCAGATACAAACATGCATGGTCCTTCAGGCGCTGACAAAGGCAAATCTAGCGCTGACAAGACCAATTCAGACGTTGATGGTTCAGACGTTGACAACAACAGTTCAAGCGTTGTTAGCCCAAGCGCTGACAAACAAGGTTCAGGCATTGACAACACTTCTGCACATCTTTTCTCTTCCATTTTTGAACAAGGTGAACCTTCTAATATATATGAAGAGGTTCATCCTCATGTTGATGAAAGAGAGTCTGATGAAGAAGATATTGGCAACATGGAGAATGAGGTTGAGGACACCAGACTTTTTGAAGGAGGAGTTCTCACTTCCACTATGAAGAATCACCCCACTTCTCAAATCATTGGTGATATTATGACTCTAGTTCACACAAGAAGATCTCATCAAGGTCTTGGTGGGTTTATTGCCAATATACACAAGAAGGTTGATACCCATCTTGTGCAAGCATGTTTGTTTGCCTGTTTTCTGTCACAACAGGAACCCAAGAAAATATTTGATGCTCTCAAAGAACCAAGTTGGGTGGAAGCAATGCAGGATGAGCTTCACCAATTTGCAATTCAGGATGTTTGGGAGCTGGTTGATTGTCCCAGATATGTCAGACCTATAGGGACAAGATGGGTTCTAAGAAACAAGAGAGATGAAAGAGGGATTGTGGTCAGAAACAAGGCAAGGTTAGTGGCTCAGGGATATACACAAGAGGATGGGATAGACTATGAGGAGGTCTTTGCACCAGTTGTAAGGATTGAAGCTATAAGGATCTTTCTAGCCTATGCATCCTGCATGGGCTTCACTGTCTATCAAATGGATGTCAAGAGTGCCTTCCTCTATGAACTATTGTTGAGGAGGTATATGTGATGCAGCTTCCTGGTTTTGAGGATCCAGAGAATCCAGACAAGGTGTATAGAGTCAAAAAGGCTATGTATGGACTTCATCAAGCCCCTAGAGCATGGTATGGTACTTTGTCTACCTACTTGGTGGACAATGGATTCAAAAGGGGCACCATAGATCAGACACTATTTACAAAGAAGAAAGGCAAGGATGTGTTGCTTGTCCAGGTCTATGTTGATGATATCATTTTTGGGTCTACTGATCCAAAGATGAGTGAGGATTTCTCCAAGCTTATGACAGACAAATTCAAGATGAGTGCTACGGGGGAGATGAACTTCTTTCTTGGTTTACAAGTTTAGCAGAAAGAAGATGGTATCTTCATCTCCCAGGATAAATATGTGGATAAGATCTTGAAGAAGTTTGGCTTTTCTCCACATGAAAAGAGGGCTGCTACTCCTATGGATAGAGAACACCCTTGGGGAAAGATTGGAGATGGGAAAGATGTTGATGTCAGGCACTATAGATCCATGATTGGATCCTTGATGTATCTTACAGCCTCCAGACCTGACATCATGTTTGATGTGTGTGCTTGTGCACGCCATCAAGTGACTCCCAAAGAATGTCACCTTTATTCTGTGAAGAGGATCTTTAGGTACCTAAGATGCTATCCTAGTCTTGGTTTGTGGTACCCAAAGGATTCACCATTGGAGCTGATTGCATATTCAGACAGTGACTATGGAGGTGATAAATTTGATAGGAAATCCAAAACTGGTGGATGTCATTTCTTGGGAGCAGGTTGATATCTTGGCAATGCAAGAAACAAACAGTGGTGGCTAATTCTACAACTGAAGCTGAGTATGTGGCTGCATCTGCTTGTTGTGGAAAAGTTTTGTGGATTCAGAACCAGCTGTTGGACTATGGGTATAATTTCATGCATACCAAGATATTTGTTGACAATAACAGTACTTTATGCATCATTAAGAATCCTGTACATCATTCTAAAACTAAACACATAGAAATTAGACACCATTTTATAAGAGATTGTTTTGAAAAAGGTTTAATACAACCAGATAGGGTTGACACTGAGGAAAATGTGTCAGATTTACTAACTAAACCTTTTGAGGCTGGGAGGTTTCAATACTTGGTAACAAGTATTGGAATGATCAATCTCACATAATATGTGTTTTGGAGTCTTTTTGTAAAAGTATGTACAGGATGATGCATTGTTATTGGTCTTATGATGATTTAGATTTTCCACTATATTTTTCTAACACTGATAAAGGTTGCTTGAACGCTGATAAGTGTTTTTGTAACGTTGTCAGCAATAAAATTGTCTAACGCTGACAAAGCTTCCCTCAACGCTGTCATGTGTTATCGGGGCGTTGTCAGCAACAATGTTAGTTTTGTGGTTTTCAATCCAAATGTGGAGATGGTGTTAGCAGTATACCATTGGATACAGAGTTGCTTATGGATCAATGGAGAAGCATTTGGACAAGTTTTTATTTATGGATGATGGTTGGAATTTTTAATTCCTATCTTGACATAAAAAAATGTATGTTCATGCATGTTTTTAGCAACTTATGTATCATAGTTTAAGGGGAGGTTTTAGGAACCATTAGGATGTTTGGGTATCCATATGATACTCTTATCACAATTCTAGATTGTGTCCACAGGTGAGTATGAGTTAGTTTTACTAAATCATGAGGCACTGTAGCATGCAAAGTTGCTATACTATGCATGTTGCCAAGACATTTTTGGCCTAGAATTGGTTGTGGTCTGTTGGGAGACTTGGGAATAATTTTGTTATGGGATTTACCTGGGAGTAACAAGGGATTTTATAAGGTAACTTGGTTGTTACGAGTTTTGGTTAGCAAGGGACACTAGAGGACTGTTATGTCTATCTTGCTTAAGCCAGTGTGCATAACTGGACAGTGCTTGCCGCCCTATAATAATTATCAGCTTTTTGGTTATCTTCTCTAGGATAAATTACTTTGTTAAAGTCATTTTTCATTTTTAAACATTTTTATTTTGGACGCTGACAAGTATATTTTCAAGCGATGTTGTGACCAATTTAGACGCTGACATGGCTATAGGCAAACGTTGACAAAATTATAGCCGTTGGGCGTTGATAGGTTATTTTTGACCATTGACACTCAATGGGTCCTACCCAGTTGTTACTTTTTGACATATTTTTAGGCCGTAATTTTGGGAGTTGTTGCCTTTCATTTAATGCATGAGATAAACTTATACTTTTTTAATATTTTCATGATTGTGTTTTTGAAAATACTTGCCTATTTTTGGGCCAATCACATGCATTTTCTTCTCCTATAAATTTGGCTCCTATTTTTAAACAGGGTATCTATAATTCTTGTCTAACACAATTTTCTCTTATCAACTTCATCTTCATCAATCAATTTTAACAGCTTTCAACAATGGCACCAAAGTTTAAACCATCAGAATTGGAATTGGGGTTCAGAAGTCAACACAACATGATCGCGTATCTTGAAGCTGATGATACTCTGTTTCCCCAATACACACAAATGGTGGCGTGTTTGAACGCATCCCCCATAAGGTAAGCTCTTACTCATGCACTACTCATTCCTGTCACACATATTAAACAGTTTTGGAACACTGTTAGTTCCTCAACAGTTAATAGAGTGACTACAATGACTTCTATTGTTCATGGGAGACCTTGGGTGGTTACTGAGGCTTTGGTACGCCAAGCCTTGCATCTTGATGATGCTGATGGTATAGCCACCCTTCCCATTAATGAAATAGAACAAGGACTAAGGGCTTTGGGTTATCCTTTTCTTGATGAAGGAACTTTAAACAAGTATCATAAACAGGAGTTTCCCCCAGCCTGGAAGTACCTCATACATGTCCTCCTTCAATGTTTGAGTCCCAAATGCACTGCACACAATGAGATCAATAGATCTATTGCTAGTGCCATTGTGTGTATTGCAACTGGGCAAAAATTTAATTATTCTAAAATGATTTTTGAGGGCATGTGTAAAAATAAGGGGAACAAAATGACTTTAGCTTATCCCCGATTTTTACAAATGGTTTTTGATGTTCAAGGATACTGCACAAGGGATCATAATGATTTTTATGAGATCCCTGTGCAAAAGAAAGCTATTTTTATGAAGATGAACTCACCCCCCATCGTGACCTACCCTTAACCCAAGCTATGCTTGCTGTCATTGCAGCAGCTCAACCCCAACCAGACCCCCAACCTCAAATTGACCCAATACCTGAACCATTACCTTCACCTGAACATATGCAACTTGACCAAGAACCCTTCAACGCTGACACATTAAATGTTGGCGTTGATGTGCCTATTTCCAACGTTGACACACAACCTTCACAAACCCAAACACCCCTTAACCAACCCACATCCACCCAATCTTCCACACCATCTTCCACACCCCCTGAATATAGGTTGATGAAACGCCAAAGGACTACTGGAGTGTTCTCCTCTGGTGGTCCTAGCCATGTAGTAGAGAGAACCACCACCACAAGTGTGGTTGGTGATATGGATGAGGCTGGGACTATTGGTTCTGGCTTAGAAGCTGGCCAAGGCAGTCCCACCATCATTAAGTCCTCATCCATGCCCAATGAATCTGACTTGGGAGGTCAAATCCCCATTTTAGAAGAGGGCAGACTGGAACCAATGATTCTTATGGAATTGACGGCAGTCTGCATGAGCTTGCAAAAGCAAAATGCAGACTTAGTACAAATTGTCAGCTCACAAGGCCTTGAACTCAAGCAATTGAGGGAGAGGATTGTTGTTTTGGAGACTGCAAGTGCAAGGAGAGGTATGGAGGAATCTTCCAAAGGGGAGGAAGATCCAATAAATCTGAGTGATAAGGGCAGCCATGATGGTCAATCTTTGGATGTTGCTGAGGCCCTTACAAGTTTGAAGAAACAGACAGGTTTTGATACATCCTTAGTCTCTCCTACCAACTTGAATTTATCATTTACAGCCATGTTGGAAGAGATTGCAAAAGGCGCTGAGGCAGGAAATTTGGGCGTTGACAAGGAGAATTTGGACGCTGACAGAAATATTTTGGGCGCTGATAGAACAAAATTGGGCGTTGACAGACCTGCACATGAGGGTGATGTATCCCAGTCATCATCCATCATAAAGGAGGTTTCTTCACATGTATCATCATCTACCTTACCAACAATTGCTCCATTAGATAAGGGTAAGGGCATTATGGTAGAAGAGGTTGTTCCAAAGGATGCAGCTCAAGTTGAGTTTGATAGAAGGTTGGCTGCACAAATCATGGAACAAGATAGAAAGGAGGTGAAAGAGTCACCATTTGTTGTTACTTCAGAAGAAGGAAGTGATGGAGCTATCTCAGACTCAAGTGTTATGATTATAGAACCAGAAAGACTTGAGTATGGAGATGAGTTGGCCAAGGAGAAATTGAGAGAGTTGAAATTGCAGGTTGACTTTGATATGCCAGAGGTGGTTCAAATGTATAATGCTTGGGAAGAAAGATGTATGGAGAATCCACACTTGACCACTTCAGATCAAATATGGGGTTTGGAGATTCTCCTCAGAGTTCAAAAGGATTGCCAGGTAATTTTGAAACACAAGGCAAGCAATATTCTCTCAGAGTTGAAAAGGGATAGAAGGGAGCTATACTGCATGTTGCTCAGATGTCATGGAGTAGGATGGACTTATCAGAAATTGAGGGCATTGACATTTGATGAGTTGGAATGCAAGGCTTATCCCATTTGGGTGAGAGTGCAGGAAGCAAACACTCTCAGACTTCTTTCTGATGAAAGAAAAGAAGAACTTGCAGAAGAAATGGAGCTCAAGAAAGCAATGTTTGTTCCCAGACCAGTGAAAAAGGGAATTTCTCTTGAGTTTCCCAAAGATATGGATCCACTATATCCAAGTGAAGCTGTCATAAGAAAGAGCCTCAAGCTCTCACCATTAGAAGCTTCAGATGTGGTGCAAGTGTTACCACTAGATTCCAGAAACCCAATTGTGAGCTATGAAGAAGATGAATGTGGGTTTTGGAAAATTGGCAGGTATGGCAAAGAGGTACACACTTTTACCACTCTCATATCTTTGTTTGCAAGTTCTGATAGAGAAGACTTGGTAGACCTATGGAGGTTGCTAGAGATCAAGTATGAGGCTGAAGCACCAACTTCAGCTAATGGAATAAAATTATGGTCCACATTCAAGAGAATGTGTGGATCAAAAGATGAAGATCCTGCTATTTGGAAGGATCTTGAAGATGACCTCAGTGGTCTTCAATGGAGATTATATTCAGCTGCTGGTGTTTACCATTTGAGTTCTACAAAGTTTGCTGAGTATCTACTTGTGGATGGTCAGTATTTCATATCCAAGGCTATCTTGGAGAAGATGAAGAACACTCAGCTGGAAATTGATTATTCAAGTGACGTGGCAAAAGACTTGATCAGATTTATTTATTACCAATATTAGAAGGTTTGTAAGATTCCTCCTAGTCCTTAATGCTTATTCAGAAACTTGATCATAAGAGTTGATATCAAGTTTAGGGGAGGATTGTTGGGAATAAATTAAGGCCAGATCACTTGAGCGCTGACAAGAGTAAAACAAGCGTTGACAGGAGCAAAACAAGCGCAGACAACTCAAGCGTTGACAAGACAAAGTCAAGCGTTGACACATTGAAGACAAGCACTGATGGGAAGATATACTCTACGCGTTTATTGTATTCTAGATTACTTCTAGTAGAGATAGGAACAACAGTGTATTTTCTATATTTATCTTTACCTAAAATAGCTGATACGTAGATTATTGTACAAGGCTTCTTATGTCTATAAAAGAAGACCTTTAGGTTAATGTTTCATATAAGTTTTTCATTCGTAAACTACTTTCATTGTAATCAAGTTTGATATCATTAATCAAAGTGAAAGTTTGTTTATATCATTGTGTGTTCTTGTTTAAGTGTTAATTCCGCATAACACTTAGATTATCATAAGCATATACAAAGGTTTCTCTAAGTGTATTACTTGATCTAATCTCGTATACATAAAGCTAAATCAATCTAAGTTTGGGATCAACACATATGGTCTCGGTGGTGGTCAAGTGGCCAAACCGAGACCCTGTCGGGTTCGGTGCAGGCTGCGGCCAAGAACAAAACACCCCTAAACATCCCTTTTGATTTTTATTCCAACCCATATTCATGTTACATCTATGATTTAATTAGGTTTTATATAAAAAAACATAACATGTTCTTAATTAATTAAAAGATTAAATCAAAAGAAAAAGGGTTAAATGATTTACCGAATTAGAATGATGAACAAACACGAACACCAACAAGAATTCCAAGATCCAAGATCAACAAACACCCCTTTTTGGTGTGTTGAAGGTGGCGGCCAAAAGAGAAAAAGAAGGAGGAGAGGAGGATTTTAGGTTTCTGTAAAATTCTTCTGTAGAAAAAAATGAGTAGTGTAATTTTCCTTAACCTCCTTCTAGTAAAAAAAATTGATGGGCTAAGCCCATCCTCCCTCCCTAATTTCGTGGTAATGGAGCCCACAAGGGGTAACCCGAATGTTTTTCCGTGTCTAAAATATTGGTGTGTTCTCGTGTTCGTATTTTACGTGTTCTCGTTAAATATTAACCGTGACTTAATATATTTATTCGTGTTCGTAATAAATATATATACGTAATTAATATTAGCTCGTGATTAAATTACGTTCATGATTTCATGATCGCATGTTCGTGATTAATTATTGTTAAATAATTATTGCGTGTTCGTGCGTAGTAAATACTTATTGTGTACTAACACGTACGTAATACGTAAAATCCTAACACTTAATCGTAATCATGCTATAATAGGAAAATTTTAATCTAGTACGTACGATCTTAAGGGTACTATTCATGATAAAAGCATGTGGGTTTTACAGTAAGATTCACTTGAATTAAACATATGTTAACTAGAAAGCAACAGTAGTTTGATTCTTTCTTGATTCAAACTCGTTCTAGGTCTCGACGCAATATCTTTATGATCTTGCCAGAACATTAAGAGTAATACTTCTTAGTATTTACTGTGACGAATGGAAATTGTAACACCCCCAAATTTATACAACTCAATACAGCGGAAGACTCGTTGGTGTTACGGGATAGCACATTACTGACATCATAGACAACGCATAAAAATCGCGTCGTTTAATAATAAATCATTTCCATTCATAAATATCAAAGTTACATAGGTCCCAAGTCATTGTATTTAATACAGGTTTTACAAAGCATTTGAATGGAAATAAGTATTTAGGTGCGGGCCATGAATTCTTGTTGTCTTCCCGAGAATTACCTTCAAGTACCTGAGACAAAACATGTTAAAAGAAAAGGGGCAGCGATAAAGCCGAGTGAATTCATAGAGTAATAAAATCCATCAATATAACATCGGTATAAAATTATTACCGAAAATCATTTTGTATAAATCCATGTAGTAGGCCATAAAATAGCCAAAATCATTTTATAAAAATCATTGTCAAAATCATAATATAGGCTTTCGCCTTCAAAATCATTATACGAACCAATGTCGTAAAAATATCATACAATACGTTTTATAACGTTGTTAGATTAAATAAAAAAACGTTATATGAATATGGTTATATAAAACCAAAACACGAACATAATATCAATAGTATGACCCCGTATTGCTAGTCAGGCAATACATCGTAATTTGGTGCGTATAGCAGTATTTCGTTAATCAGATTATTATAAGCCGCATGACATTGTTACCTTACTAAACCAAACAACGGGTAGCTAGCCCGAAACTCAATTTGCCCATCTAAATTAGCGTGTCGCCACAAAGGTCATGCTATGGAAATCTTCTCATACATAAATTCGCTTACCAATCAATGTGGCACGACGGGGATCAACCGTCAAGGCGCGAACTGGGGTGATCGTCCCCAAATAGTACTATTATATGCATAAGCGTCTACCAAATCCCGGTAGTTCACAATTCATGCTAATGGGACTTTTAGTGACATAACCTAACTTTAATAATCCATTTAATTTCATCTATCGGGTCATTTAATCATTTATCGGGTCATACAATAGGGTCATACAATCATTCGGGTCCAAATCAATAAACAAACAGTCGGGACAAATGGTGTCCTATTTTATAAAAACTAACATGTTATCTCCCTCGCGGGTTTATAAAACATTTCATAAAAACATTTAAAAGATTGCGAAGCTATGAACTCACGTTGATGTGGGAAGGCGGGTTATCGGCAATTCGGATGTACGGTATGTGCTTCAATCACGGAAACCTAGACAAATAATACTCATCTTAGACTCATGTCCAGTGACTTTATAAAATTAACAGTTATGTATACATATGATGATTATTTATATATATGATGATCAAGTGGGTTTACATATTCTCTTTTGCTCATTTTAGTGTTATGTGTCGATAACTTTTATACTAGTTTACTAGTTTTACCTATTTACATATTTTAAGTCCAATAAACTTATTATAAGTTCTTTAACTTGTATTAATCCATTTTATACTTGTATTATCAGTATTTAGATTTTACATGTTGGGCTCAAATGGGTTAAGCCAAATAAATAAGTTTATAAGTGTTTTAGCCCACTTTGTTGTATTATTAATCCAATTACGTTAACTTAGTCCGTTAATGTCCGTATGTTATATAGTTCGGGTTTTATCGGTTTTTACTTGTTATATATGTTTATATATCAGTATATGAGTTTTATAAAGTTCACATTAGACGGGTCCAACCGTCTAAGTTTTATTTAGCAAAAACGCTAATTTTAGGGTAATAGCCGAAAAAGTCGTAAAAATCATGTTTATAGTTTTATAACTTATAAAACTTATCAAACTACCATTTTTATAAAATGTCCATTTATTTATCTTTATACATATTTATATAAATGTATTATATAAGTTAGTGGGTTTTAATTCACATTTTATACTATTTTTAGTTGAGTGCCTATATAATACTATTATACTTCAATTTCAAAAATCTGATTTTTATTTTCGTGTTCACCAAAACAGCCATATTTAGAGTTCTATATAGAGATAGAGGCTCAAATTTTTATTACATAAACTACATGATATGTGATCCATTTAACGCTACTATATCTATTGTTGAATCAGCTTCTAAGTATTTTCTAAAAATCGTCCAAAACAGTGAACATAGATTTGTACTCTAAACTTGTTTTGATCATATCTCACTCATCCTAGTGATTCCATTGCATGGCCAACTCTCACATGTGTACAAGAAATATTACTTACTGTATATTAATTTATTCATGCCATTTTATCAGTTCATCATATGATTCTTTACTGTTTTATACAGCCTACTAATTTAAGCAAGATTAACCCATTTTTACTTATAGTTTTTCATCTTTTTATCCATGATTATCAACACCAAATCCCCACACAATATTTTTATCATCATATAATCATCATATACATATACATTTAGGAATAAAATACAAGATTACATAATCAAAATTAACAAGAGGATGGGAAGAACTATCTTAATACCACCATGATGATGTAGGTTGGGATCAAAACATGGATTTTGATGGAGAAACTTGTGATAAACCAAGACCATCTTCAAGACCACCATTGTTCATGAACCTCTTGTGGAAAATCAGCCCCAAGACACCATAGAAACTCCTCCTTGGATGTTATAATCACCACCAATCAATAGGGCTTTAAAAGGGCATCATCTTGTGCAAGAATAACATAGGATTTCATGGATAAATTTAGATCAAATGGGGTGTTTATGGGGGAGAAGTGGACGGCAAAATGGAGAGAGTGAGAGGATTTGAGAGTGGTTTTGCATGTATGAAATGGTGGAAAGGAGAAAGCTAGTGGTTTTTGAGGTTAAGTGTAAGCTTCATTGTGAAGCTAAGTTACAAGTGTAACTTAGTTTGTGTATGTTTGACACCTAAGGGTGTTGTGTTGCTAGTTATGGCCGGTTTTGAGTGAGGGTGGGACAAGTGTCCCACTTGTCTCATCCCCATTTATTTACGGGTACTCCTCGATTCTAGTTTCCTCGATTTGCGTGCCCTCAGGTCGTTTTACGAAAAACGTTTTTATAAATTATGAATCAACGGCACAAAACGAATCTAATAAAAATTGTCTCATCAAAAACGGAGTTCGAAAACGTAAATACGTAATCCTAAGGTTTCGGTTTAGTCGTAAAGGACGTTAAATTAAAATCGTAAGTCCTAATCTCTTCTCGTAAATTTGTGAGTTTATGATCCAACACAAATTTAAAATTTCAAAATAATATTCACGGATAAATTTATTTTCTGAAATGTCGGACTGTCACCAAAACGGTGTATGTAAACGTAAGCACGTAACGTTGAATCCTCCGGTTTAGACGTAGTCGATGCTACTTCAAGACGTAAATCCAAATTTCTTCCCAAAAATAAGTGAGTTCATATTATAACATTAAAATAATGTTTTTTAATAATATTTTAGAATAAAATATAAACCATAAATTCACGTATTGTCACAGCATTTACCCCTAAACAGGATCTTTGTCCTCAAATATCATCTTACTACTCGCTTCGTGTAAAGTTAAACCCATGTGGGTATTTCCTCCACATTCGGTCTTTTCTCACAAGTGTAATTCATTACAATACGCGAGTTTCATCAAACATAACTACGGGAATTAGATCAGGCTTAATGTCGACTTACTTTCTCTATCCATGATGTTCACGGGTTTTTGATGAATGCAACTTTTCGCCGATCTAAACTTCATTAAGGAATATTCAGAGTCTCACTTGATAGACATTTCATCAAGTTCGATACACGAAACATAATTCACGCAGCTCTTGAAGTCCTAGGGTAGATCCAGCTTATATGCCTTTCAAACCAACTTTTACATCATCTCAATGGTCCCATACAACGGGGACTTATATCCCATGATCTTTCAGATCATCTATTCATTTTCCATGGTTAAAATTTTTGGCATAACTTCGCTACCCATCTGGCACTTCAAGATCTACATTTCATATTCACATAACCTCCTGCCCACTACCGGTAGTCAATAATCAGATCCTAATTTCAACAATCATTTCAGGTCTCGTGGGTCGATTATTTTGTAAGGTTAGGTTCGCCATCATAGGAAACCTTAAACCTAAAAGACATGTCCAACTCACAATGGGTGTATTTCGGGTTTCTTCATCTCAACTCATGCTTACAAATGCTCTAATATAGATCCTAACAAGATTCGATCTTGATCCTAATACGATAATTATCAACGATAATCTCTCCAAAGGAAAACGATTATACGGTTTATTACCAAAGGTCAATCATTCAAACATAGAATAGTACTTATAGTATCTTGTATCGTTACTTTACCTCGTCCCTTTGATTGGGGTGGTACACAGTACTCTCATCAAGATTCGTTCTTTAATGACTTCTGAGCAAATCTCTAGAAATTCAATGCGAAACGAGGATCTTGATAGAGATGATTGATACACGCACACTATGTTTACACAACTCCTTTAAATACAAAAGAGTCAATTTCTTCATCAAGAATCTATCATTAACAGGAATGATATGTCTGTCGACGATGACCCAAATCGAATCAAATTCAGATGATGACCTTTGCAATAGTTATATGTTTACTAATGTATGAGGCGATGTCTGCCTTCATAATTTGCCATCAGTACAACTTCTTCAGACAAAGATACACTAAATCAGAAATAGCATGAAAGAATACTTAAACTTATGAAATTCTAATATGACTAAATCCCAAAATCTCCATATTTAGGCAACCACAAGTGGCCTTTTATACATTTAACGCCATCAGCTTCTCAATTCTAATGGTTCATATTAGCCGTGAAATCTTTCACTATTTATATTATCCTTTTTACAAACATCAGCTATTTTTAAATTGTTCGGCAATTTATTTTGCATCGTCATTACTAAGGAACGTGTCCTAATTGGTTCTTTATATTTTCCACATAATGTGTCAGTAATTACGTTCACCTTTCTTCATATTTTCTAAGTTTCAGTTTCGTCTCAACTATTATTTTTTATCAGTTTTGCTCAATCCGACGTTTTAAAAGCGTCGATAATTATCACAAGTAAATTAATAAAAATTATTTAATTTTTATGAGACGTAAATGTTAAAAGTTTTAAATTTCTTAGTTCGACCAATTATAATAAAATGTTCAAAACAAATTTGAATTTAATTAACCACGATTTTTGCTGATTTATCGAAAATAATTAATTAGATTCGTAAGTGTTGAAAAATCTTTGGTTATACTTGGGTCCAAATTTTCTTAGTTAAAAAGCAAAAATTGTCGTTTCAAATTTCAAGTTATGGTTTAAATGTTTTCCTCAATTCCGCTTAGGTTGTCTTAAGGTATGCAAAAACATTTACCCCTAAACATGAGTTTAGTTAAATGTTTTGGTTATAAGGGAATGATCCCTTAAAAATTCTTTGTTAAAACATTTGTCAAAACATATTTCCATTTTCTTTTTGGTAAAACCCAAGGTCTTAAAAGGGCTCTAATTTTTAAAGAGTCAATATATTCCATTATCTATTATCACACGGTCAATTAATGTAAAGGATTAAGTCTTTCATCACATGTTAAATATTCAAGGTACAAGTTTTCATTATTCGGCCAATTTAGGGCAGTCTATAAATAATTATTAACTCCTTCTTATTTTTATAAGCAAACAAATGGTCCTTAATGATCACGAGCATGAATTTATCAAATTACAGCCTACACACGTGATTCACAAAATTTATGAATGCTACATGTGCATTAGCCAATCCAAACAACATCACGTGAAACTCATAATGTTCATTACAAGTTCTGGATGTAGTGATTGAAATAGATAATCTTTTTCGTAGATGCGAAGTTGATGATAACCATGCCGAGGATCAAATCTTTAGAACATACGCTAGAACCTTGTAATTGATCGAACAAATCTTCCATTTCGAGTTATGGATATCGTTTTCGATTGTCAATTTACTCAGTTCACAGTAATCTATAAATATAAGGAATGATAACACCATAGCTCTTCATGATGACGAGCTTGGTAGAATAAAATCTTTCTCCGACAACTCTCTCAGTTGTACGGTAATTCCTTTAATTCAGACGGTGCTGACGTACAGTGCACACGCCACAGGTGCAACACCGAGAATATAATCAATACCAATTTCAACTTGCCTTAATGGCAAAAGTCTAGTTAATTCATCAACAAATACCTCCTAAAGTTTCAGATAACGGAAACATCTTTTAATAAATTCATATTAGGTTCTTTCTAAATTATAATATCTATGACTAATTCACAACCATTCACGGTATAATTTCAAGTCATCCATCAAGAATTATTTAGATCACTTTTGATAATCAACATCTTATCTTTTAGGGGATTTCTACTCGAGTTCCCATCAATTAAGACGATGTCGTCATGTCATAATCAATCAATCCATTCTACTGGCATTATCAACTTTACAGTTTTATTGCCGTCGATAAGATGTGAACTTCTCAAAAGACTAATAATAACTCATAATCCTTCACAAATTCAAGGATAAATGGAGACACAACTACTATTAAAAGAGTAAGGTCAACGTATAATCTATGCGAGAGAATTTCAAATCAGATACAGACGCAAACATTTAACGGATATGATTATATCCGATGTTTTCATAATTTGAGTACGCATTCGAAAGCTCCTCGAATTGTTACCCAGGTCATTCAAATGAAATCAAATCAGAAGAAATGATAGGAACGTCGATACATCTAGTCGGGTATCAACACTCGGTAATCAGATACTTTTCCTAAGAATCTCACTACGAGAGAATTGGACAAGAAAGAATTGTCAATTGTCAAATAAGACAATTTCCACATATGAGTAAATTCAACTCAGAAGAATAAATGGTACAGGCACGTATGTAGATGTCTCTAACAATATGTCCCTATTTTTCACTTCTTGCAGTTCTCATAAAATTTAATCTTTCACAATCTTTAGAGAAAATGTAGTGTTTATTCATTAGTTTTATGGTGACTACTAATCAGTCTTGCATGGTCCATTCCAGATTGTATGTAGGCGCTCAACTATATACAATTTCAAGATTAACGATGCAATACTCAGTTCGTCAAAATTTTATTATCATGTTTAAAATATATATTCATGCTTAATTCTTAAATAAGAATCAAGAATAAATTTACAAAGATTTTCTTTGTCATGAAAAAAATTAAGTTTTCCAAAGGGTTTCATAAACAACTTCATTTCGATAACAATCACTTATAAATCTCACTTTGAATAATCCTTATAGTGATGAAAATTTAATATTTTCTCAATGGATACTGTCTTATCTTATAAAAACAATGACTGATCTGCAAAGGAGTGATGAAAGCTTGTTCACCAAGAACTAACTACAATATGCTAGGAAATGAGCTTAGCCACTTAATCATGAGGTGCATGACCTCGATGGCAATCAAAAAGAATAATTCACAACGTAACTCAAACCGAGATGAGTACTTGTTCAATGGTTGCATCACTAATGCGATCATTAGGATGAAGCAATAAAGGATAGATAACATCGATATATGTAGAATTTAGAAATCAAAGGTAGTCTTTTCATTAACCACAAACAAGTCAAAATTGTACTGTAACACATTACGTGTCACTATGTCATACAATTTCAAGAACTCATCCTACCAACTGATGTCTCAGTTAAGTTAGGGATTTTTAAAAGATACCACAATGAATACTAACCTACAAGAGTCATTAGGTGTTCCACATGTCCCGAGAGATCCATCGGTTCCAATTTAGAAGAAGATTCCTTCAATTTATTTATTGGACACTGGGCATCCTCGTCATAGGACAATGGCCTAGGAACAACACTTAACACGAATCAACAATCAATTAAAACCTTATAATTCAATCACAAGACTTAACGACTTCCTCTTTAACAATCTCATATTCCATACAAGTTGAATTTTACTTTATTCAAGTTTCAACCAATTTTATACTCAATGCGATATCCTATCTCATTTTCCAATACTTTCAGCCTTATTTATAAACCTTAAAACGGCAATAAAAGCTCGATATGAATCAATACTTAATTTCCAATCCTATAGCTCTTACAACAACAATTATCAAATGAGTCACTAGTATGAGATGACTCATACATTCAATTAGACTTCTGGGAAAGGTATTAGTGGCATGGGGCTTTTGGGTAATGGTTCCAATGACAGCCTCAAGTGCAACATTCACCCTTTCAATTTCAATTTAAGAATTGGATGACAACGAATCAGATGACATCTTTCTAGGTGGTAACGTTTTGTAAAACTCCACTCTATAAGGAAAGATCATCATGACATCGATATCAGATTTAATCTCGCCAATTCTTCTTCAATATCACAATCAACTAATATCTACATTTCTACGAATATCAACCATTTGTTGGGATCATAAATATCCACAACTTGGTTTAGATCTAGGATAGCTAGAATTCCTACGAGAATAGCTTCGATTAATTTACTAGGGGATTTAGGGTTCCTTGTGACAATCTACGTCGTATAAATACCTCGTATAAATATCAAAATAATCATCAAACATTCATGTAATAAAATTACATCATATATATATATATATAATCTAAGTTATATATATATTAAAATAACACTTCTCAGTTTGGCCTTGTCGGTAACTCGGGAATTCTTCGGCACCGTTATAGTCAAAAGATTTTTAGACATTTTTAGAAAAATGTTTATAGTTAAAATATTTTGAAATGTTTTATTCAAAACCTTAGTTTTAAAAATCTTTTGTTCTCTATAACGAGAGCTCTGGTACCAAACTGTAACACCCCCAAATTTATACAACTCAATACAGCGGAAGACTCGTTGGTGTTATGGGATAGCACATTACTCACATCATAGACAACGCATAAAAATCGCGTCGTTTAATAATAAATCATTTCCATTCATAAATATCAAAGTTACATAGGTCCCAAGTTATTGTATTTAATACAGGTTTTACAAAGCATTTGAATGGAAATAAGTATTTAGGTGCGGGCCATGAATTCTTGTTGTCTTCCCGAGAATTACCTTCAAGTACCTGAGACAAAACATGTTAAAAGAAAAGGGTCAGCGATAACGCCGAGTGAATTCATAGAGTTTAATAAAATCCATCAATATAACATCGGTATAAAATTATTACCGAAAATCATTTTGTATAAATCCATGTAGTAGGCCATAAAATAGCCAAAATCATTTTATACAAATCATTGTCAAAATCATAATATAGGCTTTCGCCTTCAAAATCATTATACGAACCAATGTCGTAAAAATATCATACAATACGTTTTATAACGTTGTATAGATTAAATAAAAAACGTTATATGAATATGGTTATATAAAACCAAAACACGAACATAATATCAATAGTATGACCCCGTATTGCTAGTCAGGCAATACATCGTAATTTGGTGCGTATAGCAGTATTTCGTTAATCGGATTATAAGCCGCATGACATTGTTACCTTACTAAACCAAACAACGGGTAGCTAGCCCGAAACTCAATTTGCCCATCTAAATTAGCGTGTCGTCACAAAGGTCACGCTATGGAAATCTTCTCATACATAAATTCGCTTACCAATCAATGTGGCACGACGGGGATCAACCGTCAAGGCGCGAACCGGGGTGATCGTCCCCAAATAGTAATATTATATGCATAAGCGTCTACCAAATCCCGGTAGTTCACAATTCATGCTAATGGGACTTTTAGTGACATAACCTAACTTTAATAATCCATTTAATTTCATCTATCGGGTCATTAATCATTTATCGGGTCATACAATCGGGTCATACAATCATTCGGGTCCAAATCAATAAACAAACAATCGGGACAAATGGTGTCCTATTTTATAAAAACTAACATGTTATCTCCCTCGCGGGTTTATAAAACATTTCATAAAAACATTTAAAAGAGTGCGAGGCTATGAACTCACGTTGATGTGGGAAGGCGGGTTATCGGCAATTCGGATGTACGGTACGTGCTTCAATCACGGAAACCTAGACAAATAATACTCGTCTTAGAATCATGTCCAATGACTTTATAAAATTAACAGTTATGTATACATATGATGATTATATATATATATATATATATATATATATGATGATCAAGTGGGTTTACATATTCTCTTTTGCTCATTTTAGTGTTATGTGTCGATAACTTTTATACTAGTTTACTAGTTTTACCTATTTACATATTTTAAGTCCAATAAACTTATTATAAGTTCTTTAACTTGTATTAATCCATTTTATACTTGTATTATCAGTATTTATATTTTACATGTTGGGCTCAAATGGGTTAAGCCCAATAAATAAGTTTATAAGTGTTTTAGCCCACTTTGTTGTATTATTAGTCCAATTACGTTAACTTAGTCCGTTAATGTCCGTATGTTATATAGTTCGGGTTTTATCGGTTTTTACTTGTTATATATGTTTATATATCAGTATATGAGTTTTATAAAGTTCACATTAGACGGGTCCAACCGTCTAAATTTTATTTAGCAAAAACGCTAATTTTACGGTAATAGCCGAAAAAGTCGTAAAAATCATGTTTATAATTTTATAACTTATAAAACTTATCAAACTACCATTTTTATAAAATGTCCATTTATTTATCCTTATACATATTTATATAAATGTATTATATAAGTTAGTGGGTTTTAAATCACATTTTATACTATTTTTAGTTGAGTGCTTATATAATACTATTATACTTTAATTTCAAAAATCTGATTTTTATTTTCATGTTCACCAAAACAGCCATATCTAGAGTTCTATATGGAGATAGAAGCTCAAGTTTTTATGACATAAACTACATGATATGTGCTCCATTTAACTCTTCTATAGCTACTGTTGAATCAGGCTCTAAGTATTTTCTAAAAATCGTCCAAAACAGTGAACTCAGATTTGTACTCTAAACTTGTTTTGATCATATCTCACTCATCCTAGTGATTCCATTGCATGGCCAACTCTCACATGTGTACAAGACATATTACTTACTGTATTGATAGTTGAGTTTTTGTATACCCTTTAGGAAAAGAGCAACAAATAGGGTAAGCACGACGATTTAGGAAAACCGTGTGCAAATGACCCTAAAGTGAGTTCATTCTCAAGGAGGCTAGTGTGTGTGTAATGAATTGATTATCTTTGTGATTATAATTTTGAGAAAGAAAAATAGAAATGAGATTAGAAGAGAATGACAGTTATGAAGACGGATTAAACTAAGTCGAAAAAGGTATACACGTAAAACCGTAAAAAGTGCCAAAATTAAAATTTTAACCTAAAAATTCCTAAAAATTACCAAAAATCCACAATAATATTCTAAGAGTTTACAAAAAATCCAAACTTGCTAAAACCTTTTAATTAATTAGATAATGACTTTTTAATGCTAATTAAAGCCCTAAAAATCAAAATTAATTATCAAAAAGCCCTAAACAAGATTTTAAAGTTTGTAAACCTCAAAAATACTCTAATTAAGCTCAAAAGTATTTTTCAAAATTTTAAAACCAATAAAAACTATTTTTAAACAATTAAAAAACTACTAAAATCAATTAAAACTTACATTAATTCTAGAAAATAATTAAAAGACCTAAAAAATATTTAGAAAGTTGCAAAATTCCTAATTAAGTGTTTAGAACCTAGGAAAAATATAAAAACTTAGAAAATCAGACTTTTAATTTTTAATAATAAAATAATATTAAAATAATATTAAAAATCCAAAAATCATAAAAAATTCTAAAAACTTGCAAACTAGCTTAATTTAACCTAAGTAACTCAGAAATGAAAGTGAAATTACCTAAATACCCCTATTGGGCCTAAAAATGGGCTAAACCCAAAACAGTAGCTTATTTGGCCAAAATTGGGCCCAATAACAAAAAGTGTTCAAAATAAGCCCAAAAAGCACAGGTTGACTCAAAATTTGATTTTAAACAACTTTTTCCAAAGGCCCAAAAGGTGAAAATGTGAAATAAGCTAGCTTATAACAAGCAGCTTATTCTTAATGGGCTTGTTGGCCCGTTAAGCTATAAGCCAATGCCATAAGCTAAATTTGACACACAAGCTTCTTTTGACCTAATAAAGACTTCTGCAAAAAGAAATTTGAAATAAGCCCATGGAATAATCCTGAAAATGCAATAAGCAATCTACAGAAAACGACAAAATAGTCGTTTTTGAGTTCTAGGCCACCCCAAGTGTTGATTCAAGTTCCAAAAGCTTTTAAATGACTTAATTAAGCAAAATCAACAAAGTGTTTTCAAATAAGCTGACTCAATAAGCTGGAAAAAGCAGATAAGCACTTATGTAAAAGTCAAATAAGTTGGTTTTCTAGTAAAAAGTCAAAGTCAAAGTCCAATAAGCTCCAGCCTACTTAAATGGGTCAAATAATGAAGACCTATCACAAAAAATAAGTTGTTGCAAGTCTGGATAAGCTAGAATAGCTTATTGATAAGCTGAGTTCAAAATTACAATAGCAGGGGCTAGTTTTGAGTGTTGAGCAGTGGAAACTTTTTCCACTGCTTGACTTGTTTGACTTTTTGTCTTTAGTGACTTTTTTGGAGATTCAGATTACTCAAAGGCACCCAAATGATCTTTGGATCAAAAGGAGTCTATAACAATCAAAATAACACAATCACTAACACCCAATTGATACAGTTTAATCAATCAATCACCAGATATGATACAGACATGAACACTTAAGCAGTTGAGCACTTATGAGAAGTTTTAGCACTAATCAGCCAGCCAAATTCAACCAAGTGCATACACAAGCTATTATAAACTCCAATAAGCATGTCTAAACAGGTTTCATGCAATGGTTAAAAGAATTTAGCAAGATTCAAGCCAATGAAAGTTACTGATAAACACTAACACATGCAGTTTTCTACTTTGCTGATGTATTTGACACTTAAGCCAGATTCAACACCTCAAATCTTTCAAACAGGTTATAATGACTATGTTTAAACCACTTTTATCCCTAAGCATGCATACACACTAAGTGTTCCCAAAATCCTAGGTCAAAACAGGCAATATCAAAGTCTATATAGCAGATTGTTTGATTCAAGGCTTCAAACCCAAAAACTTGCAGTAAAACACTCTCAACCAAGCAAATATCAGATACCAAGCATAAACAACACAATCCAATAACACAATATCAAGTTACAAGCACAAACAGATAGACCCAAACACCCCTTTATCTTTTCCAGATCAAATTTTTCAAAGTAAAAGTGAGATTCAAGACTACCCAAGCATCAATTAACACTAAAACAGGTAAGATTAACAGATTCAAGCAAGAACAAGCCACAAAATTCACAAGATAACAAGTCACATACAAATATCACCAAAAATCATGAATTTAAGCAGATTTTAGGATTGAGTATGCAAACCTCATGGATGTACATCCACACCCACGAATTTTGAGCTTATGTGCTAGCAAGAACAAGCACAAGCTTCCACAACAAGCCTGCTAAGATTGAACAAGGTTAAAGCACAAGAGCATAAAAATGAGAAACTTCAAAAATCTTGATTGATGCAACCTTGTTACCCCACACTTGATTATCCCCAAGTTATAAGCCTCACAACACCTTAACTAACCCAGTTAGGATGCTATGATCAGCCCTATAACCCAAGAATTCCAAGATTGGAACAAGTACTTAGCAAAATATCAAGAATGAGGAAAATTGCAAACTTTTGCAACCTCCAAGTGAAAACAGGTTTTTAACTTCTAAACTAACAATCATATAACAATAATAAGCAGTAACAAAGATTGGCCAATGACTTTTCTTCAATGATTTAAACACAATTTCATTAAACTGAAATGGGATTTACAGAAACTTGAACAAGGAAAAATCAAAAGCAAAATGTAAATGTTGCAGCCCTATGCCTTTATATAGGCTACAATGAGACTAAGTTACTGAATAAAAACGTGAACCCTAAGTGTTAGATCTTCCAAATATGCCCTTGTAGAATTTGAAAACCTTGGACTCATGTGATGGATTCTTGGCTGTTTGTGGAGCTGGCAAGGTAGAAATTGCATCCAAAGGCCTCAAATAAGCTTAGAAAGTAAGCTTGGATATTGGACGTTGGATGTTGGTAGGGTTTTTGGCATCTTCTTCAAAGGGTGGGACAAGGATTTATCATGTGACAATGGGGTGATGTGGCAAGGGTTTTGAGAGTTGGGTTATGATTAGGACTACCCTAATCACTAATCTGGCAATGATGGAGGTTTAATTGTTGCTTAAACAAAAATACCCAATTCGTGTTCATAGGTGAATAGTGGTTAAGTTTGATCTGTTTTGGGTTTAAATGTTGGTGTTAGGCGCCAAATTAAACTAATCAGTTAAGATTAGTTTAATATAGCTGAGTGGGATGTGAGGTGGAGGAATGGGGAGCTACTATTGGTTGAAAGGAGATAGTAGGACACATGTAGGATGGTGGTTGGTCTAGGTTTCTTTCATTGTCTGCCAAGTTTAACCCTCAATCTTTTATACTCCTTTCACTTGCAATTTAAACAGCCAAAAACGTATTCCCTTTGTATTTCAAGTTTTCATTTTCATACTTTTGCCCCAAATACTTTTCCAAAGTATTTTTAGGGGTATTTCTTGCCATTTGATGATTCTTGAAGGGCTGATTTTGTAATTTCTTCAATGGTAATGGTCTTGACTTGTTTGATTGGTATTTTGGAGGACTGAAATTGCCAATTCATAATGATTGAGGGACCATTTTTGCCAAATCTTCAAAGTTGAGGGTCCTTTTTGTAATTTTGGGATTTTCAAAGGACCAAACTTGTCATTTCTTGTACTTTAAAGGACTTCATGATGTATTTGACTTTGTGGAGGATATTGATTGACAATTTAGCTTTGTTGAGGGGCGAAACTTGCCAATTCTTCAAAGTGGAGGGTCCTTTTTGTAATTTTGACAAACTTTAGGGACCAAACTTGTAATTATGAGGATACAAGGGTATAAAGTGTCAATTCTTCCATATTGGAGGACCCTTCTTCATAATTCTTCAAATCTTCAAGGGTTGATCTTGGGAAAGTCTTCATTAGGGCTTGGTTCATTGTGCGGCTTCGTTTCCCGTGTTCGTTGTTGCATGATTCTTGTGATCTTTTTTCATTTTCTCAATATCCGTACCTAAAATACACAAGCAACAAACACAAGCATATATATGGGTATTTTGATGATATTTAATGCATTTTAAGCCCTATTTGGAAGATGAGACTATGTATAAAAGCAGTCTCATCAATCCCCCATACTAAACTATTGTCGTGCCCTCACGCAATGCTAGAATAAAGTATCGTAGCATCTCCAAAATTCATTTTTATTCACTTTATTGAATGATAAACTAGCTACACTACTACTATTGCTACTACTACTTGTGTTTTAGACATAATGTATGATTTTCATCGCAAAATGGGACGTTTAGGTTCATAGAATAAGAACACGTAAATGCTTCGTTTAGAAATAATTTCATCGTCCTCGATTTTCACCCTAATTCCATGCCAAGCGTGCAACGAGATCATTGTCATTATAAGTTAGTAATGCTAACACTACTTATATGCCCTAATCACGTACTTATCCTCCCATTATTCCTAAGTTGTATCTCTTATATTTTATATTGTCTTAAATGTTTCACGAGGATACATTGTTTGACTTATGCGATAATAGAGATTTAGGTCTAAAAATAGAGTCCTAACGGTGTAACCAAGACCATCAAATCAATAACCCCTCCTAGTAGACAACGATGTTAAAAAATTAAGTTGGCAAGAAGAATCGATAAACACGGTTTTAAAACGGTTTTGAACATGAGACTTATTACCAAGACTTTTATACGCCCCCTAACGGAAGGGCCTTATTATCTTTGGTTTACCTCCATCTTTTATTCAACTTCGCCATGAAGCTTTTATTATGACTTCGGTCTTGCCTTGCCTTTTATTATCCACCTCATCGGTAGTTTTATTAGCCAAAGACGTATATCCTCACGCTAAGGCGAATTTTGGATCTTTAAAGCTTCGAAGATTAAGGCTTGATTCACTTTCAATTTTGCATAGATTTTTCGGCCTTGTGGGGCTTCAAATTGTTTGATTGATTTAGGTGAGCACTTGAAATCTTATTATTGGGTGAAGCTTTTGATTATTCGGGTGCCAATACTTTAAAACCGTGACGCTGGCGATACCTTAATGTCTTCCCAATTTAATTACACGGAAGCTACTAGAAAAGACTAGAAACCCAACAATCCTAACTAAACCGCTAAGTCAATATAAATTAAGCAAAAAATATTTACATGCGAAGGGAGAATAAGCAAACAACGAGAACACATGAGTTTTTGAAAGAATACGAGTACTCTACGTTTAGCATAGTAACTTATAATTAACCATATCATTTCTCGTCCTCATTTAAGAGACTTAGCCTAATGTGTAGTTAAGGAACCAAAGCTAAGTGCTCAACACGCACGGTCGAGTCAAAAATTACTCTTATTCTCGCCATCGGAAAACCTACATTCGTGTCTTCAAACACTTATAAAACATGAGAAAAATTTAAAATTTGGCCATTTTTAGCCTTATTTTGCAACAAAACGATAATCAAAAAGATAAAATTTGGAAAGCGTGAAGGTTTGGCAAGGCAAGTATCTATTCACCCCCCCCCCCCCCCATACTAAAGTTAAACATTGTCCTCAATGTTTCGAGTCTAAGGGTTGGAAACCCCCATACTAGAGACGTAGTCGAATGCATAATCTAGCATGAAAAGGGTGTAACCGTTAAATCAATAGCCGTTTATGAAGTGTGCTATAAACCTAAGGTTAGAACATAAAAGGATATATCATGTGGATATCAAGAAATTCTTCAAAGCAAATGATCGAGTGCTCCCATAAACGAACACAAGAGGCTCCAATCGTGAAGATCATGATCATCTAAAGTTCACAATTCACAAACAACCACGGAACAAAGGTTGGAAGGGCACAAATCCCCACACGTTAACTACATTAGAAAGCGATAATATATACATAGGATAAGCATGGGACTGCCACACGAGGCTCCTCGTTTTTGATTACCGAGTCATGAGCTCGACTCGATCCCCTCAATACTAATTATCATTGGGGAAGGTGACTTGGTCGAGGTAGTTCAAGGATGGAACTTCCCCGCCAAAGTAGTGCTTCAACCTATGTCCATTCACCTTGAAGTTAGGACCATCATCTTGAGCTAGCTCGAGGGTCCCATACGGAAACACTTGAGTCACGGTGAATGGACCGGACCAACAGGATTTCAACTTACCGGAAAAGATTTTCAAGCGAGAATTAAAAAGCAAAACTTGATCCCCAATGTTAAAAACCCGGTTAGAATCATGCAACTTTTTAGTTTTTTCCTTATAAATCAATGAATTTTCATAAGAAATGTCTCTCAATTCATCCAATTCATTTAATTGCATTTTCCGGTGTTTTCCCGCGGTCTCCATATCATCATTACAATGCTTTTGGGCCCAATAAGCCTTGTGTTCTAACTCGATAGGCAAATGACAATTCTTTCCATACACAAGCTTATAGGGAGTGCACCCAATGGGCGTCTTATAAGCGGTCCTAAAGGCCCATAAAGCATCGTCTAACTTATCCGACCACAATTGTCGGTTTTCCCCAACGGATCTCTCCAAGATCCTCTTCAACGCTCGATTTGAAACCTCGACTTGCCCACTCGTTTGTAGGTGATAAGCCGTAGAAAGCCGATGTGTAACCCTATATTTCCTTAGGACCCTTTCGAATTGGTCGTTACAAAAATGGGTTCCACGATCGCTTATGATAGCACGAGGGGTTCCAAACCGAGAAAACAAGCTTTTCAAAAACTTGACTACCACACGAGCATCATTGGTGGGCAAGGCCTTGGCCTCCACCCACTTAGATAGGTATTCAACCGCAACGAGAATGTACTTATTAACACGAGATGATGGGAACGGCCCCATAAAGTCTATACCCCAAACGTCAAAGATCTCACACACTTGGATGATATTTTGTGGCATTTCATCTTTTTGTGAGGCTTTTCCTTGTCGTTGGCATGAATCGCAAGACTTCACAAAATCGTGTGCATCTCGGTAAATAGTAGGCCAAAAGAATCCGGCATCAAACACCTTCTTAGCCGTGAGATTAGCACCATGGTGACCACCCGTGGGTCCCTCATGGCAAGCTCTAAGGATGTTAGAAGCTTCGGTGCCAAGTACACAACGTCGGATGATTTGATCCGCACAAGTTCGAAACAAGTAAGGGTCGTTCCAAAAGTAGAACTTGACGTCACGAAAGAATTTTCGTTTTTCTTGAGTCGTCATTCCCTTAACGATGAAGTTACCCGCATGGTAATTTGCAAAATCCACAAACCATAGGGTGGAAGGATCAAGCTTAGAATTCACTACACCAAGTGTCTCGAGCGGAAATGTTTCGGTGATTTCCTTTGGCTCGTAAACACTTTGGTGAGGATCTTCCAAACGAGAAAGATGATCGGCCGCTAGATTCTCGGCTCCTTTTTTGTCAACGATGGTGTGATCAAATTCTTGAAGGAGGAGAATCCAACGAAGTAATCTAGGCTTAGCATCTTGCTTTGCCATGAGATACTTGATAGCCGAATGGTCCGTATACACTATGCATTTAGATAAGACGAGGTAAGGTCGGAACTTCTCAAATACATACACCACGGCAAGGAATTCCTTTTCCGTTGTAGTGTATTTTAGTTGAGCCTTGGTCATCGTCTTGCTAGCATAGTGAATAGGCAAGAAGTGCTTATCATGACATTGCCCCAAAACGGCCCCAATAGCGTAATCACTAGCATCACACATGAGCTCAAAGGGGAGGTTCTAATTGGGAGCAACAAGAATGGGAGCTTCGGTAAGTTTCCTCTTAAGGATTTCAAAGGCTCGTACACAATCTTCGTCAAAGACAAAACGTGCCTCTTTTTCAAGAAGATGTGTAATGGGTCGAGAGATCTTTGAAAAATCCTTGATGAATCGACGATAAAAGCCCGCGTGGCCTAGGAAACTCCTAACTCCCTTAACGGTTTTGGGATGAGGTAATTTGGCGATGACGTCTGCCTTAGCTTGATCTACCTTAATCCCCGCTTTCGAGACCTTGTGCCCTAAGACGATTCCACTCTTAACCATAAACTGACACTTTTCCCAATTGAGCACAAGGTTGGTTTCCTCACAACGTTTCAACATCCTCTCAAGATTCGACAAACACGAAGTGAACGAATTACCAAACACGGAAAAGTCATCCATGAAGACTTCCATCGTCTTCTCGATCATGTCATGAAAAATAGCCATCATGCACCTTTGAAAGGTTCCCGGTGCATTGCAAAGTCCAAATGGCATTCTACGATAGGCAAACGTTCCATATGGACACATAAACGTAGTTTTTTCTTGATCACGAGGATCGATGGGAATTTGGAAGTAACCGGAAAAGCCATCTAAAAAGCAATAGAAATCGTTTCCCGCAAGACGCTCCAACATTTGGTCCATGTAGGGCAAGAGAAAATGGTCTTTTCGAGTGGCTTCATTCAACTTTCGATAGTCAATGCACACCCTCCATCCGTGCACGAGTCTAGTGGGAATCAACTCGTTGGCATCGTTTGGCACAACGGTCATCCCTCCCTTTTTAGGGACACAATGAATAGGACTCACCCAAGGGCTATCGGAAATAGGGTAAATCATTCCCGCGTCAAGGAGTTTAAAGACCTCTTTTTTGATGACGTCGTGAATTTTGGGGTTCATCCTTCTTTGACTTTGGATTGCAGGCTTGTAATCCTCCTCCATTAATATTTTGTGAGTACAAAACTTGGGATCAATTCCCTTAATGTCAGATAACTTCCACGCAATTGCCCTTTTGTGGTCTTTTAGAACATCGACAAGTGCGGTTTTTTCATCATTTGAAAGTTCCTTCGCAATAATAACCGGCAACTTGTCGTCCTCCTCCAAATAGACATATTCGATATGAGGAGGTAAATCTTTCAACTCGAGGATAGGTGGTTCCTCAAGTGAAGATTTGGGCTCGATACTCATAACCTCCTCGGGTGGAGGCAATGGGAAATCATTAAGAAAATCCTTGATAATCGAGAAGTCCTCATCGTTGTCGAGGTCTTCGTCACAAGTACGTGGAACATCGAATTCTTCCAACGTAAAACCACCACCTTCAAATGGAGTGAAGGTTGGTGTCGAATTATCAAGAATTGGATCTAACATAGTGGGATTGCCACTAGTTTCTTCATCACCAAAACCTAGAACTTCTTGTGAAAATTCCTCGCAAACCACGTCGATCATATCAACGAGGTTTATGGTTGCAACGGAATAAACATGATAAATTTGAGAGTTTTGAGTTGCGTTTATAACAAGTTCCTCGTCGTTGAAACGTAAGGCAATCTTTCTAGCATGAACATCGATCAAAGCCATAGACGTATCTAAAAATGAACGACCTAAAATAAGAGGAACTTGAGGATCCGTGGGGATATCAACAACGATAAAGTCTAGGGGATAGTAGAACTTCCCCACTTTCACAAAAACGTCTTCCGCCAAACCGCATGCGGGAATCGCGGAATGGTCGGCCAACTCGATAGACATTAGTGAAGGAGTAAGATTAGGAAGATTGAGCGACTTGAAGATTGCAAGTGGAATCAAGTGAATACTAGCACCAAGATCGGCCAAGGCGAAGCATTCCTCCATATCTTGGATTGCACAAGGAATCAAGAATTTACCGGGATCACCGACTTTTTGAGGTATGCGATTAAGATAAACCGATGAACAACTAGACAATTGGTGCAATTTCTCCTTGTTGTTCAACATACTCTTAAAGTTAGCGGCAAATCGAGGCATCATGACCAAAGCATCGGTGAAACTCACATTAAGGTGCAAATCACGAAACATTTTCATAAAAAGCTCAAATTGGTAATTGTCGCGCTCTTGACGTTTCTCCTTCCTAAGTCTTGATGGATAGGGCAAAGGTGGTGTGGGTTGAGGCATAGTAGGCATAGCCTTTGGAATCTCGGGTTCCAATGATGGTAATGGGTCAACCGTAGGTGTGGCATGAGCGGTACTTCGTGGGATTGGGACATGCTCCTTTTGGACCACCACCTCGGGTTCTTCCTCAATTGCTTCCTCCGTAGGAGCAATTGGTTGAGGAGTCGGTTCCTTAAGTGTCTTACCACTACGTGTGGTAATCACTTTCATCTCACCCTTAGGGTTGGATATGGTGTTGCTAGGAAGACTACTCGAAGACGGTTTACACATTATTGCCTCAAACATAGACGAGATTTTATCTTCAAACACGGATTGCCTTTTCTCGGCTTTAATCATTTCTTGTTTAATCTCGTGTTGCCCTTGTTCCATTTTTTGTTGGTTTTGTTGCAACCTAGTGACATTTCCTTCCATCTTGTTGGTGTGGATCTTAAGTTCATTAGCTAACTCATTTTTCAACTCTTTCTTCAAGTCGTTCTTAAACTCGGATCTTAGGCTAATGATTTCTCTTTGAATATTGTCAAACCTAGCATCATTCCCACTAGCATATTCAACAAACTCACTTGGAAGATCTTTCAATGTTTGCAAACTTTTGGTGTTGTTTTGAAAATCATTTTGATTCTTGTTTGAAACTTGATTATTAGCCCCTTGATTCCCATAGTTTCCCTTGTTGTAATTGTTTTTGAAACCAACTTGATTGTTGCGATAGTTGTTGTTAGCATTTTGATTTGAACCAAAACCCGGTGGAGTCATTTGATTAGAGCGGGAAACTTGACCGTTTTGGTTGTAATTTCCCGTGGCCGCGAAGGCACTCGAAGTGTTACCACCGTTGGTAATGCACTCGGACAAATCATGACCTCCACCACAATACATGCAAGAAACCTCAACTGCTTTAGCCGTAGCGGGAGCACTTTGTTCACCAACTTTAAACTCAATCAAAAGTCCTTTTAGCTTATCAAAAATCTTGTTTTCCAAGTTCGCCTCAATTTGGAAAGCATCGATGGTAGTAGACAAAGAAGGTGAAGCCGAAGACGAAGCCTTACGAACACTAGACGTGCTACGAGGACTATACACCTTAGATTTATTTTCAGTTATCACCAAAGCTTCCTCAACCGTTTTACACAAAAAATTACCACCCGTGGCGGCATTCAAATAATCCCTTTCATGATCATTAAGTCCATTGTAAAACGTGTCAATTTGATGCAAGTCGGAAAAACCGTGATGAGGACATTCATGTAACATTTCCTTAAACCTATTCCAAGCCGTTGAAAAACTTTCATTAAACTCTTGTGAAAACTTTGAAATCTCGTTTTTCAAGTGCGTAGTCTTAGAGGGCGGAAAAAATTGGTTCACAAACTTAGACACGAGATCCTTCCACGTCAATATAGAATTGGGTGGCTCTTTCTCTAACAGAATTTTAGCGGGCCCCGCTAAGGAATACGGAAAAAGCATCATCTTAATCGAGTCATTCGAGACATCCTTAAATTTGCATGTAGCGGTAAGACGATTGAATTGGCGGATATGGTTTTGGGGATTGTCCTTCTCATCACCACGGAATTTGTTGTTTTGGATCATCGACAACAAACCCGTTTTCACCTCAAAATTCTCCGCAAGGATAGCGGGAATCACAATAGCCTCTCCATAACCCTCGGTGGGTGCTTGAAGTAACTCCATCATAGTTCGATTCGCCATGGTTGGTGCTTCTCTTACAATGGGTTCGTCAATAGGAGACTCCTCACTAGAATTGTTTGGAGTGGGAGTTTTGTTCTTTCGTTTACGTGCACGTCTTGCTTGATTACGAGTTAGCATAAACGTCACGTATAACGAGGGGACGAGCAAAGAAGATTCTTTTTGGTGTTTTGTATTTTTCAATTTTTTTTTGTGGTTTTTGATTGTATTAACCTTTTTGGAATTTGGTGAATGTATTAAGTAGACACAAATCTACAAATCTCCTCCTTAATCAAATCTCTTGATTAAAGAAGCCTCAAGGAATGAAAACGATCACGTGAAGTGAACGCCTTCGATGACTTTAGAACGTTGGTGGAACACCAAAACGTTCAAGAGGGTTTAATCAATGGAAACCAAGAAAATATATATGATACTTAGTAATACTTTGGGCGGCAAAACCCTCGATTAGCTCTCAAAATCAAATACTCACAAGCAAGCGGGGGAACGAGGCGGCGCGAAGCACTTAAGATCCTTTTTCCTTAGGATATATTTTATAATATCCGCCTTATACCCACCTTATAGTTTGTATTTTTCAAGATTAAGCTTCACGAAAGTATTTATCTATTTTTGCCTTTTTCTTTGGTTTGAGATTCGAATACAATGATTGGGTAATGACCTCCCAAGTCAAGGTTGTGATTTCTCACGTATTTGGAGTACTTGTGAATTTATTGTTCTACGTATACACTATAGTAATAGTATTCACACAAAAACCGAAAACCGATAATACGTATTAGTAGAGTGCTACTAATACAAATACTAATTATGGTTAGTATATAAAAACAACAATTCCAATCAAAACACAAAACGCCTCCCCGGCAGCGGCGCCAAAATGATAGTTGAGTTTTTGTATACCCTTTAGGAAAAGAGCAACAAATAGGGTAAGCACGACGATTTAGGAAAACCGTGTGTAAATGACCCTAAAGTGAGTTCGTTCTCAAGGAGGCTAGTGTGTGTGTAATGAATTGATTATCTTTGTGATTATACTTTTGAGAAAGAAAAATAGAAATGAGATTAGAAGAGAATGACGGTTATGAAGACGGAATAAACTAAGTCGAAAAAGGTATACACGTAAAACCGTAAAAAGTGCCAAAATTAAAATTTTAACCTAAAAATTCCTAAAAATTACCAAAAATCCACAATAATATTCTAAGAGTTTACAAAAAAACCAAACTTGCTAAAACCTTTTAAATTAATTAGATAATGACTTTTTAGTGCTAATTAAAGCCCTAAAAATCAAAAATAATTATCAAAAAGCACTAAACAAGATTTTAAAGTTTGTAAACCTCAAAAATACTCTAATTAAGCTGAAAAGTATTTTTCAAAATTTTAAAACCAATAAAAACTATTTTTAAACAATTAAAAACTACTAAAATCAATCAAAACTTAAATTAATTCTAGAAAATAATTAAAATACCTAAAAAATATTTAGAAAGTTGCAAAATTCCTAATTAAGTGTTTAGAACCTAGGAAAAATATAAAAACTTAGAAAATCATACTTTTAATTTTTAATAATAAAATAATATTAAAATAATATTAAAAATCCAAAAATCATAAAAAATTCTAAAAACTTGCAAACTAGCTTAATTTAACCTAAGTAACTCAGAAATGAAAGTGAAATTACCTAAATACCCCTATTGGGCCTAGAAAATGGGCTAAACCCAAAACAGTAGGTTATTGGGCCAAAATTGGGCCCAATAACAAAAAGTGTTCAAAATAAGCCCAAAAAGCACAGGTTGACTCAAACTTTGATTTTAAACAACTTTTTCCAAAGGCCCAAAAGCTGAAAATGTGAAATAAGCTAGCTTATAACAAGCAGCTTATTCTTAATGGGCTTTTTGGCCCATTAAGCTATAAGCCAATGCCATAAGCTAAAATTTGACACACAAGCTTCTTTTGACCTAATAAAGACTTCTGCAAAAAGAAATTTGAAATAAGCCCAAGGAATAAGCCTGAAAATGCAATAAGCAATCTATAGAAAACGACAAAATAGTCGTTTTTGAGTTCTAGGCCACCCCAAGTGCTGATTCAAGTTCCAAAAGCTTTTAAATGACTTAATTAAGCAAAATCAACAAAGAGTTTTCAAATAAGCTGACTCAATAAGCTGGAAAAAGCAGATAAGCACTTATGTAAAAGTCAAATAAGTTGGTTTTCTAGTAAAAAGTCAAAGTCAAAGTCCAATAAGCTCCAGCCTACTTAAATGGGTCAAATAATGAAGACCTATCACAAAAAATAAGTTGTTGCAAGTCTGAATAAGCTAGAATAGCTTATTGATAAGTTGAGTTCAAAATTACACTAGCAGGGGCTAGTTTTGAGTGTTGAGTAGTGGAAACTTTTTCCACTGCTTGACTTGTTTGACTTTTTGTCTTTAGTGACTTTTTTGGAGATTCAGATTACACAAAGGCACCTAAATGATCTTTGGATCAAAAGGAGTCAATAACAATCAAAATAACACAATCACTAACACCCAATTGATACAGTTTAATCAATCAATCACCAGATATGATATAGACATGAACACTTAAGCAGTTGAGCACTTATGAGCAGTTTTAGCACTAATCAGCCAGCCAAATTCAACCAAGTGCATACACAAGCTATTATAAACTCCAATAAGCAAGTCTAAACAGGTTTCATGCAATGGTTCAAAGAATTAGGCAAGATTCAAGCCAATGAAAGTTACTGATAAACACTAACACATGCAGTTTTCTACTTTGCTGATGTATTTGACACTTAAGCCAGATTCAACACCTCAAATCTTTAAAACAGGTTATAATGACTATGTTTAAACCAGTTTTATCCCTAAGCATGCATACACACTAAGTGTTCCCAAAATCTTAGGTCAAAACAGGCAATATCAAAGTCTATATAGCATATTGTTTGATTCAAGGCTTCAAACCCAAAAACTTGCAGTAAAACACTCTCAACCAAGCAAATATCAGATACCAAGCATAAACAACACAATCCAATAACACAATATCAAGTTACAAGCACAAACAGATAGACCCAAACACCCCTTTATCTTTTCCAAATCAAATTTTTCAAAGTAAAAGTGAGATTCAAGACTACCCAAGCATCAATTAACACTAAAACAGGTAAGATTAATAGATTCAAGCAAGATCAAGCCACAAATGTCACAAGATAACAAGTCACATACAAATATCACCAAAAATCATGAATTTAAGCAGATTTTAGGATTGAGTATGCAAACCTCATGGATGTACATCCACACCCATAAATTTTGAGCTTATGTGCTAGCAAGAACAAGCACAAGCTTCCACAACAAGCCTGCTAAGATTGAACAAGGTTAAAGCACAAGAGCATAAAAATCAGAAACTTCAAAAATCTTGATTGATGCAACCTTGTTACCCCACACTTGATTATCCCAAAGTTATAAGCCTCACAACACCTTAACTAACTCAGTTAGGATGCTATGATCAGCCCTATAACCCAAGAATTCCAAGATTGGAACAAGTACTTAGCAAAATATCAAGAATGAGGAAAATTGCAAACTTTTGCAACCTCCAAGTGAAAACAGGTTTTTAACTTCTAAACTAACAATCATATAACAATAATAAGCAGTAACAAAGATTGGCCAATGACTTTTCTTCAATGATTCAAACACAATTTCATTAAACTGAAATGGGATTTACAGAAACTTGAACAAGGAAAAATCAAAAGCAAAATGTAAATGTTGCAGCCCTATGCCTTTATATAGGCTACAATGAGACTAAGTTACTGAATAAAAACGTGAACCCTAAGTGCTAGATCTTCCAAAAATGCCCTTGTAGAATTTGAAAACCTTGGACTCATGTGATGGATTCTTGGCTGTTTGTGGAGCTGGCAAGGTAGAAATTGCATCCAAAGGCCTCAAATAAGCTTAGAAAGTAAGCTTGGATATTGGACGTTGGATGTTGGCAGGGTTTTTGGCATCTTCTTCAAAGGGTGGGACAAGGGATTATCATGTGACAATGGGGTGATGTGGCAAGGGTTTTGAGAGTTGGGTTATGATTAGGACTACCCTAATCACTAATCTGGAGATGATGGAGGTTTAATTGTTGCTTAAACAAAAATACCCAATTCGTGTTCATAGGTGAATAGTGGTTAAGTTTGATCTGTTTTGGGTTTAAATGTTGGTGTTAGGCGCCAAATTAAACTAATCAGTTAAGATTAGTTTAATATAGCTGAGTGGGATGTGAGGTGTAGGAATGGGGAGCTGCTATTGGTTAAAAGGAGATAGTGGGACACGTGTAGGATGGTGGTTGGTCTAGGTTTCTTTCATTGTCTGCCAAGTTTAACCCTCAATCTTTTATACTCCTTTCACTTGCAATTTAAACAGCCAAAAACGTATTCCCTTTGTATTTCAAGTTTTCATTTTCACACTTTTGCCCCAAATACTTTTCCAAAGTATTTTCAGGGGTATTTCTTGCCAGTTGATGATTCTTGAAGGGCTGATTTGGTAATTTCTTCAATGGTAATGGTCTTGACTTGTTTGATTGGTATTTTGGAGGACTGAAATTGCCAAGTCAAAATGATTGAGGGACCATTTTTGCCAAATCTTCAAAGTTGAGGGTCCTTTTTGTAATTTTGGGATTTTCAAAGGACCAAACTTGTCATTTCTTGTACTTTGAAGGACCTCATGATGTATTTGACTTTTTGGAGGATATTGATTGAAAATTTAGCTTTGTTGAGGGGCTAAACTTGCCAATTCTTCAAAGTGGAGGGTCCTTATTGTAATTTTGACAAACTTTAGGGACCAAACTTGTAATTATGAGGATACAAGGGTATAAAGTGTCAATTCTTCCATATTGGAGGACCCTTCTTCATAATTCTTCAAATCTTCAAGGGTTGATCTTGGGAAAGTCTTCATTAGGGCTTGGTTCATTGTGCGGCTTCGTTTCCCGTGTTCGTTTTTGCATGATTCTTGTTTATCTTTTGTCATTTTCTCAATATCCGTACCTAAAATACACAAGCAACAAACACAAGCATATATATGGGTATTTTGATGATATTTAATGCATTTTAAGCCCTATTTGGAAGATAAGACTATGTATAAAAGCAGTCTCATCATGTATATTAATTTATTCATGCCATTTTATCAGTTCATCAAATGATTCTTTACTGTTTTATACAGCCTACTAATTTAAGCAAGATTAACCCATTTTTACTTATAGTTTTTCATCTTTTTATCCATGATTATCAACACCAAATCCTCACACAATATTTTTATCATCATATAATCATCATATACATATACATTTAGGAATAAAATACATGATTACATAATCAAAATTAACAAGAGGATGGGAAGAACTATCTTTATACCACCATGATGATGTAGGTTGGGATCAAAACATGGATTTTGATGGAGAAACTTGTGATAAACCAAGATGATGTGTCGTGGATAGTATAGTGATAATTTGAGATACGTTATAGGGTAAATTAGAAAATTACCTTTAGGAAAAAGTAATAGTCTAATAATACCAATGACGAATTCAATTAAACACGTGAGTGATTCGAGTTCGTTGTATACGAAGATCTTATGAATTTGAAACGTTTTGCTTTGATATGGACAATTGATTTGAATTGGTTTTCGGTTTTTAAACTACAAATTAAATCTACCGATTTTAAACTATTTAAAATTAACCTAAAGTGCATGAATCGTAAACCCCGCCTATTTAAAATAAATCTAAACAATTACTTAAAATAAACACACTAATTTAAAATTTAAACTAATTAAAAATCTTAAAAATTAATTCTACTTGATGAAATAACTTTTAAACTAATTTACTTTATTATTAAAAATTACTTTAGACAAATTATTTAAAAACTATTTTTTATTTAAATCTAAAGTTATAAAAATTAAACTAACTTAAATTTAAACTAATTAAACTATTTAAATAAAAACATTTTTTTATTTTTTTTTTATTTTATTTATTTTATTTTATTTATCTAAAATTAAATCCTTTAACTAAAACAATTTTTTAAAAACTTTACTTAAAATGAAATTAGAACTAATTAAAGTTTAATAATAGAAAACCTGCCAAGCTACAACTAACACAATATAAATGAGAAAACTGAGAGATTACTCAAAAGGGCTTTCAGCCCAGATGGCTATCACGTTGGGTGTGTGACCAGGAGGTCACGGGTTCAAGTCCCGTAAGGGACATTATTAATATTTTTTTTGGATTAATTTCCTTTTTAGACAGATTACAAAAAAAGAAGCCTTAGGAAAGACTTGTGATAGCTTATTTGCTAAAGCTGCTCGGAACAACTTATTGAGCTTATCAGATGATTAATTCTGATAAGCTGAAGTTGCTGAACAACTTAAATAACAAGAACCTTCATGAAATAAATCAATAAAACTAATCCAGCAACAAATAAGTAACAAGAAAATGATTCAGAAATCAGATTTAACTAAAAAAATCATATAGGACTTCATATCAGCAAACCAAAAGTAATTTCTAAAATTAAAACTTATAATTATCATTTCAGTTTAAACTCAAAAATGTAACAGCAAAACAAAATCAGATCAAACTGGTCTGACCCCAAATCTATATTAAGCACAAAGCTAATCAGATTCAAACAAAAACGATTCACTTATTCAACAAGTCAGATTCAAAAATCAGTCAAGAAATGAACACAATTAACAGTAAAAATATACCAGCAAAACGATCCAAAATCAACTTGCAAAAGAACTAAGCCGAATACTACAACCTGCTACCTTAGCTCAGCTCAATCATTAAACAGCTAATTCCACCAAAATAAAAACATATAGCTGATTTTAGCATGGCTAGTAATCAACTTCATTCAAATCCAACAATCTCGTTATCAAACGACTATCAACAACAGCTTCAAGTAAACAGAACTATCAGATATAGATTAACTGAATCAAATCTGAAACTCTATCAGACTACGTTCAAATCTTCAATCTAAAACAAAATCCTAAAAACTCAAATTATTAAGCAGACTCCAAACTGTATCAATCCTCAACCAAACATTTTTCAACAATCATAAACATTCACATTATATCTTAGAATAAGCAAAAATTTAAATCTTAACAGTAGCTATCTTATAAAATTTCGAATACCAGTTTATTAAACAACAAGTAATCAAGACCTACATCATTTAAACATAACTTACACAAATAAACATAACATAATATTTTTAACTAAAAACATAATATTAAAAAGATATGGAATCTTTTGGGAAAACCGTTGAGGAGTAGGATAGCGCTGAGCTACCTATGCACCGAACCGCAACCACCATTCACCATTATCATTTAATCTGAAACCAACAAACGCCATCGAATCTCTAACGAAATTTATTTATCTTTCCAGTAGGGAAAGATTATTTAAATCCTTTTCACTTTTAATAATAAAAATAAAGCTATTAATTAGCTTATTTTTACCATCACAATGTTAATCTTATAAAACAGAAAATAGGATTAATTCATAAATAACTTTCAAGCAGTAAAAGATTTTAGATGAGATAATTAAAACGAGACAAGATATACTGAAATAAGCTGATTATTCATTAACTTTCAAGAAACATTACAAAGCTTTAAAAAGAAAACACAATAATTAACCTAAATCTATTTCTACAGAGTAACATTAAAGAAAAAGTAAAGGATAAATTACAAGTAAAAATTGGGGGTATTTATAGCCCCCCCAAGGGCATCCTTGAGCGAATATCCGAATCTTGCCAAGGTATATTCCTTTTTCTTCTAGGCCTTTGATCTTTAATTCTTTATTCTCTCTCCTGTTTTGAGTTGATCTAACGGTGGATATGATTCACAATAGCACACGGATTGCCAACGTGGCATCCGTGTGCTAGTTGTGTTTCTTCTTTGGCCTGTGATTGGCTGGATTGGAGATGTGAGGTGTAGCATCAAATGATAAAACGCCACGTAGCATAACTTCTCCACCTCTTCTCTTCCTTAAACCATGGGGGTTTTAATCCCCATGGTATGAATTACTTGAAATAATAAAAAGCCCTATGTAAAATGACTTTTTACCAACTAGGGTTTAATGAACAGTGGGATTTTTACTGGTTTGGGGTGAGAAAAAGTTGGGGAAGATGAACATAGGGAGTAACGGAGGAGTATATTTAATGTGTGTGAAGACGTATGGTGTAAATAAGTGGGTGGGTAGTCAGATTTATTTATTTGGATATAAAGTGACGTGTGAGAGATATGTGGTTATGTGTAAAACACGTTTAAAAACGTGTTGTGAAAAGGTGTGTTGTATAAACGAAACCCTAAAGCCCAAATAACTCATGCTCATTTTTATTTACTTCCATAGCTGGTGGGCTTTGAGCCCAAGATATCACTAAACCATCCGTGCATACCCATTTTTGGGCCTTGAATTTGGATTGTCCAAGTTTATTCACTTAATATCCATTAATGGGCTTTTCAGGCCCAATAAGCTCATGTGGGACCCACTTGGCTTATAAACTTGACATTTTATTAAATCCTCTAGAGTCGAGCTCGATTTTGGCTTCCTCGATCTTTTTCATCAATCTCGTGTCGGTTTTTGCCGGTTTTTCGTGAACTTGGTACCTACACACATGAAAACAAGAAACAAGCATATCCAAGGCATTTTTGATATAAATCTTGCATAATTTCATTGTTTTAAGCTACAAATGATATGAGTAATTACACTCATATCAAATTCCCCCATGCTAAGCAATTGCCGTGTCCTCACGCAATGATAAAATAAAACTATATCTACACCATTATTCAACTTTTGACATTTTATTTTGCAAAGACATAAAATAACTTTAAGGATCATAAAAACTCAAATAGATTCATCGTCCTCGACTTTTCACTTTTCCATGCCAAGTGCAAAAACAAGATCATTGTTATTATAAGTTGGTAGACTAACACGGACTCATGTGGGCCAATTATTCACTTAGACTCCCTTATTCCTAGGTGTATCTCTTATATTTTATTGTTGTCTTGAATGATCACGAGGATGCATTGTTGACTTATTTCGATAATTTATTAGGCCGAAAATAAAGTGAACGATTTAATCAATAGTTAGCTAAAGGACAAAATCTTTTAAAACTGCTTCTCGGGCTCTCATAAAGTTCATATCTTGGCATAACTTGCTTCACGATTTGAGACCTTTCTCGGACCGATATTTGGCAATGACTTAACACTTCCAACCTTGAGAGACGTTCACGAAATAATGGTCTTCTCTTCATAATATTTCTTCACTTAAATTTTTGAGAGATTCATACTTGGACCACGACTTCTTCATTTTTCTCCAATCTTTATTTGGGATTTTGATTTACAACGATTCGCCTCCTTTTTGGACTTGGCTTCATTTATCCTCATACCTTATTTTTGGTCTTTTTGGATAGACTTCTCCATGAATTTTTGGGAGTATTTGCTTTTCGTCGTGTGTCTCGATCCTTCATATTGATTTTTGATAAATGAGTCTTCACATCACTTGAGATCTTTAGCAATAAAACATAGCCCTCATGTCTTGTTAGGACCTTTTTGGACTCGCCAATCTTCGCATCCCGCTTCAATAAGTTATGCCTTGGCTATGAACTCTAATCCATACCGAGCAACTTCTAAACGATCTTGGGCTAGAAGCTAAGTAACTTTTCAAATCGTTCAACATTATTTATTGCAATTAAAATTTATTAACAAGTGATGGGAGAATAGGCTCATAATTAACTCACATAAATTCCTGAAAGAATACCGAACTTATAATTGGCTCTATCATCTCTTGTTCTCCATTAATGGATACTTAGCCTATTAAATCAAAGTTTTGGGTTTTCAAGTCATCTATAGGATCTTGCATCTTCTTATACTTTTGCAAATTTAGAATTTGCGTTTTAAAGTTACCTTGATAAACGACTTTCTAGGATCAATTATAGGAGCTTGCAAAAAGTTCTTTTTCTTAACTCGTATGAATTAAGACCTTCGCGTTTTAAAGCTCCCTATATAATAGCCTAGCAAAACTTAATTCAAATACGTTAAGGAAAAGCTAAGATTAAAAACCGAGTCGAGTAAAAAACTATCCTTATTGAAAACCTACATTCGTGTCAAAAGCACTTATTTTATTTATTAAAACTTAAAAATAACACAAAAAAATTTAAAATTTTATTGAAAAAATGAGAAAAACAATACGTTTGGACACGACAAAAGCAATTGCAAGCGATTATATCGATTGACTCCCCCAAGCTAAAACCAAACATTGTCCTCAATGTTTCTTAGCTCAAGAGTAACACCCCCTTGCTAAAACACGAAGAGTCTAATGCAAATTCCTAGCATGGAAAGAGTACGCAAATCTATAAGCCGTTTATTAATTATGCCTCAAGATAAAACGTTAGTCGATAAAAATCAAGGGTAAGAAAGTGTGCCCCTTTTTGGTAATCAAAGAATGGAAGATCAAGTGGACCGGCAAAAACCGAACACGAGAGTCTTCAAATATAAGGGTCATACCTAAGATCACAACACAACAAAAATACGAACACGAGCTTGAAAGATCAAGCCTTATTAGGTGTTAGAAAATAGAAAGAAGATAGAATGTATGGGACTCCCCCACAAGGCACCTCGTTTTTGTTCACCGAGTCATGAGCTCGACTCGATCCCCGCATTCATTGGTCCTTAGGGAAAATGGTGTAAACCGGCAGAATGGAATAAAATCCATGATAAAGCACGATGCCGGGGTCAAAGATCTCATCCTTGTTGTCGGATGACAAACGAAAGGATAAAACTCCAACACGAATCTCTAACAAGAGATGGTAGTCACAAACAAGTGTATGGATGTAGCATGCTCCACAAGATAAACTCGCACCAAAATGATAGAAAAATCTTTCAATTATTGCATCGGTGAAAGGCCGAGATTTCCCTAAATCAACGATTCCGGGATCGAATACCTCGTCCTCGGTGGAGAAAGGAATAGACAACAAGGTGTTGTCCCCCCATGCTAATCCTAAGTCATAAGAAGCACATAATAATGGTGGTACAAAAGTCTCAACCAAAGTGGTTTCAACTTGTATGACTTTGTTGACCTTTTCACTCTTATGAACGTGAATAAAGGGGTCATGGTACTCAAAACGAGTCGCATGAAAAACCCGCACATTAAGATCAAAGCGAGTGGGAAGGATAATAGGAGCAAAAGTAATTTCTCCCTCCGGGTCAACATTGTCCTCATCATAAATCGGGTGATCAAACCAAGTGTCTTCATCACCGTCATTAGACTCTTCCTCAAATTCCGAAGGAAGGTCCATGGAAAGTAACTTATCAAACTCCCTAATGAAAAGATCATCATCACAAAGATTGTGAGATGTAGGAGGTATGATGTTCTCAAAATCCTCTTGAAACAATGGATTATTGTTCATTGAAGCTTTAAAAAGAGGATTTGAGCAAGTCACTAAAGTGGCATCAATCTCATTAGAAGGCAATTCATCGGCGAATTCCTCGAGAATGGTAGGTAAAACACAAGAATCACGCTCGATCTCGAGATTGGGAACGTCTTCACTTCCCCGTGGAAGTGGATCAACAAGTTCATCGGCGAACTTATCAAATGAGTAATCACTAACCTCACTCGGTGTGAAGTTAGGATCAAAGGCTCTTCAATGGAAGATTGTGCCTTAGGAACATCAACATGATCCTTAGAAGAGAGTGAAAATGAGTCCATTTTCAAAGATTGTTCAATTAAAGCAATGTCACTCTCGGGATCAAAATTATCATTAATAAACTCACTAGCATCAAATGGCTCACTCAAGTAATCATCAATTTGTTTTTCAATCTTAGAACTTTCATCCTCGTGTGGATTGAGTGGAGATGAGGTAACATTACAACATGATTCAACAAAATTAGGTTTATCAAGTTCAACACTTTCCAATTTCTTAGAAACCAATCTAGGAACTTTTTCCGGTTTGAAAATCATATGTTTATCCCCATATCTTATTTTAATCTCCTTTTCCCTCATATCAACTAAAACACCGGCCGTACACAAAAATGGTCGTCCTAAAATTATAGGCACACGAGGATTTGGCTCATAATCAATGATAGCAAAATCGGCTAGGTAAATGAACTCCCCCACTTTAACAATGACATTTTCCGCTATACCAACCGGATGGGTGGTAGTACCATTAGCAAGCTCAATGATCATTCGAGTAGGCCTAAGTGGTTCATAGTCAATATTCTTCCAAATGACTAAAGGCATTACGTTAATACTAGCTCCTAGATCGGCTAGAGCTTTGTATTCCCCAAGCTCATCAACAACACAAGGTATCAAAAATTGACCCGGATCTTCATATTTCTTAGGAATGAAATCAAAGAAATCCGAAGTACTAATCACATTCAAAGTAGCCTTGGTGACTTTAAGAAAACTTTGCTTAGGTGGAACATAAATTTTCTCGATCACTCTTTCCACATTATCATCATCATAAATGGTTATGGCCTTAAGCTCTCCTCTCGGGTTAGGAATGGTATCACTAGGTAAGCAACCCGAAGAAGATGACGGTTTAGACATAAATCCCTCAAACATTGAAAGAAATTTATTTTGACTTTGTTCCAAACTTTGATGCATACGATTTTGGTTTTGCTCTAGCCTTTGTTGATTAAGCTCAATCTTATTGTTTTGCCCTTTAATCGTATTTTGAAAATCAAGTTTCAAAGTATTAATTTGCCCTTGAATGTTATTTTGAAAAGCTTTCATATTTGCCTCATTTGACTTGATATAACTTGACAAATCATTTGGATTATTCCCTTGAAAACCTTGATTGTTTTGATTAGCATTAAACCCATTTCCTTGATTAAAATTCCCTTGGTTACCACGGTTAAAATTATTCCCATTATTACCATTGTTGTGCCTATTTTGAACCGGTGGAAAACCCGGTGGAGCAACATGATTTTGACGAGGAACTTGACCGTTGGAGCCATAAGTTCCCGTCGCGGCAAAAGCATTAGCTTGATCAAAACCCGTGTTTAAACAAGCATAATTAGGATGTGCTCCACCACACGATACACAAACATTCTCAACCATATTAATCGATCCATGAGGATTCTTCCTAATCTCATTCAAAATCGTGTCAATCTTAGAGTCCAATCTAGCAATCTCGGTGTTCACCTTAGAAACACTCGGTGTGTTTCATGAATATTTTGCTCTAGACTTATTATCAATTATACACCACGCGTCTCTCGGAGTTTTTCTTAAAAGATTACCACCCGCGGTGGCATTTAAAGAATCTTGTTCAATCATATTAAGCCCATCATAGAAAGTATTTATTTGATGCAATTCCGAGAAACCGTGGTGTGGACATTGTCTTAACAAATCTTTAAATCTTTCCCAAGCAACCCCAAATGATTCATGCACTTTTTGTTCAAATCTAGTGATCTCATTCTTAAAATATGTTGTCTTGGACGGTGGAAAGAAATAATTCATAAACTTTGACACTAAATCATCCCATGTTAAAATCGAACCCGGTGGTTCTTTCTCATACCAAAGCTTAGCATTACCCTCGAGCGAGTACGCAAAAAGCAAGAGCTTAATCGCGTCATTCGGCACATCTCTAAACTTGAGAGTCGAGGTAATTCGATTAAAATTCCGAATGTGAGAGTGCGGGTTATCGGTATCATTGCCACGAAATTGGTCGGCACGAATGAGCGATAAAAGACCCGTCTTAATCTCATAATGATCCGCCAAAATAGCCGGCACAACGATTGCTTCCCCATACCCTTCGGTGGGTGCACGGAGCAATTCCTCCATTGTTCGGTTATCGGCCATCTCTACAACAATAGGTGGAATCTCGGGTTCCACTATTCGTTGTTGACGATTTCTATTTCTACGAGGAATATTTTCAAGCCTATCAAAATCTATACAAGACGTGAAGAACGTAATTGCATACACTAAAAAGACGAGAATTTAGAGGATTGAAGAAAAGAAATTAGACAAGAAGAAGATTATTTTTGGTATTTTTATTTGGTATTGCTCAATCAAAAATGATCGATAAAAAACAAGGAATAAGGATAACTACTATGGAAGTAAATTACCCTCGGTCGACTTTGAAACGATAGGTGAAAACCTAAACGTCTCGAGGTTCAATAAGTAAACAACAAAAAATAAGATTTAATACTACTTGAGTCGGCAAACCAATAATAGGTTGTCCCTCTCAATATACGCACAAGCAAGCGGAGAAACGAGGTGGCACTAAGCACTTAAAAACCTTTTTCCTTAGACGGCCTTTTATAGCACGTCGCCTTATACCCACCTTATAGTTTGTATAAATCGAGTTCAAACTTCTTATTAGTATTTATCTATTTTGCCTTTATTTTTGTTTTGGGTTCGAATACAATAGCTAGGTGATGAAATCCCAACTAAGGCTTATTTGAAAAGTATTTAAAATTATTGTTCTACGTAATACAATATATTATTCACAAAAAACGAGAAAAACGATACATACTATATAATAGAAAAATAACAAAACTTTCTAAGGACGGAAAGGGTCTTCAAATCCACGATCAACAAATCTCCACAAAAACGAATCGTACACAAGATCCCCGGCAGCGGCGCCAAAATTTTTGATGTGTCGTGGATAGTATAGTGATAATATGAGATACGTTATAGGGTAAATTAGAAAATTACCTTTAGGAAAAAGTAATAGTCTAATAATACCAATGACGAATTCAATTAAACACGTGAGTGAGTCGAGTTCGTTGTATACGAAGATCTTATGAATTTGAAACGTTTTGCTTTGATATGGACAATTGATTTGAATTGGTTTTCGGTTTTTAAACTACAAATTAAATCTACCGATTTTAAACTATTTAAAATTAACCTAAAGTGCATGAATCGTAAACCCCGCCTATTTAAAATAAATCTAAACAATTACTTAAAATAAACACACTAATTTAAAATTTAAACTAATTAAAAATCTTAAAAATTAATTCTACTTGATGAAATAACTTTTAAACTAATTTACTTTATTATTAAAAATTACTTTAGACAAATTATTTTAAAACTATTTTTTATTTAAATCTAAAGTTATAAAAATTAAACTAACTTAAATTTAAACTAATTAAACTATTTAAATAAAAACATTTTTTTTTTATTTTTTTTTTATTTTATTTTATTTATCTAAAATTAAATCCTTTAACTAAAACAATTTTTTAAAAACTTTACTTAAAATGAAATTAGAACTAATTAAAGTTTAATAATAGAAAACCTGCCAAGCTACAACTAACACAATATAAATGAGAAAACTGAGAGATTACTCAAAAGGGCTTTCAGCCCAGATGGCTATCACGTTGGGTGTGTGACCAGGAGGTCACGGGTTCAAGTCCCGTAAGGGACATTATTAATATTTTTTTGGATTAATTTCCTTTTTAGACAGATTACAAAAAAAAAGAAGCCTTAGGAAAGACTTGTGATTGCTTATTTGCTAAAGCTGCTCGGAACAGCTTATTGAGCTTATCAGATGATTAATTCTGATAAGCTGAAGTTGCTGAACAATTTAAATAACAAGAACCTTCAAGAAATAAATCAATAAAACTAATCCAGCAACAAATAAGTAACAAGAAAATGATTCAGAAATCAGATTTAACTAAAAAAATCATATAGGACTTCATATCAGCAAACCAAAAGTAATTTCTAAAATTAAACTTATAATTATCATTCTAGTTTAAACTCAAAAATGTAACAGCAAAACAAAATCAGATCAAACTGATCTGACCCCAAATCTATATTAAGCACAAAGCTAATCAGATTCAAACAAAAACGATTCACTTATTCAACAAGTCAGATTCAAAAATCAGTCAAGAAATGAACACAATTAACAATAAAAATATACCAGCAAAACGATCCAAAATCAACTTGCAAAAGAACTAAGCCGAATACTACAACCTGCTACCTTAGCTCAGCTCAATCATTAAACAGCTAATTCCACCAAAATAAAAACATATAGCTGATTTTAGCATGGCTAGTAATCAACTTCATTCAAATCCAACAATCTCGTTATCAAACGACTATCTACAACAGCTTCAAGTAAACAGAACTATCAGATATAGATTAACTGAATCAAATCTGAAACTCTATCAGACTATGTTCAAATCTTCAGTCTAAAACAAAATCCTAAAAACTCAAATTATTAAGCAGACTCCAAACTGTATCAATCATCAACCAAACATTTTTCAACAATCATAAACATTCACATTATATCTTAGAATAAGCAAAAATTTAAATCTTAACAGTAGTTATCTTATAAAATTTCGAATACCAGTTTATTAAACAAGTAATCAAGACCTACATCATTTAAACATAACTTACACAAATAAACATAACATAATATTTTTAACTAAAAACATAATATTAAAAAGATATGGAACCTTTTGGGAAAACCGTTGAGGAGTAGGATAGCGCTGAGCTACCTATGAACCGAACCGTAACCACCATTCACCATTATCATTTAATCCGAAACCAACAAACGCCATCGAATCTCTAACGAAATTTATTTATCTTTCCAGTAGGGAAAGATTATTTAAATCCTTTTCACTTTTAATAATAATAATAAAGCTATTAATTAGCTTATTTTTACCATCACAATGTTAATCTTATAAAACAGAAAATATGATTAATTCATAAATAACTTTCAAGCAGTAAAAGATTTTAGATGAGATAATTAAAACGAGACAAGATATACTGAAATAAGCTGATTATTCATTAACTTTCAAGAAAGATTACAAAGCTTTAAAAAGAAAACACAATAATTAACCCAAATCTATTTCTACAGAGTAACATTAAAGAAAAAGTAAAGGATAAATTACAAGTAAAAATTGGGGGTATTTATAGCCCCCCCAAGGGCATCCTTGAGCGAATATCCGAATCTTGCCAAGGGATATACCTTTTTCTTCTAGGCCTTTGATCTTTAATTCTTTATTCTCTCTCCTGTTTTGAGTTGATCTAACGGTGGATATGATTCACAATAGCACACGGATTGCCAACGTGGCATCCGTGTGCTAGTTGTGTTTCTTCTTTGGCCTGTGATTGGCTGGATTGGAGATGTGAGGTGTAGCATCAAATGATAAAACGCCACGTAGCATAACTTCTCCACCTCTTCTCTTCCTTAAACCATGGGGGTTTTAATCCCCATGGTATGAATTACTTGAAATAATAAAAAGCCCTATGTAAAATGATTTTTACCAACTAGGGTTTAATGAACAGTGGGATTTTTACTGGTTTGGGGTGAGAAAAAGTTGGGGAAGATGAACATAGGGAGTAATGGAGGAGTATATTTAATGTGTGTGAAGACGTATGGTGTAAATAAGTGGGTGGGTAGTCAGATTTATTTATTTGGATATAAAGTGACGTGTGAGAGATATGTGGTTATGTGTAAAACACGTTTAAAAACGTGTTGTGAAAAGGTGTGTTGTATAAACGAAACCCTAAAGCCCAAATAACTCATGCTCATTTTTATTTACTTCCATAGCTGGTGGGCTTTGAGCCTAAGATATCACTAAACCATCCGTGCATACCCATTTTTGGGCCTTGAATTTGGATTGTCCAAGTTTATTCACTTAATATCCATTAATGGGCTTTTCAGGCCCAATAAGCTCATGTGGGACCCACTTGGCTTGTAAACTTGACATTTTATTAAATCCTCTAGAGTCGAGCTCGATTTTGGCTTCCTCGATCTTTTTCATCAATCTCGTGTCGGTTTTTGCCGGTTTTTCGTGAACTTGGTACCTACACACATGAAAACAAGAAACAAGCATATCCAAGGCATTTTTGATATAAATCATGCATAATTTCATTGTTTTAAGCTACAAATGATATGAGTAATTACACTCATATCACAAGACCATCTTCAAGACCACCATTCTTCATGAACCTCTTGTGGAAAATCAGCCCCAAGACACCATAGAAACTCCTCCTTGGATGTTATAATCACCACCAATCAATAGGGCTTCAAAAGGGCATCATCTTGTGCAAGAATAACATAGGATTTCATGGATAAATTTAGATCAAATGGGGTGTTTATGGGGGAGAAGTGGACGGCAAAATGGAGAGAGTGAGAGGATTTGAGAGTGGTTTTGCATGTATGAAATGGTGGAAAGGAGAAAGCTAGTGGTTTTTGAGGTTAAGTGTAAGCTTCATTGTGAAGCTAAGTTATAAGTGTAACTTAGTTTGTGTATGTTTGACACCTAAGGGTGTTGTGTTGCTAGTTATGGCCGGTTTTGAGCGGGGGTGGGACAAGTGTCCCACTTGTCTCATCCCCATTTATTTACGGGTACTCCTCGATTCTAGTTTCCTCGTTTGCTTGCCCTCGGGTCGTTTTACGAAAAACGTTTTTATAAATTATGAATCAACGGCACAAAACGAATCTAATAAAAATTGTCTCATCAAAAACGGAGTTCGAAAACGTAAATACGTAATCCTAAGGTTTCCGGTTTAGTCGTAAAGGACGTTAAATTAAAATCGTAAGTCCTAATCTCTTCTCGTAAATTTGTGAGTTTATGATCCAACACAAATTTAAAATTCCAAAATAATATTCACGGATAAATTTATTTTCTGAAATGTCAGACTGTCACCAAAACGGTGTATGTAAACGTAAGCACGTAACATTGAATCCTCCGGTTTAGACGTAGTCGATGCTACTTCAAGACGTAAATCCAAATTTCTTCCCAAAAATAAGTGAGTTCATATTATAACATTAAAATAATGTTTTTAAATAATATTTGAGAATAAAATATAAACCGTAAATTGACGGGTTGTCATAGAAATCCTTTTAGTGTCATCATCAAACAGCACTGCGGTAGGTAACTTGTGAGATTCTATACGAATAAAACTTGTGTCAACTGGAAAGCAACAATGGTTTGGTTCTTATTTGATTCAAACTTGTTCCAGGAAATGAATTGACGACTTAATCAGCAGAATGGAACTGCATGATTCACTCTTTACTATGAACTATCTTTCGAGATGTTCAAGTAATAAGAACGGCTACCACAGCCGGAAACCCTGTCAAGGAAGTTTTTGAACTTACCTAATCACAGGTACAGACTCGTACTGTATAACGGGAAACCGGAAGAATTTAAACGGTTGAGTTATCTCAAGAGTCGCAATTCAAGACCACATACTCAAGTAAATGAAGAGAGCTCAAGAACATCTAAAAGACAAAGACTTCCGCTACTCTGATGATCAAGGGAGATTGTTAACAAGCTTTCATCTCAAATCAAAGTTTGAGTATGTGGGGAAAGACACACAACACAAGATGGCAAAGTTTTAAGATCAAGTCAAGGCAAAGATCAAAGATCCAAGATCACAAGTCATGAAAGGAACTATGAAGGAACTCTCAAGACGGCGAGCTTCAAAGTCAAAAATATCAAAGAAGTGAAGTCATATATTATATGACCACCCCTTAGGGGGAGATTGTTAGAAGTGTTTAAAGTGATGGTCATAAAATATATCGCTGCGAAGCTCGTGGAAAATGCTACATAATGGTGTTGAGAGTTCTAGTATAATGTTATGTATGTAACGGGAATTAGTCCCGAACACTCAAATGAGGAAGGCCTTCTATACTTTAACTTGTAGTATAAAAGGCCCCTAGAACCTCATTTGAGTATGTGTGTCTTCCATTTTCATTGTTGGTAGAGAGAGAAACATATATCTTTCTCTCACTAGGAATTCACAACCTTTGTTTTTCTCTTTTTCTTAATCTAATCTAATCTTTCTTTTTGGTTTAATCCATGATGGTATTCGTATTTGGTTAAGTCGTTTGCATAAGTCTTACAAAGACAACTAAAGTAATTCCTATTTTAATATTGAAAATATAAAATAGTGAATCAAAAGAGTTTAGGATAGAACCGGGAAGACGGGTACACGGAATCACGGGTCATCAAAAGTCATCAAAATTCATCAAAAGTGTATCTTTGAAAGCTCTAATTCCCTGCACATCATAAGAAATAAAACAACAAACACATACGAGGGTCTCCCCTACACTTATTATAAAAATAGATAAAAAGGATAGATACTCGGGTTGCCTCCCGAGAAGCGCTTGTTTTTGTTCACCGAGTCGTGAGCCTGACTCGACCTTGATTAGAATGGTAAGAACCTTGAAAAACATCCACCGGGGTCAAATACATGGTTTTCGTCCAACAAATAGCACATTCTTAAGGTGAACAAGACAAGCCAAAGAAGAGTAGGCGAGGTTCCCTTAAGCAATTGTTGAGCACGGTGGTAGAAGGTATGATGAAGTGAAAGCATAGCTCCATAAGTTCCAAAAATCTTTCCTTTTATTTCATCATATGGATACTGAGATGGCTTAAAAATTGTGATACCCGGATCGAACACCTTTTCCTTTAGGGGAAAATAAGACTTAGACTCAGTAGACCTTGAATATTCGCCCATAAACCGCACAATCTCATCTGAAGAAGGTGGAAAGAGAGGTGTCAAAACATAGGTCCTACGGATGTTGGTGTCTTCCGGTTTCTTCTCCTTTGAAACGGGTTTCTTAATATCCGAAGGAGGATAAAGACCATAATCAAAATCCAAAGGAGGAGAATCATGCTCATTGGGGAAGTATGTATTGAGAAAATTAGCAAAATCTTCCTCAAATGAGTAGTCATCCAAAGTAGGATCAAGCGTTGTTGGCGGAGGATCTTCATCAAAAATAGGAGTAATGTAAAACCCGCATGCTTTTACCATGAATAGTGCCCTTAAGATCGTACGTTCTAGATTAAAACTTACCTCATGTAGTATTGATCACATTCATGTGCTAATAAGCAAGCAAATGCATACGTGTATGACATGACAAGTATCGATTACGTACGAACTCATGATAAACAGTTAATAAATATATCACGTGAACATAATTAAATCATGATCACCATTTAAAATACTAACTAAAATAATTACGTAAATACTTATTATATATTTACGAGCGTTAAGTTTACGATAAACGACACGTTAGATTAAACAGAAACACTTTAAACACGAGCACGTTTAACCACGAACGAACACGAAACATCAGGACACGAGAAAGGTACGGGTACCCCATGTGGGACCCCCATACCCACGGCTCATATACAAGAAATGGGCTTAGCCCATGGACTTTACAAGTAAAGGGGGGTAAAGAGTAAAACATGTTTTCACTTTTCATTTTACAAGAAATAAACAAAAACCCTAAAAGAGTTTTTCCTCCTCTCCTTTTTGCTCTCTTGGTGCCGCCACTTTCACATCACCATAAGGGGGTGATTAGTTGATTTTGATCTCAAAAACTATTGTGTAATCAGTGTTTGTTCATCCTTTTTCCAAGCTACATAGTGGTATACCTTTCTAACCCTTCTTTTTAATTCTTTTTAATTCTTTTAATCTTTGATTATTTTCATGAACATGTTATTATTTTTCTTATGAAAACAAGGTAATTAATCATTGATCTAACATGTTTTGGTATTAATTAAAATCAAAGAATGGTTTATAAGGGTGTTTGTTTTTGGCCGCCTAGCAAACAAACCCGAGGGGGGGTTTGGTTTGCTATTGCCGCCACCACCAAGACCACAATTGGTCTTGGTTGGCTCATGTGGGACCCACGGCAGCAAGGAGACACGGGTGCCCCGGGTTTGGCCCGGGGTACGGTGTCGAATTCATACCCGATTCATGGTTCGTTGGTTAAAATCATGATCTATGTTACATGTAATTTTTATGAATCATGAACTTAGGATATAATTAATTAATAACATGAAATATTAATTAAATCATGACTTAGGTTATTTTAATTATTAGTTTATCATGACATTAAATTAACCTAGGTATTTTATGTTATAAGTTATAATTAATTAATTATTAAAACATGCCTATAATTAATTAATTTAGACATGACTTAGGTTATATTATTATTAATAATAATACACATTTTAACCTAAGGATTTTCATTTCATTTTAATTAAAACATGTTATACTTTAATTAAAATGCTTAACCTATAGTTTAATTAAAATACATGAAATAATAATTAAACTATACACTATATCCTATGACTTAAGAATAAGCTTATAACACTTAGACTTATATGTTAGCTTATGTAATCAGCTTAATTCTAATTATGGAAACTTCTATTTATAGAAACTTAATTAAATAAGGCAACTAATCTAATTATGGAAACCTTCTATATATGGAAATCAATCTATTTCAGGCAGCTAATCTAATTATGGAAACCTTCTATATATGGAAACTTATTTAATTAAGGCAGCTGATCTATTTTTTTTTGGAAACTTTCTATTTTTAGAAACTAATCTATTTTAGGCAGTAAATTCTATTTTTGGAAACTTTCTATTTTTAGAAACTTTCTATTTTTCGAAACTTTCTATTTTTGGAAACTTTCTATTTTTGGTAACTTTCTATTTTTGGAAACTTTCTATTTTGGTAACTTTCTATTTTTGGAAACTTTCTATTTTTGGAAACTTTCTATTTTTGGAAACCTGCTATTTTTGGAAAGTTACTTATTATTACACAGTAAGTATAATAATACATGAAACACCAGTAATACTTAATCAGATTAATCAGAATACAAGATAAACACAGTTTAAGGCTTTAAACAGTGAACCATGACCTAAAACATACCAAATCAGCTATAATGAGACCCAGAACCCAGTACGTAATCAGTGAATCGATACTTATACACGTGTGTATTCATGTAGCGTTAGTGATCCAGAAGTAGGAGTCTTTCTTCTGTTCATTCACTGGACTTGAGGTGCGGATTCCCGTCCTTTCAGTATGGACATTCCTTCCTTATTAGGATTTCCCCGTATGCAGCCAACTGTTTTCCCCAGCATTTGTTTTATTGTTTTGAATTGCTTATGTTAATTTAGCATAAACTATAGCCATATACAAGCATGACCAGTTTCACCTAGTTATGGAGGTACCATAACCATAGCATTGGAGGCACCGATGTTATGACTTCCCCACGGCGGAGTGATTGCTCGTGGCGTCCCTTTTCAGTTTGGCCATATTATTATATCAGGTGGGGCGTATGGGTGCATCCTAGTTACATGTTTTATTCAGTTTATCATGGTGAATGTGGTGTGTGCCTTGCACCCTTCACAAGGAGCTGATCCCTCCTACCCAAATCAGTATATTGATTAGAGGCATCCCCTCTAATCAGCATGATGAGGTCACCCCTCCAAGTATTCATGCACGTGACCTTTTCATGACCTATATGGGCTATGGTATATATATGTTAAAACAGTTTTCACAAGTTAAACATAAGGCTTTTCAAACTATAAAACCAGTTTTCTTGATACTTAACCAGTTACTCAGAACTTAGTCTTCCGCTGTTATATGTTACATGCTTATCCTATTTCATGCTTTATTGTACATCCGTGCACTGAGCGTCTTGCTCAGCCGTTACTTTCCTTTCCATGTCCCAAAACGGCAGGTACCCAAGACTCGAGCATTTGGAGGACGCACATAGGATGGAAGCTGCCAGAGACTTCTTTTCCTTTTTGCCTTCATATAGTTATGCTTGTTTAGTCTTTATTCAGTTCATTTCCTTTATTTATGTTTTGGGCTTATGTTTGGGAACCGATGTTTGATTCCGGTTTTCCCTATGGTCATGTATGTTTTACTACATATCACCTTGCATGCTTTGATGACACGCCATAATCACGCGTGACATTCCATTTATCAAAATGGGGTGTTACAATTATGGTATCAGAGCCAAGGCTTCGACCTGTAGGCTCTAAAACTCGACCTGTGACTAGTGGGTAGTCACCAGGAGCTTCCTAAGCCAACGATTGTTATTCCACGTATTGATGTTTCAGCGCGTTGTTGTTTTAACCATTATGTTTTCAGCACCTTTTTGTTTTAGCCATGACGTTTTCAGCACCTTTTTGTTTTCACCATGATGTTTTCACCAGTATCGTCTTACTAATATGGAATGAACAACCGTCATCCATACTTAGTTATGTGTCATTGTCTATGCATGATGTTCCTCGTGAACTGTGACGATGTGGACTGACCCCAGTAGTTCATAATTTTCACATAAAAATTTTTTCTGTTAAGTTTTGACAATGACTTTTAATTATTATGTTCCATGCATTCATGCATTTATATCATATGTCATCTGTTGCAGGAATTTTGACTAAGTAATGGTTGGTACAGGACTGGCCCTATTTAGTCGCATGTGCTTTTATCGAAACTTTTAACTTTGGGACCGACCCATAGGCGTCCCCTCGCCATGTCTTTTGTTTTGGGACCGACCCATAGGCGTCCCCTCGCACATATAAAAGGTTTTTATAAACTACATTACGCATTCATGCACTGTTTTCATGCATAAAATTTTTCTCATGATTTATTGGCATAAAAAAAATATTTTCATGTCCCCTCATAAGTTACTATGTTTTTTTTATGTCAAGTATGTTTTCATACTGTCATGGTTAACTTCGGTTTCATGCTGAAGATGTTATATACTCCTTTATGATAGATCGTTTTATGTTCCTTCATGATAATTCCATTTTCATGTTGATTATGTCTTACGCCTCTTTTGTTATTTATGCTTTCACGCAAGACATTGTTGGATTTCATTGAATTCTGCTTTCATGATTGTCATGGTTGGTTTTCATTGATCATGCTGTCAGGCAAATCATCGTTGAATTTTGTGTACTCCACGTACCATATTTCATGTGTATTACATGTACCTTAATCCATGTGTATTCCACTTGCAATACTTCACGAGTATTCGCTAGTCGATTCTAAATCATCTCAGGCGTATGTTCACTTGCTGATATTTTACAAGGTTGTCGATGCCGCTCATAGCTTGGAGATGTTACTGAAGGTTGATGCTGCTGATGTTGGGAGACGCTACGAGATGCTGATGCTGATGCTGTTCACAACCTGAAGATCCTAAAAGACGAAGACAAAGGCGTCGGAGCAAAGCAATTGGACGAGAAGATGCTTCACCATCAGATGATTCCCATCAATCATTGTCCCAAATTCATAATTACATGTCACACGTCGTTCGGCTGTCATTTCAGCCATATGAGTGCAAACCAGTACCAGCCGGCCACTCAGCTAAATAGTTACATGAGTCACTGTCATGAGAATGACCGTCATGGAACCGACAGACAAGATGATAGTAACCACTACTATGACAGCAACTATCCTAGAAATCGCAACCGAGGCTCCGGCCACGGACGTGATCAGACATACAAATGATCAGTAGTCCAACCGATCCGCCAATTCTGGCATATTAACCTAATATTTGTAGTTCTAATTGTTTCACATCTCGAGACACATGTCAAGACATCAGTCAAGACACATGTCTCACGTATACTTTCTGAGGACACATGTCAAGATACCAATCAAGACACATGTCACGCTTACATTTCTCAAGACACGAGTCAAGACACATGACTCAGGTCTATTTATGGAGCATTTCTAAGAAATTCAAGGTACCCTCCAAGGGTATATCTATTTGTTGTGCCATGTATAAATCAGGCCACAAGAATTTCAATACCATTATCAGCGCATCAGTGAGAACTGTCATGTTGCCGATGTCACTTTCATTTCTTTCACCATAGCTCATATATTCCTGACCATGAAGGACGCCGTTCGTATTCCCACGTATACGAAGATTTTCCGTCAGCTTAATGATGAGATCCAAGCTGCTAACGCATTTTCCTCGGACAGACACGGGATGAAATTTTTTTTTTATCTTAATTATGGACTATGAACAGCACACCATGCTACGATTCATAATGATGTACAGTAATGTTCAGGCTCCTGAATACTTCAGCTTGATTTTCCATCGGAATATCTGTGCAAATTTTCTACGCTTATAAGCATGTGCATTGTTAGCCATGGTCGCTAAAATTTTCTAGCCGTCAGTAAGACACAACCACTTAACTCTTTTACGCACAGCCAGTTGATTATTCCAAAGCCTTCCTATACATTCCAGCAGAACCTACAAGGAGAAGGATGGTACCATGAGATTATGTGTCGACTACCGTTGACTTAAACAAATCACCATTCATGACCGTTATTCTCCTCCACATATTGACAACATGTCCAATCAACCGTATGGTGTTAATCACTTTTTCAAGATCGAACTCACGATCATGCTGCCAACAGTGACGAGTGAAAAAGCAGGACATGTCCATGACTGCTATTCGTACACGACTCGGTCATGCTAAATTTATGATTTTGAATTAGTCTCATCAATGCTCCAACCGCATTATGGACTTAATAAATTGAGTTTCCATGAACTCCTAAACAAATTCATCAGCGTTTTCATTGAGGATAACCTGATTTCCTCTAAGCCTAGAGAAGAACAGGAAGACCATATCTGCACTATGTTGCAAATTCTATGACAAGAGAAATTTTACCCTGGAATTCTTTCCGATATCAATTCTGTTTGATTTCAGTGACACGCTGAATCACATGGCATTCTACGGTTAATCTTACCATGACTCAGATTATGAGTAAAGAAGAGAACCCGACACTACATTAGGTGTTCTATAAAATCCTACGCTAGGAGAAGTCTAGATTCAGAGACTCAGAGTTTCGCAACCTTCCATGTATCAAGTTTCTACGAAGCAGGATACAGTTACGTTCATATCTTCGTACCTGACATACCAACAGGTTAAGATAGGACACCAACAAACTGAGATGTTTTCATCATATGAAATTGTGAATCGAAAAGGGACAAGATCTCCATGGATTTTAGTTACCAGATTTCAGCAAACTCAGAAGAAGCATGATGCTATCTGGGTTATTGTCAACAGTTTGATCAAGTCTGCAGAATCCTTACATCCGTACGGATTTCAGAACCAACAGATTGAACGAACATGTTCCAGCCAAGGCTCATCCGATCACTTGGTAATCCCTCAGCTAACGGGTCAGACAAAGATTCGTAATTGTACTCCTAACTTACTTCACGTCTTCATTCTAATTCCACGACTTGCTTTCGCGCTCACGTTCATGACACTATTCACGTTCATGATCGTATTTTGGCTTACGATTTTCCGTTCATTTCTTTTCTCGTTCTAGGAAGTTTGCAAGAACTTGTGAGACCAGACCCAAGTTTAGTATAACTCTCCATCATCAGATAGACGTTTCACGTCATATTCCACGTCTCACCTTGTAGCGTTTGGCGTTACCGCCATTATATTCTATGATCACGATATGTCTCACATGTCATGTTCATTCCACGTTCCTCATATCATGATCAAGATATGTTGCACGTATCATGGATCACGATATGTTTACTCATACTACACTCGCCATATCTCCACGTAGCACGTTCAAAATTTTTCACGTATCACGTTCAAAATTTTTCACGTACTATGTTTCTTTATGTCTCGCGCATCGTTTCTAATTATCAGTTAAGTCAGATTGTCTTGCATCGTAACGTTTCAGTTACCCTTGCACGTTAACTCTTATTTTTCTCGATCGAATTTAGGGGATCTACCTTCCGTTGATAACCAAGAATTTCTTCGTATTCAAGGTCAAGGTCTGGAGGACCAAGATTTATCATTAGTGTCAGGATCTTTTGAAGGAACCGTTCCAAGAGGGAGGCCACTTGGAAACGGACAAGTTCATCCGGACTTTTATCCGTTTTCTCATCAATTAGATATGTCCTTTCAGTCACGTCACGTTCCATGTCCTTTCAAGACATGTCACGTTCCACGTTCCCTTCTACCATGTCACCTTCATTTCCGTTATTTTTGCATACCTTTCCAGTTTGATTCGGGTATGTTTCGCTTCCAGTTACTTTATCTATAATTCGGGGACGAATTATTCTTTTTAGGGGGGAAGAATTGTAAAACCCGCATGCTTTTACCATGAATAGTGCCCTTAAGATCGTACGTTCTAGATTAAAACTTACCTCATGTAGTATTGATCACATTCATGTGCTAATAAGCAAGCAAATGCATACGTGTATGACATGACAAGTATCGATTACGTACGAACTCATGATAAACAGTTAATAAATATATCACGTGAACATAATTAAATCATGATCACCATTTAAAATACTAACTAAAATAATTACGTAAATACTTATTATATATTTACGAGCGTTAAGTTTACGATAAACGACACGTTAGATTAAACAGAAACACTTTAAACACGAGCACGTTTAACCACGAACGAACACGAAACATCGGGACACGAGAAAGGTACGGGTACCCCATGTGGGACCCCCATACCCACGGCTCATATACAAGAAATGGGCTTAGCCCATGGACTTTACAAGTAAAGGGGGGTAAAGAGTAAAACATGTTTTCACTTTTCATTTTACAAGAAATAAACAAAAACCCTAAAAGAGTTTTTCCTCCTCTCCTTTTTGCTCTCTTGGTTCCGCCACTTTCACATCACCATAAGGGGGTGATTAGTTGATTTTGATCTCAAAAACTATTGTGTAATCAGTGTTTGTTCATCCTTTTTCCAAGCTACATAGTGGTATACCTTTCTAACCCTTCTTTTTAATTCTTTTTAATTCTTTTAATCTTTGATTATTTTCATGAACATGTTATTATTTTTCTTATGAAAACAAGGTAATTAATCATTGATCTAACATGTTTTGGTATTAATTAAAATCAAAGAATGGTTTATAAGGGTGTTTGTTTTTGGCCGCCTAGCAAACAAACCCGAGGGGGGGTTTGGTTTGCTATTGCCGCCACCACCAAGACCACAATTGGTCTTGGTTGGCTCATGTGGGACCCACGGCAGCAAGGAGACACGGGTGCCCCGGGTTTGGCCCGGGGTATGGTGTCGAATTCATACCCGATTCATGGTTCGTTGGTTAAAATCATGATCTATGTTACATGTAATTTTTATGAATCATGAACTTAGGATATAATTAATTAATAACATGAAATATTAATTAAATCATGACTTAGGTTATTTTAATTATTAGTTTATCATGACATTAAATTAACCTAGGTATTTTATGTTATAAGTTATAATTAATTAATTATTAAAACATGCCTATAATTAATTAATTTAGACATGACTTAGGTTATATTATTATTAATAATAATACACATTTTAACCTAAGTATTTTCATTTCATTTTAATTAAAACATGTTATACTTTAATTAAAATGCTTAACCTATAGTTTAATTAAAATACATGAAATAATAATTAAACTATACACTATATCCTATGACTTAAGAATAAGCTAATAACACTTAGACTTATATGTTAGCTTATGTAATCAGCTTAATTCTAATTATGGAAACTTCTATTTATAGAAACTTAATTAAATAAGGCAACTAATCTAATTATGGAAACCTTCTATATATGGAAATCAATCTATTTCAGGCAGCTAATCTAATTATGGAAACCTTCTATATATGGAAACTTATTTAATTAAGGCAGCTGATCTATTTTTTTTTGGAAACTTTCTATTTTTAGAAACTAATCTATTTTAGGCAGTAAATTCTATTTTTGGAAACTTTCTATTTTTGGAAACTTTCTATTTTTGGAAACTTTCTATTTTTGGAAACTTTCTATTTTTGGTAACTTTCTATTTTTGGAAACTTTCTATTTTTGGTAACTTTCTATTTTTGGAAACTTTCTATTTTTGGAAACTTTCTATTTTTGGAAACCTGCTATTTTTGGAAAGTTACTTATTATTACACAGTAAGTATAATAATACATGAAACACCAGTAATACTTAATCAGATTAATCAGAATACAAGATAAACACAGTTTAAGGCTTTAAACAGTGAACCATGACCTAAAACATACCAAATCAGCTATAATGAGACCCAGAACCCAGTACGTAATCAGTGAATCGATACTTATACACGTGTGTATTCATGTAGCGTTAGTGATCCAGAAGTAGGAGTCTTTCTTCCGTTCATTCACTGGACTTGAGGTACGGATTCCCGTCCTTTCAGTATGGACATTCCTTCCTTATTAGGATTTCCCCGTATGCAGCCAACTGTTTTCCCCAGCATTTGTTTTATTGTTTTGAACTGCTTATGTTAATTTAGCATAAACTATAGCCATATACAAGCATGACCAGTTTCACCTAGTTATGGAGGTACCATAACCATAGCATTGGAGGCACCGATGTTATGACTTCCCCACGGCGGAGTGATTGCTCGTGGCGTCCCTTTTCAGTTTGGCCATATTATTATATCAGGTGGGGCGTATGGGTGCATCCTAGTTACATGTTTTATTCAGTTTATCATGGTGAATGTGGTGTGTGCCTTGCACCCTTCACAAGGAGCTGATCCCTCCTACCCAAATCAGTATATTGATTAGAGGCATCCCCTCTAATCAGCATGATGAGGTCACCCCTCCAAGTATTCATGCACGTGACCTTTTCATGACCTATATGGGCTATGGTATATATATGTTAAAACAGTTTTCACAAGTTAAACATAAGGCTTTTCAAACTATAAAACCAGTTTTCTTGATACTTAACCAGTTACTCAGAACTTAGTCTTCCGCTGTTATATGTTACATGCTTATCCTATTTCATGCTTTATTGTACATCCGTGCACTGAGCGTCTTGCTCAGCCGTTACTTTCCTTTCCATGTCCCAAAACGGCAGGTACCCAAGACTCGAGCATTTGGAGGACGCACATAGGATTGAAGCTGCCAGAGACTTCTTTTCCTTTTTGCCTTCATATAGTTATGCTTGTTTAGTCTTTATTCAGTTCATTTCCTTTATTTATGTTTTGGGCTTATGTTTGGGAACCGATGTTTGATTCCGGTTTTCCCTATGGTCATGTATGTTTTACTACATATCACCTTGCATGCTTTGATGGCACGCCATAATCACGCGTGACATTCCATTTATCAAAATGGGGTGTTACAAGTAAGGTCATCATTTGAAGAATCACTCGAAAGAGTATCAACATCATCAAAATCATCATAAGTTGGCATGTCTTTATACTCCGAAGAAAAATCATCATAATCATCCACATCAGAACTAGAATCATCATCATAATCATCATAGATCGGTGGAGAATCATAAACTGGTGGGGGATCCAAATTGGAGAGAGAATCGTCAGAATCATCCACATGGTCTTGAAAAAGTGGATTATCATAGCAAGTTTCGAAAAGAGGATTGTCATATACAACAAAAGCATCAAGCTTTATACTTTCCAAAGGAGTTGGAAGCTCGTCTTGCAGCACATCAATCATTTTCACTGATTCTTTTCCATTTGATTTACTTGTAATTTTCCCCATCTTAAAAACTTGTTGATCATTCTCGACTCTTAAAATGAGTTCACCTTCGGCAACATCGACTAAAGTTTTTCCGGTTCTCAAGAATGGCTGTCCAAGTATTAACGGAATACGATGGTCCATTTCATAATCAACAACAAAATCGAACAGAAAAGTGAAGGTACCAACTTTAACGAAAACATCTTCGGCAATACCAACGGGGTAAGCGAGAGTTCGATTTGCTAACTCATGAGTCATCTTTGTTGGTGTAAGGTCGGGTAATGATAACTTTTTCCAAAAACTTAATGGCATCAAATTTATACTTGCCCCGAGATCGGCTAAGGCAGAAATTCTTCAACTTTGTTAAAAATGCAAGGTAGCACAAAACGACCAGGATCTCCAAGTTTTTCCAGAAGTTCTTTAAGAATGACTGCAGAACAGTTTTCATTTAAGCGTGTGTTGACAAACTCAGCCATCTTTTCCTTCTTATTAATCAATTCCTTGAATGCTTTGACAAATTTTGGCAATTGGACAAGTGCTTCAACGAGGCTAATGTTGAAATTCATTTGAGAGATCATCTTCAGAAAAGAAGTAACTTGAGCATCCTCTTTAGTGCGCAATTTGCACTTGTCTAACCTAGAAGGGTAAGGGATGTTAGGTTTAGGTGGTGTAGGTGTAGAAGGTGAAGGTTTGTAACACCCCACTTGGATAAGTGGACCGTTATGTGTATTTATGACGTGTCATCAAAGCATAAGGTAAATGTCCTAAAACATTAAATGACCATAACGGAAATACCGGAATCAAACATCGGTAATCCAACCTAAGCTCAATACATAAAAAATAAAATACTGAAGAAAGGATTAAACAATGTCCAAATAAGCAGAATAAAGTAAGTGCATAAAATAAGAAGTCTGGATAGCTTCCATCCCAAATGCACGTGCTCTCAGAATCCTAAGAGCGTCCCGGTGTACCTGCCGTTAGAACATGAAAGGAACTACGGCTGAGCATAACGCTCAGTGAACGGATATAAAACATGATAAGAATATACTGAATGAAATAGGCGATAGAATACTGAAGCTGTAAGAATGATATGTAACATGGGGTAGAAACACTGCATAAAATCTGAGAAACCTGGTTCATATATACTGATACTGAAATATAACTATTAATTCTGAAAACATGCATTTACTGTATTTTGTTTGCCAGAGCTTATATAGGTCACGTGCTGTAACAACCGTGCATGAACAACTGGAGGGGTGGCCTCATCATGCTATAGAGGGGTGACCTCTAAATAAACTGTGCTGGGTGGAGGGATCAGCTCCAATGTGAAGGATGTAGAGCACACACCACATTCACCCTGATAACTTGTAACACATATAAGCCTAGGATGCATCCATACGCCCCACTAAAAATACTGATAAAATGGCCAAGCTGAGCTGAGTGGGACGATGCAGGATATCACTCTCCTGCATGTGAGTCACGACACCGGTGCCTCTAGTGCCGTGGTTACGGTACCTCCGTAACTAGTACATAAACTGGTCGTGCTTGTATATAACGCTCAGGCAAATCTATTTAGTTATTAACATGGTTACTGATAAATTTAAACATATACTGGGGAAAAACATTCGGCTGAAGATGGGAAATCCTAATCATGCATATAAAGGAAGTCCTTACTGAAAGGACGGAAAATCCGTACCTCGTGTCCAGTAATGAAATAAGAACGAAAGATGAAAGATCTACTCCGACTTCACGATTACTACATAAATAACGGACGTGAATGAGTTAACTGGTTACTGTTTACTATTACTGATTCTCATATGTTCTTAGTTTAATTTAATTTATACTTGTATTACTGTTTGTATATAATCTGGTAAGTTCTGACTGTTCGATAATGTTACTGATAAATCTGACTGTTCTTTGAATATTTACTAAATAACGTATATCCTGTGTTTCTGATTACTGTAAATTTTATTATACTCTGATTATGGTATTATACTGCATTCTGATATTATAATATTACTATAGATAGTAACGTGCCATAAATAGAAAGTTTCCTGAATTAGAAAGTTTCCTAAAATAGAACGTTTCCAGAATTTTCTCAAAAAAATGGTTTCCTGAATTATTAATTCATTTAATTAAAATCATAGGTTTTTAATAAAATAAAACTAGTTAAATCATTTATAATTTAATTTACTAAATAAATAAATGAAAGAATTACCGTTTTGCTAACATTACGATATGAAACTTAATTTCTTAAATGATTTGATGTTAATAAGATAAAGTCCCTTATTTTCATTTTTCAAACGCGCACCCGAAACCCGAGTCAAAATCTTCCCGAGACACTATGTCTCGGGTCAACCCAAACCGAGGCCCAACCGCCCTTGGCTGTGGTCCAACAGCGGTTCCCATTGCTTATTATAAGTTCCCACTGTTTGATTTTGTTCCCACTGTTAGTTACCAGTTCCCACTGCTAGTTATGTGTACCCCCTGCTGGTTATGTGTACCCCCTACCATGTGTTATATTCCCACCGTTAATGTTCTACACCCAGTTTATAAACCCAAACGCCCCCTTATTTCCTGTACCTGCAGTTTACAAACCCAAACGCCCCTGTTTGGCTTTTGGTCGCTGCTGTCAACCACAAAACACCTCCGGACTAACCCAAACACCCCGCTGTGATTTGGGTACCCACTGTTTTAACAACCAAACACTCCCCTGTGGTTTTTGGTTGCTGCCATTCAACATAAACCAACCCGCACCCCCTTTTGGTAGCGACCTGGCTCAAAACAGCCACACCGAGACTTATTGTCTCGGTTTCTTTCTGATTTTACATAAAACCTGACACCCCCTTATCTCAGTTTATGATTACACATTTTTTTATACAATTGCTCTTGATTAGAAGATAACTCATGAATAAGAAAAGGGATCACATACTTACCGTTATAGGATTAAGGAGACAATGATTCTTGTAGCGAATCGCAGATCAGCAACAATAACAATAAACGATTCTTGTTTTTTTTTTCTACCTGGCGGCACCTCAACTCCCAAACCCTACGTTTTTGTTTTATTATTTTTTTTTCGTTACTGTCTGTGCAAAAGAGGGGTATGCCCCGTTTTTTTTTTCTTTTAAGTCTTGCTGGGCTTAAAACCCATTTGTCCTTTTTTTTTGTTTCTAGCCGCAGTCCAAAGAGAACCCAATATCAATTGTCTAATACTTTTGTTCCGTTTAACATTTAACTCGCTCTTTCGCGTTTTAAATTTTCTGAAACGTATTATCTCTTCTGTATGTTAAAATGATACATTCATAATATTTTCTGAACTATATGAATAGTTTTTTTTTTAATTAAAACTGCGTATTTAATGTTCTAGATTTTAAATACGGGTTTTACAATTCTTCCCCTCTAAAAGAATAATTCGTCCCCGAATTAAAGATACGACTATACTGGGTTTTACAATTCTTACCCTCTAAAAAGGAGAAATTCGTCCTCGAATTAAAGGTACTAAGCTGATGAAGTTATAAGAACTGAAAGAGCATGTAAACTGAAAAGAAAATAAGCTGAAGGATAATTTGTCTTCTAATAGACATAATGTCGTTGATAGGTTTAAACCTGACATGACTAAAATGATCATGTAACGTGACATGGCTGAAGAGAACATGGAACAAGACATGACTGAAAGAACTTAACTGGATTAATTGAAGGAAAATGGATGAGAGGTCCGGATGGACTCCTCCGTTTCGAGTGTTCTCCCGCTCGAAACGATTCCTTCAAGGTCTAAACATAATAATAAAAAAATATTGGTCCTGATGACCCTGTCCTGATGATGCTGAATAGTTTCTGGTTCCATACTTAAAATGGATTTTTTTTTTGAATCTGATAGAATGAATAAGTTATAGCATGTAAGGTACATGAAACGGTACGTACAATTATCCTGAAAAGATAACATTTATATCTCTGAGTAAGATGCTGAAATATATATAGGGATGAACTTCGTGAAAAATTGTGAACGTGCTACGTGAGCAATTGTGAACGTGGTTCGCGATTATATAAGGAACGTTGTGCATGAAGTATATCGTGAATGGAATACGTGAAACATACTGTGAACGTGATACTAGAACACATCATGAACGTATGCTGACTGGGGACGGAATGCCAAACGATACGACTTGAGACGTGAAACGTCATCCTGGGTATGGAAAAGTTGTGCTAAACTTGAGTCTGGTTTCTTAATCTTTCTGTAATCGAATTCGGTAATAAACTGTGAAACGTGTATTACGTAATGGCACACGAATTTGAACGTGCACCATGTTATGAATGCTAACGTGAGCTTAAATCATGAGATAACACAAAACATGAACTTAAACAGAACCATACTGTGAATGAGACTAAAATGTGAAAGTGAAAAATAAACGTGAACGTAAATATGAACGTACATGTGATCGTGAACATGAACGTGAGCGCGATTCGCGAACGCTAATTTCAATCTAACAAGATTGTTGGTGGAACACTTTGGAATCATACGATCTATTGCTGAATTTCCTGCAAATTTCTTACTGCGTAATCCTTTCGGGTAAACAAAGACGTGTAGGCTGGGTTAACTGGTTAACAACGACTTAGATAGCATCAAGCTTTTTCTGAGTCTGTGATAACTGACAACAACCTCCATGGGATTTTATCTCATTTCCGTTACGAAAATTCTAATGGTTGTAATAACTCATTAGCATGTCGGTGTACTATCTTGAACCTGTAGTAGGTCAGGCATCTAGATATGAACATAGCTGCATTAATGTGCGATACGGATTCTATCAAAGTTTTGTTTGGGATTATGGAACATTCTGGTGGAAATCTGGTTGAATAGTCATAAAACATTCTTAGTGAGAACTGTCGGCAATTTCTGCGATAGTAGTCAAATGAGTTCTAGAAAATTTTGTACTTCGTTCATAGTCGTCAGTCGGGACCATCAGGTGATGGCCTTCACCTTCGCAGCATTGTTTGAAACTTCTTTATGCTAAGGTAGAATGTTCAGAAATTCCACCTTGTTCAATTTGAATTCATATCTGGAAAGCTGTATATAAAATTTTCTCCTATCGAAGATTCTGTACAACTGTGAGAAGATGATTCCCGTGTTCTTCTTTAAAATTTAGCAGATCAGAATGTGATCAATGAATATACTGACGATTTTGTCTGCGAAGTCGTAAAAGAAAATTTATTCATAAATTTCATATTATAGCTGGGGCATTAGGGAGCCCAGACGTATAAGTCAAAATTTATAGAGACTGCGACGTGTTCAACAGAAATCTGAAAAACATCATGTTCTTCTCTCACCACTTCTAGTGGCAGGATCGCGAATTGTTCTGGGAATTATTTAAGATATCGTAGCAGGTCAATTAAACCTACTATTTATGGAATGAGCATTGATTAAGAATGGTGATCTTGTAAAAAAAAAATTTTTTTTTCAGTGGTCGATACATGATCTCATGATACCGGTCTTCCTCCTGATAGATAGAAATGACACACCTCCTGGTGGTACGCCAGGGCGAATAAAGCCTCATTCCGGTAATCCTTGCAGCAAATGATGCAACCCTTTTAACTTAGATGCAACTCTTGAATCAAGAGTTTTGGAAACAGGCACTATTCTTGAGAGAAGCTCGATGTTAAAGTATGTCTCGTAGTTAGGAAGGAATTTCTAGAATGACATCTGGAAATTTTGTTATAATCTACTGATCATGGATTCGTGGAATTTTAGAAGTGAATTTATAACTGGTAGTTAAAAGTCTTCGTAGCTATGGACTGATAAGTCACGCGCTTGTAAGGCAGAAATAATTTGTACAGATTTTCCTGACAGAAAGTATAATGAATATATTTGGGATTTAGTAAGACGGATCTCGTCGTTAACTGAAGGTAAGACTTAAATAAATATGGTGATACTGTTGAGTCCTTTCTGACTGAGAGGCAGGTAACTATCTGATTTGAGATAAAGCTGACATAGGAATAAGTGAAGCAAACATAGCAGATCCTGCTGAATGTATTTGTCTGTAACCCAACAGAATAAACACTGCATGTCTAACCTGAATAATACACTAGTGGTGGTGACTGAACTTTAAATGATCTTATTCATGCGTGGTATAATAGAACGGGTATACCCCTTTCTGAAAGGTACCCTGAATTACTAAGGGTCTCGCTTGGAAGCATACTAGAGTTAGGAGTTCTGACTCGTACTCTGAGAAGATATTCGTATGACGTGTATAATGACTGGTGTCCTAGTGTCTCCTGAAACAATACTTGAGAATTGTGTCTTGACTGTTGTCTGGACATGTATTTTAATGGATGAACCTGTACAAGGCGGAAAATATTTGGTAACTACTAGGATTGGCGGACCGGTTAGACTACTGACCTCTTGTATTTCTGGTCACGTCCGTGCCGGAGTTCCGATGGTTACTGACTGAGTAATTATAAGTACGATGGTTGTCACTACTGCTTTGTCTGTCAATTTATGACGGTCATTATCATGACCGTGGTTCATGTAACTATTTTGCTGAGTGGTCGGCTGGTTACCGGTTCCCACTCTTCTGAATGAAAGTAAGCTGGGTGAAGTGTGACATCTAACTAAGGAAGTAAAAGCATAAAATAGAATGGTAGTGTCTGATGGTTGAATTTATTCTTGTCAGAAATTTCAAATTTATAGTTTTCGTCCTCGTTCCGCAGTCTTCATAGTATAAACGGCATCAGCACCTTGAGAAATCTCCAAAGTTCAGCAGCATCCGCATTTGTGAGGTCTTCAAAGTGTTATCAGCATCAGCATCTAGCAAAATCTTCAACTCACGAGCAGCATCAGCAACTGGTAAAATATCGACAAGTGGAGACGCCTGAGATGATTGAGGATCGGTTAGCAATATCCATGGGGTAGGGTACCTGGAGTACACCTGGCTATTGTACATGAAGTACAAAATGAATACTGCACATGGAGCAAATCTGAGACACTGTACGTAGAGTACACGTGAAATACTGTACATGGAGCTGGTGGAAATTTTATGGGATGATCGATACCGGTGTCGCTTGTTTGACATTATCAAAGAAATAAATTGATTTAAACGGTAGTAAACTGAATTGAAACGGTTAACATGATAGGCTGATAATTTCTGCGTAGACTTAATGCTGGTTGTATAAAGTTTCAAGAATATGATTAAACAGAATTTCAACAATGGTCAGCATGAAGACATAACTGATGAAGATCAAACCTGATTATTAAGAAAACAGGATTTAACTGTAACCCCTTCTGTATCTTAGCATGAAAACATCATCACCTTGCTGAAAACATAATCCTCATAAGGAGACATGAACCTAGTCAGCATGAAAACGACATTCACCTGAGAGTATAAACTTGACTGGTTCAAAGAACATAGAAGAATAATCAACTGAGGTTTAACATCAACTGATGTGGATAGTTATGGTTTAATCCACAGTATTCATAGTAGGAAGCATGTGACTAAGTATGGGCGATTCTGTTTCGATCCATACTTGTCAAAAATGTATGAGAACTGTCATGTATAGAAATTTACAATCTGAGACTAAATATGGTTGGTTGTAGTTCAAACCATACTTGTCAAAATTTTATGAAATGTCATGATATGACAAAGGTGAATAACTATGGATCGGTTCAAAATAGCATTTGACTGAAAAGCATGAAACTTGACCTGGATAATGGTGAACGGTTATTGCTGGTTCATTAATTAATATTTGACTAAAAACATGAACCTGACATGAGTAAGGGTAAACGCATATGGTCGGTTTACCAATACAAATTCTGAACGGACAAGGGTGGACGCCTATGGTCGGCTCACCAAAACGAAAATTCGTTAAAAAGCACATGCGACTAAATATGGCTAGTTATGTACCAACCTTTTACTTAGTCAAAACTTTAAGAAAACTGACTGATAAATGAAGAAAACTGACTGAATAATCCATGAGAAACATGAAAGATAACAACGCCAAAATCTGGGAAGTTCCTGGTGACTACCCACTAGTCACAGGTCAAGTTTTAGAGCCTACAGGTCGAACCTTGCGCTCTGATACCATAATTGTAACACCCCACTTGGATAAGTGGACCGTTACGTGTATTTATGGCGTGTCATCAAAGCATAAGGTAAATGTCCTAAAACATTAAATGACCATAACGGAAATACCGGAATAAAACATCGGTAATCCAACCTAAGCTCAATACATAAAAAATAAAATACTGAAGAAAGGATTAAACAATGTCCAAATAAGCAGAATAAAGTAAGTGCATAAAATAAGAAGTCTGGATAGCTTCCATCCCAAATGCACGTGCTCTCAGAATCCTAAGAGCGTCCCGGTGTACCTGCCGTTAGAACATGAAAGGAACTACGGCTGAGCATAACGCTCAGTGAACGGATATAAAACATGATAAGAATATACTGAATGAAACAGGCGATAGAATACTGAAGCTGTAAGAATGATATGTAACATGGGGTAGAAACACTGCATAAAATCTGAGAAACCTGGTTCATATATACTGATACTGAAATATAACTATTAATTCTGAAAACATGCATTTACTGTATTTTGTTTGCCAGAGCTTATATAGGTCACGTGCTGTAACAACCGTGCATGAACAACTGGAGGGGTGACCTCATCATGCTATAGAGGGGTGACCTCTAAATAAACTGTGCTGGGTGGAGGGATCAGCTCCAATGTGAAGGATGTAGAGCACACACCACATTCACCCTGATAACTTGTAAAACATATAAGCCTAGGATGCATCCATACGCCCCACTAAAAATACTGATAAAATGGCCAAGCTGAGCTGAGTGGGACGATGCAGGATATCACTCTCCTGCATGTGAGTCACGACACCGGTGCCTCTAGTGCCGTGGTTACGGTACCACCGTAACTAGTACATAAACTGGCCGTGCTTGTATATAACGCTCAGGCAAATCTATTTAGTTATTAACATGGTTACTGATAAATTTAAACATATACTGGGGAAAAACATTCGGCTGAAGATGGGAAATCCTAATCATGCATATAAAGGAAGTCCTTACTGAAAGGACGGAAAATCCGTACCTCGTGTCCAGTAATGAAATAAGAACGAAAGATGAAAGATCTACTCCGACTTCACGATTACTACATAAATAACGGATGTGAATGAGTTAACTGGTTACTGTTTACTATTACTGATTCTCATATGTTCTTAGTTTAATTTAATTTATACTTGTATTACTGTTTGTATATAATCTGGTAAGTTCTGACTGTTCGATAATGTTACTGATAAATCTGACTGTTCTTTGAATATTTACTAAATAACGTATATCCTGTGTTTCTGATTACTGTAAATTTTATTATACTCTGATTATGGTATTATACTGCATTCTGATATTATAATATTACTATAGATAGTAACGTGCCATAAATAGAAAGTTGCCTGAATTAGAAAGTTTCCTAAAATAGAACGTTTCCAGAATTTTCTCAAAAAAATGGTTTCCTGAATTATTAATTCATTTAATTAAAATCATAGGTTTTTAATAAAATAAAACTAGTTAAATCATTTATAATTTAATTTACTAAATAAATAAATGAAAGAATTACCGTTTTGCTAACATTACGATATGAAACTTAATTTCTTAAATGATTTGATGTTAATAAGATAAAGTCCCTTATTTTCATTTTTCAAACGCGCACCCGAAACCCGAGTCAAAATCTTCCCGAGACACTATGTCTCGGGTCAACCCAAACCGAGGCCCAACCGCCCTTGGCTGTGGTCCAACAGCGGTTCCCATTGCTTATTATAAGTTCCCACTGTTTGATTTTGTTCCCACTGTTAGTTACCAGTTCCCACTGCTAGTTATGTGTACCCCCTGCTGGTTATGTGTACCCCCTGCCATGTGTTATATTCCCACCGTTAATGTTCTACACCCAGTTTATAAACCCAAACGCCCCCTTATTTCCTGTACCTGCAGTTTACAAACCCAAACGCCCCTGTTTGGCTTTTGGTCGCTGCTGTCAACCACAAAACACCTCCGGACTAACCCAAACACCCCGCTGTGATTTGGGTACCCACTGTTTTAACAACCAAACACTCCCCTGTGGTTTTTGGTTGCTGCCGTCCAACATAAACCAACCCGCACCCCCTTTTGGTAGCGACCTGGCTCAAAACAGCCACACCGAGACTTATTGTCTCGGTTTCTTTCTGATTTTACATAAAACCCGACACCCCCTTATCTCAGTTTATGATTACACATTTTTTTATACAATTGCTCTTGATTAGAAGATAACTCGTGAATAAGAAAAGGGATCACATACTTACCGTTATAGGATTAAGGAGACAATGATTCTTGTAGCGAATCGCAGATCAGCAACAATAACAATAAACGATTCTTGTTTTTTTTTCTACCTGGCGGCACCTCAACTCCCAAACCCTACGTTTTTGTTTTATTATTTTTTTTTCGTTACTGTCTGTGCAAAAGAGGGTATGCCCCGTTTTTTTTTTCTTTTAAGTCTTGCTGGGCTTAAAACCCATTTGTCCTTTTTTTTTGTTTCTAGCCGCAGTCCAAAGAGAACCCAATATCAATTGTCTAATACTTTTGTTCCGTTTAACATTTAACTCGCTCTTTCGCGTTTTAAATTTTCTAAAACGTATTATCTCTTCTGTATGTTAAAATGATACATTCATAATATTTTCTGAACTATATGAATAGTTTTTTTTTAATTAAAACTGCGTATTTAATATTCTAGATTTTAAATACGGGTTTTACAAGGTTGAGATGTTGAAGGTTGAGAAGTAGAAGGTTTAGAGGTGGAAGGTGGGGATGGTGAAGGGTTTTTCTTGGGTGCTTCTTCATTAAGAGGTGGAGATGGTAATGGAGAACTAGTACTAGGCGTGGAAGTAGGAGGGATAAATGGAGGTAGGGGAGGTGTAGATAGAGTAACTTGGGGAGGGATAGATGGTCCTACTATAGTTGCTCCACTACGTGTAGTAATAGCACTCACATTAGCTCTAGGGTTTGTTTCGGTTGTAGAAGGAAGAGCACCTTGGGGATGAAGGGTTTGAAACATTTGAACGAATTTCCTATCTGTGGACTCTTGCATTTCCTTCATGGTTTTCTCATGATCGGTTAATTTTTGTAGAATCAAGTCCATGTGCGGATGAGGTAAATTGAACCCTTGTTGTTGAAAACCTTGGTTTGGGTATTGGTTATATGGTTGAAAACATTGAGCATTAAAACCTTGGTTTTGAAAGCCTTGATTTGGCATTTGATAATTTCCTTGGTGTGCATTGTAGCCCCTCACATTTGCGTTTTGTTGAACATTTGCTCTTGGTGGCCCTTGGTTGTGATGGGTGGGTGGGTGAGGTCTTTGTTGAAAACCGGGTGGAGCCAAGTAATTTGTCAAGTTGTAAGACAAGTGATTAACATCGACATTAGGCTTGAAATGAACTCTCTCGGTGTTGTTGTAAGCATACACTTCCCCGTGAGATTGATCATAAGCTTTATCACAATTAGCATAAGAGTGTGGCCCACCACAAGTTTCACAAGTAACATTGAGAGCATGGGCATGTTTATTAGGAGGGTGATCTCTTAAAACAAGTTGCTTTACAGCTGAAGTAAGTTCCTTAAGATGATTGGTCAACTCAATTTCACTAGCACTAGCCATAGTAGCTCTAACACTCTTGGTTTGGACTTTGCCCTTGTTCTCAATGATAGCCCAAGCCTCATTCATAGTCTTGACAAGAATATTACCCCCCGAGGCACTATTTAGTGAATCTTGGTCACTCAAAGTTAATCCATTATAAAAAGTATTAATTTGATGTACCTTTGTAAAACCGTGTTGTGGACACTTTCTGAAAAGTTCCTTAAAACAATCCCAAGATTCACTAAACATCTCACCGTACTTTTCTTCAAAGTTGATAATGTTATTCTACAAAGCGGTAGTACGTGAGGGTGGGAAAAAGTAATTGATAAACTTGGTCTCAAGGTCCGTCCATGTGACAATACTCTGGGGTGGTTCCTTATCAAGCCAAGTCCGGTCTTGTCCCTCGTAGGAGAAAGGAAAGAGGAGCAAACGAATTGCCTCTTGTGAAACCCCATTATATTTAACAGTATTGGATAAGTGTATGAACCTCTTGATGTGATCGTGAGGATCATCATGAGTGCGGCCTAAGAAAGGTGTCACGGAAACCATTTGAATGAAACCGGACTTGAGCTCGAAGTTGACGGCGTCAATAGCCGGCACCACAATCGCATCATCGTTGCCTTCGATGTATTTCAAGATCTCGATCATTGGACGGTTCTCCATTGTGTTTACAACGGGAGGCTCTACAACAAGAGGATTAATAATAGCGGCTTGAATGGACTTCCTTTTGCGTGAACGAGTACGCATACACCTACAAAAGAAAAATAATAGCAAAGAAATAGAAGAAATAAAGTTAACGTGAAAAGAAAATATTTTTGGTGCAAAACTTTGAAAAAGATATGCTTTTTATGATTTTTAAAATGTTTCTGGATTTTTTGAAATTTTTAATTTTTATGGATTTTTGAAAATTTTTGAGCAAGAAAAATAACGTTCAAAAGTGAACGGATCCCAAAATCCAACGCGTCTCTAACAATAAACCGTTAATCTTCACGAAAAGAGTCGGCAGCGGCGCCATTTAATAAATTGCTTTTACTCAGTTAAAAAGTTCGTTGTGTGGAAACCTTGGTTTCCTCGAATCTTTTAGCTACTAGGCATAGCCATTGTTCATATGATTATACAATCAAAGCGAAAAAGAACAATAACTATGTAACAAGCTGTTTGGGCACAAAGAACACATGATTAAACAATTGGGTTGCTAATTATATTAATAATCAACAACCACTAGACGTGTATACATTAATCCCACGTCTAGTGCAACACACGCATTAGGTTTACATTGTGAATGAAAGTTATAAAAAACCTAATAACCCTTGGTTCCTTTTATAGTATAAGGATTAGGTTTTTACAAGAGATAACTATGAATAAACATGAATATCTTCTATTTAAATAACTAATACAGAATATATTCTACATACTTATCCTAAATAGAAGCTTCCAATAGCGTTTTACTTTTGTTGACTTCTGTCAACGCCTGATTTACTCTTGACAACGCCTGGATTACACTTGTCAACGCTTAGACAAATGCCTTCATATTTTCTTCGTTTTTGAGTTTCTGCCACATCAACTTTTTGACCCAACAATCTTCCCCTAGTTGATGTCGGCAAAACTCTTTGTGTATCTCTTGTAAGTTGTACATCATCTTCAAATTGTTTTTCCTCAATTGTAGCATGTATGTCTTCCCCTTTTTGTCACGTCAACAGGGAAGTAAACAATGTACGCAATCTTGAAGATTCTCCAAATGTATGCTCTGTGTAATGATCTTGAAGAAAAATAAATAAAGTAATCTTGATGTAGAAGTAGAATAACCCAACCTTGTGTTCCATGTCTTGCACTATCCATGTGATGAAGAACTTATACTGATGATTGATAGGTGTGTAAACACCCATCCTTTTTCCACTTAATTCTGGCTAAAACAAGACCAAAACGCGTATTTAATATCATTTGTTTTGAATTATGCGTGGTTTTTGTGTTTATTGTGTTTTCAGAGTCAACCGGATGAATATTGAAGAAAACATGTGATTGCACGGGTTTTATCAAGGAAAAAGACTAAAGACGAAGTCTATTGTCCAAGAGATGCAAAAGATTTGAAGTCAATGGGCCTATTTGAAGATTTATCGAAGAAAAGGACCAAAGATGGAAGATTTACATATGTCGAAGAAACTCAAGTCTATTAAAGGAAGAAATTAAAAGACGAGTTGAATTTAATCGTCGACAGATCCCGAATCAGAATCGAAAACGTCAACTTTTCTGAAAAGACGAGAAGACAAGAAGATAGGGAGAAAGCCCACTCACCAACCAAAAGGGAGACCTATATAAAGATTTCCCTTCACACTTTTCATTCAGTTTTTTTTTATTCCTTTTTTCTCTCTTTCTGTTCGTAGGCATCACCAACACCATTAGGGTGTTTGGTGATTTTGATTCTTGTTTTTGTTCTTAAATCTTGTAAGTTTAATCCTTCATTTTTGTTTACTGAATCTTAATCATCAATACAAGTTCTTATTTAATCTTTTCATTCCTCTTGTTCATCATCATCTTTTTATTCAAAGTTGTTAAGTTCTTATTTAGTTGAGTTCTGATCTTAAAAAGTTGTTGATTTTATGTTTTTATGATTGGGATTTGTTGTTTGTGATTAGTAGATGAATTGCTATTAGTTTTGTTTATGATTTGGTTAAAAACTTGGTCGATTTTGGATTAGAATCATTCCCCTGTTTTCTCGCGTCTGGGTTACTGTTCTTCATCCCCAGACATTCCGAATTGTCCATTTTCCTTTTTCATTATTCGGAATATTATATATATTCCGAGTAACCTATTTTCTTTTTCCTTAATTCGGAATTTTCCTTTAATTCCGGATTGTCAGATTATTCCGCATAGCCTTCGTTATTCCGAGTAGCTTGATTTTTCCGCATAGAGTAATATATTCCGCATAGCACTAGTATTCCGCATGGTTTCATTTATTCCGCATAGAGTTAAGCATTCCGCATAGCCATCATTATTCCGAGTAGAAAACCATTATTCCGCATAAGCCCATATATTCCGCATAGAGTTTGTTATTCCGCATGGTCTTATTATTCCGAATAGCTTTCTTTATTCCGAGTAATAATTATTCCGAATAGCCCTTGTTTATTCTGCATGGTCTATTATTCCGAGTGACATCAATATTCCGCATAGCTCCAAGATTCCGAACAACATGATTATTCCGCCTAAGCTTCAATATTCCGCATAGCTTTGACATTCCGGATAGAGCATTTTAAGGTTAATTTTTTAGTTACTGTTTTATTTACATTTTAATGCAAGTTTTATCTTTGTAAATTAATTCTTTCTAGCTTACCTTTTAGTTACTTTACTCATTTATCCTTCTTAGTAACATATATAACCAAACCCACTATTTGTCACCAAGAATAAATCATTCCACTTTGAGCTGTGATCAATTCGAGAGGATTCTGAAAAACGAACCTTCAACTAGTAAAATCTCTTGTATCAAATGGCGTCGCTGCCGGCTCTTCTCGTTAAGATCAACAGTTTTTTGTGAGAACTTGGATTTTGGGACCCGTTCCCCGTGAACGTTACTTTTTCATAAAAAAATTTCAAAAATCCTAAAAAATATAAAATTTTCCAAAATTCAAAAAAATTAAAAAAACATAAAAACCAAAAATATTTTTGCTTTGTTTTTGCCTTGTTAGTTCTTTTGCAGGTGCATGCGTACACGATCAACGTCTTATCAAGAGCCCGAGACTCTCGAAGACTTAGACATGGCCGGTGTACAAAACAACAACAATAACCCACCTCAAAACAATAATAATAACAATAACAATCCACCTTTCAACAACAATAATAACAACAACAATGAGCCTATACCGGATAATCGCCCGATGATTGAACTTCTGCAAGCACATATAGATGGTAACAATGATCCAATTGTCATACCCGCGATTGCAGCCAACAATTTTGATCTCAAATCCGGCTTTATCCAGATGGTCTCTGCTCAACCATTCTTGGGGCGTACCATTGATGATCCACATGACCACATCAAGAGATTCTTGCAACTCACCAATACGGTCAAATTCAATGGTGTTCCACAAGAGGTAATCCGTTTACAACTTTTTCCCTTTTCTTTAGAGGGACAAGCCCGGCATTGGCTTCCTAAGGAACCGCCACAGAGTATCCTTACGTGGACGGATTTGGAGACCAAGTTTATCAACTACTTTTTCCCACCCTCTCGTACTACCGCTTTGCGGAATGAAATCATTAATTTTGAACAAAAGTACGACGAGTCTTTTAGTGAATCTTGGGACCGTTTCAAAGATCTTTTAAGAAAATGCCCACAACATGGTTTTACCAAAGTGCACCAAATTAACACTTTTTATAATGGTTTAAACATGAATGACCAAGATTCACTAAACAGTGCCTTGGGGGGTAATCTTTTGGCTAAGACTTCCAATGCTGCTTGGGATATCATTGAGAATAAGTCTCGTGTGCAAACCAAGAGTGTTCGGACCAATGTCGCTAGTGCTAGTACTAGTGACAGCGATAAGCGACTTGACAAAATCGCTGCGCTTCTTGAATCGCTTGCTACCCAAACCGCCAGCAACACCAACAGCATCAACGCTAAAAACGCTAAAGACGCTCAAGTCAATGCTGTCAGCCAACCATGTGAAATATTCGGGGGTCCTCACTCTTACACCACTTGTACCGCCACTCAAGACTACCCTTCTGAGAATGTGAATGCAGCATATGGAACCTATCCTCAACCCGCTTATCAAGCTCGTCCTCAAGGTGACCGCAACCTGCTTAGCTACCGCTCTAACAACTATCTCTCACCACCTGGTTTTCCTCCTAATAACCCAAACCAACAACAAAACCTCAATCGCCCTCCTCAACAACAACAACAACCTCGTGGACCATACATACTACCTCACAAACAACAACAACCACCTCAAAGAAACAACCAAGTTTATCAGCAACCTGCTTATCAACCACCCGCATATAATGCTCCTCCCAACCAACCCACCGCTTTACACCAAGAAGTGGAAACCTACATAAGGACTAACGATGTGATCATGGGAAATATTCAGCGGGAAGTGCTCAACTTGAAAGCAGACCTGGTGAAACAAGGGAACGATCTGAGAGCTGATATGAGAAACACTTTGGATAGTCAAACGAATGACTTAAAGAACATGATGGCTAGTTTCTTCCAAGGTAATCCACCCTCTTCTTCGGGTACTCTTCCGAGTAACACCGTTGCGAATCCAAGAGGGGAGATGAAAGCAATCACCACTCGCAGTGGCAAAGGTACCAAGGAACCCGAGCTTCCTATTCCTCCACCGGTGATTATGACTAAGGAAAACGAGTCACCTACTCCTATTCCCCAACCTTCTACTTCCCCAATTTCTCCACCTCTTACTTCTACCCCTCCTCCACCCAAGGATGTGAGTGATCCTTCGATCCCAAAGCCTTCCACTTCTTCCGATATAACTTATCCCTCAAGGTTGAGGAAAGATAAGCTCAAAAGCAAGGATGATATTCAAGTTTCGAACTTTCTAAAAATGTTTAAACAATTGAATTTCAACATCTCCTTCGCTGAGGCTCTCGCTCACATGCCTAAGTACGCGAAAATGTTCAAAGATCTTCTTAGTGACAAGGAGAAGCTTCTTGATATTGCTAACACCCAACTTAATGAGAATTGCGCTGCAGTGCTCTTAAGGAAATTGCCAACCAAGCTTGGTGATCCGGGTCGTTTTGTTAATCCCTTGCAACTTCCCGGGAGTAGAGAATTGCATGGCCCTAGCCGATCTAGGTGCCAGTATTAACTTAATGCCCTTAAGCGTTTGGAAGCAATTATCTCTCCCTGAGCTAGTCCCCACCAAAATGACTTTGGAATTGGCTAACCGTATGGTTGCTTATCCAGTGGGGATAGCCGAAGATGTCTTTGTAGGAGTCGAAAAATTCACTTTTCCTGCCGATTTCGTCGTTGTGGACTATGACATGGACCCTCGTGTGCCATTGATCGTTGGTCGTCCATTCTTGAGGACCGGTCGCACTCTCATCGATGTTGAAGCCGGTGAGCTTATCATGAGAGTGGGTGACGATAAAATTGTCTTCAACATGGGAAAGTTGTCCAAACAGCCTTATTCTAACGAGAGTGTTAATTGTATTGACGTTCTTGATGAGGCTTGTGAAGAACACTTCAAAGATGCTTGCAAAAGTATTCCTACCTCTCTTCCCAATGTTGAGACCGTTTCCTCGATTGATTCATCACTATCTCTATTTGGAGAAAGTGATTTCCTTTGGAAAGATTTTGAAGCCACCATGGGAGATGTGAACTTAGCTAATGACGATTCTACCACCAATTGGGATGAAGATCTCCGCCTCATTGAGAACCTTCTTAAAGAAGACAATATTTCTCCACCATCTCCCACGGTTATTGCTATCGATGCTCCGACTTTGAAAACGCCTCCCATCGAAAATCCTCCGGATTTAGAACTTAAGGAGTTGCCGCCTCATCTTGAGTACGTGTTTCTTGAAGAAGAGAAGAAGTCACCCGTCATCATCGCGAAGGACTTGAAAGAAGAAGAAAAATCTCGCCTCATCGCCGTGCTTAAAGATCATAAGAAGGCAATTGCTTGGAAAATTTCCGACATCCGCGGAATTGATCCGAACTTTTGTACTCACAAGATTCTCATGGAAGATGACTTTAAACCCGCAATCCAGAGCCAACGAAGGGTTAATCCTCGTATTCATGACGTCATCAAACAAGAGGTTATCAAACTTCTAGATGCCGGCTTGATTTACCCTATTTCAGATTCGCCGTGGGTAAGTCCCGTCCATTGTGTGCCCAAGAAGGGCGGAATAACCGTTGTTTCCAATGAACACAAACGAGTTGATTCCCACTCGTCTCGTTACTGGGTGGAGAGTTTGTATTGATTATCGCAAGCTCAATGATGCCACGAGAAAACACCACTTTCCTCTTCCTTTCATGGATCAAATGCTCGAGCGTCTAGCTGGTGATGACTATTACTGCTTCTTAGACGGTTTCTCCGGGTATTTTCAAATTCCCATCGATCCCAAGGACCAAGAAAAGACCACATTCACTTGTCCCTATGGAACATTTGCTTACAAACGTATGCCTTTTGGTTTATGAAATGCTCCTGGGACGTTCCAAAGGTGTATGATGGCTATCTTCCATGACATGGTGGAAGACACTATGGAAGTATTCATGGATGATTTCTCGGTTTATGGAGATTCTTTCTTTGCTTGCCTTGCCAATTTAGAACGTATGCTTAAGCGGTGTGAACACAATCGCCTTGTTCTTAATTGGGAAAAATGCCATTTCATGGTAAAAGAGGGCATCGTGCTTGGACACAAGATCTCCAAAGCCGGTCTGGAAGTAGACCGTGCTAAATTCGATGTTATCGCTAAGTTGCCTCCACTTCAACCGTGAAGGGTGTGAGAAGTTTTCTCGGTCATGCGGGCTTCTACCGTCGATTCATCAAAGATTTTTCTCAAATCGCTCGCCCGATGACCCACCTCTTGGAAAAAGACACTCCTTTTATCTTTTCCAAAGAGTGTATTTAAGCCTTCAACTTGCTTAAGGATAAGCTAACTAAGGCACCCGTCTTGGTCACCCCTAATTGGGAGCTGCCTTTCGAGTTGATGTGCGATGCTAGTGACTATGCTATTGGAGCGGTTCTGGGCCAAAGAGTGAACAAACACTTCCAACCGATCCATTACGCTAGCAAGACAATGACGGGGGCTCAATTACATTACACGACAACCGAAAAAGAGCTTTTAGCAGTTGTCTATGCCTTTGAAAAGTTCCGCCCCTATCTTGTCCTTTCCACCACAATCGTTTACACCGATCATTCCGCGTTGAAGTACTTGTTGACTAAACAAGATTCCAAACCAAGACTTCTTCGCTGGGTTTTGCTACTCCAAGAATTTAAAATCGAAATTCGCGATAAAAAAGGAGCTGAAAACCTAGTCGCGGATCATCTCAGTAGACTTGAGGATCCTTACCAGGGGGATTATCCGAACAAAGAAATCAACGATTCTTTTCCCCTGGAGACCTTAATGTCTATCAACTCGACTTCTGATGAAACCCCGTGGTTTGCGGACATTGCAAACTACTTGGCGGGTGGAATTCTCGTTGATGGGTTAACATCCCAACAAAAGAAGAAGTTCTTCAAAGACATCAAGACTTACTTTTGGGATGACCCGTATCTTTTCAAACAATGTGCTGATTTGATCATTCGCCGATGTGTTGATGGACTGGCAGCTTTAGAAATCCTTGACGCTTGCCACAAAGGACCCACCGGTGGTCACTTTGGTCCCAACTACACCGCCAAAAAAGTGTTTGACTCGGGATTTTATTGGCCCACCATTTACAATGATGCTCACGAGATGGTTAAACGATGTGAGGCTTGCCAAAAACAAGGCAAGATCACACATAAAGATGAGATGCCTCAAAATTTCATACAAGAATGTGAAATATTTGATGTTTGGGGTATCGACTTTATGGGGCCATTCCCTTCATCTAAAGGAAACAAATACATCCTTGTAGCCGTTGACTACGTTTCAAAGTGGGTTGAAGCCAAAGCTTTACCTACTAATGACGCAAGGGTGGTTTGTAACTTTTTGAAATCGCTATTCGCTAGATTCGGTGTGCCTCGTGCCATTATTAGTGATCGTGGGACTCATTTTTGCAATGACCAATTCGCAAGAGTCATGGCTAAGTATGGTGTCAATCATCGTCTTTCCACCGCCTACCACCCACAAACGAATGGCCAGGCTGAAATCTCTAACCGAGGACTAAAGCGAATTCTGGAAAGAACCGTGGGAGAGCATCGTGCCTCATGGGCTGATAAACTTGATGATGTTTTATGGGCTTTTCGTACCGCATACAAGACTTCGATTGGTTGTACACCATATTGTCTCGTGTACGGGAAAGCATGCCACCTCCCCATTGAGTTGGAGCACAAGGCTTATTGGGCCTTGAAGTGGGCTAATTTCGATATCAACAAAGCCGGTGACCTACGCAAGATCCAACTCAATGAGCTCAATGAACTCCGTAATGAGGCTTATGAAAATTCTTTGATCTATAAGGAAAAGACTAAGCTCATTCACGACTCCAAGATTAAAAACCGAGAGTTTCAAGTTGGAGACAAAGTTTTGCTCTTTAACTCTCGGTTGAAAATCTTTTCAGGCAAGCTGAAATCTCGTTTGTCCGGCCCATTCACCATTGCCCAAATTTTTCCATATGGTACTCTCGAGCTCGCTCAACCTACTGGACCTAATTTTAAGGTGAATGGCCAACGAGTGAAGTTGTACTTTGGTGAGGACATCTCTCATGAGATGATTCCACCCCTCACCACGTTCCCCATGAACTAATTTTGGGTCGAGTCAGGCTCGTGACTCAGTTATCATAAACAAGCGCTCCTCGGGAGGCAGCCCGAGTATCTATCCCTTTTCGTTTTAACCTCCTAAGTGTAGGGGGACCTATATAGGTGTTTGTATTTGTGTGGTGATGTGATTACAGGGATGAATGCACTCTTGGAACCTTTCCCGTGCTCCCGTGTTATCTGAAATCCGGTTCTATATCTCAACTATCGTGATTCAATTTTCTTCATACTCACATTTGAAATTGATCACTTTAGTCGTCTCTTCCTTAACTTGATTTAACCAACGTGCACAATGTCATAAGTGTAGGGGAGACTTTTCCCACATGCTTAAACATTGAGGACAATGTTTATCTTAAGTGTAGGGGGACTTCTATCGAATTTTTAAGTGGACTTTTCCGTGAAAATGCCTTCATTTAACCGGAAAATCATCTTTTTCAACATTTTTCAAATTTTTTATTAACTTTGGCCATTTAGTCGTAATTTTTAAATTTTTATCGTTGCTTTCGTGTGTATATATCCCGCAATAAAGTCAAAAATATTAATAAAGTGGTGTAGCTAGTTTAGAAATCTTTGACATATTAGGCCCGTTGCGATTATTTTGACTCAACCCGAATAGACTTATCCAAGTTTATTCTAGCTAGTATCCTTAACCATGTAGACCTTAATTGGTTTATTAGGCTAAGTGTCCACGAGTCTCATTACTTGAGATTTTAAATTGTGGAGAACGAGAAATGATAGAGTCAATTATAAGTCGGTAATCTTGCACAAGCTCACTTGGTGTAATTATTTGCCTATTCTCCCATCACTTGCTAATAATTTATACCAGCAATAAGTAAGGTCGTACGATTTGAAAGGTTACTTAGCTTCTAGCCCAAGATCGTTTAAAAGTTGCTCGGTAATGATAAGAATTCATAGCCAAGGCATAACTTATGAAGCGGGGCGCGAAGATTGGCGAGTCCGAAAAGGCCCTAACAAGGCATGAGGATTCCATTTTATTGCTAAAGATCCAAAGTGATGTGAAGAGCGTTATTCCTAAAATCAATATGAAGGATCAAGACTCACGACGAAAAGCAATCAACTCCCATAAAGATCATGGAGAAGTCTATCCGAAAAGACCCTAACAAGGTATGAGGATAAATAGATCCAAGTCCGAAAAGGAGGCGGATCGTTGTATCTCAAAATCCCAATTAGAGATTGAAGAAATAATCATGAAGTCGTGGTCAACAAAGTTGGAGTACCCCTTAAAAGCCTCCAAGTGAAGAAACTCTATTACGATGAGAAGACCATTATCTCAAGAACGTCTCTCGAAGATATGAAGTATGAAGTACATGCCAAATATCGGCCCGAGAAAGGTCTCAAATCGTGAACCAAATTATGCCAAGATATGAACTTTTTGATATCACGAGAAGCAGTTTTAAGAGATTTTGTCCTTTAGCTAACTATTGATCAAATCGTCCTACTTTTCTTTCAGCCTAAATAAACTATCGAAATAAGTCCAAAAATGCATCTTCATGATCATTCTAAGACAAAAATAAAATATAAGAGATACACCTAGGAATAAGGGAGTTTAAGCATTTAATTAAGCCATGTGTGTAAGTGTTTGAATTGCTAACTTATAAAAACAAAGATCTCGTTTTTAAGCTTAGTTTGGGGAACGTGAAACTTGAGGGTGATAAATCTTCGCAGCACCGAAGCCCTAATGTAAGTCCTTGATCTCTTTGCAAGTTATTTCCATACAGCTATTTTCAAGTGGAAATGGTTTCTATCCTTTATCTCCTTTAAAGTTTTTAATTTCTCTTAGTATTTAAATTTTTGTTTAGTAGTATGTTAATAAGGCCAAGGTTGATTGATTATGAGAAAAATGTAAATTTGCTTTATCACTAAGCATTGCATGAAGGCATGGCAATGGTTAAGTGTAGGGGATTTGATAGGTGTGTAAACACCCATCCTTTTTCCACTTAATTCTGGCTAAAACGAGACCAAAACGCGTATTTAATATCATTTGTTTGGAATTATGCGTGGTTTTTGTGTTTATTGTGTTTTCAGAGTCAACTGGATGAATATTGAAGAAAACATGGGATTGCATGGGTTTTATCAAGGAAAAAGACTAAAGACGAAGTCTATTGTCCAAGAGATGCAAAAGATTTGAAGTCAATGGGCCTATTTGAAGATTTATCGAAGAAAAGGACCAAAGATGGAAGATTTACATATGTCGAAGAAACTCAAGTCTATTAAAGGAAGAAATTAAAAGACGAGTTAAATTTAATCGTCGACAGATACCGAATCAGAACCGAAAACGTCAACTTTCCTGAAAAGACGAGAAGACAAGAAGATAGGGAGAAAGCCCACTCACCAACCAAAAGGGAGACCTATATATAAATTTCCCTTCACACTTTTCATTCAGTTTTTTTTATTCCTTTTTTCTCTCTTTCTGTTCGTAGGCATCACCAACACCATTAGGGTGTTTGGTGATTTTGATTCTTGTTTATGTTCTTAAATCTTGTAAGTTTAATCCTTCATTTTTGTTTACTGAATCTTAATCATCAATACAAGTTCTTATTTAATCTTTTCATTCCTCTTGTTCATCATCATCTTTTTATTCAAAGTTGTTAAGTTCTTATTTAGTTGAGTTCTGATCTTAAAAAGTTGTTGATTTTATGTTTTTATGATTGGGATTTGTTGTTTGTGATTAGTAGATGAATTGCTATTAGTTTTGTTTATGATTTGGTTAAAAACTTGGTCGATTTTGGATAAGAATCATTCCCCTGTTTTCTCGCGTCTGGGTTACTGTTCTTCATCCCCAGACATTCCGAATTGTCCATTTTCCTTTTTCATTATTCGGAATATTATATATATTCCGAGTAACCTATTTTCTTTTTCCTTAATTCGGAATTTTCCTTTTATTCCGGATTGTCAGATTATTCCGCATAGCCTTCGTTATTCTGAGTAGCTTGATTTTTCCGCATAGAGTAATATATTCCGCATAGCACTAGTATTCTGCATGGTTTCATTTATTCCGCATAGAGTTAAGCATTCCGCATAGCCATCATTATTCCGAGTAGAAAACCATTATTCCGCATAAGCCCATATATTCCGCATAGAGTTTGTTATTCTGCATGGTCTTATTATTCCGAATAGCTTTCTTTATTTCGAGTAATAATTATTCCGAATAGCCCTTGTTTATTCTGCATGGTCAATTATTCCGAGTGACATCAATATTCCGCATAGCTCCAAGATTCCGAACAGCATGATTATTCCGCATAAGCTTCAATATTCCGCATAGCTTTGACATTCCGGATAGAGCATTTTAAGGTTAATTTTTTAGTTACTGTTTTATTTACATTTTAATGCAAGTTTTATCTTTGTAAATTAATTCTTTCTAGCTTACCTTTTAGTTACTTTACTCATTTATCCTTCTTAGTAACATAGATAACCAAACCCACTATTTGTCAGCAAGAACAAATCGTTCCACTTTGAGCTATGATCAATTCGAGAGGATTCCGAGAAACGAACCTTCAACTAGTAAAATCTCTTGTATCAATGATTAAATATAAGTAGACCTTGATCCCTTGTCAATAATCTCATCCTTTGTGAGACGCTAAGCCCGATAATGTAACTCCTTCAAGTGTTATGACAAGTCTTCGTCACCAACCGTGTAAGCATGAACAAGTTACCTCTAAAGAATAATGTTGACTAGGCACCATCTTTAAAGATATAATAGAACACAAACTCGAGAAAATCTTCTTTGAACATCAAACTTACCATAAGAATTCTTCCCCTTAAGCTAACACCGCTTTATGACGAGTCTTAATGAACCAATATATTCGTATGTAAATCGATCTATTTGGATAACTCTTTCACAAGGCTACCATGATTACATAAGAAATATTATGTAAGACCCCCAGAATCTGACATGGAACAACTAGGCAACGAGGGGGTAACACGTCATAGTACAAGAAAAAATGAATTACAGTTCATACAAAGCTGACGAAATAAAAACATGTACATTACATCATAAAAGGTCAGAGTTTTTAAACATAGGTCCCAGAGTTTTAGAAGCGGAAAATTATATTATTTTGTCTCAATTTATAACATAAAGTTGCCCAAAAGATAGAATAAAATCCTGACAACATTTACTAAAAACAGTCTTTTAAAAGCATCACAGAAATCTCCAAGCTGTGATAATATCCTGCGGGCTCCCATCTAAGCAAAACTAAGTAATAATACCTGAGATTAAACATGTAAAATCATCAACATAAAGTTGAGTGAAATTCATAGGTTTAGTAGTAAAGGTGTGGAACACAAGCATTCATTTGTAAAACAAGTAGTATGGAGTTTGGTTCGTCAACCATAGTCCAAAACCATTATTATTGCTGTTCAGTTCATGAACCGAAGCTTAAAATAGTGTAAGTTACTCTAGGGAGTATTCAGCCTAAATACTCAAGTAATAAACAAATATCAGTGCGTCAAGGTACTTGAGACGGGGATAGTCAATCCCGATGGATCCACCCACAACATTCGCGCTTAGTACTCGAAATTAACGGTTCATGATCGGGAGAGGGAACTTAAGGCTAGACTAAAAACAATATTAATATTGAAAACCTGAAATCATACATGTTTTGGATAGCATACAAGTTCTGGATAGCATACAAGTTCTAGATAGCATACAATTTTTAAATGGTTGTGTTCCACCATGTAAAATCTCACCCCGTGTTTAGAAACCATGTACAAGTAAAAAGGGGCTATGAACTCACCTTAGCCACGAGGTAAGTCAATCACTATACTCAGCAACTGAGTAGAAACGGTAGTGGTAGACGATCACCGACGATATGGATACCCGGGAAAAGAAAGCCGCAACCTATCAAAATAAGGCGCGCGTTAAGACTCGAACTCAATATCGATATATATACCAAATATAATATGACTCAAACGTTTTTAAAGTATTCATGTTTTCAAAACAATTGACACGAACCAAATGAATCCATTTATCCTCTTTACTCGTTTAAACACTTGAAATTGACCCGCCATACGACGCCAAGTCAACGCAAGTCAAACTATCCTTATACATCGCTCGGACCAGTAGCTAAGTCATTTACACATTGACTAAGCACTTGAATAATTCATCATGTCCGATGATGAATACTCAAACTCACGCAACATAAACATTGAACTATGTATCCAAAATTAAAATCAGCAAGTACACCCCGAATGTACACACCGATCTACCCTATCTAGACTTGTCCGTTTTAAATGAAAATTGGTGTCAAGGTCATTTATAACCTGTATAATACCTCACAAAAATTTGAGCCAAAGTTCACACTTTAAAACCCATCAGCTCGAGACTTTACTTGACTCCAAATTTGGGACAGCTTTGTACACTTGTCTTGTAAAACCGTTTGGACCACTTTAAAACTACTAACTCGACAATCCGTCTTTTGAAATCACTACTAGACTCATCAAACTCAGTTTGCAAACTTTGAAAATCAGTAGTATCAACTATCTAACCAAGCCTAAAGTCCCCGAGAGTCGACCCAAAATCAGCCACAATTTCGGATTGTGCCAACTTGCGTCTCCCGGTACACGAATACTAAAACTAGCATAACTTTTGACTCGTAATGACTTAGAAGCTCTATCTTATACCAAAATGACCGTCTCGGAAAACTCTACAACAATATCAAATAATATCAGTCTTTCACAAACCTTAAACCTACGAAAATTTTGATAAGGACCTGCTAAAATAGCCTTTTAGAAAACAAGTCAAATCCATTTTTCAACATCAATCATTCCCATATCTCTAACATCACTCTACTATCATACCCATCACCCAAACACTCCTAAAAACACTTGCATGTCAAATTTTACCAAAATCAAAGATCAAAAACCAAACTTTTTATGATCAAAACAAGAAAATCTTACTAAGATCATCACATGCATGATGATCAAAACACAAATCAACCATGGAATCATAAAAACCTTGAAAATTGATGCATGTGAAGGATTTTGGTGTCAAAACAATCATAAGAACATTTAAACATGGGACTTTGATTGATTTAAGATAAAAATAAAATTTAAGGGGTGTTTGTAGTGGTGGAGGTGGCGGCAAAATGGAGGAGGAGGGAGGAGAGAAAAATGTTTTGTGTGTGTGTTTTTTTTATGAGATGAAAATAAGGTGATTTTGGTGGAAAAGTAATATATAGTGGGTGGAGGGACCAATCTTGTAAATTTTGAAACTTTTGGACCTAAAAGAAATTAATAGTTTTAAAGGGTAGAAAATGGTTATTGGTAAATATAGAAAATATTTACGGGGCTCGGGTTTCGTAAAAATACTTTTCAAAAGTTACAATGCATCATAAAAATGATTATATGATTTCCCGAAACGACTTAATACGTAATTAAAACGAAATCGTTGAAAGCATTAATTATCGAAACAATCAATAAATAAACGTAAACTTTTGGGCATCTGTCGGTATCGCGATCACTAGGAATTCTTGTTGTACATTGATTTGAATAAACTCGTTGTAAAACGCACGCGGGTGATTTTAAATCAAAAACTTTGATTTAAATTAAATATGGAAAAATAAAATAAGAATTTTATAATTCCATGCAAAGTATTTATCGATGATCAGAAAATTACTTAAAAGGTATAATTTAAAAAATCTCAGGATTTACATATAGCAATACAAGAAAACGTAATACGTTCGAAAATTCAAGAAGCACGAATAAAAAGAATAAAATAATGCTGGGAAAGTACGGGTTCACACAGTCTTCCCCCCTAACGGAACTCTGGTCCCCAGAGTTCTCCTGAAAACAGTAGAAGATGCAAACAAGAGGAGGTACAAAGTGTAGAACAAAATTCATTGCTTCCCAGGTAATTTCTATACCACGACGAATCTTAACAATTGGAATTCACTATGCTTCAGTTTCTTAACTCCTTTTCGTATAACTTTTCAGTCTTGGACGGTGATACATCAAGAGATAGAGTTGTTGGAAATACGTGCGATAAATAACAAGAATGAACACAAGAATCGCTTAAACAGGCAAAGTGCGATAAAATGAATCAAAATTGTAAATCAACAAGGAGTCGCAAATCGTGCAACTGTAAAACATGACAATCTTAAAATGTAAGAATCTATTCACAAGAGAAATAGAAGGGAAAAAATGAATTACATATGATCATTCAAAATACAAGCTGTCAAAATCAGTTTTCTAGTATTTTGGTATTACTTTAAAACTTAGTTTTAAAAATTTTCTTTATTAAAAGAAAGTTTTACCAAGTGTAGTGATTAAAAATCAAACTCTATATAAAATGAGTGGGTAAACAATTGTCAAATCTTTTTCTTGATCGAACTTCAAGGAAAAAGTAACTCAGTTCAAATAGTTATTTTGATTAGCTTAAGAGCTTTTCGGGTGACTATATGAAATTTCTGTTAGAAACTCAAGTTTATCGTTACCATTAGAGAAAATCAGATTTTCCTGGTTATTTTGAATCATTGTTAGAAATTATAAATTAATTTAATAATTTCATTAGGTTGACAATAAAGTATGATATAATTAAATGCTTTAAAAGATACAGCTTGATATCCTTTTTAAATACTAGTTATAAATTTACCAAAGAGGATGTATAGATCCTCTACTTAACTGAAGCAGTTATTTTGGTAATTTAAACATTTGATAAAATGTAATAAGCGTTCTTAAAAATTAATAATAATTTTTTGAAATTCAAGAAAGTGTTTAAGGTATCAACGTAACATTTTCTGGTTTTCAAAAGGTGACAAGACAGCAACAAATATGAATCATATAAAGGTCAACAATCTGCACGCGAGCAATAACACAAGGGGATAAAACAATAATCGTATCAATTCTTAACAAACGTGATAGAATAGTCGCATCAATGATAAAAATAATAAGAAACAAGGATTATAGCAAGTCATCACTTCTTGAGTGCAGTTGGTGACACCAATAACGGCTTATTAAGTTCTCATTGGTCGATACACGATCGAAAGAGAAAAGCCACACAATAAATTTTCGAATTACAGAAAATTCTTAAGAAGTTACTTGATAGTAATTCCAGTAAGATGAAAAACATTAGCAATGAAAGACGAAATCAACACATGATTCGTACGAATGAATTTCAAGAAGATAAAGTCTAATACACATCATGGTAAATATAAGTAATCATTGTTCACGTCCGATCATAAATCAGTAATCGCGTCCAGAGACGTTTCATAGGTCTACAAAGATAGATAAAGAAGATCGATCGATGAAGAGGCATAATAACGTTGAAACTTTCAAGTCTGGTATCAATGGTAAGAATTTAGGCAAATGGTAACAAAAATCGTATCATGAGGATGATGAGGTAACAAGTAAGGCAATGATCGTCGAGTATGGAAATATGTGCTTGAGGCATGTACTTTGTTCAAGAAAAGATAAAGGTTCATATGTGTATGTCGCGAACTGTTGATACTCGCATAAGAAGTAAAAGTTTTCTAAACTTTTATTTTATCTAACTTTTTAAAGAACATAATTAAAAAGTTGATTGTTGGTCAAATACTTAGGGCGACTACTATTTGGCCTTGCATGGCTCCTTCTAAATTAGGCATAGGTGATCAGGCCATGCGTAATTTAGGACTAGCAATGCGATGCTCAGCTTCGTCAAACCAGTATTACATATCATATGATTTAAAATATGTGTATAATAGCATTTGTAAAAACAAATAATCAAAATAACATATGAAGCTTTTCGCCACTAAGTTATTGGCTACATATATAAATCAACCATTTTATTGTTACAAGAATTCTTAACAAGACCAATGTAGAACAATTGGTGAAAAATACATTGTAAAAAATTAATATAAATTAATTTTATAAGATAGCATTCAGTTATTTTGTAAAGTCCAAGTGGAAATTTTTGTAAAATGTTTCGCAAACAATACCAGTTTGAGTTAATATGGTAACATGACAATAGTTTATAAAATAGCGAGTGGGTTACAAGAGGGAAATAAGGAGTAGTTTCAAGACAGTCAACGAAATGGTTACAAGGTGATAAGGTTTTCAAGAGATTTAGCAGGAATCGTCAGGGAGACGCGTGTCAAGATGATAACAAAACGATATGAAAGCAAGATCTTCAAATTCTCGGTCCAATTTCAGTGGTACGATAGAAGCAGAGAAAGAAAATAGAATGACAAATAAGTCATAAATAAAAGAAAGGATAAAGGAATCCGTATGTGTGCATATCGTGATTAATTTTGACAATAATATACTTTTAAGAAAGTAGGGTATCAGTTAACAAATAGTACAATCACTCCGAAAAGTTTCTATATTAGGAAGTTACCGAATTTCAATAGTTCAAGATCTATGTATATGTATGACCGAACTCAAAGTTACTATTTTTATACTTGTTCGAAACGTAATCCTGTTTTAATATCATTAGTTAAAGTTTTACGAGCTCAAACGAAGTCAAAAACGCCTAAAAACTATATTTCAAAATTTCTATCAGTTTTGACCTTTGGGTTTGACTAGACCAATTGACTCACTAAACGATATTCTAAGACTCGAAGTCTAATGCAATTTGGTGCAAAACGATGTTTTGAACAACTTTTTAGTTTTACTCGAGACTTGAAACGGATTAAAAATGGATGAAAATGCCCTTGTATTAAATCTGTCAACAAAACGATATTTAAGAACTACGCAAAAATAAGTTCTTAAATTTCACAATCTCAAATGAGCGTAACCTGCTCGATTTTAATGTTTACTGGTCAAATTTTATGTCCTAAACGGACGCCTCAACAAGTAGAAATATATATTTTTATGTCTAAAGTTATAAAAATATTTTCTCGATACTGTTAAATTCCTTGTAAAGTTTCTGTACAAAGTATATTTTTCGACACAGCTTGAAATTAAATCCAATTTCATAATAACCCAGAATTAATGTACACACAAGACTTGTGGATTCCATAAAGACGAAAGAAGATAAACTGTATAATTAATCATGTAAAGAAAACACGATACATAAATGGTTCAAGAATGCCAACAAAAATCTAAGAAATCAAAAATGATGCATGACATCCGTGTCTTCGGCTGCAAGATGCAATGCAGGAAGGTCTCCTGTCGGCGTGATTTTCCAAAATCACAAGACATATCGAGAAAGAAACAAAATATTAACAAGTCACACTCCTGCGGCGAGGAGGTTTAATGAAAAAGGGAGGATACAAGTAGGATCGTATTCCAGACAATCGTCACATAATAATTGACGATCATGTGTTCAGGGTACAACGGATGTTGTAAGTCGAAGTCGAAACGTAGAATGGTCAATGAAAGAAGATGTAATACATGTACAAGTGTCGTGTAAAACGGTGGCGTAAAGGTCGATCAAGATTACGAAAATCCACGATATTAGTCAACACTGATTCAAGGAATGCTTCAAGATATGGAACTCACACGATGTCCTTTAGTCTTTCTAGGATACACATTGAGCTACACAATGGTCTATAGACTATTTTCCAAGACATTCAATCACAAATGGTCGACAAACAAATTGGATATCTAAATAGATATTTTAAATAAATTAAACAATGAAAGCAACATTCACGGTAGTAAGAATGAAAATCAGGAGTTGTATCGAAAACAACACTTCTTCAATTCCGAACAATGGTATCACGAGAGTATGCACAACATGTAGCAGCGAGTCGAGAAAAAAAAACAGATGATTCAAAACGAACGAGTATATGAAGTCAGTCGTATCACGCATAAATAAAATAGCAATAGTACTCAGAAAAATGAGTATGAAAAGTCGGCAGCATATGCGCTCCGAATACAAGTACGTAATGTCATAACAATATGAAATCATCGTAACAAGATCAGTTCACAAGAACAAGAATTCAAGATATGCGGTAAGAGCATATGTAATCAAGTAATAACCAATGATAGTTCATGAAGCACCAAGGCTTTGAAAAGACATAGTACTTATCGTCATTAAAGTGAAGTAATATTTCAAAATGAAATCAAGAGATGAAATACTACAACGATAATTAAAAGTAAATAATAAGGATTAGAGAGTTACCCGCGCAGATATCGAACAACATTGGCAGATTTTGTGTTTGACACTTAGGAACAATAAAAATATTTGAACTTTCAGTTATAGACTAAGTTTTTGAAAACGACTCAGTTCCCTATAACCACCGCTCTGATACCATTCTGTGAGACCCCCAGAATCTGACATGGAACAACTAGGCAACGAGGGGGTAACACGTCATAGTACAAGAAGCTGTTGGAAATTCACTTTATGTGACGACATTTAAGAATTCCCGGTAGTTATCATAGTTACACACGCGTAGACTAGACTATGTACATTGTATAGTTAAGTGTTGGTGTGTGGCTATATATACACCTCCTAGGCTTCCAAGGAGGGGTGTTGCTTGTGTCTCATTTGTGTTTTCATTTTGTAAATATACTTTTCTTAACCTTTCACACACAACCTCTCTTCTCTCTCTCTCAATAATGGCTTCCACCATCTACCACCATGTTAGACCACCGGATTAGATAAAAGTAAATCCACAATTGGCATCAGAGCCTTGGTTTCATCCTTGGATCGTGTTTATTGTTTTCGATTTGGTGGTCTAAAAATTTTATTTTTTTTGTCCGTATGTATCATTTTTTTTGTCACGGTTTGCTATCAATATTCACAAGCTTGTTATCACTTTCACATGTTTTGTGGTCTCGTTATATCAATTCCATGGTCTAACTGTTTGTGTCACTTTTATACCACAAGTTGTGTCTAAATTTTTTATCCTTTATTTGTCACAATTTTGTGTCATTGGTTTTGTCACAGTCCACATCTAACAATCAGACTTTCAAAAGTCAAGTCAAAACCTGCCATTTTTTAATCTGCTAATGATTTTGTGCATGGTTTTTCTGTTATATCATCTGTTTTTATCATCTGTTCTGGGTTACATAATTTTTTTTTTTGAAGATGGAGATAAGAATATGCCCAGAATACTTCTTCCTGAATATCAGGAAAAAGTACAGATATGATTTCAGATTCTCAGTCAGATCGGAATATTGCGATCGCAAAAACCATTGGTTTCTACATTGCGATCGAATATTCCGATGGAACACATTCTGATGGAACGCATTCCGACGGAACGCATTCCGATGGAACGCATTCCGATGGGGTGTTGTGTGTAGACATTGTGATGGACAGAATTACAGAAAGGATTGCGATGGAAATCAGATTAAAAACTTTGCGATGGACTCTAGTTTCATTGCGATGGGTTTTATTTTAACATTGCGATGGAATCATCTTTGTTGCGGTGGGTTTTTTTTTTAAATAGAAAGATTCTGATGGCTTGTTCTTAAACAAGACTGACCAGTAATTAAACACTTGCAAAGACCAAGATTTGATCGAACCAATATCAATACACCACCCTTATAACTCCACAACACCATCAATCTAATCCTACCCCTTCGTCTCCTAATCCCATCTATACATCAATCAGACTCAAACATCATAAAAATCAGAAAACATAAGAAAGATCTCAGATTCGTTTTTTTCATGTTTAAACATGCATGTTGAGATCTTTTAAGATCTAACCCAAAAAACTAAATATCATCACAGATCAGTGTTTGGTATTAAACCAACTTTTCATACACGAAAACTCAAGAAGATCAATAACAATGATGTTATCATCTTTCTTTATTTCGTTTCAACCACAATTAACCAACATGCATTCAATAAATGTTCACCTTACCCGAGACCTTAACAAGATCTTGATGTCATATCATTGTGTTTTGTCCTCCACGAATCATACAAGATAAAAACAACTGTTAATTCATGGATTCGTGGGTTTGAGAATGATAATCAGTGGTTGGGACTTCGTTTAATTTAATGGATGTGATGCGTTGGATTTGTTTTGTGGTTTATGATTGATGAGATTAAGATTTGATCTATGTTTGTTTGATATGAGATGGGGACAGATTTATCTTAGAAAGTTGTGGCGATTTGTTTTTGAGATGGGGTGTGAGTAGTTTGAGATGGAGGTTGTGAAGATTAAGGTAAAGACTATGAGTCAAATTAGGGTTAAGTGGTTTGTTATATATCCCATAACCTAAGTTGGTGGACCGGGTATTACTTTTGTAATGATGGGTCGAAAGTTTGTTGACGTTGGCTAACAACTAATATGGCCTATTCTTTGTTGGGCCGTGTGATTTTTTTTTATATACACACAATTTTCTTTACACAAATTTGTATTTTTGTATAAACTTTGTGTGTATTAAGTTATACTTCGGTCATCATCGGGACGAGACAACAAGTGACTTGATAAAGTGACGAGACAAATGTGACAAAATTTATTTGACGAGACCAAGAAAAATTTAGGTATATTTTTAGTGACTACAGATTTTTTTTGGATCGGGTATTAATTATTTGAAGTTGAAGACGGATTTTTCGAAGCCGTGCACTTATTTTATCTTTCAAAGATAACTTGCTCGTGCTTAATCTTATAATGAAGACTTGTTTATCTAGTTTCCGGGTTCGGGGTGGTTGGTTGATGACTCGGATAACTATCACTTAAAGGGGTTACATTGTTGTACTCAGTGTCACGCGCTTAGTCGACGTGGATAATTTCAAGAGGTGTTGTACTTATAGACTTCTTCAATGATGCATTGGGTACTTAGAAATTTCTCCACCGCTCCTCATTCAACAATTGTGCAAGCTTAAGTCACAAGTTCGAAGGATTTTTATTCAGTTTCATGTTTGATGAATCTGGTTCATTCCATCAGTAGTCACTTCAAATTGCCTTCAAGTGGGTTGGTAAAGATGGCCATGGAGAGTTTATGAGTAGAGAATTTCGATCAACAACTGATTCTCACCGAATATAATTAAGCTTTTTCATTATTCTCTCGAGATTTTCAGGTTCATGTGCGTACGATTTATTGATGGTTCCGAGGTTTCGAAACCATCAAGGGGGAAGAAGAAGACACATTGAACGCACAACGAGTACACGTGATGAACTTCATACCTTCTTTTGATTTGAAGACATTCCGGGATGACATTTGTCATAGCCGTAGAGAAAATCAGTGTTTTAACTCGTGGCGTTATCAATATCTAAACGGTACACTACTAATTCGATGTTTAATTGTTTGGTTGTTACAATTATTCATCATCATTATCCTATATGGAGAAATATGCACTTCCGGGACTTAATTGACTCGTGCATCTCCGGAAGAAGATATGTGCATTTCCGGGACTTAATTGACTCTGGTGTTACGATGTCAACTTCATGAATGGGATAAAGTGTCTACTTCAGTATTTGAGCTTCATACTCGGGATTGATTTATTTTCTTCAACTATGTGGGGGAAGAAATGTCTTGATTCTTTCTAGTATGCATAACTTGAACTCTCAGGGGAAGAAAAATTCAGAAGAATTATTCAAGCGTGAGAAGAGAAGTTGTTGATCTACTTGGTGTGCCCCAAGCTTTCAATCCCTCTTAGTAACGTTATCATGTTATATGATGGGATTTGCTTGTTAGATTCCGCTGTGCGCTTAATCATTCTAAGCTTTATTGAAAGCTTTGAAGTTGCTTACGAGGATTGTCGGTTTAGGGGGAAGCTATTTAAAAGCTTCTACATCAAGTTTATGTGGCATGAATTAGGGGGAAGTTAATTCAGAAGCTTCTCCTTAACCAGAAGTACATGGATTACTTAGCTCGTGCCGTTACAGTATTTTTACCACAAGTTACTACGAAGATGAGTCACTCTAAAGTGAAGACTTGAAGTCAAAGGCCTCAGAAGACATCATCAGCATTGGACGCTTCATGGAAGCTTTTGTTCTTAATCATTATGTACTTGTTAGGAAAAATATCGTAAGGAATTCTACACGTCGTCCCATGGGGGAAGATTGTTGGAAATTCACTTTATGTGACGACATTTAAGAATTCCCGTTAGTTATCATAGTCACACACGCGTAGACTAGACTAGGTACATTGTATAGTTAAGTGTTGGTGTGTGGCTATATATACCGCTCCTAGGCTTCCAAGGAGGGGTGTTGCTTGTGTCTCATTTGTGTTTTCATTTTGTAAATACACTTTTCTTAACCTTTCACACACAACCTCTCTTCTCTCTCTCTCAACAATGGCTACCATCATCCACCACCCATCTAGACCACCGGATTAGCTTATAGCAAATCCACAGAAACAATGAATTACAGTTCATACAAAGTTGACGAAATAAAAACATGTACATTACATCATATAAGGTCAGAGTTTTTAAACATAGGTCCCAGAGTTTTAGAATCGGAAAATTATATTATTTCGTCTCAATTTATAACATAAAGTTGCCCAAAAGATAGAATAAACTCCTGACAGTTTTTACTAAAAACAGTCTTTTAAAAGCATCACATAAATCTCCAAGCTGCGATAATATCCTGCGGGCTCCTATCCAAGCAAAGCTAAGTAATAATACCTGAGATTAAACATGTAAAATCGTCAACATAAAGTTGAGTGAAATTCATAGGTTTAGCAGTAAAGGTGTGGAACACAAGCATTCATTTGTAAAACAAGTAGTATGGAGTTTGGCTCGTCAACCATAGTCCGAAACCATTATTATTGCTGTTCAGTTCATGAACCGAAGCTTAACTTAGTGTAAGTTCCTCTAGGGAGTATTCAGCCTAAATACTCAAGTAATAAACAAATATCAGTGCGTCAAGGTACTTGAGACGGGGATAGTCAATCCCGATGGATCCACCCACAACATTCGCGCTTAGTACTCGAAATTAACGGTTCATGATCGGAAGAGGGAACTTAAGGCTAGACTAAAAGCAATAATAATAATGAAAACCTGAAATCATAAATGTTATGGATAGCATACAAGTTCTGGATAGCATACAAGTTCTGGATAGCATACAATTTTTAAATGGTTGTTTTCCACCATGTAAAATCTCACCCCGTGCTTAGAATACATGTACAAGTAAAAAAGGGCTATGAACTCACCTTAGCCACGAGGTAAGTCAATCACGGTACTCAGCAACTGAGTAGAAACGGTAGTGGTAGACGATCACCGACGATATGGATGCCTGGGAAAACGAAAGCCGCAACCTATCAAAATAAGGCGCGCGTTAAGACTCGAACTCAATATCCATATATATACCAAATATAATATGACTCAAACATTTTTGAAGTATTCATGTTCTCAAAACAATTGACACGAACCAAATGAATCCATTTATCCTCTTTACTCGTTTAAACACTTGAAATTGACCCGTCATACGACGCCAAGTCAACGCAAGTCAAACTATCCTTATACATCGCTCGGACCATTAGCTAAGTCATTTATACAATGACTAAGAACTTGAATAAGTCATCATGTCCGATGCTGAATACTCAAACTCACGCAACACAAACATTTAACTACGTATCCAAAATTAAAATCAGCAAGTACACCCCGAATGTACACACCAATCTACCCTATCTAGACTTGTCAATTTTAAATGAAAATTGGTGTCAAGGTCATTTATAACCTGTATAAGACCTCACCAAAATTTGAACCAAAGTTCACTCTTTAAAACCCATCAGCTCGACACTTTACTTGACTCCAAATTTGGGATAGATTTGTACATTTGTTTTGTAAAACCGTATGGACCACTTTAAAAGTACTAACTCGACAATCCGTCTTTTGAAATCACTACTAGACTCATCAAACTCAGTTTCTAAACTTTGAAAATCAGTAGTATCAACTATCTAACCAAGCCTAAAGTCCCCGAGAGTCGACCCAAAATCAGCCACAATTTCGGATTGTGCCGACTTGCGTCTCCCGGTACACGAATACTAAAACTAGCATAACTTTTGACTCGCAATGACTTAGAAGCTCTATCTTATACCAAAACGACCGTCTCGGAAAACTCTACAACAATATCAAATAATATCAGTCTTTCACAGACCTTAAACCCACGAAAATTTTGATAAGAACCTGCTGTCCCAAAATAGCCTTTTAGAAAACAAGTCAAATCCATTTTTCAACCAAAATCAATCATTCCCATATCTCTAGCATCACTCTACTATCATACCCATCACCCAAACACTCCTAAAAACACTTGCATGTCAAATTTTACCAAAATCAAAGATCAAAAACCAAACTTTTTATGATCAAAATAAGATAATCTTACCAAGATCATCACATGCATGATGATCAAAACACAAATCAACCATGGAATCATGAAAACCATGAAAGTTGATGCATGTGAAAGATTTTGGTGTCAAAACAATCATAAGAACATTTTAAACATGGTACTTTGATTGATTTAAGCTAAAAATAAAATTTGAGGGGTGTTGTAGTGGTGGAGGTGGCAGCAAAATGGAGGAGGAGGGAGGAGAGAAAAATATTTTGTGTGTGTGTTTTTTTATGAGATGAAAATGAGGGGATTTTGGTGGAAAAATAATATATTGTGGGCGGATGGACCAATCTTGTAAATTTTGAAACTTTTGGACCTAAAAGAAGTTAATAGTTTTAAATGGTAGAAAATGGTTATTGGTAAATATTGAAAATATTTACGGGGCTCGGGTTTCGTAAAAATACTTTTCAAAAGTTACAATGCATCATAAAAATGATTATATGATTTCCCGACACGACTTAATACGTAATTAAAACGAAATCGTCGAAAGTATTAATTATCGAAACAATCGATAAATAAACGTAAACTTTTGGGCATCCGTCGGTATCGCGATCACTAGGAATTCTCGTTGTACATTGATTTGAATAAACTTGTTGTAAAACGCACGCGGGTGATTTTAAATCAAAAACTTTGATTTAAATTAAATATGAAAAAATAAAATAAGAATTTTATAATTCCATGCAAAGTATTTATCGATGATCAGAAAATACTTAAAAAAGTATAATTTAAAAAATCTCAGGATTTACATATAGCAATACAAGAAAACTTAATACGTTTGAAAATTCAAGAAGCACGAATAAAAAGAATAAAATAATGCTGGGAAAGTACGGGTTCTCACATATTACTCCAATAAACTACTTCACGAATTGTTGCTAACTTACTTAAAAATCATTGACCCCTTGTAAAAATATTCGAGCCATTAATATCAAATTGATATTCTGTATAAAAACGGAGATTCCATGTACCTTTGCGTGCAAATTCCTCTTTTTGTGTGCCAAAATCGTATCAATTTTCCAAACAACAGCTATTCCTTTTGTTGTCCAATATCTTCCTTTTTCCAAGATATCAACATTGTGTGTTTTCCAATATCGGATAACACTTGTTAGCGTTTGAAAATGTATATATCGGACAACAAGTGTCAACGCTTCCTGTCAGCGTCAACTTTATTCCTGTCAGCGCCAACTTTGTACCTGTCAGCGCCTGGCCATCAGTGTCTCATCCATGCCTTGTCAGCGTTACACCAATATCTATCAGCGTCACACCAACATCTATCAGCGTCTAAATAACATACATCAGCGGCTAATTGATCTAGGGTTTTATAAACCCTAAATCATGATTTTATGTGAAAGCCATAAATTGTAGTGAACTTCGACATCGAATAACTTCTTCATCAGAGCTTAGATCGAAGATCCTTCGGTGAGATCCTAGACACAAGTGTCAAGAACCTACAGCGCGAATTTCACGACGATCCAACGGTTAACGAAGGAGAAATCGCGTTTTTACTATTACTGTTCACAGAAAACAGCATATGACCACTACTGACTTTGACGCTTAATAACTTTTTCTTGGGGATAGATCTAGACAATCCCTCCGGTGGATATCTAGATATATGTGTGTGGAACACACATAAAAAATTTCGTGGCGATCCAACGGTTCAATAAAAAGTTATGGTCTTCTGAATACTGTTGCGCACACAAAATCGCCCAAAAAAATCTATACGGATTTTTCGTTTCTTCTCAAAACACGAACACCTTGTTGGTCCTAGCATCACGAGCCACGAGACTCTGATACCAACTGTGGAAACCTTGGTTTCCTTGAATCATTTAGCTACTAGGCATAGCCATTATTCATATGATTATACAATCAAAGCGGAAAAGAACAATAACTATGTAACAAGGTGTTTGGGCACAAAGAACACATGATTAAACAATTGGGTTGTTAATTATATTAATAATCAACAACCACTAGACGTGTATACATTAACCCCACGTCTAGTGCAACACACGCATTAGGTTTACATTGTGAATGAAAGTTATTAAAAACCTAATAACCCTTGGTTCCTTTTATAGTGTAAGGATTAGGGTTTACAAGAGATAACTATAAATAAACATGAATATCTTCTATTTAAATAACTAATACAGAATATATTCTACATACTTATCCTAAATAGAAGCTTCCAACAGCGTTTGACTTTTGTTGACTTCTGTCAACGCCTGATTTACTCTTAACAACGCCTGGATTACACTTGTCAACGCTTAGACAAATGCCTTCATATTTTCTTCGTTTTTGAGTTTCTACCACATCAACTTTTTGACCCAACACGTTGTATCCGGTCTTATCGAATTGATCACAGTTGAAAGTGTGACTCAATTGTTCTTGGTGAAAGGAAAGGAAAATGATTATCTATTTTAAACTAAAAGTAAAATGTAAATGTCGTTGAGTAAAGATAAAAATGAAAGCTTTAAAACTTAAACTAAAAATTAAGTCTTAAGGATAAATGACAAAAGATTAAAACTTGATAAAAAGTAAATTAGAAAACTTAAAACTTTATAAAAAATGTGAACTTTAAAATTAAACTTAAACAAAGCAATTAAAAATAACACTAAATAAAATGGCGGGAAAAATAAAGTTTAAAAACAATAAAGAAAACAAACAAGTCGGAAAACAAGAAAATAGACCTAATCCGGAATAATAATCCAAGACCTAATCCGGAATCCATAATGCATACTCAAATCGGAATGTGAGTCCAACATGTAATCCAGAATGCATATGTCACATACAAGTCGGAAGACATATTTGTGATACAATCCGGAATCTACAATCAGCTAGTAATTCGGAATCCTGGCCTGCACTTAATTCGGAATCAATAGCCTTAGCACCTAGTTCGGAATGTCAAACTTATGACCTAATCCGGAATGCATATTCCGGATAGTAATCTGGAATGTGTGTTTAGATGTTAATTCGGAATAATCCACAAGAACATAATTCGGAATGTAGAGTACTGACCTAATCCGGAATATGAGCAACTGATCCTAATTCGGAATACTGGTTTTGATCTAGTTCAGGAAAAGGTAATTTTGCATATAAGTCGGGATAATGTAAATCCTACCTAATTCGGGATACTAGGGTTTACCATAACCCGGATAAGAAACATTCAAGCAAAAATTTCAAATAAGCTAAAAACAAAGAAGCACTTACCTAAAACTTTAACCAAATCAAATTTAAGAAAAGGCAAATAAGCCACAATTTAAAAACTTTAAAAACACTTAATAATCTAAAATTTTAAAATCAACTTTTTATAAAATAAACTATACAAGACACTTAATTAAAATAAGAAAAATCACACAATAAGCACTAAACACAATAAGCTATAAAAATCAAACACATGAAAATCAATAAGCACAATCAAACAAACACATCAATAAAGCAATAAGCATAAAGATTAAGCAAACTACATGATTAACCAAATCAAAACATAAGATAAAAATTGAGAAGGTAGAATGAGAATGATTATCTAAAAAGCTTGAATTAAGATTAAGAGATCTAATACAAGATTATGTAAAAGCTTAAAACATTAAAGAAAAGCTAGAGAGAAAAAGTAATATTAAGCTACTCCTAATTACCTTACAAAAATTAAACTAATAACTACTACTTCTTAATGAAGTGTTTAAGGACTATATATAGGAGGAGGAAATGGAAGGAGTGTTGTTTTCTTCTTTCTTTCTTCTTGTCTCGACTCGATTTAAATTCTTCGTCTTTCTTGATGTTTTCTCGGGATTTGTCGATATGAATTGAATTCGTCTTCTAATTTTCTTCTTTTATTAGATTTGGTTCTTCGACTTCATAAAACTTCCGTCTTTAGACTATTTCTTCGATAAATCTTCTGAATAGGCCTTGGACTTCCGTTCTTTTTGCACTCTTGATCTTTTGACTTCGTCTTTTGTCTTTTTCTTCGATAAAAGCCCGTGAAAGCCCGTGTTTTCTTCCCTTTTCACATTTTGGTCCTTAATCACAACAAAAACACAAACCACGCATAATTCCGACTTTTACGACATTAAGTACATGTTTTGGCTTGGTTATTATTATAACTAAGTGGTAAAAGGATGGGTGTTTTCCCACCTATCGTACATAATCTGGAATAGTGACATAAGAAACGTCTTAGTAAGGATGTACGAGACATATTGAAACGTAATACATGAACAATTGTGAACATGATACGTGAGCAATTGTGAACGTGATATGTTGAGATATGGTAAGTGTAACATGGCAGACAATGGTGGACGTGACACGTGCAATATATCGTGTATGTGATATGAGTAACATGGAATGAACATGACATGTGAAATATATCGTGAACATGAAATAACTGAGGCGGTAACGCCAACCGGTAAGAGGTAAGACGTGGAATGTGACGTGGAGCGTCACCGTGAAGATGAAAAGTTTATTAACTCGAGTCTGGTCTCCCGAGTTTGCTGTAAACATTCCAGAACAAAAGTGAGACTCAAATCGTAAGCTAGAATATGTTCATGAACGTGAATAGTGTCGTGAACGTAAATGCGAACGCAAAACGTAAAATTATACAAGGACGTGAATGTAATGATGTAAGCGTACGTGAGTCTTTATTAGAATTGATAGCTGAGAGAGTGCCCAGCGGTCGTGCGATCTCTGGCTGGAATGTCTGATAATCTGCTAGCTTTGAAATCCTTACGGATGAAAGGATTTTACAGACTTGGTCAAATGGTTGAAAACAACCCAGATAGCATCATGTTTCTTCTGAGCCTGTGATAGTCTGGTAACAATTCCATGGTGGTCTTGTTCCTTCTCCGTTTCACAATTTCCAAGGGTGGAAGAAACTCCTGACATGTTGGTGTTCTATCTTAACCTGCCGGTATAGCAGATACTTAGATGTAAACTTAACTGTATCTTGCTTCATAGAAAACTGGATACATAAAAATTTGGAACACTGGGAGTCTTTGTAGTTAAGACTTCTTTTGACGTAGGGTCCCTTGGAACACCTTATTTAGTGTAGGGTTCTCCCCTCTTCGCGTAAGCTGAGCCATGGTAAGGTTAACCGTGAGAATCAATGTGATTCAGCGTGTTACTGAAATCAACCAAGAGAATTTTCAGAGTGAAATTTCTTCTGCCATTGAATTTGCAACATAGCGCAAATATGGTCTTAGTGCTCTTCTCTAGACTTAGAGAAGATTTGATTGTAAATGATAAAACAATAATAAACTCGTTTATGAGTTCTTGGGAAACCTCATCTATCATATCCATGATGCTACTGGAGCATTCATGAGACTAAACAAAATCATGAATTTATCATGACCAAATTATGTGCGTAAAGTAGTCATGGAAATGTCCTGCCCCTTCACTCGCCACTATTGTCAGCATGATGGTAAATCGTTCTTGAGAAAGTGCTTAGCACTCTGTAGTCGATCGTATATGTCGTCAATACGTTGAGGGAAATAACGGTCATGAATGGTGATTTGTTCACATCAACAGTGGTCGACACATAATCTCATGTTACCGTCCTTCTCCTAGAAGGTTCTTCTTGAATTTATATGGGAATGTTCTGGAATAATCGGCTGGTTATAAAAAAAACTTCATTAGTCGTGTCATAAATGATGGCTAGGAAATCTTCGCAGCCATGGCTAACAAAACACGTGCTTGTGAAGCAAGAAAAATTTGTACAGATTTTCTTGATGGAAAACCATGCTAAATGTATTCAGGAGCCTGAACATCGTTGTACATAATCTGGTATGAATGACGGCTTATAGCAGCATGGGTTGATGTTTATAGTCCATAGATAAAGTCATATTTAACTCCCACCTGTCGGAGGGAAGTGCGTTTACGGAGTGGATCCTACCGTCATACCGAATGGCTGAATTCGTATACATGGATGACACGAATCGCGTCCTTATGGTCATGGATATATATGAAATATGAGGTCAAGTAATGAAAGTGCCATGCTAATACATGGATTAAAACGTAGTAAATTTTACAGAACGTGCTTCGCCTGCCTCCTGCAGAACGAACACTGCGTGTTCAAACGTGAACAATACTCCGGTGGTGATGCTGAAATTCTTATGGCCTGATTTATTTATGACACATTAGAATGGTCATACCCCTTGGAGGGTCTTCTGAATTACGCATGGTTGTTTTAGATAATAAACGTGAGTCATGTGTCCTGACTCGTGTTTTGAGAAAATGTACGTATAACATGTATCTTGACTGGTGTCTTGACATTTGTCTCGAGATGTGAAACGATGAGATTTAGAATCTTAGGTCCTCATGCCAGAATTTGGCGGATCGGTTGGACTGCTACACTTTGTATTTCTGATCATGTCCGTAACCAAAGTTTCTATCGTTATTGTCAGAGTATCGGTTGTTACGGTAGTGGTCACTACCTCTTGACTGTCAGTTAACGACGGTCATCATCATGACTTTGATTCATCTAACTTTTCAGCTGAGTGGTCGGCTGGTACCGGTTCCCGCTCATATGCTGGAAAAGACCACTGAATAATCATGTAAGATAAAATCTGAAAAGGTAAGAATATGGAATGAAACGGTACATCTGGTGGTTTAAGTATAATTCTAGTCAATTTTCTCCGACCTATCGCCTTCGTCTTTGTTTTTTAAAATCGCCAAGCTGAGAGCGGTATCATCTTTTAAATCAACATTCATGGGAAAATGTCTGAGAAAATTGAAAATGGATTAGTATCACACGGGGAGTGCGGTAAATGGAATATGTCTGGAGTATGGTACATGAAGTAAACATGGAACATGGTACATGGAGTACACATGCAATTCACATGAGGTGATTGATACAATGTCAATCATCTGACATGATCAGAGGAAAGTAATGATTAAATGGATAATTTAGCGTAGACATAATCCCAGTTGCGTAGAAGACACAAATCATGGTTAGATGAAATCGAATGATTGTCAGCATGAGAACGTGAACAATGAAAACAAACCATGACTTATCATGAAAACATGATTAAACATGATCCATCAACGCCTAGCATGAAGCAAAATCAAAATGAGGAAACATGGAACAAAATTTTTGCATAATGGAACATGAAAACATAATCAGCATGAAAAACGAAGTTAGCCATGATAGTATGACAACATAATTGACATAAATCGTAATTATAAATGAGGGAACTTGAAAAGTTATGACTGAAATGAAATAAATTTTGAAAGTTAATAATGTGGACGACTGTGAGTCGTTTCACAATGCAACATGAATGATTTGTCCAATAAAGTATGCAGTGAACATAGAATATGCATGAATAGTTTATGAAGCATGAAGTAGTTTATAATGCATGAAACAGTTTGAAAATGCATGGTTTATAAATATGATAATATGTACATGGGTGAACGCTTATGGGTCGGTTCACAAAACAAAAAGGCAAGTGTGGACGCTAATGGGTCGGTCTACTAAACATACAAAAGTTTCGGTAAAAGCACATGCGACTAAATAGGGTCAGTCCTGTACTAACCGTTACTTAGTCAAAATACCTGCGACAATGAGATGAATCTATGAAATGAATACATGAAATGAATGAATGCAAACCAACTGTCTAAACATAACGAAAAACGTGTGACTAAGTATGAACTGTTGTGGTTCAGTTCATACTAGTCAAAATTCACGAGAAAACCTTATGCATAAAGCAATGACATGTACTAAGTATGGATGACGGTTGTTCAATCCATATTAGTAAAACAATTTCGAAGAAAACATCATGGTTGAAAACAACAAGATTTTGAAATATCAATGCGTGGAATATTAGACGTCGGCTTGGGAAGATCATGGTGACTACCCACTAGTCATAGGTCAAGTTGAGAGCCTACAAGTCAAAACCTTTAGCTCTGATACCATAATTGTAACACCCCATTTTGATAAATGGAAGATCACAGAATAATTATGGCGTGTCATCAAAGCATGCAAGGTAACTGTACTGAAATATACATGACCATGGGAAAACCAGAATCAAACATCGGTTCCCAACATAAGCCCAAAACATAAAATAACACAAATGAACTAAAGGAAGACTAAACAAGCATAAATATATGAAGGCAAAAGGAGAAGAAGTCTGAGGTAGCTCCCATCCTAAGCATGTCCTCCAAATGCTCCACTCTAACCTTGAATACCTGTCGTCTTGGGACATGGAAAGAAAGTAACGGCTGAGTAAAACGCTCAGCGAACGGATATATGACATAGCATGAATGACATAGTATAGGAAAGAAATGTAAAGCATGAAAAGCAGTGGACATGAATAAGTCCTGGAAAAAACCTGGAACATGTTTATAATCTGGTTTTATATTCTGAAAATATAGCTTATGTTTACTTATGAAAATCTATATTAGTTTAATATACCAAAAGCCAATATAGGTCATGAGGTCAACAACGTGCATGAATACTTGGAGGGGTGACCTCGTCATGTAAATTAGAGGGGATGCCTCTAATTAATTGGTAATGGGTAGGAGGGATCAACTCCTTGTGAAGGATGCAAGACACACACCACATTCACCATGAAATATTGACTGAAACTGAACCTAGGATGCACCCATACGCCCCACATGATAATAACAATATAATAATGGCCAAATAACTGAAAGGGACGTCACGAGCTATCACTCCTCCATGGTGAAGTCATAACACTAGTGCCTCTAGTGTTATGGTTATGGTACCTTCATAACTAGGTGAAACTGGTCATGCATGTATATGGCTAAGGTAACTAATAAAACATAAGCATTTAATCTGTAACTACTGGGGCAAACAGTTGGCTGCATACGGGAAATCCTAATAAAGGAAGATTTTGTCCTTACTGAAGGACGGGAAATCTGTACCTTATGTCCAGTAGAAGCTGACGGAAACGCTGAAGAAACTACTCCGCCTTGACGGATAAGAATGGCAATGTGTATGAGTTGTCTGAATTACTTGTGTTTTACTGGTTCTGTGTGTTATTAGATTGTTATACTTATTCTATCATGTTTCAGTGTTTTATTGTATTATCTGTAGTTATACTGATGTTCTGTTGTATAGTATACATGTAGTAGTGTATTATAATACTTGTATTGTAATACTAAGTAACTTTCTAAAAATAGCAGGTTTCCATTATTAGTATGTTTCTAAAAATAGAAAGTTTCAAAAAATAGTAAGTTCCCATAATTAGAAATAAGTTGGATTATTAATAATAAGTAAAGTTTAACTAGTATAATACAAGTCATGGTTATAGCTTATTAATTAAATAATTGGTTAATTAATTAAACTATACGTTATAAGAATTTAATTAAAAATATATGTTTTAATTATATTAAGCTAAGTAAAATACTTTAGGTTATACATTAAATATAATTTTAATATTTAACCTAAGTCGTGAATTTAATTAAATTAAAAGTCTAGTAATTAATTTAATTAAACATATTTCTGATTTTAATATTTTTCCTAAATCCCGAACCCATGTTTTAAAAATTAACCCGAGCCCGAAGCCCGGTTCACATATAAGCCGAAACATAGCAGCCCTACCAGTGGCTAGACCGGCTAGCCGGTTGCCACTGGTGGCTCGTAGTTCACAGCCGGTTCATACTGATTCCCCCTGCTTTTGTTCGGTTCCCACTGTTAGCCCAAGAAGCCCCACCGAGCCTTGGAGGGGTCTCGTTTGACACTAACTAAGCTAAACAACATCACAAACATACCCCGACCCTTGGTTGGGTTCCCTTGGTCTCGGGTCCGAACAAAACGAACCAAACCGAGCCCCTTGTGGGTCTCGGTGGTGTCGAATCAAACAAGCTGAGAGTCTTATGACTCTCGGTTGAGTCTCGGCTACAACAAAACCGAACCAAAACAACCCTAAACATCATGGTTTGATTATCTAACATGTTTCCTTGATTTGTTATTATGATCCTCACATGAATTAATAAAAGTGAATAAAAGAAAAGGGTTTTACGACTTTACCAAATGCGTGGAATGACAGAGTTAATGATCACGAACACGTAGACTCCAAAATCTATTATCAAAATCGTCTTGAACACCTTGTGGTGTTGTAGGTGGCCGGAGGCAAGAGAGAACCAAGGAGAAGGGTTTTGCAATTTTTTAATGCATAAGCAATGCCTAAAAATATTGTAACTATTAATTAATCTTTCTTAGTTTTGATCACGACAAATTACAAAGACATTTATTGTCAAACACAATCATAAAACGAATTATCTAACAAACACTATCATCAAGGTAATAATCATTACACTAACATATCTTAGTCATGCTTAGTGATCATAAAAGTGATTAGCCTTAAAACTCACTTTTGTCAAACATGACAAAAGATTTTTAAGAAACTTTATTTTTAAGAAAATGTTTTATTAAAATGAAATGAAAATTTGAATATGGCATATTCCATATGCCATAAGAATATCCTTTGAAGGTTTAAACAGCCTCATATATTTCAAATTCACTAAAAGACAAAAAGGAGCGGAGTCTACGCCAGTGGTACCTTAGCACCTATGGCGGTTCCTTATCGATAAAGAACCACAGGTGCCAATAAGGAACCGCGGGCAGATATAGCCGTTGGATGTTTTGTCCTATGAATAGTGAGTCAAATCTGCATTCTCTTCAACCCTTTTTGGACATCTTCTTCAGCCTTCTTTCTCCTTTCTAATCCTAGTCATTTGTAAATGATCACTTAATGTGTTAAGTATGTTTACTTATGATTATCCTCTTGATCTCCTTCTTTACCTTGTCTAAAGAGAAGATCACTCACACACTTGTGATGTGATTAAAGATGTAGCATTGATGAAGATCACCTCCTCCTAAAGATCTAGTCATGTTCATCATTTGTTTATTTGTGTCTTGTGTAGATCCAATGTATTTGTGAATACTTGGACTAGTTGTGTTCATCCAAGTTATTTTTGATTACTTGGATTAGAGTTATGTACATCCATTGCACATGTGTGTGCTTGTATTTATGTTGTGTAGATCCAAGCTACATGCGTGTACTTGGATGTGATTAGTTGAGTTGTAATTAGTTGTGTTAGTTCTTACTAAACTACAAAGTGATGTGGTTGTGTCTTGTGAGTTCTCACTAAACTATTAAGTGATGTGGTTGTGTCTTGTGAGTTTTTACTAAACTATAAAGTGATATGTAGTTGTGTTATGTAAAGTTCTCACTTAGCTTCAAAGTGAAGAGTCTTGAAGATTGGTTCTAGCTTTGGATTAGAACTCGACATCTAGCCTTGTGTCTGAAAATGGTGAAGTAAGCAACGTTGTGAAGATTGGTTCTGCCTTTAGATTAGAACTCAAAATCTAGCCTTGTGTCGTAAAAGAGTGAAGTGGGCGACGTTGTGTAGATTGGTCCTAGCTAAGATTAGGTCTCAACATTTAGCTTAGTGTCGGAAAATAATGTAAGCAACGTTGTAAGGTTTTCTCCGCCAAGAAGGGAGCTTGTGGATATAGTAGAAATCTCGAGTAAGGTATACTCGAGGAGTGGAGTAGGAACGAGGATAGAGCCTCGTTGTCGAACCACTATAAATCTTGGTGTCTTCCTACTATGTTGTTTCTTTCCTTACTCTTTACTCACATTCATTATCACTACACTTATTATACATTGTTAATGCATTAGAATTGAACCTAATCATTATGCAACTAGCTTTGAAGTAAAAGATAGTTTTGTGCACTCACCTAATTGAAAGGAATTTTAATTAGGAGATAAACCGATGAGAAACTATTCAATCCCCCCTTCTAGTTTCTACAAGTTGTATCAGAGCGATGGTGACACAAGATCTTTGAAGTATATTGTACTTTAAAACTTGGATCGATCCATTGTCTCCTCTAATTAGAAGTTTAAGTTGTACTAAAGTTTTTCTTTGGTCAAAACTATTTTTTTATTGAATATAGGCCTTTTAAAATGTTGATATTGCATATCACTTAAAATAGTAGTATTAATGCATTTTATATTTACTCTTGAAATGTATCTACTAGTTTGCATCTTGTTATGTGTAGGTACTCATGAAGATTAATCATTCTACATCATTCTATTGATTGTGGATTGAGTTACTTACACTTGTAGAAGACTCATCTTCTTTGATTTCCAATATCATTGAATGATGATATCAAGATAGGTAGAAGTGATACTAGTCTTTGAAGACTTAATAGTCACTATTAGTCATTGTTGGGCTTTTCATCGATTCCTTAAATGCTTGGAATGCAATTTGTGGCCAAGGTACGCTTTCCTTCTTCCACACACCCTATTGATCATTCTTTTGATCATTTATTGACTATATGCTTGTTCTTGGCATCCTTGCCTTGACATTAATTTGTGGTTTGTGATTCTTTTCTTTTTCTCTCTCAAACCTTCATTGCTTGGATACTTAACTCACTATGGAGATGTAGGGTGAGTTAGTAGAAGCTTAAAGTATCAAGCATGATTTCCATGGTTTGCACCCTTACGGTTAGTAGGCCCTATATCATGCGTAACTTGTGCAGTTAAGCTCATCTCTAGGATGATTAGTGAATCCCTTGAGATACCAAACTACTTCATTAAGTTGTAGGTGGATTTTACACATTTGGAATTGAAATATTCCAAGGATATTGTTATTGTTAATTCTAGCAATAATTATCCGATCATGTGGAGAGAAAGTGAATCTATGTCTTGCTCATATTTTGAAATAGAATAAGACTACTCTTGAAAATGATTTTATTCTATGCATCAAAATTGCTTGGTTTAATTCATTACCAAAGCCGTTTAGACAATCGCCGAAAAGGCACGTCTTAAACCACTATATATGAAACATGCTCTTCACATCATCAATTTGAAGAATTTCATTTGTCCTATGAGCAATGTCCTTGGTCTTGATTTACTTCTCTTGACTCCTCTCCCTTTGCCTTTTTTTCTACGAGTATTCGTTCGTTCATTTCGGTCTTTCCTATCTCGATTCAACTCGTAATCCTTCAAAGAGGCATTATTACCTAGTGTTGTGGTGGTCCAATGATATCCTAAAAAGGTTTAAGATATATTTTTAAGTATTTTAAAAAATTTTGGTTTTCAAAAATTCATCGTTTTTCTTTGATAAAAACCTGCCTCTGTAGGCGGTTCTTTATCTCGGCGGCTCAAAGGCTCAGTTCCTTATCGATAAGGAACCACGGGCAGTAGCTTTTGTCAGAGCGCCAGTTTTATTAAAATATCTCTTTTAGAAAGTCTTTCTCTCTCATTCACACATAGTGGCGATTTTTCTGTGTTTTTCCACCATTGTTGAAGCTCCTAAAACCTTCAATTACTCAAATTAATTGACTCAAGATTCGTGGGTTTCACTCATCCATCATCCAAGATCAGTTAATTGTAAGTTACTTCTTTCAATATCATTTAATTTGTTCTAGGTTCATACATTCATAATTGGGGATTTTTTAAATTGACATTGAATTAGAACCTTACTAGGAATAAGAGTTGACATAGTATTGTTACTATGATTCCTTAGGTTCATATTCATAGAGATTTCACTAAAATCCATTTGTAGAACAAATCTGAATTTTGACTAAATATTTTGGTTGATTGATGGAATTGATATGAACCCATGAACAAGTTGGTAATGGCATTGTTAAATGCTTACCTAAAAACCTTGTTTTTTTTTAAAAAACCAATGTTCTAGTTCATTGTTGATTTTTCATAGTTTATATGCTTTGATCAATGGTGAAATGGTTACATTGTGAACATGAGAATGACAAGGATTAATCCTTTGTTTGTCAAGTTATTGATAAAACACATTCTCACTTTCCTTGATTTTTGGTTTATATGTAATATATGAGTAATTGGAGAAATATGTTTATATGTTATTTTTAGGTACTATCATCATGACCACAGGATATCAAAATGACCATCTACTGACTAGAAGATACATGCCTAATCCTTCTTTGACTAATCAATCTCGCTCTTTTCAAAACACTTATCATAATCTCGAGTCTCGTTGTTTCCATGAAGGACGTATTGTTCCTTCTAACCTTCGTGGACTTGATTTCATTCGATTCATGTTCAGTACCATTGGATTCGATTGTTTGCTTGATATTGATGAGGCAGTATTCCGTTCTTTCCTCATGGAATTCTTTAACTCATTTAAGTTAATACACATCAACAATGGTTTATCTTTAAGATTTTCCATTAAGGGGAGAACCTTTGTATACACTCTCGAGGAATTTGGTGAGATTCTCAGAGTTCCATACGAAGGTCAATGTAGGTTCACCAATGCTTGGAGTGTAAATCACTTAGAATTGACCCCTGTTGATGTGCATTACTTGACTGAGATTCCATCGGCTTCGGACATCACTCGTGCCCTTGCTTCACCTCATGAACATCCTATCCTTGGTAATTTTGAAGGAGAATTTCGTGCTCTCACTCCTTGGGAATTACTAACTAGCGATCTTAGTGATTTCATGGTCCCGTGGGTTGAAATCATTAGGGAAAATGCAATGTGTTTGGTTGGTGATCGCAACCATGTGCCTGCTTGTCTTGCACATATGTTGTATTGTGTTGTTACCACTACTCCATACAACCTTGCATTTTTCATGGCTAAAAGTATAAGATTTGTTCTCAATGGATCTCGGTCTACTCTTCCTTATACCATGATTCTCTCACGGCTTCTTAAGAGAGTTCTCCTTGATCATCCTCCTCTTAATCCCTCTTCTTTTCACTCCGTGGTTCGAGTCATGTTTCCCATTGAAGGAAATGTCCCTTCAATTCTCACACATGACTCAAATTAAGATGAAAATGTCTCTCAAGACAATTCTCTCATTTCTAGTTATGATTTGTCATCATCTATCTCTCAATTGTCTTCACTAGACATTGATTCAGACTATCAGTATTGTCTCAATCTTCATCTTCAGGATCGAATCAGAAGTGAACCAAGGCAAGGAGGAAATGATCATAGATGAATGACATATATCACTCTTGAGAGATTAACATGTGTGTAAACATGTATGGATTGTTGTTTTTTATCTCTTCTATTATCTCTATTCTTAGGATGTTGTGAATTCTTTAACTAGCAATTTGTGTTTGGATTACCTAGTATTTTAATCCTAGTTTTCCATGGTATCGATTTTTCGATTTTCATGGCTCTTTGCATCTTATATGTTTAGATAGCCTCCTAAGTCTTTGATTATTAGCTCTCTTTGGCTTGATAAACCTTAGTATAAAATCTGGGCTAGCAAAAGTTTAAGGAAGTGCCTTTTTCAAACTCTTCTGGTCGCGGTTCCATATTAAACTCGCGGTTCTTTAGCGATAAGGAACCGCGGATCTACGTAAGGAACCGCCCAATACTATTTCAACAGAATCTTTACTTTACACTGTTTTCTTTAATCTGTGTAAGACTTTGATAAAACTTTCGCAAAAACCTGTACTTTCCTAAACTAGGCTACCTAATTTCATTGTTCACTTAAAATGATTTAACCTATTACTAGTTTGGATCATCCCCTTCTCTTCTTAAACCCTCTCATGTTGATTGTGTTCTTCATCCCTTCAACTCTTCTTTTAACCTCAACTTTCAACCATGGTATCCACTATAACTTCCAACTCCTCCAAAACATCTTCATCCAAAAGAAGTCTTAAGGTGAATCTCAAGTCCTTTAAACTTGGTTCTCCATCTTCTTTCAAACCTAAAAATGAAGCCTCACCTATCCTCATCTCCTCATCACTTTCACCACCATTTGCCTCTTGGCAAACAAACTCAACCCATGGTACTAACCATTCTCATGGTTCTACCTCCTCTTTATTCCAATGAAGGCTGGATGAGTTTACCTCTTCACTAATTTCTAGCCCTCGCTTAAATGTGAATGCTCAACCACAACCTCATCAAAGGATTCCCTTTGTTTTTTAGCCTCTTCCCTTCACTCCACCTAATTCACCCATCTTACCTAATTCACCCTTGGATACCATGCCTTCTCCTCATCCTCCTACCACCAACACCCCTCTCTTGGGTGTTCCCATTTCCCATCTCTTGGGTGATCTATGCTTGTTTGATTTTTTCATGCACAATGGAACTAATTGTCCTTGTTGCTTGAACAACTTTCACCTCATTGATATCCTAACGTTGGAAATGATTGGGGCTCACATCAAGTTGCAAAGCTTCTTGTTGAACCTATTTGTTAGTCCTCCACCTCCTAGGAGATAAATGATGGACTTTAAAATTAACATGCTTTTCAAAAGAAGATCAAGCTAAAAGAGAACTATGAACTCAAGACCTAGTTGTTAGCTATCTTTGTAGTAGTTAATTGTCTTTTAATTCTTGTATTTCCTTTCCTTTCCCTCATGATTTTCTCATGTGGATGATTTATGGATTTAGTTTTTATGTGCTTTAATCTATGTGATCACATTAAACAACTTCAATTTATTTAAAAGTGAACCTAAATCTATTACAACCTCTAAAAACTTGACTTAAAATTGGACCAAAATGTTATTTAAATATTTTGTCACCCTTTGTCAAGACATTCTTTGTGAATGTGTTGCTTTTATGCAACCCTAGCATACTCTAGTGCTAAAAGAGGTAAAAATCCAAGATTTGCAAATTTTTGAAAAAGTCTTATCTTTGTCCAAAACTTTTGAAAATCTGGTTTTGCAGTCCACTCGACGCGGTTCTCAAGCCTCCATGTGGTTCCATATCGATATGGAACCGCGGGCCTCTTTAAGGAACCACGCCCAGTAAAGCCGTTTTTGGCTTATTTTTGGTCTTTCTTCTTTGACCACTGTTTTGGTTAAGATTCTTTGTTTACCCAATTTGGCTAAACATTCTCTAAAACCTTTCTTTTTCATTTCAAATCTTTGCCTTGTCTATTTTCTTTAAATTCTTCTCTTTTGGGAGTTCGTTCCTTCATCCCTCACAATGCCTAATTCTTCCTTTTCTAACCTTGACATTTCTTTGTCACACTCTTCTCAACCTAAAGCTTCTTCTTCTAAGCTTTCAAAGAAACCGAAAATCTCGGTCAAACCCATTTGGATCAAAAAGAACAAGAATCCTCGTGATTCTTCTTCTTCAAAATCCTCCAAGAATTCCTCTTTATCTCCGATTCAGTATTGGATTGAGACTTACTCTATAAATCCAATTACCGGAGAAAAAGAAATTCTTCCACCACCACCTAAACCTTTCAACTCTCCTCAACTCAATGACCTAAATTCTTTCCCTAACCTCATTAAGCATTGTGAAAACATTTCTTATCCATTATCTCCCTCCCCACCAAACTCTAATCTTGATGGACCTCCCCCATCTAACGACTTTGTTTTGCATCATGGTTCCTCGTGTGCTTGTTGTCGTTTTCAACAAATTGAACTTTCTCATATCTATGACAAGTTAAATTGTCTTGAATTCCTCCTCACTCGACCTCCTCTCAAAGTTTTCGTTCCCGTGAACAAAACTTCGAATGATGCTTCGTCGTCTTTCTTTTCCAACTAAGGCACTTTTTGTACTTTAGTTGTTTGAGTCAATAATTTTTTAGCAATCTTGGAAGATTATCACTATTAAAATAGCTTATGCTTAGTGATCTATTTTCCATATTCTATTTTATTTTGTTTTGAATATTCATATTGTGTGTATGAATATTTATCTTGTATGTTCTTTCATATTTTTGTAATATGAATGTTATGTGTGTTACATTTCCCTCTAATTTTATTACACACATTTGTTTAGGAGTTGATCATGGTTAAAACTTAAAATTAATTATGGGTGATTCTATAAATCCTAATTTTTAACCCATTGACATTCCAAATCATCTTTGATTGGTTTGGATGTTTCTTTTCTTCCTTTATTCCACCAATTGAACTATGATGTTGTCAATACACACTCTTTGGACATACTTAGCAAATGCTTACTTCTAATTTGAGATTTCTTTTCCTTCTCCCTCTCAAGTTAGTTAGTAAGTATTGCACATACATACATTGGTGTTTCTTTTATTTCTTCTAACCTTTGTGTAGCATGTCACCTTAGCTCATTGACTTGGTTCCCCAAGCAAGAGGGAGTAAGCACCAAGGGGGAGCTACTAGCAAAAGTCTGGTTCTTTTCTTCTTCAAAGACTTGTGCTAACCTTTTTGCTTCGACAAAGGGGGAGAAATGATATTGATAAACTCGTTAATAATTCGAATAAACTTGTATTTTACGTAAATGAGTTTATAGTTTGTCGTAATCAAAAAGGGGGAGATTGTTAATGCATAGGCAATGCCTAAAAACATTGTTAGTATTAATTAATCTTTCTTAGTTTTGATCACGACAAATTACAAAGACATTTATTGTCAAACACAATCATAAAACTATGTAACAAACACTATCATCAAGGTAATATCATTACACTAACATATCTTAGTCATGCTTAGTGATCATAAAAGTGATTAGCCTTAAAACTCACTTTTCTCAAACATGACAAAAGATTTTTAATAAACTTTATTTTTAAGAAAATGTTTTATTAAAATGAAAATGCAAATTTGAATATGGCATATTCCATATGCCATAAGAACATCATTTGAAGGTTTAAACAGCCTCATATATTTCAAATTCACTAAAAGAGAAAAAGGAGCGGAGTCTACGCCAGCGGTACCTTAGCACCTATGGCGGTTCCTTATCGATAAGGAACTGCGGGTGCCAATAAGGAACCGCGGGCAGATATAGCTGTTGGATGTTTTGTCCTATAAATAGTGAGTTAAATCTGCGTTCTCTTCAACCCTTTTTGGACATCTTCTTCAGCCTTCTTTCTCCTTTCTAATCCTAGTCATTTGTAAATGATCACTTAACGTGTTAAGTATGTTTACTTATGATTATCCTCTTGATCTCCTTCTTTACCTTTTCCAAAGAGAAGATCACTCACACACTTGTGATGTGATTAAAGATGTAGCATTAATGAAGATCAACTCCTCCTAAAGATCTAGTCATGTTCATCATTTGTTTATTTGTGTCTTGTGTAGATCCAATGTATTTGTGAATACTTGGACTAGTTGTGTTCATCCAAGTTATTTGTGAATACTTGGATTAGAGTTGTGTACATCCATTGCACATGTGTGTGCTTGGATTTATGTTGTGTAGATCCAAGCTACATGTGTGTACTTAGATATGATTAGTTGAGTTGTAATTAGTTGTGTTAGTTCTCACTAAACTACAAAGTGATGTGTTGTGTCTTGTGAGTTCTCACTAAACTATAAAGTGATGTGGTTGTGTCTTGTGAGTTCTCACTAAACTATAAAGTGATATGTAGTTGTGTGAAGTTCTCACTTAGCTTCAAAGTGAAGAGTCGTGAAGATTGGTTCTAGCTTTGGATTAAAACTCGACATCTAGCCTTGTGTCGGAAAATGCTGAAGTAGGCAACGTTGTGAATATTGGTTCTACCTTTAGATTAGAACTGGACATCTAGCCTTGTGTCGTAAAAGAGTGAAGTGGGCGACGTTGTGTAGATTGGTCCTAGCTAAGATTAGGTCTCGACATTTAGCTTAGTGTTGAAAAATAATGTAAGCAACGTTGTAAGGTTTTCTCCGCCAAGAAGGGAGCTTGTGGATATAGTGGAAATCTCGAGTAAGGTGTACTCGAGGAGTGGAGTAGGAACGAGGATAGAGCCTCGTTGCCGAACCACTATAAATCTTGGTGTCTTCCTACTAGGTTGTTTCTTTCTTTACTCTTTACTCACATTCATTATCACTACACTTATTATACATTGTTAATGCATTAGAATCGAACCTAATCATTGTGCAACTAGCTTTGAAGTAAAAGATAGTTTTGTGCACTCACTAATTGAAAGGAATTTTAATTAGGAGATAAATCGATGAGAAACTATTCAACCCCTCCTTCTAGTTTCTACACAATATTTTTTAAAACCTAAATTTCGAAAAGTAAATTCCTGGTTGTTTAGTTTAACTTGGATCATGGGCCAAAATCTCATTCCTTCTCTTTTCTTCTTGTGTAGCCGCGGCCTAAAGGGATCCCATGGGGAACCCGTAGCTTTTCAATGTTTAAGAATTATAGTCGTGTACGTTCGTGATTGTTTATTGTGAATTTGGTTATTGTAATCGAGTCGCATTTATAATATTCATGAATGTTCGTTATTTAATGTCGTTACACGTGTATTAATATTATAAATGGAAATTTTTATTTTTATCTTGTTTTCATGAGTTACTGTTCACGCGTACTGTTCATAGGATTTTAATGCCGGTTTTACAACTCTTCCCCTCTAAAAGAATAATTCGTCCTCGAATAAGGGTTGTGATAGTGTTGCGGATTTTACAGTATGGGTGCATCCTAGTTACATGTTTTACAAGATTTTCATGGTGAATGCGGTGTGTGCCTTACATCCTTCACAAGGAGTTGATCCCTCCTACCCAGACTAAATTAATTAGAGGTATCCCCTCTAATTTCATGATGAGGTCACCCCTCCAAGTATTCATGCACGGTGGAACCTCATGACCTATATGGGCTATTGGCTAATTAATACAGTTTTCATATAAAAACAAAAGTCTTTTCAAACAATAAAACCAGTTTATAAACATGTTCCAAGTTATCTAGGACTTATACATTTCCGCTGCTATTAATCTTATTATGCTTATGTCATATCATGTTATGCTTGTATATCCGTTCACTGGGCGTTTTGCTCAGACGTTTTCCTTTCATGTTCCCAAACGGCAGGTACTCAGGGACGCAACTAGGACTTGAGATTATGTGCATACGGATGGAAGCTATCTAGCCTTCATTACTTTATGCATTTTCCTTACATTACATTACTTCATTTCTTTTGGACATTGTTTAGTCGTGTTCCATTTTAGTACTTATATTCATGTGTGTGAGCTTATGTTGGACTACCGATGTTTGTTTCTGGTATTTCCTTTTATGGTCATTTAATGTTTTGGACATTTACCTTGCATGCTTTGATGACACTCCATAATTTTCCTGTGATATTCTATTTATCAAAATGGGGTGTTACATTCTTGATTCTTCTGTTGAATCTAGAAAGTTGAGATGATCTTGGCCATTTTTTTGTTGTGGAGGACAAGGAAATATATCAATGCCATTGATTTGGTCAATGTGTATAGTGCTACGTGAGTTGTGTGGGTTGTGGGTGGGACAAGAGGGTGATATGTCGTTTTCTAGGCACATGGGAGTGTCTGGAGGTGGGTGAATTGTTCGTAGGTAAAAGCAATTTAAATTACCCCTTTGGTTTTGAGTAATAAAATTACTAGGGTTTAGAGGTTGGGGATGGGTAAACAGTTGGTTTGATCTGCTCAAGGGTTTAACTAGGTGTTTAGGCGCGTTTAATAAAGTTTGACCAATTTTTGACCTTACTTAATAAACAAACCGAGTATAGCATGGGCTGGGTGGTTTGGATGGGAGTTTAGGCTTAGTTTTAAAAGAGTAGAATTGGGTTAAAGGTTTAGGTTTGTGGCAGATTTGGTCCTCCACATAGTTAACTCACATCCACAAAAAATCTTGCATTGTTAGTCCTTGTCTATTACATGATCAGTCCCCGTTAGTTGCACAGTTAGTCCCTTATGTTAATAAAAGGACTAAGTGTAACTTTCTTTATCATCAAGGGCTGATTTTGCCAAATATTCAAACTTTAGGGGCTTTTCTTGTATAAATTGATTCTTCAAGGGCCATTTGTGATAAGTTGTCAAAGTTAAGGGGCCAAACTTGTATATATTCAATTCTTCTAGGGTATTTTTGGAAAATCCAAGATCGGGTCCGGTTCTTTGTACGGTTTTGTTTCCCGTGTTCATTTTTGCTTGATTCTTATTATCTTTTGGTGAATTCATGATATCCGTACCTAAAATACACAATGAACAAACACAAGCATATTTTATGGTATTTTATGGCATTTTTAAATATTAAAAGCGCGATTTGGACGATGAGACTATGTATAAATGCAGTCTCATCACCGGGCTTGAATAAAATACTTAGTACCTTGAAAGAGGCCTTTTAAGTTAACCATCAAGCCCGTATTGTTACGACTATTCTACTACCTATTACAACGTTCTAATAATCAATACATTATAAACCTATGACCGATCATTCTTGTTTGACTTAATATTTTGAGGCTAACACATATATATTATTATATGAGAAAATGATAATGTACTTAGAAACAAAATACAAGCAATATTGTGATCTATTGGTGGGTAATTAAAAGTTAGTTGTGCCTATATTATCATATAGGATAAACTGTTTGAAATTCGACTTCTTCAATATATCATATATGATAATGTGCTTGAAACTAAAACCAAATCTTTTTATTTGTGTAGTCAAAGTTGTTTTTAATGCATTATGAAGAACTCGATCATCTCAAGGCCGGGAAGTGGAACATCGGGTTCCTAACTGAAATAACAAGATCATGTGCATGAAAATGACAAAAACGAGCGCCAAGTTTGCAACAAAATGCTGATGAATGAGATCAACATCAATTGTTTCAAAATTTTGGATAGTTTATCTCTTATTAATGTGTGTATGGTGATGTATTGATTTAACTTTGTAATTCTACTCAATCATTATTATTTTTGTTGAATATGAAAATGGTGAAACATTTGTAGATGCAAGTTCATGATAATATGGTAATTTTTTTAAATTTTTTTATCATATTCCTAAAGCATAGTTTTTACCTCTTTTTTATTATCATATATGATAATACCTGTAACTCTTAAATTCTGCCATATATGACACTGCATTAACATACATGGGAATTTAATATCATATATGATACTAAAAAAAGTTTGACATATTGAACAAATGGTACTGAATTCATGATTAAAACAAGGAGTCTACTGGATTCACTTGTCTAGAAAATAAAAAGAGTATTTTTATGAGTATCATATATGATGATGCATTATCATATATGATGATGCATTATCCTATATGATACTCAAATAATTTTGACAAATTCAACAAAAGGTTTGCTGACTTCATGACGAAAACAAAGATCCTGCTGAATCAATGATTAAACATTTGTTCATAAAATAAAAAAGAAGAGCATACAATTGATGAGTAAACACGTGTTCAAATCAAAGGTAAGCAATCATGATTAAAACACTTATTCATAATAGAAAAGATACAAAAATAAAAGAGTCTAATCAATTCATAACTAAAACCATAACATTCTTATTATTGGAACTACTATTCTTCATCTTCAATTAATTTCTTCTTCATTTTAAACCAAATTACTTTTCTATTGTAAATCTTCTTTGGCCCCGACCACACCTTCATCTTATCCTTACATATATGCGTGCACGTCCTCATGATTTGCTCCAACCGGTTAATTGTCACATCTATATCTGCTCGTTGTTATGTTCGCACAGTCTGCATTAACAAAAAAGATGAAAGAACATATTAGGCACCATTTTATCCACAAGTGAATTACCTAGCAGACAGTATCAAATTGCACAATAAGTCAAAAGTGTAAAAAATCATGTACAATATCAATGTCTGGTTTTTTTATATGGCTTGTTAGATACATCATATATGATACCTCATATATCATATATGATATATCTATCACATACCATATAACTATCAGGTATGATAAATGAGTATCATATATGATACATCCAACCTAATAAGCTTACATCAACAACATAGTTAAAATGCCTAATAATATAGCTTATGCACACCAACTTAAGCTTATTCAGAAACATCATATATGATACCCATGTATCATATATGATACCTATCATATATCATATATGATATATTTATCATATGTGATATGTGAGGTATCATGTATGATACATCAATCTTAATTCAGCATACATCAGCTACATAAGAAAATCTTAATAATACAACTTATTCACATGAAAAGCTTATTCGTAACTCTCTTATTCATAAAACCTTATATTCGTTAAATAAGCTAATAAGCTAGCTTATAATTCAACATAATAAGTCCAAATCATCTAACTCACAAGCTTATTCATAACTCTCATCTAATTCAAAATCTTATTCAAACAAATAAGGTTATTCACATAAATCACCTAAGAAGTTAGCTTATAAGTAAGAACAATCAATAAAAAAAATTCGTTCAAAATAAGCTAATTTAAAGCTTATAATTAACAAGATAATAAATTAATAAGCTTATTCAAACTTAATGATACATTCTTGCCTAATCATGAATTCGTGTTGATTAATTGATCTAACTAATCGATTCGTGATGGAATCTTGATGATGTTCGTGATTGATTCGTGAGTATAAGCTTCGATCTATCAATTGTAGAGAGAGAAACTAGATCGGGTAGAGAGAGAAATAGAAAGTTGATGTGTGCGTTTTATGAGAAAGAAGTGAGAAAATGCTTATAGAGTGAGTGGTTAAATGACAAAAATACCCTAATGCAAATTGAAATTTAATCTTAGCTTATTAGTAGTACATGATAGGGGGAGGGCGGGACGAGTCCCATTATCTAGTTTTAGTAGACACAAGTTATTTTAGAACCTTGTTTTATATTGTATTCTAAGAGACTGATCTCTACCTTTTATTTGCATTAAATCTAACGGTCAGAATTAATCTAAGATTTAAATCCCTAAACCTATGTTTTTGTCTAAATATATAATTCTTTATTGAAAGTCAGAACACACGAGACAGTCAGCACAACCACTACTACACTGCCCGACCACCACTTCTCAAACCGTTTCTGTTCAGACCGTCGTTGTTTAGATCACCTCCGTTCAAACCACCACTACACCGGTTAATAGAACCACTGCTGCAATAATTTGGAGGTTTTTATGTTAGAATTGGCACTACAAAAGGTTAAAATTTTTTACTTTCATCATTCACATATATGTAATCGATGTTGAGTTTGAAGATTGCTTGTAATATGTATTCATTTAATACTCTTCTTACTATCATTGTAGATTCAGGTTTATAATACATATCAACTGTTTGATAAAATGTCTGAACAAATTTGATTTGTGATTAGTTGGTCTTCTAAAGAAATATAGCGTCTATATTGTGGAATTTGTATGTATGTGAATGGTAGTTTTTAAAGGTGTTACTTAATATGGGTGATTATTTATGGAAAGACATACCTGGTCATTTCATTGAGAAAAAGTGATTGGTAATCTTGTTTCAATACAATAAGAGAGCTGAAAAATCATAAGTTCATACATTTGAAACCAGTGATAGTTTATGAGTTTACTTTTGACATCTTATGTACATGTGTATATTTTGCAAAGAGAGGTAAGGTCAAACTACCTACTTTTGTTTTTATGACATTACAAAAAAGGAGATTCATTGTAGATGTAGGCGTATTAACATCGACTATCTATCTACAGAATTTAGATATATCTTTCATTAGAGAAAGGTATTATAATATACATAAGTACTTCTATAGAAAAAACATATACAAGTGCTTATCAATTTTCTTGATACTAAAGTGAGTTAGAATCGATAAATCTTGGTATTCCCATATACTTTATACTTGTAGCATAGACATCTATACATCCATATGTTTTGGGCATGTTACATTTTTGCATACTTTTGTATAACGAAGGTATTGTGGATTATTTGATTACTAATTTGGTTTGGATACATGTAATGAGATGATGTTTAGTTATTATTTGAACATGCATTATGCTTATATTTAGAAGGTGTTGAAGTGTTGGTTATATTGTTACTGACATGCGCTAATTGATCAAGATATTCAGTGGCAATGCAATAACATTAGAAACAATTACTATGACATTTATATATGGATAAGAACAACTTTGCACGTATTGTCGACCCTTCTTTAGTTTTAGAGAAAAATATAACAAGACTATGTTTATGCTAAATGGATCATGTAAGATCGGATATTATTTGTACCTTCCACCATTCATTTCTGCCTTTTCTATTTACTTTGGTTAAAAGCGAGCATATGTATTCATGTTACGCAAGTTTAAGGTTTCAATCATGGATGGCTACATGTCTAAGAGTTGTATCAAGTTCCTTTAGAACCTATTTTGAAAATATAATTGTGGTGCTCTATGTTGTTCTCGCTTCATATGCATTGGAACCTTCTTATCTATTGGTATAATACTATTGTACTTATGCTAGGTTAATACTATTTTTGTAGATGGTTTGTATGCTTCTTGGGATTAGGCTCGAGTGCGAGAACTTCTCAAGAAATATGGGTTAGTTTAGAAAATTGAGCATACCCACAATAGGCTTTTTCCTAGGAGAAAGGATTATGGAGTTGATACTTTTGGAACACATGATGAACCTGTAACATGCTAAAAGCATTAATAATGAGGAACTCGGAGGAGATAACAAGGTTGGTGTTTATAGCTTACTATATAATTATTATCACGGCTACCAAATTAATATATAAGAAATAAGTGAGAGTGTAACACGACATTCTCTTTTGTTATGAGTTCTATTTCTCATGATCAATTGAAGAAAGCTGGCCAGACTTTAGATGAAAGATGTGGTGGTACGCCTTTGTGAGAGGGGTGTTGCATTGGACTGACAGAAGCTTTAGAGTTATGATCCGGTATGTATAAAATTCATGTTGATTTTTATATATACTACAAGCTTTTTTTACTTTATGGTCAAAGAAAAAAAGAAATATTATTTGTCCAAAAAAAGAAACCTACATCCGCTATTAATGTTGCATACTCGAGTTGTTTGCCAATATTCAAGAAAGGTAACTATTAGGTTAATTTTAAAACATAACATTGTTATAGTAATCAATAGCTTTGTTTGAAATTTTTTGTTAGATAGCAGAACCATATGCCTAATAGGATACTCAAGTGTCTAAATGTTGAGCCCTCTTTGCCTATTTTTGTCTAGATGTTTCTTTTGCTATATTATTTTGGCTAAGTAGTAGTTAAAACAGGTTTTCTTCTAAATAATAGGACATGAAAATGTTGATACCCTCCTTTAAGTGCTAAAAATATAATGAAGATCGTTATTTTCTTCCATATCCATGTAGATATGTACATGCTTATTTGAGAAATAGTACTAAAAAGGCCCATCACTAGTACCTGCAAGTCAAGAAATTGCTTGAGATATGCATACCAGGGATAGGTTTGAGATATGTGTGCTGCTAACAAGACTTTTGATTGACTTGAAATAGATGAAATTTAAATGATTTTAAGATCAGATTAAGGATGATAAAAGTTAATACACCAAAGTGTATACTAGTAACAACAAATATAGCATGTAACCATTACAAAAATTAAACCTTAGCTTACTAATTGATTTTTATGTTTATTTATTGATTGTTTAATGTTTTAAACTAGAATTATAATGACGATATGGCATTAACATCACCCCAACCAATAAGTGATAACTAATATGAACATATTAGAACTATTAAATACAAGGCTTTGATTGCCTAGCATCAAGACTTGTCTTCTCTTTCTATGAGTATCATGTACCAATTCTTTATATATAAGAATCTCCACATGTGCATGTGTGTATCAACTAGTGAGGTGTGTCATCTACTGGTTCGAATATGGACACAAAATTATTGGTATTTTATAATATACTTGTTTGTTTATGAAATATAATAAGTGATATTAGAAATTTAATATAATAAAGTTTAGCTAATAATCACTCTAAACTACATTTATTATATGACATGTCGAACTTGTGTTATTTTAATGTCTAATATATTAATGTCTAATATCACTTCTGATATTTTCGTAAACAAACAAGTATATGCTTTTTTTTCTTTTAATATCACCTGATATATTATATTGCTTTGTATATTTTTTATGTTGTTCTTAAAATATTTTTGTACTTTCACGTATAGATGGTTTTTGTGTCTTTCATCACAAGAGACAAGCACATAAATCTTTTACTTCTTTTCAGGGTTGCTTAAGAAAAAGAGTTGAGTTATTTTGCATCTTTGTTTTTACTTGCAAGCAAGGGGACTAATCTTAGCCATTTATTACCTAAGATTAAATCCTGTGAAAAGACACGGAGGGGTCATTTTTGCCAAAATTTCAAAAAATTGCAAATAATCGGCGGAGGGACTAAAAGTGTAAATTTCCCAAACTTATTTTTATCAACGGTGATATATCACTAGCGAAAAAAATAATGAAATATCATCGGTGATAAAATTATTTTATCACCAGTGATATTTTATTTTTTTTTCACTAGTGAAATATTACGACTGATAAAATTATTTTATCACTGGTGATATTTCATTGTTTTTTTCACTAGTGAAATATCACCATTGATAAGTTAGGAAAATTTACAACTTTAGTCCCTTCGCCCGATTTTTGAAACTTTTGGACTTTTTAGCAAAAATGGTCTCTCCGTGTTTTATTCTAAATCATAGGTTAATCTCAACCTGTAGATCAAACTAAAATGGATGGTGGGGATTTGTCCCCTACTTGTGAGAAAAAACAAGGTTGCGTTTGAAAGTTTGTCTAAGAAGAATACTTTGTTTGGAAGTTTTACTCTTTTCGGAAATTTTAACATGGAATCAATGTTATCAATTGTTATATTTTAATGTTATCAGGAATTAACAAGTTAAGACACGAATTCTTATTTGCTCAAAAGGAATGTTAATTTAAGGCGACACTTATTTAATCTTGAGAATATCACAAGTGATAAAGAAATAGAATGTAACTCTGGTATCTGAATGTATTATCACTTGTGATAATCAAGTTGTGTAACTAAGATCTTGTATGTTTTGCTATTTAATAAATTATCACATGATTAACTAAGGTAAATTATAACTAGACGAGGGTTCGAGAAAGACATACTACTCGCTTGGATGTCACTACAGCAGTCGAACCGCTAACACTAACTTGCCTTTCTAAAAAAAGGCAAAAAATGAATGAAGTAAACTATCACAGATGATAATAAATGAAGAGTTCCTTTCATCAAATGTAGTATCGATTTTTTATTGTTATTATTAACTTCATGTGTTATCACATGTGATATTTTAAGATTATTTGAAAACAATATCAGCCTACACACTAGCCAAATTCGCCTTCAAAACCTTTATTAACTAAGATTTATCTCTGGCTTAACACCGATTACCTTTGAAATTGTAATATCACCCGTGATAAATATAACTTGTATCAACTAAGTTTCATATGGGGCTTATCATTGATCACCTCCTTAGATTATAATTTACTAGTGATAAATATAACTTTTATTAACTAAGATTCATCGGTGGTTTAACAATTATTACCACTCACATTGTTATATCACCAGTGATAAATAACTGTAAAATTTTATGAACTAATTTTCACCCTTGGCTTTACACTTATAATCACTAATGTAGGAATTTTTGCAAATTCTTTTAAGATCTCTATTTTTCGTTCCTCGACTCACTTGAATTGATATCGGATTTAAAACGTGGATTAATTGTTCTTGGTGAATAAAACTCTTTTTGGTATTTTAAAAACTAAAAAATATATAATCTAATTGAAAAGAAAATATTAAAAAAAGACTTAATTAAACTATTTTAAAACTATTTAATATTTAAACTATTTTAAACAAAAACTATTTTGAAACTAAACAAAATTAATTAAACTAATTTAAAAACTATTATAAATTTAAAGAAAATTTAAAACTAATTTTATGTGAAACTAAATTAAAATAAAAAAACTAATTTATAAAAAAAAATTTAAAATTCTAAAAGTAATAAAAATATTTATTTTGTTTATTTATTTTATTTTTTTAAAACTTTATAAAAGAAAACTTATAAAAAAACTTTTTATTAAAATAAACTAACAAAACTTATAATAAAACGTATTTAATAAAACTGGCAGCTGTTTAAGATTACTACATTAACTTCACAGACTGAATTAAAACACAAGTAAGGTCAGTTGATGAGATGGTAAAAACGTTGGCTGTGTGAACAGAAGGTCAGGGGTTCGAGTCCTAGGAAGGACGTTTTTGCAATGATATATATATATATATATATATATATATATATATATATATATATATATATATATATATATATATATATATATATATATATATATATATATATATATATATATGGAATGCTGACAGACAGACCAAATGGATCTGTTGCTTAAAGCAGCAAATATAAGCAACTAATCAAGACCAAATAAGCAGATAGAACTAAAAAGAAAAATAAGAAGTTAAACACAAATAATAAGCTAATAGATATTAAACTGTAAATAAGCAAATAAAATAAACAAAAAGCAAGAAGTACTACAATACCAGCAAACAAAAACTAAATCAGTAAGAGCAAATAAAAACTAAACATAAAATAAGAAAAACAAAACCATAAGCAAAGCTAACTCTATAGCAATTCTACTGATACATAAACTCAAACCGATTAAACCAACACCTTATAAACCATATAAATCAATCAGCAAATCGAAAACTTATCAGCAACTAAACCAATACCTTGGAACAAATTAAGCAGACAATAACTCAAAACTAGCAGACTATATGAGCAGACTATCAGATTCGATCTAATCAAAACATAACAAACAACCTCAACAGATCAATAACATAAGCAGATTTATAAACTAATAAAACAAAATAGATTAACTAAAAAATGACTGGAATTAAACCTGGTGGAGAAAACCTTTGGGAAGTAGACGAGGCGCTGAGCCGTCTAAAATACTAGATCGAACCCTCCACCATATCATCTAATCGTCACCATCATTCTCCTTACCACTCTCGAAAATACGAATCAAACGAACCGAAGCAAATTAATATATCAAACCAGTAGGGTTTGACTTTCAATTCCAATCTTACCTTATCTTTTAACTTGCAAGTATTTAAAATAAATAATAACAAAGCAGTAAAAATTTATAAGACGAAACAGAAACTTTTATTAATTGAAAATAGAGATTACAACTTTATATAAAAAAATTACATTAATCCTATTTCTAATTTAAAAATAAAAAAACAGTAAATAAAGAAAAATTGGAATACTCAACAATTACAGATTTGGGGGTTTTTATACGCAAACCCCAAGCCTATTGGTGAAGTTTGTTGAAGAAGCATCTTCCATCTCTGCCATCCATTCTTCATTTTTCTCTTTCTTTCTTTGATCTACGGTGGATAGTAAGCCCTCCATCACGCGGATTGCCACGTTGTACAAATGTGTGCTTCTGGTGTTTCTTCCTTGATGACATGGCTTAAGATGATTGGAGGATTTGTAATTGATGTGCTGTATTAACCAATCAGATGGTAGAAAGGGGGCCACATCACCCTTTAAGCTCCATCTTCTTCTTCCCGAAATACTTGGGAATTAATTTCCCAAGCGTGTAAAACACGCGCTTCACAAAAGGTAATAAACCAATTTTTTTTTGTTTATGTAAAACCGTAATGTTTCATGGTTATTTAGGGTTGAGGGTGAAAAAGAGATGATGATGTCTGCGTTTGTTTGAGAGAGAGGGAGGTGAAACTTAGTTTTTATCGAAAATATGTGTGGGTAAGTGTGAGTTGTTTGACCAAGAAAAAGGGTTAAATAACTTAACCGTTCATTTTCAATTGTTACCCTAATGGGTTTGTGTAAAGCCCATATACTTCCATCACGTCTCATTGATTTTTCATGGTTTTAGGCTTGGGCCCAAAGGACTTTATCCGTCTCATAAAACTTGTAAATTGGGCCATTTTATGGGCTTGAACTAAAAGAATGGTTAAATTGCATCCTTATTGGGCTTTTGGGCCCAATAGTCCATTGTGGACCCACAAGTCAATTTATCTTCATAAAAAGTTAAATCCACTAAAATCGAGTTTGTATTTGGCTTTGTTGATCATTTCTTCAAAACCCGTGTCGATTTTGCCAGCTCTCGTGATATTTGATACACTTTTGGTTCTTTGACTTTGTCTTTGTCTCTTTCTTGGACTTTTCTTCAACATTTGACCGTGAAATCCCGTGTTTTCTTTTCTTTTGATCTTTGGTACCTATTTCACACAAAAACACAAAACCACGCGTAATTCCGACTTACGATATTAAACACATGATTAGGTCTTGTTTTTCATTGATATTAGTGGTAAAAGGATAAGTGTTTACACACTTATTAAATCCCCTACACTTGACCATTGCAATGACCCCATGCAATGCATAATTTAAAAGCATAAAGTTACATTTTCCTCATAATTAACCCATCTCGGCCTTTATTAAGATATACTATTACTACTATGATGAAAAGATAAGAACTTTAAAGGAAACAAAAGCTATAACAATGTATTAACTTGGAAATTATTTGATGGAAGAAACTCGTAAAGAAATCTAAGACTTAAATTAGGGCTTTGGTGTCATGAATATTAATAACCTTCAAGTTTCACGTTCCCCATACCAAGCTTAAAAACAAGATCATTGTTTACCATAAGTTCTTAGGTTAAAACCACTTATATAAGACAATTGTGTAATACTCTTTCTCCAATTCCTAAGTTGTATCTCTAGCTTTTAAGGATTATCATTCACCCGTAGGCTCATTTGACTTATTTAATAATTATTTGTCCAAAAATGAAGGCAAAACGGTGCAAACGCGACACTCAAAACCTAACCTCGTCCTCAAAACGTTGTCACTAATGTAAGCCCGCATTAAGGATAATTTAACACGATTTGGGGAATAAATTCCCGGATCCGAAATTTGGCCAATAGTACTACTTATTAATTATTCCTCCAAAGTCATGTAGACTTTATGTGGAGTTTAGCAAGTTCACATCATATACCCTTAGGCTCTTTAAGATTTAAAAATGCTCCTCATCTATTGTCCACACCCTAAGGCTCCTTGAACGATAAACAAGGGAATTGATTTTTTGATCAATTTTTATTCAACACTTACCATGCCATACACCCTAAGGCTCTAATGACAAGGTTCGTGCTACATGCCCCACACCCTAAGGCTCCTTGAGGTCATGTTTTAATCTTATTCTTTCTTTATTTATGATATATATAGTAGGCCAAATTCCGCGGTCCCATGGTCTGAATCCCTCCTACTTAGTGGTTATGAACCACCTTAGTCGGAAGTCCACAATGCTGGCACCCTCAATGTGTTCATGCTTTAATTAAAAGGAGATAAAAGATTTGGCTAAGAGCTGAGATATCAAATCTACACCGCAAAAATCCTCATTTATTAAGCAATTAAATATACAAGCGGGAAGAAAGAGCCACAAAAACTCATATAAGCAAGAATTAACCCTTAAACTTATTATCAACTCTATCATCTCTCGTTCTCCACAATTTAAAATCTCAAGGAATGAGACTCGTGGATTCTTAGCCTAATAAACCAATTAAGGTCCATATGGTTAAGGATACTAGCTAGAGTAAACTTGGATAAGTAAACTCGGGTTGAGTCAAAATATTCACGACGGGCCTAATATATCAAAGACATCTAAGCTTGTTAAAACCATTTTATTCATTTATTTATTTTTGACTTTATTCTTGAAATGGAATATATAAATACGATGCGATGACAAAAGGAAAGAAAATAAATGAAAAATACTACTAGGCCAAAAATAGATTAAAATTTTGAAAAATGTTGAATTTTTTTTATTTTTCCGGTTAAATGGGGTCAAATTCATGGAAAAGCCCACTAAAATTCGATAGAAGTCCCCCCTACACTTAATATAAACATTGCCCTAAATGTTTAAGAATGTGGGAGAATAAACTCCCCTACACTTAGGACATTGAGTACGTTGTTTAAAATCGAGCTAAGGAAGAGACAACTAAAGTGATTACATTTATTCATCTTATTTATATACATGTATGAATCACAATAGTTTTGATAGAACCGGGTACACGGGAACACGGGATCACGGGTCGCGTCAAAAACACCAAAAGTGGATCACTGAAGCACATGTCCCTGCACAACATCACAACACACAAACAACCTACTTGGCTCCCCCTACACTTATTGGTGGAATGGGTGAAGGCGAAAAAGGGTGGAAAGGATGGAAAAGGTAAAAATCTAACCTAGTTATACGATGCTTGATTTATTTATCACGAGTCTCTAGCTCGACTCGAATTCCCGAATATCATCATTCAAATGGGAAATCATGGGAAAACCGAGATTTCCAAGGGAGGAAAATCTCTCCATGATAAAGGGTGAAACAAAGTCATATAAGGAATACCCCATAAAAATCCATCCGGGTCAAACACATAATTTCCATCACGAAAGGAAATAAACCCCGAGGTGGTACAATCAAATAAGGCAAAGAAAAGTGGGGTACCCTTAATAAAAAATTTCTTACGAGGAAAGGTGTTATGGTGATATTGCAATGAAAGCACTAAAGTCTCTATTCCGGGATCAAACACCGGTTCCTTAACGGGAAAATAGCAAGAGGTGTTGTCATTTAAGCTCAAAATATCATCATAATCCAAAGTGGGAAAGTCGTCCTCTTCCAAACTTGATGTGAAAACATAAGTATCATCGGAGTCATAGGAAAACTCATCCTCTTGAGGAAAATAGGTATTTAGAAAGATATCTAAATCCTCCTCAAATGGAATATTCTCTAAAGTAGGAATGATCTCTAAGAGTGGAGGATCCTCCTCAAAAGTCATGACTTCTAAAATTGGGGTATAAAAGTCAAAAGGAGTCTCCATAATGGAAGAATCACTCATAGAGATATGAGGTGCATTAAGATCATGGGGTGGGTCATCAAAGTTAATGATATCACTTAAAGAAGTGTCATCATCGTAATCATCAAAGATTGGTGGATCAAAAATGGGTGGGTCAAAAGTGGGTGGGTCAAAAGTGGGTGGGTCGAAAGTTGGGTCGTCTAAACCGAAGATAGTGTGATCACTTAAAGAAGTGTCATCACTATAAGTATCGTAAATAGGAGTTTCAAAAATTTGAGGCTCTAAGGGAAGGGATCAAGTTATCACAAAATCACTTTGATTAGACTTTTGAATTCCAAAAGGATTAATAAAAATATCTTCATTATCATAATTAAGAACATCAATCATATTGACCGACTCTTTTCCATTTGATTTAGTTGTGATTTTTCCCATTTTAAAAACTTGTTGTTCACCCCTAACCCTAAGAATTAACTCCCCTTCGGCCACATTAACTAATGCTCTTCCGGATCGTAAGAATGGTCTACCAAGTATTAACAGAATACGAGGATCCATCTCATAGTCGACGACGACAAAGTCCACGGGAAAAGTGAATGTACCAACTCAAACAAAAACGTCTTCGGCAATACCAACGGGGTATGCGAGAGTTCTATTAGCTAACTCGAGAGTCATGCGAGTCGGTACAAGGTCGGGTAATGATAATTGTTTCCATACCGAGAGTGGCATAAGATTGATGCTAGCGCCGAGATCCGCTAAAGCCATACAATCATCAATTTGAGGAAACGAGCAAGGTAACACGAATCGTCCGGGATCTCCTAGCTTTTCGGGAAGCTCTTTGAGAAGAATCGCGGAACAATTCTCATTTAAACGAGTGTTCACGAGCTCAACCATTTATTTTTTCTTATTAAGCAAATATTTGAACATCTTTACAAATTTAGGAATTTGAGCAAGTGCTTCAATAAGGCTAATGTTAACATTCACGTTGGAAATCATTTTCAAAAAGTTGGAAACATGAACGTCATCTTTGGTGAGCACTTTAGCCTTGTCCAACCTAGAGGGATAAGGGATATTGGGTTTAGATGGTGAAGGTTGAGAAGGAGAAGGACTCTCTTCTTGAACAACCTTATGGTTAGGCTCATTAGGCAATGGAGCACTAGTACTAGGAGTGGTAGTGGGAGGAATCACCGGAGGGGGAGTAGGATTACTCATTATGACCTCCGGGCCTTGTCTCTCCTTTATGGGCGAAGAGATGGAAGGTCCCACTAAAGTGGCTCCACTTCGAGTAGTGATAGCACTCACATTAGCACGAGGTTTAATCTCGTTATTAGAAGGTAAGGCTCCTTAGGGTCTAAGGGCTTGCAACATTTGCACGAACTTCATATCGGTGGACTCTTTCATTTGTTTCATAGTTTTCTCATGTTCGGTCAACTTTTGTAGAACCAAGTCCATTTGAGGATTATGCATGTTCATTTGATTATACCCTTGATTAGGAAAACCTTGGTTTTGATATTGAGGTTGAAAACCGTTGTTATTATGAAAACCTTGGTTGAAGTTATTAGTTTGAAACCCTTGATTTTGACCATTAAAATTCCCTTGTTTTGCATTCCCTTGAAAATTTCCTCTTTGAGGAGCTTGGTTCCTATTTTGGGCGGGTGGGGGTGGTCTTTGTGGAGCTACAAAACTCGGGGGAGCCAAATAGTTAGTACTCTTATAAGACAAATGGTTAACATCAACATTTGGTTTGAATTGAACCCGCTCATTTTCATTGTTGTGATAAGCATAAAATTGTTGTTGTTGATTGTAAACCTTGTCACAATTAAAATACGAATGTGGTCCACCACAAGTCTCACACTTTTCACAAGTCTCTTTTAAGGCATTTACTTGACCATTGATGGCTTTGGTATTGTTAGCGGTTTATAGAGCAATTGATTCAACAAGCGAAGTAAGCTTATCAATTCTCTTGTCGTTCTCACTAGAACTAGCACTTGCCATAGTAGCCCTAACACTCTTGGTTTGTACTTTTGCCTTATTTTCAATTATAGCCCAAGCCTCGTTTATGGATTTCACAAGAATATTGCCCCCCCGCAACACTATTAAGTGAGTCTTGGTCATTAAGAGTTAAACCATTGTAAAACGTATTGATTTGATGCACTTTAGTGAAACCATGTTGTGGACATTTTCGTAAAAGCTCCTTAAAACGATCCCAAGACTCACTAAACTTTTCCCCATATTTTTGTTCAAAGGTAATGATGTCATTCCTTAAAGAGGTGGTCCGTGATGGTGGGAAAAAGTAGTTAATGAAATTGGTCTCTAAATCAATCCATGTGGTAATACTTTGGGGTGGTTCCTTATCAAGCCAAATCCGGGCTTGTCCCTCGAGGGAAAAAGGAAAGAGTTGTAAACGAATGGCCTCTTGTGGCACCCTATTGTATTTGACGGTGTTTGCCAATTGTATGAAACGTTTGATATGAGCGTGTGGGTCATCATTAGTACGGCCTAAAAATGGTGTAGCGGAAACCATTTGAATAAAACCCGTTTTTAGTTCAAAATTATTTGCTCCAATATCCGGCACCACAATCGCGTCATCGTTTCCTTCAACGTGAGATTGTAGAATCTCAATCATTGGTCGATTATCCGTTGCCATCGTGTTGTTCAAAGCTCGATTCTCGGGATCGGTTTGAGTGACGGTCTTTTTGTTTTTCTTCTTCTTCTTTTTGGAAGAATTAGAAGTATTTGGTACACCACTCGGTATGTGTGCACGCGCGCGAGTGCACGTACAACTAAAATCGAGGAATGAGGTAGGAGACCTCGGTCGACTTTGAGAGGAAAAGGGATTATCCCTCTCGAGGTTCAATATTAAAAAGCTACAAAAAATATATATACGTAATACTACTTGAGTTGGCAAACCAATAATCGGTCGTCCCTCTCAATATACGCACAAGTGATGTAGAGTTTTTGTACCCTTTAGGAAAAGAGCAACAAAATAGTGGTAAGCGTTAAGTGTCGGTTTAGGAAAACCGAGCACTAATGACCAAATAAGTTCAAGTTCGTTTCCCAAGGAGGCAAGTGTGTTGTGTAATGAATTGATTTTCTTTGTGATTATACTTTTGAGAAAAATACAATAGAAATGGGGTGAGAAGAGATTGTCGGTTACGAAGACGGATCGAGCTAAGACGAAAAGGCGTTCACGTAAAACCGTAAAAAACTACAAAATTAAAAATTTTAAACCTAAAAATTAATTAAAAGCTAAAAGAAAGTCTAAAATAATATAAATAAGAATAAAAATCCAATAAAAATATTTTAAAACCTTTTATTAATTAAATATTCAATTTTAAATGCTAATTAAAGCCCTAAAATTAAATATAATTAATCAAAATAGCCAAAATATTATTTTATTGAACAAATAACTTACTTATATTATCTAAGGACTAAAAGTATTTTTCCTAAATTTTAAAAACTATTTTTCTATTTTTAAATCACTTAAAACTATTTTTAAACCAAAATAAATATAAAAAATAATAAAATAATGCCAAAAATAATTTGTCACTTTTAAAAATCCTAAATTACTCTAATGAACAGAAGAAAAATGAAAAAGTTTGAAAAATATAAAATTTTTCACTAAAGGACAAAAACAGTTTAAATAAAACCCTAATTATACTAAATTAATTCTAAAAATTAAATAAAAAGTGAACAATAAAAACTTTTAAAACCAAAAATCTTAAAATCTTTTTCTAAGTCTAGGAAAAATGTTAAAACTGAAGAATAAGTATTTTTGGCACTAAATGCCAAAAATCAGAAATTAAAAAGTAATTAAAATAGCAATAAAACCTAAAAAATAGCAGATGAACAGTAAATAAAAATATAATTAATCAGAAAAATCAAAAATTAAATTAGAAAAATAACAAAATTGGTTTCAATGTCTAACTCCTAAATAAGTTCACTAAAGACAAAATAATGAGAATTCTGATAGTGACACCTTGCTGGTTTTGTTTTCTAGTGAAGCAGTGGTAACTTGTATACTAGCAGTGGGAAATTGGTTCCCACTGGTAGTGTAAAAATTTGGTCAGGAGACCTTTAAGCTTAGGAAAGCTTGTATACTTGGTTTTCTTTGGACAAATGGGCACCCCCACACCAATTGGGTTGTGGGGAGTCAGTTTATGCAAAAAGAACCACAAGTAATTCACACAAATCAACCACAAATAGCCAAGAAAGTTACTGATTTAGCAAGCAATGTTTCTGATGAACAGTAAAGTATAGATTACATGCACAAAAACGGATTTCAATGGCTCAAATCTTGTACTCAGTCCAACCAAATGACAAATAAGCAATACACAATCCTATTAATCACTTAACCCTAACAGATTATCAAGATTGGTGGTAAAATTTCAACAAAAATAGTCCTAAAAGGGACTTTCTGATCTTGACTGTTTTTCCAACATTTTAACATGCAAATGAGTTTCAAACTTCACCAAACAGAAAGACAAGTACATATATCACCTAATCACCACCTAAGAAGTGTTTTACACAGGTTTCAAGCCAAGATTCATATCATTTAAACCAACTTAACCCCTAATCCAAACACCCCTTTAATTTTCAGTGAAATCTTTTTTCAAACCAAATCAGATGAAACTCAAACCAAATTGCTTCTAATCACTCCTAACATGCATATTACACCTAATTGAGCAATATCAAGCCAATAAACAAACACTTGAACAATTTTCATACGAAATCACATAATCTCAAAAATCATACACTTTGAAACTACAAACAAGGAACTAGGAAGTTACCTTGTGGGACCCACATCCAGGTCCCACCAAGGCTGCTATGCCTTCTCCAAACAGACCCGGGTCTGTGCAGATCCTTGGACAAAACAAGCTCCAAGTGAAACCTGCTAAGATCAACACAAGAGCACAAAATAACCAATGTTTCTGATTTTTTTTCAACTTTTTAAACCTTTTTCAAATACCTTCCTTAAATTTTCTCTTAATACAAACTTAAATAAACGACTTACAATCCTGGAAAAACCAATTCTTGAAACAAGTTTTCACCAAAAATTACCCTTTTTCAGAAACCTGAAAATTTCCTTTTGAAACTCAGAAACAATTCAACAAATATTTATGGAACTCAGATTTTCTTATATTTGATACCAAATTTTAATAAAAGAAAAGGAATTACAATTTATAAAAAATACCAACTTTCATTTAATTTAAAAAGGAATTACACTAAAAATATAGAAAATCTGGAACAAGGGAAATGTACAAGCCACATTCTCCTTATATACTACTTAACAGAAGATTCTAGAGCTAATAAATAAAATAATAATAAGCTTAAACCCTAGCTAAGGGATCTCCTGAAATGCCCTTTGAATTTTGACTGAAAATGGTCAAGATGGATACATGTGACCAGCCAGCTGTTGTGGTTTGATCTTGGACGTCTATTTGAGCTTGGGGACCAAGGACTACCATCTAACCACACATCTTGTCTGTATTTGGGGTATTGTGTGATAGTGACGTAGCAGGGGAACCCCATGTGGGTTTGTTGGGTGGTGTAGGGTTTTAGTTTGAGGTGGGGTTGGGATGAGAGTAAGGGTAATTAAAGATCTGGAAAGGATTAGGCTTCAATTTTCACAATTAAGGGATATAGATTTTTAGGGTTTATGTGATGAACACATGGGTTTAGATCTGTTTAGGAATGGGGAGAGGTGTTTGCCGCCTAGATTAATTGTTAATTAATCAGTTTGAAACTAATTAACAATTAAATAGGCTGGGTAGTGGAATCCTACGTGGGTGGGTGAAGTGGCAAGTTTGGGTGATGTGTCGAATAGGGAGTGGTGGAGGGAGGTTTATTGTCTGGGCAGATGTAGTCCCTTGGTTTCCATCTTTTCTTCAACTTGTAATAAACAGCAAAAAACTTCCATTTCCTTTGTAAACAAGTTTGGAAACTTGTCAAATTTGGCACATCATGTTGTCACAACTTTAAACAAGGACCATAAATGTACTTTGGGCATTCTTCAAGGGCTCATAGTGTAATTTCTTGACATTTGAGAGACCACAATGCAATTTATAAGTTTTGCAAGGGTATAAAATGCCAAGTCATCAAAAGATGAGGGACCATTCTTGTACAATCTTCAAACTTCAAGGTCATTTTTGGAAATTCTTGAATAGGGTCCGGTTCATTGTGCAGCTTCGTTTCCCGTGTTTGTTTTTGATTGATTCTTGTGATCTTTTTGTCTTTTCCTCAATATCCGTACCTAAAATACACAAGCAACAAACACGAGCATATATTTGGCAGTTTTAATGATATTTTATGCATTTTAAGCCCGATTTGAACGATGAGACTATGTATAAAAGTAGTCTCATCACTCCCCCATACTAAACCATTATCGTGCCCTCACGCAATGCTAGAATAAAGTATCGTAGCATCTCCAAAATTCATTTTTATTCACTTTATTAAATGATAAACTAGCTACACTACTACTATTACTACTACTTGCGTTTTAGACATAATGTATGATTTTCATCGCAAAATGGGACGTTTAGGTTCATAGAATAAGAACACGTGAATGCTTCGTTAGAAATAATTTCATCGTCCTCGATTTTCACCTTAATTCCATGCCAAGCGTGCAACGAGATCAATGTCATTATAAGTTAGTAATGCTAACACTACTCATATGCCCTAATCACGTACTTATCCTCCCATTATTCCTAAGTTGTATCTCTTATATTTTATTATGTCTTGAATGTTTCACGAGGATACATTGTTTGACTTATGCGATAATAGAGATTTAGGTCTAAAAATAGAGTCCTAACGGTGTAACTAAGACCATCAAATCAATAACCACTCCTAATAGACAACGATGTTAAAAAATTAAGTTGACAAGAAGAATCGATAAACACGGTTTTATAACGGTTTTGAACATGAGACTTATTACCAAGACTTTTATACGCCCCCTAACGGAAGGGCCTTATTATCTTTGGTTTACCTCCATCTTTTATTCAACTTCGCCATGAAGCTTTTATTATGACTTCGGTCTTGCCTTGCCTTTTATTATTCGCCTCATCGGTGGTTTTATTAGCCAACGATGTATATCCTCACGCTAAAGCGAATTTTGGATCTTTAAAGCTTCGAAGATTAAGGCTTGATTCACTTTCAATTTTGCATAGATTTTTCGGCCTTGTGGGGCTTCAAATTGTTTGCTGGATTTAGGTGAGCACTTGAAATCTTATTATTGGGTGAAGCTTTCGATTATTAGGGTGCCAATACTTCAAAACCGTGACGTTGGCGATACCTTAATGTCTTCCCAATTTAATTACACGGAAGCTACTAGAAAAGACTAGAAACCCAACAATCCTAACTAAACCGCTAAGTCAATATTTATTAAGCAAAAAATATTTACATGCGAAGGGAGAATAAGCAAATAACGAGAACACATGAGTTTTTGAAAGAATACGAGTACTCTACGTTTAGCATAGTAACTTATAATTAACTCTATCATTTCTCGTCCTCATTTAAGAGACTTAGCCTAATGTATAGTTAAGGAATCAAAGCTAAGTGCTCAACACGCACGGTCGAGTCAAAAATTACTCTTATTCTTGCCATCGGAAAACCTACATTCGTGTCTTCAAACACTTATAAAACATGAGAAAAAATTTAAAATTTGGCCATTTTTAGCCTTATTTTGCAAAATAAGATAAACAAAAAGATAAACTTTGGAAAGCGTGAAGGTTTGGCAAGGCAAGTATCTATTCACCCCCCCCCCCCCCATACTAAAGTTAAACATTGTCCTCAATGTTTCGAGTCTAGGGGTGCAAACACCCCCATACTAGAGACGTAGTCGAATGCCTAATCTAGCATGGAAAGGGTGTAACCAAAAAATTAATAGCCGTTTATGAAGTGTGCTATAAACCTAAGGTTAGAACATCAAAAGGATATATCATTTGGATATTGAGAAAGTCTTCAAAGCAAACGATCGAGTGCTCCCATAAAACGAACACGAGAGGCTCCAATCGTGAAGATCATGATCTAAAAACCACAATGCACAAACAACCACGAAACAAAGGTTGGAAGGGCACAAATCCCCTTACATTAACTACATTAGAAAGCGATAATATGTACATGGATAAGCATGGGTCTCCCCCACGAGGCACCTTGTTTTTGATAACCGAGTCAAAAGCTCGACTCGAATCCCCATAAATGTGATCATTTAGGGATAATCTTGGTATGGTCAATTTTTGGCGGGGCTTACATGATAAACAAGGCCCAAAAACAACCGGTATTTAAGGACTAAGTCCTTTGATGGTGCAAAATATCGGGATCGAAGATGGCGTTCTCGTATTCATTGGAAAAACAAATCAACGCCACTTCATCGTGTGTCAACACAAACCCAAAGGGTTTCAAGAAGATAGATGAGAAGAAATAGAAGGGTGGGACAATGGGTAAGTCATAAAAACATTGAGCTACTCGAGGTAGACTCGCACCAATCAAATAGAAAGATTTTCCATTTATTGCATCGGTGGAAGACCGAGATTTCCCTTTATAAGCAATTCCGGGATCAAATATCTCGTCCTCGGTGGAAAAAAGGGGAGGGAACATAAGGGGTTTCCCCCACACTAAGTCCACACAAAGCATCGTCAAAAGGAGAAGACGAGCTTGTAGCACTCAATACACGTGGTGATGACGGAGTTAGAATTGTAGAAAAATATTTTAAATCCAATTTAAAGTCTTTCCCTTTTTCATCTTTTAAACTCTCCTTGTGAAAACCTGATTTAATTATGTCAAAAATATTTGGTGTTTCTAAAGCAATGTTAGTCACACTAAAAATTCTCACATTTAAAAACCGTTTTGGTAAAGGTGGTGGTAAGTTCTCAAAACGTTTGTCAACAAAGAAAACTTCCCCATTTGGGTCAACATATTCATCATCCGAAGAATCATTCACAATTGGAATCGTAGGCTTAACACTCTTAACCTCCACCGGCGGAGGGGACGGAACTTCATTTTTCTCAACTTCTAAAACTCTTTTTGAAATCCTTTTGCAAATGTTTTTGATGGGATTGACATTGTACAAAGATGTGATAGAATACACATGAGAAAGAGTGGAGTTTTGAGTTGCATTAATGACGAGTTCTTCCTCATTGAAACGAAGAGTGATTTTCCTAGCGTGCACATCGATAAGTGCTCTCGAGGTATCCAAAAATGATCGACCTAAAATTAAAGGAACTTTAGGATCGATGGGAATGTCAACAACAATAAAGTCTACGGGATAGTAGAACTTTCCAACTTTCACAAAGACGTCCTCGGCAACTCCACAAGCTAGAATCGTAGAATGATCGGCCATTTCGATTGACATTCTTGAAGGAGTGAGATTGGGAAGATTGAGCGATTTAAAAATCTCAAGAGGCATCAAATTAATACTAGCACAAGATCGGCCAAGGCGTAGCATTCTTCCATGTCTTGTATAGCACATGGGATTAAAAACTTGCCGGGATCACCGACTTTTTGAGGTATGCGGCTAAGAAAAACCGATGAACAACTAGACGATTTTTGCAATTTCTCTTTGTTATTCAACATACTTTTGAAGTTCGCGGCAAATCGAGGCATCATGACTAAGGCGTCGGCAAAACTTATATTAAAATGCAAGTCACGAAACATTTTCATAAAAAGTTCAAATTGATAATTATTTCGTTCTTGTGCCTTTTCCTTGTCTCGTCTTGAAGGGTATCGTAAAGGTGGTGTGGGTTGGGGCATAGGCATCGGCCTTGGAATCTCAGGTTCCATGATCGGTATTGGTTCAACCGTAGGTGTGGTTTGAGCGGTACTTCGTGGGCTTTGAATTTGCTCCTTTTCTACCACCACCTCGGGTTCTTTCTCTTTTTCCTTCTCCATAGAAGTACTTGGACGAGAAATGGGTTCTTTGAAAGTTTTACCACTACGAGTAGTAATAACCTTCAATTCTCCTTTCGGGTTCACGATGGTATCACTAGGAAGACCACCCGAAGAAGAGGGTTTACACATGATAGCTTCAAACATTTTTCCCATTCGGTCTTCAAACTTAGATTGCCTAGCATCCGCTTTTAACAATTCTTGCTTAATCTCATGTTGACCTTGCTCCATTTTTTGTTGATTTTGTTGGAGTCGTTGAACATTTCCTTCCATTTTATTAGCATGAGTTTTAAGTTCATTAGCAAGTTCGTTTTTTAACTCGGACCTTAAGCTAACCATTTCACGTTGCATATTATCAAACTTAGCATCGTTTGCCTTTGCATAATTCAAAAACTCTCCTTGAAGATTTTTGGTGTGATCATTTTGAAAACCTTGTGTGGTAGTTTGAAAATCACGGTTTTGGTTTTGGTTTGAAATTTGCCCATTTCCACTTTGATAATTACCCTTGTTGTAATTACGTTGATTGCCTTGATAATTACCACCTTGGTTGTTGTTTCGATAGTTATTAGCATTTTGATTTGGTGGAGCTTGATTTTGGCGGGAACCTTGGCCGTTTTGGTTATAAGTTCCCGTGGCTATATAAGCACTCGAAGTGCTACCATCCGCGGTAATGCACTCGGAAAGATCATGAGCTCCACCACACGACAAACAACTCTTAGCAACCGCTTTAACCGAAGCGGAATTTGAAGCTTCTTGAGCTTTCCAATGGGACATAAGGTAAGCAAATCTATCAAAAAACCGATTTTCTTCATTTGCTTCATCATGTAAGGCATTAATGCTACGAGACGATGACGAGCCCATTTTGGCAACACTCGGTGTGTTACGAGGGCTATAAACCTTAGACCTATTCTCAATTATGACCAAAGCTTCCTTGACCGTTTTACACAAAAAATTACCACCCGCGGCGGCATTTAAATAATCTCTTTCATGATCATTAAGTCCATTGTAAAACGTGTCAATTTGATGCAAGTCGGAAAAACCGTGATGAGGACATTCATGTAACATCTCCTTAAACCTATTCCAAGCCGTTGAAAAACTTTCATTTGATTCTTGTGAAAATTTAGAAATCTCATTTTTCAAATGCGTAGTCTTAGAGGGCGGAAAAAATTGGTTCACGAACTTTGAAACGAGATCCTTCCACGTCAATATAGAATTGGGTGGCTCTTTCTCTAACCAAATTTTAGCGGGCTCCGCTAAGGAATACGGAAAAAGCATCATCTTAATCGAGTCATTCGAGACATCCTTAAATTTGCAAGTGGCGGTAAGACGATTGAATTGGCGGATATGGTTGTGTGGATTGTCCTTCTCATCACCACGGAATTTGTTGTTTTGGATCATCGACAACAAACCCGTTTTCACCTTAAAATTCTCCGCAAGGATAGCGGGAATCACAATAGCTTCTCCATAACCCTCGATGGGTGCTTGAAGTAACTCCATCATAGTTCGATTCGCCATGGTTGGTGCTTCTCTTACAATGGGTTCGTCAATAAGAGACTCCTCACTAGAATGAGTTGGAGTGGGAGTTTTGTTCTTTCGTTTACGTGCACGTTTTGCTTGATTACGAGTTAGCATAAACGTCACGTACAACGAGGGGACGAGCAAAGAAGATATTTTTTGGTGTTTTGTATTTTTTAATTTTTTGTGGTTTTTGATTGTAGTAACCTTTTTGGAATTTGGTGAAATGTATTAAGTAGACAAAAATCTACAAATCTCATCTTTAATCAAATCTCTCGATTAAAGAAGCCTCAAGGAATGAAAACGATCACGTGAAGTGAACGCCTTCGATGACTTTAGAACGTTGGTGGAACACCAAAACGTTCAAGAGGGTTTAATCAAATGAAACCAAGAAAATATATATGATATGTAATAATACTTTGGGCGACAAAACCCTCGATTAGCTCTCAAAATCAAATACGCACAAGCAAGCGGAGGAAACGAGGCGGCGCGAAGCACTTAAGAGCCTTTTTCCTTTAGGTCGTGAAATACAACCGCCTTATACCTACCTTATAGTTTGTATTTTTCAAAATCGAGCTTCACGAAAGTATTTATCTATTTTTGCCTTTTTTTCTTTGGTTTGAGATTCGAATACAATGATTGGGTAATGACCTCCCAAGTCAAGGTTGTGATTTCTCACGTATTTGGAGTACTTGTGAATTTATTGTTCTACGTATACAATATAGTAATAGTATTCACACAAAAACCAAAAACCGATAATACGTATTAGTAGAGTGCTACTAATACAAATACTAATTATGGTTATATAAAAAACAACAATTGTTCAATCAAAACACAACACGCCTCCCCGGCAGCGGCGCCAGAAATTGATGTAGAGTTTTTGTACCCTTTAGGAAAAGAGCAACAAAATAGTGGTAAGCGTTAAGTGTCGGTTTACGAAAACCGAGCACTAATGACCAAATAAGTTCAAGTTCGTTTCCTAAGGAGGTAAGTATGTTGTGTAATGAATTGATTTTCTTTGTGATTATACTTTTGAGAAAAAGACAATAGAAATGGGGTGAGAAGAGATTGACGGTTACGAAGACGGATCGAGTTAAGACGAAAAGGCGTTCACGTAAAACCGTAAAAAACTACAAAATTAAAAATTTTAAACCTAAAAATTAATTAAAATCTAAAAGAAAGTCTAAGATAATATAAATAAGAATAAAAATCCAATAAAAATATTTTAAAACCTTTTATTAATTAAATATTCAATTTTAAATGCTAATTAAAGCCCTAAAATTAAAATATAATTAATCAAAATAGCCAAAATATTATTTTATTGAACAAATAACTTAGTTATATTATCTAAGGACTAAAAAGTATTTTTCCTAAATTTTAAAAACTATTTTTCTATTTTTAAATCACTTAAAACTATTTTTAAACCAAAATAATTATAAAAAATAATAAAATAATGCCAAAAATAATTTGTCACTTTTAAAAATCCTAAATTACTCTAATGAACAGAAGAAAAATGAAAAAGTTTGAAAAATATAAAATTTTTCACTAAAGGACAAAAACAGTTTAAATAAAACCCTAATTATACTAAATTAATTCTAAAAATTAAATGAAAAGTGAACAGTAAAAACTTTTAAAACCAAAAATTTTAAAATCTTTTTCTAAGTCTAGAAAAATGTTAAAACAGAAGAATAAGTATTTTTGGCACTAAATGCCAAAAATCAGAAATTAAAAAGTAATTAAAATAGCAATAAAACCTAAAAAATAGCAGATGAACAGTAAATAAAAATCTAATTAATCAGAAAAATCAAAAATTAAATTAGAAAAATAACAAAATTGGTTTCAATGTCTAACTCCTAAATAAGTTCACTAAAGACAAAATAATGAGAATTCTGATAGTGACACCTTGCTGGTTTTGTTTTCTAGTGAAGCAGTGGTAACTTGTATACTAGCAGTGGGAAATTGGTTCCCACTGGTAGTGTAAAATTTGGTCAGGAGACCTTTAAGCTTAGGAAAGCTTGTATACTTGGTTTTTTTTGGACAAATGGGCACCCCCACACCAATTGGGTTGTGGGGAGTCAGTTTATGCAAAAAGAACCACAAGTAATTCACACAAATCAACCACAAATAGCCAAGAAAGTTACTGATTTAGCAAGCAATGTTTCTGATGAACAGTAAAGTATAGATTACATGCACAAAAATGGATTCAATGGCTCAAATCTTGTACTCAGTCCAACCAAATGACAAATAAGCAATACACAATCCTATTAATCACTTAACCCTAACAGATTATCAAGATTGGTGGTAAAATTTCAACAAAAATAGTCCTAAAAGGGACTTTCTGATCTTGACTGTTTTTCCAACATTTTAACATGCAAATGAGTTTCAAACTTCACCAAACAGAAAGACAAGTACATATATCACCTAATCACCACCTAAGAAGTGTTTTACACAGGTTTCAAGCCAAGATTCATATTATTTAAACCAACTTAACCCCTAATCCAAACACCCCTTTAATTTTCAGTGAAATCTTTATTCAAACCAAATCAGATGAAACTCAAACCAAATTGCTTCTAATCACTCCTAACATGCATATTACACCTAATTGAGCAATATCAAGCCAATAAACAAACACTTGAACAATTTTCATACAAAATCACATAATCTCAAAAATCATACACTTTGAAACTACAAACAAGGAACTAGGAAGTTACCTTGTGGGATCCACATCCAGGTCCCACCAAGGCTGCTATGCCTTCTCCAAACAGACCCGGGACAAAACAAGCTCCAAGTGAAACCTGCTAAGATCAACACAAGAGCACAAAATAACCAATGTTTCTAATTTTTTTTCAACTTTTTAAACCTTTTTCAAATACCTTCCTTAAATTTTCTTTTAATACAAACTTAAATAAACCACTTACAATCCTGGAAAAACCAATTTTGAAACAAGTTTTCACCAAAAATTACCCTTTTTCAGAAACCTGAAAATTTCCTTTTGAAACTCAGAAACAATTCAACAAATATTTATGGAACTCAGATTTTCTTATATTTGATACCAACTTTTAATAAAAGAAAAGGAATTACAATTTATAAAAAATACCAACTTTCATTTAATTTAAAAAGGAATTACACTAAAAATATAGAAAATCTGGAACAAGGGAAATGTACAAGCCACATTCTCCTTATATACTACTTAACAGAACATTCTAGAGCTAATAAATAAAATAATAATAATCTTAAACCCTAGCTAAGGGATTTCCTGAAATGCCCTTTGAATTTTGACTGAAAATGGTCAAGATGGATACATGTGACCAGCCAGCTGTTGTGGTTTGATCTTGGACGTCTATTTGAGCTTGGGGACCAAGGACTACCATCTAACCACACATCTTGTCTGTATTTGGGGTATTGTGTGATAGTGACGTAGCAGGGGAACCCCATGTGGATTTGTTGGGTGGTGTAGGGTTTTAGTTTGAGGTGGGGTTGGGATGAGAGTAAGGGTAATTAAAGATCTGGAAAGGATTAGGCTTCAATTTTCACAATTAAGGGATATAGATTTTTAGGGTTTATGTGATGAACACATGGGTTTAGATCTGTTTAGGAATGGGGGAGAGGTGTTTTCCGCCTAGATTAATTATTAATTAATCAGTTTGAAACTAATTAACAACTAAATAGGCTGGGTAGTGGAATCCTACGTGGGTGGGTGAATTGGCAAGTTTGGGTGATGTGTCGAATAGGGAGTGGTGGAGGGAGGTTTATTGTCTGGGCAGATGTAGTCCCTTGGTTTCCATCTTTTCTTCAACTTGTAATAAACAGCAAAAACTTCCATTTCCTTTGTAAACAAGTTTGGAAACTTGTCAAATTTGGCACATCATGTTGTCACAACTTTAAACAAGGACCATAAATGTTGTAACACCCCATTTTGATAAATGGAATGTCACGCGTAATTATGGCGTGTCATCAAAGCATGCAAGGTAATATGTAGTAAAACATACATGACCATAGGGAAAACCGGAATCAAACATCGGTTCCCAAACATAAGCCCAAAACATAACAAAGTAAATGAACTGAATGAAAGACTAAACAAGCATAAATATATGAAGGCAAAAGGAGAAGAAGTCTATGGCAGCTTCCATCCTATGCACGTCCTCCAAATGCTCGAGTCTTGGGTACCTACCGTTTTGGGACATGGAAAGGAAAGTAACGGCTGAGCAAAACGCTCAGTGCACGGATATACAATATAGCATGAAATAGGATAAGCATGTAACATATAACAGCGGAAGACTAAGTTCTGAGTAGACTGGTTAAGTATTAAGAAAACTGGTTTTATAGTTTGAAAAGCCTTATGTTTATCTTATGAAAACTGTTTTAACATAAATATACCATAGCCCATATAGGTCATGAAAAGGTCACGTGCATGAATACTTGGAGGGGTGACCTCATCATGCTGATTAGAGGGGATGCCTCTAATTAATATACTGTTTTGGGTAGGAGGGATCAACTCCTTGTGAAGGATGCAAGGCACACACCACATTCACCATGAGAAACTGAATAAAACATGTAACTAGGATGCACCCATACGCCCCACCTGATATAATAATATGGCCAAAACTGAAAAGGGACGCCACGAGCAATCACTCCGCCGTGGGGAAGTCATAACATTGGTGCCTCCAATGTTATGGTTATGGTACCTCCATAACTAGGTGAAACTGGTCATGCTTGTATATGGCTATAGATTATGCTAATTAAACATAAGCAGTTCAAAACAATAAAACAAATGCTGGGGAAAACAGTTGGCTGCATACGGGGAAATCCTAATAAGGAAAGAATGTCCATACTGAAAGGACGGAAATCCGTACCTCAAGTCCAGTGAATGAACGGAAGGAAGACTCCTACTTCTGGATCACTAACGCTACATGAATACACACGTGTATAAGTATCGATTCACTGATTACGTACTGGGTTTTTATGTCTCGTCTTAGCTTACTTTGCATGTTTTAGGTCATGGTTTACTGTTTAAAGCCTTAAACTGTGTTTATCTTGTATTCTGATTAATCTGATTAAGTATTACTGGTATTTCATGTATTATTATACTTACTGTGTAATAATAAGTAACTTTCCAAAAATAGCAGGTTTCCAAAAATAGAAAGTTTCCAAAAATAGAATGTTTCCAAAATAGAAAGTTACCAAAAATAGAAAGTTTCCAAAAATAGATAGTTTCCAAAAATAGAAAGTTTCCAAAAATAGAAAGTTTCCAAAAATAAAAAGTTTCCTAAAATAGAATTTACTGCTTAAAATAGATTAGTTTCTAAAAATAGAAAGTTTCCAAAAATAGATCAGCTGCCTTAATTAAATAAGTTTCCATATATAGAAGGTTTCCATGATTAGATTAGCTGCCTGAATTAAATAGATTTCCATATATAGAAGGTTTCCATTAATAGATTAGTTGCCTTATTTAATTAAGTTTCTATAAATAGAAGTTTCCATATTTAGAATTAAGCTGGTTACATAAGCTAACATATAAGTCTACGTGTTTATAAGCTGATTTCTTAAGTCATATGATATAGTATATAGTTTAATTATTATTCCATGTGTTTTAATTAAACTATAGGTTAAGCATTTTAATTAAAGTATAACATGTTTTAATTAAAATGAAATGAAAATACTTAGGTTAAGATGTGTATTATTATTATTAATAATATAACCTAAGTCATGTCTAAATTAATTAATTATAGGCATGTTTTAAATAATTAATTAATTATAACTTATAACATAAAATACTTAGGTTAAATTAATATCATGCTAAATTAATAATTAGAATAACCTAAGTCATGATTTAATTAATATCTCCTGTTATTAATTAATTTATATCCTAAGTTCATGATTCATAAAAATTAACATGTAACATAGATCGTGTTTTAACCAACGAACCGTGAACCGGGCATGATATCGACACCGTACCCCGAACCAAATCGGGGTTCCCCTTGGTTCCTTGCTGCCGTGGGACCCACACCACCAAACCGGGACCATACGGTCTCGGTGGTGGTTTCTAGGCCAAGCCGTGACCCCCTTGGGGCACGGTCTAGGCGTCGGCTAAACCAAACACCCGTAAAACACCCTTTTGATTTTACTTCTTAACCAAATACATGTTTATTTTATGTTTTTAAAATAGGTTTTAAAAACATCATGTTCTTAATCAATTTTACCAAATCAAATCAAAAGAAGGAATTAAAAAGAAAGGTTAAAAAGATATACCGAATGTGTAGATGAATTAAGGATGAACAAACACTAATACTTGTACAATATCCAAGATCAAAATCAACAAGAACACCCCTCTTAGGTGTGTTATAGGTGGCGGCTACAAAAGGGAAAAGGAAGGAGAGGAGAAAACTTTTTAGGGTTTTATGTTTAATTTCTTGAAAAGTGAAAATGAATGCATTTTTCCCTTAACCCCTTGTTTAGTAAAAATGATGGGCTAGGCCCATTTCTCTTCCTTAATTTCGTGGTTCATGGGGCCCACATGGGGTAACCCAAATGTTTTTTTCGTGTCCCGATGTTTCGTGTTCGTTCGTGGTTAAACGTGTTCGTGTTTAAAGTGTTTCTGTTTATTTTATCATGTAGTTTATCGTAATCTTAACGCTCGTAATTATATTATATGTATTTACGTAATTATTTTAGTTCGTATTTTAAATGGTGATCATGATTTAATTACGTTCACGTGACATATTTATTAACTGTTTATCATGGGTTCGTACGTAATCGATACTTATCATGTCATACACGTATGCACTTGCTTGATTAATAGCACATGAATGTGATCGATACTGAATAAGGTAAGTTTTAATCTAGGACGTACGATCTTAAGGGCACTATTCATGGTAAAAGCATGCGGGTTTTACAATTCTTCCCCCCTAAAAAGAATAATTCGTCCCCGAATTATAGATAAAGTAACTGGAAGCAAAACATACCCGAATCAAACTGGAAAGGTATGCAAAATAACGGAAATGAAGGTGACATGGTAGAAGGGAACGTGGAACGTGACATGTCTTGAAAGGACATGGGACGTGACGTGACTGAAAGGACATATCTAATTGATGAGAAAAACGGATAAAAGTCCGGATGAACTTGTCCGTTTCCAAGTGGCCTCCCTCTTGGAACGGTTCCCTCAGAAGATCTTGACACAAATGATAAATCTTGGTCCTCCTGACCTTGACTTGGAATACGAAAAAAAAAATTCTTGGTTATCAACGGAAGGTAGATCCCCTAAATTGGATCGAGGAAAACAAGAGTTAACGTGCTAGGGTAACTGAAACGTTACGATGCACGACAATCTGACTTAACTGATAATTAGAAACGATGCGCGAGACATAAAGAAACGTAGTACGTGAAAAATTTTGAACGTGATACGTGAAAAATTTTGAACGTGCTACGTGGAGATATGTCGAGTGTAGTATGAGTAAATATATCTTGATCCATGATACGTATAACATATCTTGATCATGATATGAGGAACGTGGAATGAACATGACATGTGAGACATATCGTGATCATAGAATATAATGGTGGTAACGCCAAACGCTACAAGGTGAGACGTGGAATATGACGTGAAACTTCGATCTGATGATGGAGAGTTATACTAAACTTGGGTCTGGTCTCTCAAGTTCTTGCAAACTTCCCAGAATGAGAAAAGAATGAACGTAATATCGTAAGCCAAAATACGATCATGAACGTGAATAGTGTCATGAACGTGAGCGCGAAAGCAAGTCGTGGAATTAGAATGAAGACGTGAAGTAAGTTAGGAGTACAATTACGAATCTTTGTCTGACCCGATAGCTGAGGGGTTGCCAAGTGATCGGATGAGCCTTGGCTGGAACATGTTCGTTCAATCTGTTGGTTCTGAAATCCGTACGGATGTAAGGATTCTGCAGACTTGATTAAACTGTTGGCAATAACCCAGATAGCATCATGCCTCTTCTGAGTTTGCTGAAATCTGGTACTAAAATCCATGGAGATCTTGTCCCTTTTCGATTCACAATTTCATATGATGAAAACATCCCAGTTTGTTGGTGTCCTATCTTAACCTGTTGGTATGTCAGGTACCTAGATATGAACGTAACTGTATCTTGCTTTGTAGAACTTGATACCTAGGAGTTTGCGAGACTCTGAGTCTCTGAATCTAGACTTCTCCTAGCGTATAATTTTCTAGAACACCTAATGTAGTGTAGGGTTCTCTCCTTTACGCATAAGCAGAGTCAAGGTAAGATTAACCGTAGGAACCCATGTGATTCAGCGTGTCATTGTAATGAAACAGAATTGATAATGGAAAATTTTCTAGGGTAAAATTTCTCTTGTCAAGAATTTGCAACATAGTGCAGATATGGTCTTCCTGTTCTTCTCTAGGCTTAAATGAAATCAGGTTATCCTCAATGAAAATGCTGATGAATTTGTTTAGGAGTTCATGGAAACTCAATTTATTAAGTCCATAATGCGGTTGGAGCATTGATGAGACTAATTCAAAATCATAAATCTAGCATGACCGGGTCGTGTACGAATAGCAGTCATGGACATGTCCTGCTTTTTCGCTTGTCATTGTTGGCAGCATGATCGTGAGTTCGATCTTGGAAAAGTGATTAACACCATACGGTTGATTGGACATGTTGTCAATATGTGGAGGAGAATAACGGTCATGAATGGTGATTTGTTTAAGTCGACGGTAGTCGACACATAATCTCATGGTACCATCCTTCTCCTTGAAGGTTCTTCTGGAGTGTAAGGAACAATTTTGGAATAATCCGTTGGTTATGCATAAAAGGACCTTAGTAGTTGTGTGTTACTGACAGCTAGAAAATTTTAGCAATATGGCTAACAAAGCACGTGCTTGAAAAGCATAGATAATTTGTACAGATTTTCCCGATGGAAAATCAAGCTGACTGTATTCAGGAGCCTGAACATTACTGTACATAATTATGAATCATAGCATGGTGTGGTGTTCATAGTACATAATTAGGATAAAATTCATCTCGTGTCTATCCGAGGAAATGCGTTAGCAGCTTGGATCTTATCGTTAAGCTGAAGGAAAACCTTCGTATGCGTGGGAATACGAAAGGCGTCCTTCATGGTTATGAATATATGAACTATGGTGAAAGAAATGAAAGTGACATCGGCAACGTGACATTTCTCACTGATGCACCGATAATGGTATTGAAATTCTCGTGGCCTGATTAATACATGGCACAACAACATAGATATACCCTTGAAGGGTACCCTGAATTTCTTAGAAATGTTCCATAATCAGACGTGAGTCATGTGTCTTGACTCGTGTCTTGAGAAATGTAAGCGTGACATATGTCTTGACTGGTATCTTGACATGTGTCCTCAGAAAGTATACGTGAGACATGTGTCTTGATTGATGTCTTGACATGTGTCTCGAGATGTGAAACAATTAGAATTACAAATATTAGGTTAATATGCCAGAATTGGCGGATCGGTTGGACTACTGATCATTTGTATGTTTGATCACGTCCGTGGCCGGAGCCTCGGTTGCGATTTCTAGGATAGTTGCTGTCATAGTAGTGGTTACTATCATCTTGTCTGTCGGTTCCATGACGGTCATTCTCATGACCGTGACTCATGTAACTATTTAGCTGAGTGGCCGGCTGGTACTGGTTTGCACTCATATGGCTGAAATGACAGTCGAACGACGTGTGACATGTAACTATGAATTTGGGACAATGATTGATGGGAATTGTCTGACGGTGAAGCATCTTCTCGTCCAATTGCTTTGCTCCGACGCCTTTGTCTTCGTCTTTTAGGATCTCCAGGTTGTGAACAGCATCAGCATCAGCATCTCGTAGCGTCTCCCAACATCAGCAGCATCAACCTTCAGTAACATCTCCAAGCTATGAGCGGCATCGACAATCTTGTAGAATATCAGCAAGTGAACATACGCCTGAGATGATTTAGACTCGACTAGCGAATACTCGTGAAGTATTGCAAGTGGAATACACATGGATTAAGGTACATGTAATACACATGAAATACGGTACGTGGATTACACATGGAATGCACATGAAATGATCAGTATGGGCTCGAACATTTGTCATGATTTAAAGAAAGTAAACTGGTTAAACGGTTAGGAAAACCATCATGATAACCTGGCAGTATTAGCATAGACATCATTCTGGTCGCATAGAGAAACACTAAAGTGTGGTTACACAGAATTCAACGATGATTTGCCTGACAGCATGATCAATGGAAACCAACCATGACTATCGTGAAATCATGATTCAAGAAATCTAACAATGTCTTGCAGGACAACGTAAATAACAAAAGAGGCGTGAAACATAATCAACATGAAGACGGAATTATCATGAGGAAACATGAAACCATCTATTACGAAGAAGTGTATAACATAATCAGCATGAAACTGAAGTTAACCATGACAGTATGAAGGCATACTTGACATAAAAACATAATAACTTATGATGGGACATGAAAAAAAAATTTTTTTATGCCAATTTAAATCATGAGAAAAATTTTATGCAAGAAAAACAGTGCATGAATGCGTAATGTAGTTTATAAAACCTTTATATGTGCGAGGGAACGCCTATGGGTCGGTTCCAAAACAAAAGACATGGCGAGGGGACGCCTATGGGTCGGTCCCAAAGTTAAAAGTTTCGATAAAAACACATGCGACTAAATAGGGCCAGTCCTGTACCAACCATTACTTAGTCAAAATTCCTGCAACAGATGACATATGATATAAATGCATGAATGCATGAAACATAAATAATTAAAATCATTGTCAGAACTTAACAGAAAAATTTTATATGAAAAATGTGAACTACAAGGGTTCAGTCCACATAATTCACAGTTCACGAGGAACGTCATGCATAGACAATGACACATAACTAAGTATGGATGACGGTTGTCCATCCATATTTGTAAAACAATACCGATGAAAACATTAAGGTTACAACCTCAAGGTGCTGAAAACATCATGGTTAAAACAACAACGCGCTGAAAACATCAATACGTGGAATAACAAACGTTGGCTTAGGAAGCTCCTGGTGACTACCCACTAGTCACAGGTCAAGTTTTAGAGCCTACAGGTCGAAGCCTTGGCTCTGATACCATAATTGTAACACCCCATTTTGATAAATGGAATGTCACGCGTAATTATGGCGTGTCATCAAAGCATGCAAGGTAATATGTAGTAAAACATACATGACCATAGGGAAAACCGGAATCAAACATCGGTTCCCAAACATAAGCCCAAAACATAACAAAGTAAATGAACTGAATGAAAGACTAAACAAGCATAAATATATGAAGGCAAAAGGAGAAGAAGTCTATGGCAGCTTCCATCCTATGCACGTCCTCCAAATGCTCGAGTCTTGGGTACCTGCCGTTTTGGGACATGGAAAGGAAAGTAACGGCTGAGCAAAACGCTCAGTGCACGGATATACAATATAGCATGAAATAGGATAAGCATGTAACATATAACAGCGGAAGACTAAGTTCTGAGTAGACTGGTTAAGTATTAAGAAAACTGGTTTTATAGTTTGAAAAGCCTTATGTTTATCTTATGAAAACTGTTTTAACATAAATATACCATAGCCCATATAGGTCATGAAAAGGTCACGTGCATGAATACTTGGAGGGGTGACCTCATCATGCTGATTAGAGGGGATGCCTCTAATTAATATACTGTTTAGTGGTATCAGAGCCACTCCTGAGCCGTTCAGGATGGTGGGGCAAACCTCATCGAGGACGATGAGTCCCGAAGGGGGGGTGATTGTGACACCCCAGGCAAATCCCACATCGGCTGTGGCCAGGAGAGATCTTGGCTCATAAGAAAACATTTGCCTTCTCATGACACAACGCGTTTTGTGGTCTACTGCACGTGGGGTTCTTAGGAACTGGCAGTTAAGCGTGCTCATGTCAGAGTAGTACTAGCCTGGGTGACCAGCCGGGAAGTACTTACATGAGGGCCACAAAGCAAAGCCGTGAGCCTATGGGCAAAGCGGACAATATTGTGGTCTGAGTAGGCGGGATGTTACAAATGTACTTTGAGCATTCTTCAAGGGCTCATAGTGTAATTTCTTGACATTTGAGATACCACAATGCAATTTATAAGTTTTGCAAGGGTATAAAATGCCAAGTCATCAAAAGATGAGGGACCATTCTTGTACAATCTTCAAACTTCAAGGTCATTTTTGGAAATTCTTGATTCGGGTCCGGTTCATTGTGCAGCTTCGTTTCCCGTGTTTGTTTTTGATTGATTCTTGTGATCTTTTTGTCTTTTCCTTAATATCCGTACCTAAAATACACAAGCAACAAACACGAGCATATATTTGGCAGTTTTAATGATATTTTATGCATTTTAAGCCCGATTTGAACGATGAGACTATGTATAAAAGCAGTCTCATCAACAAGCAAGCGGGGAAACGAGGTGGCACAAAGCACTTAAAAACCTTTTTCCTTAGACGGCCTTTTATAGCGCGTCGCCTTATACCTACCTTATAGTTTGTATAAATCGAGTTCAAACTTTTTACTAGTATTTATCTATTTTGCCCTTTTTCTCGTTTGTGATTCGAATACAATAGTTAGGTGATTAAATCCCAACTAAGGTCTTATTTGAAAGTAGGTAAATTAATTGTGCTACGTAATATAATATAGTAAAAGAAAAATCTTTTTGTATTTTTTAAGAAATATATATATTCACAATAAAAAGCGAAAGAAATCGAAATAAGAAAAATAACAATAATACGTGATATTTTTGGTGTAATACCTTAGGAAAAGTATTACTTTTTGATTTTTTAATTTTTTAATTTTTTTGTTGCAAATCTTAGGAAAGAGTTTGCTTTTGTGATTTTTTGATTTTTTTGTATTTTTAAGTTTTGGATTTTTTTGTGTTTTTTTTTTGCAAGAAAAGTAACGTTCAAAGTTGAACGGATCCCAAAATCCAAAGCTTCTCACGAAAAATCGTCAATCGTAACGAGCGAAGCGGCAGCGGCGCCAATTTAATGTAGGAATTTTTACAAATTCTTTTAAGATCTCTATTTTTCGTTCCTCGACTCACTCGAATTGATATCGGATTTAAAACGTGGATTAATTGTTCTTGGTGAATAAAAATCTTTTTGGTATTTTAAAAACTAAAAACTATATAATCTAGTTGAAAAGAAAATATTAAAAAAAGTCTTAATTAAACTATTTTAAAACTATTTAATATTTAAACTATTTTAAACAAAAACTATTTTGAAACTAAACAAAATTAATTAAACTAATTTAAAAGTATTTTTAATTTAAATAAAATTTAAAACTAATTTTATGTGAAACTAAATTAAAATAAAAAAACTAATTTATAAAAACAATTTTAAAATTCTAAAAGTAATAAAAATATTTATTTTGTTTATTTTTTTTTTTTATTTTTTTTTTAAAAACTTTATAAAAGAAAACATATAAAAAACTTTTTATTAAAATTAAACTAACAAAACTTATAATAAAACGTATATAATAAAACTGGCAGCTGTTTAAGATTACTACATTAACTTCACAGACTGAATTAAAACACAAGTAAGGTACTAGATGAGATGGTAAAAACGTTGGTTGTGTGAACAGAAGGTCAGGGGTTCGAGTCCTAGGAAGGACGTTTTTGCAATGATATATATATATATATATATTTTATATATATGGAATGCTGACAGACAGACCAAATGGATCTGTTGCTTAACGCAGCAAATATAAGGAACTAATCAAGACCAAATAAGCAGATAGAACTAAAAAGAAAAATAAGCAGTTAAACACAAATTATAAGCTAATAGATATTAAACTGAAAATAAGCAAATAAAATAAACAAAAAGCAATAAGTACTACAATACCAGCAAACAAAAACTAAATCAGTAAGAGCAAATAAAAACTAAACAGAAAATAAGAAAAACAAAACCATAAGCAAAGCTAACTCTATAGCAATTCTACTGATATATAAACTCAAACCGTTTAAACCAAAACCTTATAAACCATATAAATCAATCAGCAAATCGAAAACTTATCAGCAACTAAACCAATACCTTGGATCAAATTAAGCAGACAATAACTCAAAACTAGCAGACTATATGAGCAGACTATCAGATTCGATCTAATCAAAACATAACAAACAACCTCAACAGATAAATAACATAAGCAGATTCATAAACTAATAAAACAAAATAGATTAACTAAAAATATGACTGGAATTAAACCTGGTGGAGAAAACCGTTGGGAAGTAGACGAGGCATTGAGCCGTCTAAAATACTAGATCGAACCCTCCACCATATCATCTAATCGTCACCATCATTCTTCTTACCACTCTCGAAAATACGAATCAAACGAACCGAAGCAAATTAATAAATCAAACAAGTAGGGTTTGACTTTCAATTCCAATCTTACCTTATCTTTTAACTTGCAAGTATTTAAAATAAATAATAACAAAGCAGTAAAAATTTATAAGACGAAACAGAAACTTTTATTAATTCAAAATAGAGATTACAACTTTATATAAAAAATTACATTAATCCTATTTCTAATTTAAAAATAAAAAAAACAGTAAGTAAAGAAAATTTGGAATACTCAACAATTACAGATTTGGGGGTTTTTATAGGCAAACCCCAAGCCTGTTGGTGAAGTTTGTTGAAGAAGCATCTTCCATCTCAGCCATCCATTCTTCATTTGTCTCTTTCTTTCTTTGATCTACGGTGGATAATAAGCCCTCCATCACGCGGATTGTCACGTTGTACAAATGTGTGCTTCTTGTGTTTCTTCCTTGATGACATGGCTTAAGATGATTGGAGGATTTGTAATTGATGTGCTGTATTAACCAATCAGATGGTAGAAAGGGGGCCACGTCACCCTTTAAGCTCCATCTTCTTCTTCCCGAAATACTTGGGAATTAATTTCCCAAGCGTGTAAAACACGCGTTTCACAAAAGGTAATAAACCAATTTTTTTTGTTTATGTAAAACAGTAATGTTTCATGGTTATTTAGGGTTGAGGGTGAAAAAAAGATGATGATGTATGCGTTTGTTTGAGAGAGAGGGAGGTGAAACTTAGTTTGTATCGAAAATATATGTGGGTAAGTGTGAGTTGTTTGACCAAGAAAAAGGGTTAAATAACTTAACTGTTCATAGTCAATTGTTACCCTAATGGGTTTGTGTAAAGCCCATATACTTCCATCACGTCTCATTGATTTTTCATGGTTTTGGGCTTGGGCCCAAAGGACTTTATCCGTCTCATAAAACTTGTAAATTGGGCCATTTTATGGGCTTGAACTAAAAGAATGGTTAAATTGTATCCTTATTGGGCTTTTGGGCCCAATAGTCCATTGTGGGACCCACAAGTCAATTTATCTTCATAAAAAGTTAAATCCACTAAAATCGAGCTTGTATTTGGCTTTGTTGATCATTTCTTCAAAACCCGTGTTGATTTTGCCGGCTCTCGTGATCTTCGATAGACTTTTGGTTCTTTGACTTTGTCTTTGTCTCTTTCTTGGACTTTTCTTCGACATTTGACCGTGAAATCCCGTGTTTTCTTTCCTTTTGATCTTTGGTACCTATTTCACACAAAAACACAAAACTACGCGTAATTCTGACTTTTACGATATTAAACACATGATTAGGTCTTGTTTTTCATTGATTTTAGTGGTAAAAGGATAAGTGTTTACACACTTATTAATCACCGACATTATAATATCACTAGTGATAAATAAACAATAACAAAGTCTCATGTGATAAACAATATAATTTGACATTAATTATCGTATTCAACATATAAATAATACTCCATCACATGTGATAAAACAATGTAATGTGAAACTATTAGTGGTTTTTTTTTCTGAAAATTATAACATGTAATCAGCGTTTTCTATCACTTGTGATATTATACATTTAGTAGGATTAAAATGTTTAAGCCTCTTTAGGCGGATTCTTATTTTGCTTAAAACCAATGCAATTTGTTTGATGTTAAGACTACGTCAAATTTATATTTTCATATTTTGCTTCTGTTTTATTTACTTTGGTATTTATAAGTGAAACTTATTTATCTCTTGTGATCTAACATTGTAAGGAAGACGAAGAGTACTTAAATACTCGTTCTTAATCATTTAAGAGTAATATGTCATGATATGAAGCGATATATTGTTACACTAATTTGGTATTCTCCATATAATATCACATGTGATGAAGTAGACATGTGATAATATATAAAAAATATTTAAATAAATAAAATATACTTGTTTATTTTTGAAATATCACAAGTTATATAAGACATTAATTATGTATATGAAATATCGCAAGTGATATGAGACATTAATTATGTTTATGAAATATCACAAGTGATATAAGACATATCATATAACAAAAATCACACGTGATATTAAACATTAATTATGTTTAATCAAAAATCACAAGTGATATTAGACGTGTCATATAACAAATATGTAAAGTGATATTAAACTTTAACCATAAACTGTTTATGAAATATCACAAGTGATATTGGACATGTCATATAACAAATATCACAAGTGATATTATATATTACATATGTTTATGAAATATCACAAAGTGATATTAGTGATTTCATACTCCTTTCATTTCATAATTATAGTTTAGTGTTGACTTTTGAAGTCTTTATATTTCAATTGTGACCATAAATACGTTTGTTTATGTTATTTAATACTTGATGAAAATTATACCAATGAGAATACATTTAAAACTCAAACCATTCATGTATTTTGCAGCAATTTTTATATAGCACAAAAGATAGTACGTAAGGTCAAAGTTGTAAATTAATGACCGAAAAGGTGAACAGTGGACAATAATAATAAGACGGAGCGAGTAACAAATATCGATATTATGCATTAAATATATTATGAAATATCACAAGTGATATTAAACATATTAGATAGTAGGGGTGATAGAAGCCGCACGTTAAAATTTTGAAGCATATTCGTGTCGGGTTAGGTCGAGTCCAAACTTGTATTCGGGTCAACCCGAGTACCCCGAATACTAACTAGGGTCGGGTAATGGGTTAATTTGTTTTTGTCTTATTCGGTTTTGGTCGACTTGAAGGACCCGAATATGTACTTTTTTATTTTTTTAATATAAACTATAATATATAATATTAAAAGAATAAAAAATTTTATTAACATTTTATGAAGTGCCTAAAAATTGCACAATGGTGCTTTAAATTATGAGTTGTAATGAGAAAATATATACACTAATCTACAAAGTTTACCACCTACAAAACCTTACTCTCCTAATTGCTTTTGTTACATTTGTTATTCCATCAATTATAGTGAAAATAACATACGTAATTACTAATCAAAGAGAAGCATGTGTTGAACAACAATTTGACAAAACAAGTCAAAATAACATACTTAGTTACTAAAACGAATCTGATATAAATACATGATTTACAGAGGTTTAAAATCTAGCCTAACAACAACTAAACTTTCAGTCAAAGAATCTAAGAACAACTATACACTTTTGCTTGCTCCAAGCTTCATCAGGTGAAAGGAAGATATAAGCTCTTTGAGAAATAAGATCCCATGTTTTGTCTTAACCATTGATATCACAACATGCTCACCGACATTTACACTAGAAACAAGAAATTCCAAAAGTGGTTAAATACCTTCAAAGTAGAAACTACTGTAGGTGGTCACCTAGCAAAATCATGGGTGCCAAAAAATTGTACAAGGACTGGTTTTTCTCCAAAAATCATGATTAGACCACGACTAATGCTAACAAATGACTCGTCCAAGACAATGTTGGCCAAACCGGGTGACCTGTATCAAGAACGAACACGAGAAATTAAATCAAATTACAGAAGTGATAAACCTTGTCAAGTATTAGCAATTACGCCAATTAAGGGATCTACACCAATATTAAGCATGATTACTAGTGAAACGACGCATCCTGGACACCAAAAATTCCTTGGGACATAAGCAAAAGAACCCATGAATAAGTACTTACCTTAAAGCAAGAAGGCGTATCTCTTTATGCCTGAAATGCCAATGCGAAGAATGAATGCATTTTATTTCCTTTTAATAACATAACTTGTACTCGATCAAAGGTCACTTCTAACAACCACCAGATCATTCCTAAACTATAATGCAGTAACTAAATACCTATTTAGCACCACAAAAGCTAGTTCCAAAGTAACCAAATCACTAAGTTTCAAATAAAAGGAGGAATAAAATTAATGAAAGCTGACCTGAATGGTATCTTGGATTCCTGGTCACCTACGATACAGATTCCAGTATCTTGGGTATCCCTATTATTGGAACCAAGTTATCTCTCGTTACTTTCTAGGGTAATGTGCTTTTACAAGTTGTTTAGCATATCCATAACGATATGACACTTTAAAGGGAAGCAATCGATCCACTTATCTTGTTGCCAGTACTCTTAAGTTTTTTTTGTCACAATCAACTAGACCAACCATCTCAGCAACACCAACAAATTGTCGGCATGTATTGGCCTGTAACGTGTGAGCATAACATTTAGTTGCTAAAATTAAACATTAGAGAGAACAAACAACGTCGACATCTAAAGATGACAAGATGCAACCGAAAAGAAAATGAGTCAAAAAATGGCCACCTATAAGTATAACCTAAAAGTAATCTTAATAAGAAAACAATCTAATATCTCTAACACATAATAAAAGAAAGTATAACTAGATGACAGCTTTGGTTTATGTAACTGGCTGTGTAGCATATTGAAGATCCTTTATACACCTAGCTAGAATAATGTCACATGATGATAAATTCTTACGAAAAATGTTCTTGTCCCCGAGGTGTCTGTAATTATCTCTTTTGCTTTACCTTTGAGCGTTCTAGTATATTCAGCCTTTCAGGGAAAAAAACTATATTTAGCAACTACTGCTGATACTTTAAAATTAAATAACAAATGACGAAGCAAAGTTGCCACAAAGATTGCTACCACAGACTATGTGACTACATATAAAAGTCATCATTTCTTTTCTTTCATTCTTCCCATTTAATGAAGATAGTTTTTCCCATACAGGAAAACGCTGAGTGTGAAAACAAAGCAGAGAAAAAACTTGTAGAATAACCCGATGAAAGTGTCGAAGAAACCAAACAAGAGGAAGAAACTGAAGAAATTAGACCAAGTGTTAAAATAAAGGAAAAACTGGAGCAAAATGAGTTGTTACATGGCATTACTACTAACGCTAGCATCTCAACACAAACAAAACCTAAGCATGAAGATTACAGAATGGAGATAAAGATAAAAATGAGGCTAATCAAATTGATGATGGTCAAAAAGAAAAGGATGACAGTTCCACGATCAATGAGTATGTGAAAAAATCAGTTCAAAGAAGGTTGAATCTGAAGGCTCCAGTGTGAAGCTAAATGAGATAGAAACATTAATTGTAAGCAAAGACGAAGACGAAGAAAAGGAACAAGAGGTCATCTTTTAGAAAAAGATCAAGAAGAATCTGAAGGGTGCTTAGAAGAGGTGAACCATGACAGTAAATTCATTGAACCTGCAGTTGCTGATGCTAAAGGAAGTATAGAGGACGCTACTAAAGAAATCAGATCTAGTGTCAAGACACGAGAAGATGAAACTCCAGAACCTAAAGAAAAGAATGACGACGAGGCTAATAAAAGTGATGATGGTCAAGTTGGAATCACAGTTATCGAAACACGTGAAAAGAACCAAGACCAAGAAAAGGATGACCTCAGAGTCTCACAATCTGCAACTTCTTTAGAGGACATGAAAGTGGAAAACAATGACACTACAAGACAACTACCAAATCTTCTATAGTACCTCAAATCATCATCTTAATCACAATCTCACCATCTCACAACCAGAATCAAGACGCCCACTAAAATATTTTCTAAACTAAAAATATCATCAAAAGCTACTTAAATATCATCAAAAACACAAATAAATAAAAAAATAAGCAAGAAATCACAAGAGATAGTTAAATAACGTCTCAATAAAGGATTAGAACAAACATACCATCTTCCATATTCTCCGACGGCCATTTTCCACCATTTTTTTCCGATATCAGCTTGTGTGGTATTGGATTGATCCATTTATGTGATTTTCAAGTTTTTGATGGAGGTTATTTGTTAATTTTAGTGATCGTAAGGCTTTATTTGCTTTTAGAGATTAACCCTGGCATTTGCAATTACAGAGAGAGAAAGAAGATAGTTGTGGTTGCGTAAGTGTTTGGTATATTTTTAGTTTTAGTCCTTGGTATACGTATTAAAGTTTAGCAACTTTGGTCCTTCTGTGTTTTTCATCATATGATTTGGTCCTTCCCAACAAATGACTTTTTGGATTTCATCAAAATAGTTCTTTAATAACCGGACTCATTAAGTATTTTAATAGCAAATTCTCAATCGAGGAGGCTCCAGCTCACTTTGTTTTAAGAATATCAACTGCAAATTAAAATCAATTCGCAGGTATATTAATCAATCAATCTTATTACTGTATGGAAATTAAAATCATTAATCAGTTCTATCGGGTTTTATTACTTTTGTTTAACTAATAGTAGGATTTTGTGTTTTAATTGTTACACTTTCATGAAGAGGGTATTTTGGTTAATTAGAAAGAAAGAAACTGGTGATTTGATCCACCGTTTTGCTGTTTGTCTATGTACTTTCTGCACAGAAAGTTTTGCTACAGGGGCACATTTTGATAATTTTCTGAAACTACACTAAAAACTGGTTTTTAGGGGGCACTTTATACTATATTGTTTTCGATATTGGGTCCGTGTCTCCGCCCCTGATGGCGCATCTGTTGTTTAGTTGTCTTTTTTTTTTAAGTTTGATTATTTTAGTAGCGTCTAGTCACCAACCAGTTTAGAAAGCTATCTTCCATTACCAAAATCTTGCCAATTTTTGTAATTCTTATTTAACCAATCATGGTCAACTGTGATCATTTTCAGAGTACGCTGTTCAGAATGGGAATATGCTTCTCTTCGGTGAGTTTTCCTTCATCTCTAGTTAACATAGAGTGACACCTTTTCTTTTCATATTTTGATACTTCCACGTGTTAATTTGAAACATTTATGTGCAAATTTACTGCCATTGTTTTTCTGTTATCTTTGTATATATTATTCATATTTTATGAGTTATGTGCCCTTCTTCTTTTACCTTCTCTCTGGATGTCATACGGATTCTACCATAAGTAAGATGATTTCATCTCATAGTGTTATAGTGTGATACTTAATGTGCTAGTGTGAGATATATATTCGTGATTGGAGCTATTGTGGCAACTGTTGCATCAGTTCTGCATGATGCATACCCATTTCTAGAAGATGTTATCAGTTTTGCCTGGATATACAACTTTCAGATACGATAAAACCAGATGATAGAAAGTTAGTCAATAATGTTTTGCTTTCATAGATGAGACGAAATTTTGTTTATTAGTACGGTAAAAGCTATGTATGTGTACATATGAAAGCAGACACGTGGAACTTGAAAGCATCAGGTTTAACCATAAGGATTAAAAAAGGAAATGAAAATACACCAGTCTAATTTGGGTTGGGGCTTGACAGGAGGAGGGCGATAAATTAGGTGGCTTGACTAAGCATACCGCAATTTACATAATTCCACCATCACTTCATCCTCTATTAGAAGAATTTATAGTTGGCTTAGTTCGACTGGGCCGTTCTGCCATCAGTACCTTCATATTGTGGTTTATCCTAATAACTAGTTACAAGTGCTGTGCACGCACGAGATTCAGACATGAATCAAAGTTAGTTTAATATGCGGAACTTGTGGATTTTTTGTGGTATTTTATTTTGTTATTAAACGCGTGTTTTAAGATTAATGATATCCGGATATATAATGGGTCATTGCATATATGAGAACATTAAATAGGAAACTACTAAATGATAGTAATTTGTATGCGAAAATTCTATATTATGGCTCTCTAGTCAGCTACACTATGTACACTTCTTGCACACTTACAAATTCTTGGTCTTGTTCAAGGGTAGAGTGTCTACTGTGCAAACACCAATTAACCATAAGATCTATTAGCTATGTAAACTGTCAATTCATAAATATAAACCTTTATGAATTTCACAAGACAAAGCACTTACTTTCTCGTAAAAGAATTTTGGATTTACACATGCCTTATTGTTCTGTGTAAGTCGCGTTTTTTTGTTGTCCGGAGAGCAAATTCTTACCCATGTTGCGTCATTGATCACATCGAAAACCCATAATTAACGGGTTATTATTGTGTTGATTAATCATTTACACGAAAGAAACTGACGTGATTATCATGAACTATAATTCCAGTTTAAGTCGCTTGTTTTTGTTAATGCATGAAGAGCATTGATAGAAATTAAGGTATTCTCCTGCTACTTTTGTATAAATTCTCACCAACCAATCCAATGGTCAATAACTCAATATGATATCTATGTCATCTCTTGTGATGATACCCCTTTTTGTGTTAGGGTAATTAACATATTGATTGTTTGGATTCCTATTCTAGACCCTTGTGGGGGCGCTCGGTACGGGGAAATGAGACAAAAAAGAAAAGATAAGAGCAAGTGGTGCAGGGAAAGTATAGGCATATTATAATGGCTCCATGGTCAGCGTGGCTGCACCGTCTCCGCGCGTTATTGGCGCATATCGCCATGCAAGCGTTTTGAGTGCTTTTTTGAGTTATTGGGGTTTTTTGATGGTCTGTTATAAGAATGTTATCGAGGTGGGTGTTTTTTTTTTGTTGTGTTATAGAAATGTTTTATGGGTCAGTGCACCTAGCACTCTAATAGTTTCATTTCATCTGTTTTCTACAACTGAGAATCTGAGAGTTAAGACGAAGATATTTATTTCTCCATAGACTATGGCTCTCGTGTATTTTAGTTTCCTCTATTTGTGTGAGGAAATCTGAGAAACATATTTTAAACACAGAAAAATATTTCTACATAATGTTTAAAGTACGTGTAAATCGGCTCACGTGCTCTGTGCTCTGCCAATCCATCAAATTTACAAAAAGCATTTCAAACCCTAGCCCCAAATTATCTAAAAAAGATCCTACTGATTCTTAATCCCCTGCTTATCACGATCTTCTGTTCTTCTTCAGCTGATGTTCAAAATATTAGACCGTGGCCAAAGACAAAGCCGATGGGATCGAGAGTTTGTTTAAGTTTCCAGTCCCCTGCTCATAACGATTTTGTATTTATTTTTAGATTCTTGATTCATGGTATTTTGATTTTATCTGTTCATTTTTGGTGTTTGTATTGGAGTATAAGTTTCATACTAGCTGAGTGTAAGATAAGTAAAAGTGTTTCTTAATTAATGTTTGGTCAATTTAAGGTGGTTCTTTGATGCAGTTAAGTCAGTGGTTAAGCAAATTTGCAGCCTACTATATGAAATCAAATATACAGACATGTCATGTAGGAGCAGTCACATTTTGCTTGTGAAGAACAATCCACTACTGGTCATTTCTCATTCATCCAAACAAAGGAATTGACCCTCTTACTCATATCTCATACAAATTTCTAAGTCGTTTAAAATTACTGAAACCATCAGATTTCTCAGTACTTTCATTCCTTTCTACTAAATGTGCCATGAGATTCTGCTGCAGAAGATTATTGCTCGATTTTATGCAAGCACCATGATACATCAATCTTGCTTCCCAAGAATATTGTATAAAGTATAAACACTTGGTCTTTAAACGAACATATGATTATTCATTGCTCTCATCTACAAATAGATACATAAATACGTGGCAACCAAAAGCTATTGATCCGCTCTGATTATATTGAACTTGATTTGCGTAACTATCTAAGCTTAATAGATCCTGTGATATGAGAAACATTTAATCTAATAATATTTTCAGAATCGAAATGACGGGGATGAGTCTGATCATAATGCTGAATTTGCGGGAGGTAACGTGACTCTTATCACTACTAAGGATGCTTGGGATCAAAAGCTGTCAGAAGCAAAGAGGGAACACAAAATAGTAAGTAACTGGATAATCATAAATCACCTTTTATATGCTTCTGCCATATTCTAGGGTGACAAAATTGAATGGATTGGCCGGTTTGAGTAGCCGACCGAAACTGGTGTGTTTGTTTTGGGTACAGATTTAAACCGGTCGGGCAGGGATTGGACACTACCGAAAGTCTTGCGAATAGTTTTTGTGTCAAATGTGATTTCAAAAATCAAATATATTTCATTAATATATTACTATATGAGAAAAATGAATTAAGTGGTTTCATTGTTTGAAATTCAGTTTTAGGGACTTTTGACTTGCTCAGTCCGTCTGACTCGTTTTCTTTCATGCTATCTTTCTTTTTTTGCCTCTAATTACTTGGGAGATAAATTATAAACCAAATCGACCCACCTACAGGTGATCGCCAACTTCAGTGCAGCCTGGTGCGGTCCCTGTAGAATGATTGCACCATATTACATTGAGCTCTCGGAGAAACAACCTTCTCTAATGTTTTTGTCTGTGGATGTTGATGAATTAACAGTAAGTTCATAAATGTATATTAATTTTGATTTCTTTTTTTATTAGCATATACATTAGAAATAACTTGAAAATTCCAGGCTAATGTGTATGTGTCACTTCTGATAATAGATTTTCTTGACTTAGCACATAAAGATGTATACATGGTTAAATGTCTTATTATCGTCCATATCGACTGTAATAGAATTCCGTTAAACATGTTTCACTCTACCTGTGGACTACTTAAGGTCTCTTGCTATTTAATTCCTTCCACGACAACATTGACGTCTAGATTAGTAATGTTCTGCTGCAAATTTAACACTTGTATTGCCTCTTATTTGTTTATAAGAAAGTCCAATGCACACTTTTGAAATTCGTTGAAAAGCATGAAAGGTTCCTTTCAAAAAAAAAAAAAAAGAAAAGCATGAAAGGTCATTTGTTTTAATATTGAAGTTCAAGTTCAGCTTGCATTATGATAAACATCGATCTTAGGAGTCTCAAAACTAATGGTTTTGTCGTACCTCATGCATCAATCACAGTTCTTTGAATGTGAAATTCCGAGTAGGCCGTGACGCATGATTGTTTGTGTGATGATACAGGAATTTAGTACACAGTGGGATATAAAAGCTACTCCGACGTTCTTCTTTCTGAAAGATGGAGACCAATTTGATAAGCTTGTGGGGGCCAACAAGCCCGAGCTCCTCAAAAAGATAAATGGTATTATGGACTCGGAATCTGGCCGCAACATGTAACCACTTGATGCCGTACTTTCAAGTTTATCAAGTAGTGCATTGGTACATAACTTTCCATTTCTATTCCCCGAGTTCTATGTTTTTCTGCTCAATTTAAGATGGAGTATATTTGTAGTTTTGTGAATGGCTCAAGTCTTATGCGTCGGTTTATTTGGCATGTACAGAGGAAGTTATGCTCTACTCTATTAGGCTGGGGGAGTGACACCTCCAAAACTCACCTCCATCTCAGCTTTTTCACTTCTCTCAGCCTAGGGAGTGACACCTCCAAAACCCATCGCCACCTCAGTTTTCTCACTTTTCTTACTAACTCACAAAAACTCACATTTCAAGGTTACTATAAAAAAAAACCCCACCTCCACCTCACCTTTCCACTATTAATTTATTTATTTTATTCATAAATTAAAATATTTATTTCATAAAATAAAATACGATACACGGGTAAATAAAACTTAAAATGACAAAATTAAAAACGATACAAAGTAAAAAAAAAAAACTACCAATCCAAATTATAACGATCTTTGATTTCCACTCGGCGTGACAAACGGTATGCCAGTTGTGGCGCCCTGCAAGTGATCATAGGGAGCCATATGTAATTCCATTTCTTCATGTCTTGCTCGAACTTGTTCCATTCTTTGGCGCTCGGCAGCAAGTTTCAATTGTTTGGCTTGATTTTTCAACTTGAGACGCCTACATTCCAACTCTTTATCCTTCATCGCCTTAACTTAAGGCGTTCGTCTTGCCCGCATTGACCATCTCGAACACCATCAACCTAGCAAACTCTTCTTCTTGGAACGCAGTTGATGAACGCGACGACTGACCCTTTTTCTTCCTCGCAGCAACAGCTTTGGCTTTGTCCCTGCCTATTGGTCGTTGAACACAATTGCTTTCACTGTCGTCAACACTTTGAAAAAAAACAACATCCCCTGACTCCGATGTGTAACACCCCACTTGGATAAGTGGACGGTTACGTGTATTTATGGCGTGTCATCAAAGCATAAGGTAAATGTCCTAAAACATTAACTGACCATAAAGGAAATACCGGAATCAAACATCGGCAATCCAAACATAAGCCCAAAACATGAAAAGTAAAATACTGAAGGAAAGGACTAAACAATGTCCAAATAAGCAGAATAATGTAAGTACATAAAGTAAGAAGTCTGGATAGATTCCATCCAAATGCACATGCTCTCAGTATCCTAAGAGCGTCCTGGTGTACCTGCCGTTAGAACATGAAAGGGACTATGGCTGAGCATAACGCTCAGTGAACGGATATAAAGCATGATAAGGAAATACTGAGATGAAGCAAATGATAAAATACTGAAGCTGTAAGACTGATAAGAAATGTTGCAGCGGAAATCGGTGTTAAATCTAAAAACATGCATTTACTGTATTTTAATTGCTAGAGCTTATATAGGTCATGTGCTGTAACAACGGTGCATGAATAACTGGAGGGGTGACCTCGTCATGCTGTAGAGGGGTGACCTCTAAATAACTGTAGAGGGGTGACCTCTAAATACTGTGCTGGGTGGAGGGATCAGCTCCAATGTGAAGGATGTAGAGCACACACCACATTCACACTGATAACTTGTAAACTGATAAGCCTAGGATGCATCCATACGCCCCACTAAAATCCTGATAAAATGGCCAAACTGAGCTGAGTGGGACGATGCAGGATATCACTCTCCTGCATGTGAGTCACGACACCGGTGCCTCTAGTGCCATGGTTACGGTACCTCCGTAACTAGTACATAAATTGGTCATGCTTGTATATAATGCTCAGGCAATTTATTTAGTTATTAACATGATTACTGATAATCTTAAAACATATACTGGGGAAAGCATTTGGCTGCAGACGGGGAATCCTAATCATGCAAAGAAAGGAAGTCCTTACTGAAGGATGGAAATTCCGTACCTCTATGTCCAGTAACTGACTGAAGTTGAACAGACGAAAACTCCTACTCTGACTTCACGTGTACTACATGAATAAAGGACGTGAATGAGTTGTCTGGTTACTGTATACTTTTACTGGTTCTAATTGTTCTTAACTTGGTTACACGTTCTTGTCTTTTTTTTACTGTTTCATGTATAATCTTGTAATTCTGTCTGTTCCATATATTCCTGATTAATGCAATTCATGTATTCATGTGTTATTATACTCGTTTTATCATGATAAGTAACTTTCTAAAAATAACAGGTTTTCATAAATAGCTAATTAGCTCGTTTTAATTTACGTAGGTGATTTAACTTGTTTTATCATATGACGACTTTTAATCAAATAGGACGATTTCAATAAGCCGATATTAATTAAGCCGATTACTTAATAAGCCAATTTTAATATAAGCCTTACTATTACTCTTATTTTATCTTTGTTTTTAGAATCAAATTCTAAAAGACCACTCAAGCATACATGCGCATCTTTTATATGCGTATCTTATTGTTGTTTAGATTAGTGGAAGTTTTTGAAACCATTACCATTCTTAGTTATCAGTATTGATTAAATTTCAGTATATAGTTTAATATATGCTGACGTAACCCACTACTACATTTACATATCGAGTTTTAGCTCATTTGCATGAATGTAATAATCCTCATGTCCAAAATCTATTTAAATGACAAAATACACCATATACTGATTAAGGTGTAACAAGATTTGTCAAGGTAATCTAATATGTAATGTCTGACTTTTTTTTTTATAATTCCAATCTATGAACGCAAGGTTTTCTTCAAAGAATTTTATCGCCAAATTTGTTTCCTTGTTTTACTCGCTCCGTTTCGATGACGTTTAAAATCAATGAATACACAATGACTCTAGCAATCTTAAATAATAGAAACAATTTACAATCTTAAAACATTCGACTAACCTTAAAACAAAACTTTGATCATTGCATTTATCTTATTTCCTAATAAAAATATAATTCAGATTAGCCTGACATGTTTCCTAAGATCCGAAAATGTTTATAACTTATAAGTGATCGTCATGCTTTATACATTTAACGCTAGTAATTAATACGGATCGACATATTACCTCCAAAAGAAGAGTACACAGAACGAGAATGTGATATGAACTCGAACCGACACACGCCCTGATACAAAGATTATAGCCTTAGATGATCAACGCAGATCCAAAACTGTGCATGATCACGAACGAGAGTACGAACACACCTCGACGACGACGAATAATAACAGTACCTCGTGATGCAACTAATCAGATTTAAAGCCCACTTCGAACGGAATACGTTCTCAAACAAAGACTGGTGATCGAAAGATCCATTCTTTCACGTGTTTTGATTATAGATACTGGGTTCTCAAGAGCATGTATAATAAAATAGATATCATGTGCAATAGATTGGAAGGTTTGATTTAGTAACCTTGATAGCCGTCATTTTGTGATCTGCTAGGGTTATACATATTTTTTTTTTAGGTTTTAACTTTTTAAAGTAAATGAGTACTGAGTTGGTCAAAATATATAAACTTGTTATGGGCCGAGTAGGGAGGTTAGGAGACGTGATTATAGCCCATTATCTTTAACTCCTTCAATCAATTTCCAACTTTTCTAAATTTTGGTTAGCAACAAATTATGATTGACTGATATCTATTAGTATGTTAAATTTTTTTTTTAAACCTAACATTTTCACTCATCATTTTAAAGGCAAGGCTATTTTTTAAACAACATCTTATGATAAAATTTTATAATACAAAATAATTATAATAAGGTTTTAAAAGCCAATACTTATTATTTAAACCATCGGTCTTCAGAATGATGAAATAAAATACCAATCGAATTTTTTGGGTTTTACAACTCTTCCCTTCTTAAAAGAATAATTCGTCCTCGAATCAGAGACATGATATTACTGCGGGTTTTACACGATGTCTTAGACCTCTTGCTACCTTGGCTTTCTTCTTAATGTCCACAGGTTCATCTCACCCCCATAAATTTCTGACTACTTTTCAAAACTTCCCAACAATGACGATACCTGAACTCGACCCGTGCTCAGCTTGATAGTTATCACAAGCTCTGTTAACGTACGACTCATTGTCGGCTCCACTCACAACTCCCATTCGAATCATGTTGTTTTACACTCCAACAAACTACACACTTGAGGCCGGATCAGCTTCCATTTCTCGTTCACGCTATCATATGTTCTTTTACCGGTATCCCCTGTTTTGCTCTCCATGTACCGCAAAACCTCGGTCCAAAAACCTTTGGAATTCCTACCGTTACTCTTCGCGCTATACGGATACCCATCCTTTACACAACTCCACTTCTTCAAAGTGTGTCCATGCAATATGACGAGCTGCGTTCGGAGCCCGTGGAGCTTGTCGTCCTTTAGACGCCCTTGACGTTGGTGGGGCTGGGGCCGAAACTCCAATCTTATAGTCCGTATCATCTCGAGGCCCGTGATATGACCCCGAAAAAGAAGGCATGTATACATCGTCACTTTGGAAGGAGGGTATGGGAGAGGTGGGTACGTTGGCATCGTGTTGTGATGACGAACCACCAACATAGTTATTAAAAGTGTATGGGTTTTGTAAAAAAAAGTCTTGAAAGCCGGGTGTTTGTGAGTATTAGGTAAAATTATAAGAGTTTGGATAAGGTTGGTTCGGGTATGAGTCCGGAACCAGTGTTTGCATCGGTGTTGGCATCGGGTTACGGTAAGGTTGGTTTGGATATGGTTGATTATGATATGGGTTTGGTTGTCGATATGGTGATGGGTTGTTAAGATCAAAGGTTCCGGTAGGTGTCGGTGGAGAGACGGTGGTGTTTCTTCGGTGGTGGTGTTTGCCGGATTGTGGGGTTTGTTGGCCGGACATTGTTGGTATGTGATGGAAGAAGATGATTTTTGGGTTTGGGGAAGAAGATGGTATGTGAGATGTGAAAAAATGAGAAGCAAAAGGGAGATTTTATAGGAAAAAAATGGGATAAAAATTAAAATTTGGGAGTAATAAAACATGTGGGACCCATCATTTCAGGAGAAACGAACGGTGGCTTTCTCACCGTTGGTGGTTTTTTTTTGTATAGAAACCTTAACCCACAAGTGTGTTTTAGGTGGGTTTGTGTGGGTTAATGGCAACCCACGTGTGGGTTTTTGCCAACTCAGACCCACTCGTGGGTTTTTTGCACCATTCCCCCAGACTCACTAACTCACCAAAAACTCACCTTTCAAGGTTAGTAATGAAAAAAACCCACCTCCACCGTATCTTTCCACTATCACTTTTATTTAATTTATTTATAAAATAAATACTTTTATTCCATCAAACTTAAAAACAATACACACGGCTAAATAAAAACATTAAAAACCTTAAAATAAAATAAAAACATTAAAAACCTTAAAATAAAATAAAAAAATTAGGCATTATTAGCCAAGTGCTGGATTAAATCGGATCGAATGTTATGATGCACTTGAGATGATCTGATGTATCCCATAACACCATGAATTTCTTCCTGGTTTCGTATGAGATCGTCTGATTGATGTGCTTCTCCTGGGTACCATCGGGGACTTACCAGAATTCCTTTGTGTATACGAATCATATTATGCATTATGATGCATGCATACATCATATTAATAATTCTTTCTTTCCGCATCGCACGTGCTGAATTGGCGATTATGGCCCATTTCTTTTTCAGATACCAAACGCGCGTTCCACATTTTTCCTTGCCGATTCCTGTTTCTTCTTATACAATATTCGATTGTGGTCATCGTCAGAGGGTTCTGGAATCGTCTTAACGAGTGTAACTAATTCGGGATATATCCCGTCTACAAGATAGTATCCAAATAGATAAGTAACGCCGTTAGCCGTAAAAGGGACCTCTGGCGCTTGTCCTTAATGTTAGATTTTGCTAGTTGAAAGTTCGTTTCTCGGTGTCTAATCGAATTGATTTCCGGTTAAATGTGCGAGATTAGTTGTTCTTGGTGAAACAAATATTTTTGGTCGTTGTAAAATAAATGTGCAAGACTTAAAAATAAAGGACGAGTAATTAAAACTACAACTAAGTGAAACATAAAACGGTGCAATATCTAAAACTTAAAAAGTAAATGACGAGAAATTAAATGACGTAAAATTAAAACTTAACGAAAAGTAAATTGACAGTTAAATAAAAATGCAAAACACAATTAAGATGAACTAAAAATAAAACGAGAAAAATTGACACTTAAACTAAAACAAGAGTGTGAAACAAAGCAAAAACAATCCATCGGAATACACCCGATCGGAATCCAAAAGGAATCCGATCGGAATGTACCAATCGGAAAGTTACTGATCGGAATATCATAAAAACAAGACATAATCGGAATGAACAAAAAGGGAACGATCGGAATCTATTAAAACAAGCCAAATCGGAATGCAAGAAGGGAAGACTGATCGGAATGTTAACTAAGGAAGCCAGATCGGAATATTGAAGATAGAAGCAATCGGAATACAAGGAAATAAGCTACAGTCGGAATGTTAAGAAAAGTTCCAGATCGGAATGAAAGGAAAAAGGGGCCAATCGGAATAGCTATAAACCCTTTTCCGATCCACCGATCGGAATAAGGTGTGCCTGGTCGGAAAGGACAAATCGGAAAAGGGTTAACCTTTTCCGATTAACAAGGGAATTGAAATAAGCTAGGTAATAAGCTATAACAATAAGCTCACATCAAAAATAGAACGGATCTAAACTGAAACGGAATCAATAAGCTCAAATAACAACTTATCAAACTTAAAATAAACACTTTTTAAATCAAACTTTTAAAAAGACAAATACTTTAAAGAAAACTTTAAATCAAATCAGCATTAAGTTGAAAACAAATCAAGGATGAACATGAATCAAAGAGAAGCAAAGTAAGAAAGGTAGAATAAGATGATTAAAAATAAGAGCTTGATTAAATAAAAAGATTTCAAGATTAAAAGACTTACTAGAATTAAAGAAATTAAAAGTGCTTAACAAGAAATTCAAATACAAGAAATGAAAATGGTGGAAAGGGTGGTTTGTCAAACCACCCAACAACTAGAAAAATGAAAACTAATGGTCTATTTATAGTGGTGATTAGGGAGGGGCTTAGGGAGCTTCCTCCCTCTTTCCTCTTTTCCTTAATTGCGTCATTAAGTCCCTCCTTTCTTTAATCTTCTTAAATTTTGGACTTAAATGATTTTGTCTCGGGATTTCTTTGAACTCGTCTTGATTTTTCTTCATAAATAAGACTCGAGTTCTTCGGCTTTTAGTAAACTTCCGTCTTTTGACTTTTTCTTCGATAAATCTTCAGAATTGGTCTTGGACTTCCGTTCTTTTTCCACTCTTGATCTTTCGACTTCATCTTTTGTCTTTTTCTTCGATAAAAGCCCGTGAATGCCGTGTTTTCTCCACTTTTCACCTTTTCGTCCTAATTCACAACAAAAACACAAACCACGCATAATTCCGACATAAATGACATAAAATACACGTTTTGGATCGGTTATTATTACAATTAAGTGGTAAAAAGGATGGGTGTTTTCACTCCTATCAAATCCCCTACACTTAACCATTGCAATGTCCTCATGCAATGCATTAGTTACAAAGCAAGTTTACACTTTTCATCATAATCAATCCACGTTGGCTTTTATTAAAGAGATAGAAAATTATAAACATTCAAAGTAAAGAAATTAAAAACATACCTTGGGTTTTGGAAATGTCGTGAATGATCATCATCCTCAAGTTTTCACTTTCTCCAAACCAAGCTTAAAAACGAGATCATTGTTATTATAAGTTAGCAAACTAACACGAACTCATGTGGGCCAATTACTCACTTAGACTCCCTTATTCCTAGGTGTATCTCTTATATTTTATTGTTGTCTTGAATGATCACGAGGATGCATTTTCGACTTATTTTGATAATTATTTAATCCGAAAATAAAGTGAACGATTTAATCAATAGTTAGCTAAAGGACAAAATCTTTTAAAACTGCTTCTCGGGACCTCATAAAGTTAACATCTTGGCATAACTCGCTTCACGATTTGAGACCTTTCTCGGACCGATATTTGGCAGCGACTTCATACTTCAAATCTTTGAGAGACGTTCTTGAAATAATGGTCTTCTCTTCATAATAGGAATTTCTTCACTTGAAGTTTTGGGAGATTCTTCATCTTTAGACCACGAATTCTTCATTTTTCTCCAATCTTTATTTTGGACTTTGATATACAACGATCCGCCTCCTTTTAGGATTTGGATCTATTTATCCTCATACCTTGTTAGGGTCTTTTCGGATAGACTTCTCCATAATCTTTTGGGGAGTTCTTGCTTTTCGTCGTGTGTCTCGATCCTTCATATTGATTTTCGATAAATGAGTCTTCACATCACTTTTGGATCTTTAGCAACAAAATGTAGCCCTCATGCCTTGTTAGGGCCTTTTCGGACTCGCCAATCTTCGCGTCCCGCTTCAATAAGTTATGCCTTGGCTATGAGCTCTAATCCGTACCGAGCAACTTTTAAACGATCTGGGGCTAGAAGCTAAGTAACCTTTTAAATCGTACAACCTTATTTATTAGCAGATAAATTTATTAACAAGCGGAGGGAGAATAGGCTTATAATTAACTCACATAAATTCACGAAAGAATACCGAACTTATAATTGGCTCTATCATCTCTCGTTCTCCACAGTTTAAAATCTCAAGAAATGAGACTCGTGGATGCTTAGCCTATTAAATCAAAGTTTTGGGTTTTCGAGTCGCCTATAGGATCTTGCAAATTCTTAGACTTTTTTCAAGTTTAGAAATTGCGTTTTAAAGTTCCCTTGATAAACGACTCTCTAGGATCAATTATAGGAACTTGCGAAAAGTTCTTGTTCTTAACCCGTGAGAGTTAAGACTTTCGCGTTTTATAGCTCCCTATATAAAATCTTAGCAAAACTTGACTTAAACACGTTAAGGATACTAGCTAGAGTAGACTTAGGCAAGTAAACTCGGGTTGAGTCAAAATGTTCACAACTAAGAAAAATCTAAAACCACTTTATTGAAAAACTATTCTAGCAGTGGAAAGAAAATAATCATAACAAAGGCAAATACAACTATACAACTAGGCCAAAATAGATTAAAAATTTTGAAAAATGTCGAAAAATCAAATTTCCGGTTAAAATGAGGGCAAATTCAAGGAAAAGACCACTTACTTCGATAAAAGTCCCCCTACACTTGAGATAAACATTGTCCTCAATGTTTAAGCATGTGGAAGTAAACTCCCCTACACTTAGGACATTGTGCACGTTGTTTAAATCTCGCTAAGAAAGAGACAACTAAAGAGATTCCTATTTTAATATTGAGAAATATAAAATAGTGAATCGAAAAGAGTTTAGGATAGAACCGGGAAATCAGGAACACGGAATCACGGTTCGTCAAAAGTCATCAAGAGTGTGTCTTTGAAGCTCTAATCCCTGCACATGATAAGAAAGAAAACAAGAAACACCACGGGGCTCCCCCTACACTTATGGACAAAATAGATAGATAATTGGGTTGCCTCCCAAAAAGCGCTTGTTTATATTAACCGAGTCACGAGCCTGACTCGTCCCCGAATTAAATGGTCCATGGGGAAGCCTCGAATGTGATACCGGGATCAAAGACCTTGTCCTCGTTCCCGGTTGACATCAACAAAGGAGAGGCGGGGGGATAAGTCTTGAATGGGAGAAAAACCCTTTCAACATACGAAAAGTATGTGAACTCAAGATCCACGGGAGGTGGGGTGGGTAAAGTGAGCATATTGTCCTCCCTCAAAGACAATGGATGCTGAGCAAACGGCAAAGCCGTAATGGTATCAATCATAGCATAATGAATGTCACCTCCCGGGTCAAAGCACTCATCCTCCGAAATAGTGGCTAAAGGGGAGGATGAAAGGTGCTCGGGAGGGGGACTTGGGTCAATACTTTCCTGCAGCAAATTATCAAAAATAATGTCCCCCTCCGTGTCAGAATCATCAATACCTGGAGGGATGGAGTGGATATCGATTTCTTCCAGCAATGGGTCATTATCTTCAACGGAAGGAATAGATGGAGGTAAGGACTTGGAAAGAGGAGGAGAAGTCAATGCTTCGATTTGAGCAATAAGAAGGTGAACTTTCCGTAATCTATCTCGAAGAAGCACGTCTTCCACCTTATCCACAAGATCATGTTCATCGGTGAATTTCTCGTAAACCGGAGAGAATAAATCGTCATCACCCGCATCTCCCGGTGGAGATGGAGAAATTTCAAAAGTGAAATTCTCATAGCTTGGAGAAAAATCGTCATCATTTGGATCGACCTCTTCCGTAAGAGCAACGTCGTCCTCAAGCTCCATAGCAGCCGGTATGTCACAAACCTCATCATCAAATACTTTATCAAGAGCAACATCACTAAGCTTACTCAATGTATCACAATCCTTGGACACGTTTGTGATATTGAGAGGAGGGATGACAATAGCACTAGGACATTGAGCAGTAAGATCATTCCAAGAAATAGTAGGCTCATCGTCATCATCATCATAATAGTATGGATACACCGGGGGAGGAGTATAAGTCTCGATATTCGATATTTGCTCCTGTCGTTTATCCTCTTGATATTTTTCGATGATTTTGTTGAAAGCTTCTTGAAGTTGTTGACCTTGCTTAGCAAGAGTGGCCCATTGTTCGTGAGAGCTCAAATGTCCGAAGGAGGGTTGATGATCGATGGGGTGTTGTGGGGGCTCAAAATGTTGAAAACCTGAATTATAGCATGGTTGTGGCTCATAGTAGTTCATCGGTTAAGGAGAATCATAAACCGGGTTTGGTTCATAATAATCCATTGGTGAAGAAAACTGAGGACACGGATTTTGCTCATAACAATTCATTGGTTGACAATAATAGGTATCGTGAGGACCCCCACAATTTTGGCAGGAAGGGTAAGGAGAAAAGTCGGGTGCGTCTTGTGGATAGCTATTTTCATTGTCATAATTGTACCCCGGTTCTTGCCCGTGAATAGACGGGTATTGAACCGGGCACGAAACATGCCAATGAGAATCGCTTCCACAATAGATGCACGGGGAAAGAGTAGGTGGGTTCAAAAAGGACGAATTAAGTGAGTGGCACAAAGGACAAAATCCTGGTATTAATTTTGTATCTTTGATATCGTTTCCGCACCGCTCACATGTACACCATTGACAAGAGTGGTTCCCGTACAATCGTCTCCCGCACCCGACGCAATGGACATAAAAATCCATAAAGAAAGATAGATAAGCAAGAAGAATATTTTTGGTGCAAAACTTTGAAAAAGAAATGATTTTTATGACTTTTCAAATGTTTTTGGACTTTTGAAAATATTTGGACACGAAAAATAACGTTCACAAGTGAACGGATCCCAAAAGCCAACGCGTCTCTCACAAAAAACCGTAGATCCTCACGAAAAGACCCGGCAGCGGCGCCATTTTAATGTTAGATTTTGCTAGTTGAAAGTTCGTTTCTCGGTGTCTAATCGAATCGATTTCCGGTTAAATGTGCGAGATTAGTTGTTCTTGGTGAAACAAATATTTTTGGTCGTTGTAAAATAAATGTGCAAGACTTAAAAATAAAGGACGAGTAATTAAAACTACAACTAAGTGAAACATAAAACGGTGCAATATCTAAAACTTAAAAAGTAAATGACGAGAAATTAAATGACGTAAAATTAAAACTTAACGAAAAGTAAACTGACAGTTAAATAAAAATGCAAAACACAATTAAGATGAACTAAAAATAAAACGAGAAAAATTGACACTTAAACTAAAACAAGAGTGTGAAACAAAGCAAAAACAATCCATCGGAATACACCCGATCGGAATCCAAAAGGAATCCGATCGGAATGTACCAATCAGAAAGTTACTGATCGGAATATCATAAAAACAAGACATAATTGGAATGAACAAAAAGGGAACGATCGAAATCTATTAAAACAAGCCAAATCGGAATGCAAGAAGGGAAGACTGATCGGAATGTTAACTAAGGAAGCCAGATCGGAATATTGAAGATAGAAGCAATCGGAATACAAGGAAATAAGCTACAGTCGGAATGTTAAGAAAAGTTCCAGATCGGAATGAAAGGAAAAAGGGGCCAATCGAAATAGCTATAAACCCTTTTCCGATCCACCGATCGGAATAAGGTGTGCCTGGTCGGAAAGGACAAATCGAAAAAGGGTTAACCTTTTCCGATTAACAAGGGAATTGAAATAAGCTAGGTAATAAGCTATAACAATAAGCTCACATCAAAAATAGAACGGATCTAAACTGAAACGGAATCAATAAGCTCAAATAACAACTTATCAAACTTAAAATAAACACTTTTTAAATCAAACTTTTAGAAAGACAAATACTTTAAAGAAAACTTTAAATCAAATAAGCATTAAGTTGAAAACAAATCAAGGATGAACATGAATCAAAGAGAAGCAAAGTAAGAAAGGTAGAATAAGATGATTAAAAATAAGAGCTTGATTAAAAGAAAAGATTTCAAGATTAAAAGACTTACTAGAATTAAAGAAATTAAAAGTGCTTAACAAGAAATTGAAATACAAGAAATGAAAATGGTGGAAAGGGTGGTTTGTCAAACCACCCAACAACTAGAAAAATGAAAACTAATGGTCTATTTATAGTGGTGATTAGGGAGGGGCTTAGGAAGCTTCCTCCCTCTTTCCTCTTTTTCTTAATTGCGTCATTAGGTCCCTCCTTTCTCTAATCTTCTTAAATTTTGGACTTAAATGATTTTGTCTCGGGATTTCTTTGAACTCGTCTTGATTTTTCTTCATAAATAAGACTCGAGTTCTTCGGCTTTTAGTAAACTTCCGTCTTTTGACTTTTTCTTCGATAAATCTTCAGAATTGGTCTTGGACTTCCGTTCTTTTTCCACTCTTGATCTTTCGACTTCATCTTTTGTCTTTTTCTTCGATAAAAGCCCGTGAATGTCGTGTTTTCTCCACTTTTCACCTTTTCGTCCTAATTCACAACAAAAACACAAACCACGCATAATTCCGACATAAATGACATAAAATACACGTTTTGGCTCGGTTATTATTGCAATTAAGTGGTAAAAAGGATGGGTGTTTTCACTCCTATCAGTCCTGTTTTCAAATCGTTAAACAAAGGGGAATGATGTAAGACATTGATGTCGTTGTTAGACCCACAAACACCAAAGAAAGCATGCCATATCCACAAGTCTTGTGACGCACCAGCTTCCAACAAAATGAACGGATTCGGTCTATGATCACGCCTAACATATTGCCCTTTATGGGCGTACGGACAACCAAACAACTCCCAGTCCGTGCAGTCTAGACTTCTTAGCATCCCTAGGAAATCGTGCTTCTTTTCGTGATGTTGATATAGTAATTCAACGTCACTCACTGTGGGTTTTCTCAGATACTCTGGCCCATAAACCTCCTTTATAGCAGTACAAAATTGATCAAGACTATCACATGAAGTTCTTTTAGAGATTTGCAGATATTCATCTAAAAAGGCTGTAACAATGCCGTATGCTAATTGACGAATTGCAGAAGTGCATTTCACCAATGGAGTAATGCCTTCTCTTCCGGTACAGTCGATATTTGCACTAAAGTAAGGATCATGAGCAGTTACAGCCGTAACTATATCGTTGAAAAGTGAACGATCCATTCGGAATGTCTTCTGGAATGCACGTGCGTTGTAGATCAGGTCGTCACTGAAAAACGCGGCAACTAAACGATCATGGGCACCATAACGATCTAGATTAATCGGGTTTCTAGGCACTCTTTGGTTGTCGTCTATTTCGAAAAAACGACATCGCTCTTGCCAGAAACCGGACACGAGGGCTATTCATCAAAGTTTCTTCATCGTCTATCATTAGATCGGGGAACATAAACGTATATTCATCCATGTTTGCCATGTTGAAAATTTTGAAAGAATGAAAAAGATGTATAAGAATGGAGAAGATGCAAATTTTGTAGTTTTGAAATAGGATAAATGGGGGTATTCATAATTAAATGAAAGTAAACTTGGGCCCACATGGTGTGTTTTACGAAGGGTAAGTAAGCTACCGTTGGTATATTTTTTTTCCCAGGATACGCAACTCACGCGTGGGTTTTAGGTGAGGTTTATGGTAACCCACGCGTGGGTTTTTGCCACATCAACCCCACCCGTTGGTTTTTTGCACCATTCCCCAGCCTTACGGCTTCAATCTTGAAACCACACTTTAAAAACTTAATAGAGTAAAATATGAAAGTTTAAAACATGAAATAGATACAAGATTGGAACACCCGCGCTTTGCTGCGGGGTAGATGTCTTTTGGTTTCGTGTGGTATACACGGTTGCTGCAGCCTTGTTAGGATGCCCTGTCGAGCCTAAAAAAACACAACAACTATACTCTCTCATTCGAATAATACGCTAAAATAAATACCGAAGATGCGAAAGGGTACCTGCTTTGAAGCACGAAACAATCTTCTATCACTTCACATACAAAATGCAAATTAACTTGAACTGCCTTTTTTCATGTTATTCACATTCAAAAACATATATAGGGTCCAAACAGGAAGTGACTGTAACGATTAAAAAGATACGGAAAATTACAGAATATGAAAATAATGTGCTATTGCTACTCAAGTACCATCAATATTTGTCAGAGGATAATAGTGAGTTCTTGTGTTCCTAGAAGAACTCCATTTTATCGTACCGGTTGACAGTCTCAAGTATTGCATCTGGTTGTCTCCACGCTTGTAGTTGCATCCACCCTCAATTACAAAACTGGTCTCTAATAAGTGTGTAAACACTTATCCTTTTACCACTTAAAACAATGAAAAACAAGATCAAAACGTGTAATTAATATCGTAAATGTCAGAATTATGCGTGGTTTGTGTTTTTGTTGTGAAATGGGTACAAAAGATCAAAAAGAAAGAAAACACGGGATTTCATGGTCATTTATCGAAGAAAAAGCCAAAGGACCAAAAAGTGCCAAAAGAATGAAGTTTGGAGAACTAAAAATGGAAATTTGATGAAGATTTTACAACAAGGACCATTTTTGCCAATCTCCAAAGTCATCCACTAATTAACCACATTGAAGAGCACACAATTACGAAACCAACGGTTCCGACCTCGCGTCGTAACTCTTTACGGTTTGTTTTCTATGAATTTTTTTAAGTTTAATTTGTTTTTAAATAAAATTAATTAGTTTTTAATTAAATAAATAGTTTTTAATAAATTAATAATATATATTAAATATATTCCGAAAATAAATAATAAAATAAAGTTTTTTTTATATTTTAAAATTATTTTCGTAATATTTATTTGTAATATTATTATTATTATTATTATTAATAAAGTCAAGCTGGTCAAAGAGTCAAATGGTCAGTCAGCTGAGCCACAAAAGGGGTTATAACCAATGTTTTGCATATATATAACTGAAGGTATGCATGCCCCAGTGGCTGCGTCCTTCACCTTTGGCTGAAATGACCAGGGTTCAATTCCTGGCACTGGCCCTAGGCTGGGTATATATATCCTTTACCACGTGTCACCACGAGAGTGGTCCATGTGGCCGACCCGAACCGGAACCAGACTCGGTTCAGACCGGTTCAAACCGGCCTAGACCGGGTGACGTCATGCTGACATCATCATCCACGTGGCGGAGGCTAGCCAATGCCAGCGCGCCACGTGGCACTGACAACTCACTGTTCATGTGCAGGTACCAGGTACTGTAGCAGCGACGGCTGGCCAATCAGGGCGTGACACGTGGTAGTCAGAGGTTGCAGTGGCGGCGCTGACACGTCAGTCTGACGTGTCAGTACGAGGTGGCAGGGAATTTCAGAGGTGGCAGTGGCGGCTGGCGGCTGGCCAATGGGAGCATGACACGTGGCGGCGACGCCGCCACGTCAGTACGAGGTGGCAGGGAAATGCAGTATGGCAGATGAGTCAGTGGCGGCTGACCAATGAAAAGACGCCACGTGGCAGTGGTGATGAAAACAATGAAGGAAATGCGTGTGTTCAGCTCATGATTGCACAAGTATACAGCTATATCCCATATTCTTCTAGAAGGGCGATATTCACAAAGCTTCACACGCACAAAAAGAGGACAGTTGGCCACTTGCTTAACTTTGAAGCAAAAATTAGATAGTGAAATTACTATAATAGACCCAATGTTGGCTGCCTATATAAAGCCTCCCCCATCCCATTTAATCAAGTTTTTTTCTTCTAGTTTTCTCCTAGTTTTTCACATAGTTTTTATTCTTTGTAATTTTAATTTTTCAAACTTTGTAATCTTCAAGTTTTTAATAAAAAGTCAAGTTCTAGCTTAATAATATTCTCATTCTTCCTTTCTTTTTAATTTTATAATAATCTATCTTATTATTTTAGGATAAGTTTTTATAACTTTTTCCAAATAAGATTAGATTTATATTAAGTTTGGAATAATTAAATTTATTTCAAGCTTATTGTTGCCTTTTATTAGATCTAGCTTATTTGTGGAGTAATCATTTAATTAGCTTTTTAGCTTTTTAAATTCCATAAGTCCTAAGCTTAGGCTTACGACTTATTTATAAGCTAGCTTTTTATTTAAGCACTTTTAGTTTTTATTAATTAGTTTTTTTAGATCTATTAGATTTAAGTTTTAAAAATTAAAAATACTTTCAAAAAACCAAAAAAATAATTAGATCTATTAGTTTTTCATATTAAAAAGTTTAGATAAATAAGTTTAGAGTTTAAAATTTAAACTATTTTTATAAAACCTTAAAAAATAGTTAGATCTATTAGGTTTTTAAATAGATTAAGTAGATCTATAATTTTTAGCTTTAAAATTTAAAATACTTTTATAAAACATAAAAAATATTTTAGATCTATTAGTTTTAATTAAATCTCTTTATAGAATATCAATTGTTGCTTATTCTTGTTCTAACCTCTTGTGTTTTTGTGATATTGGCGAATCGATTCATCATGTTTTGTAGAGAGCTTGTGGTTGATTGATTTGGTTCAAGTTTGATATGGTTGATTAATATTGTTAGAGATTGATTTGGGAGGCCGTGTACTTTACGGGCCAAATTCGGGTTTAGCTTTTGATAGTTTTGGTATTGGGAGGCCGTGTACTTAACGGGCCATATTTTGTTGATGTTGTTGATGCTATTTGTTTTAGAGCGGTTTTCTACGGACTACGGGTACTAAAGCTCTCCTTTTTTATTTTTCTAGTTTAATCGCTTTAGTTTTAATTAGATCGTTTTAGTTTAAATAGTTTTTAATAAAAGTTACATTTTTTTATGAAAATCGGTTTAATTAGTTTTAGTTATTATTATTTGTGTTTAAAAAAAAATAGTTTAAAATTTTTTAAAAGTAGATTTCATTTAGATAAGCTCATTATTAGTAAAAAGTTTACGTCATTTATGATTATTAAGCTTATTAGTACATAAAGCTTGTAGCTTTATCGTCTAAAAAGATTAGTAAGCTTAAAAGGTTGAAGCTTTATGCTTAATTTTTAAGTTTATCTTTGTGATTTCATTTTCATCACTTTTATTTGCTATTACGTGCTTGCATTTAGATTAATTTCGCATTTAGATTTTATTTTTAATTATAGTTTATTTTTGTTGCATCTAGATCTATATTTGTAGTTGAATTTTACATTGCATTTTAGAGTAATATTTACGTGAATTAATAGCGCTTTTATTTTTATATAGTCCTTAGCCTACATATTTTTCCCATTTTTTTAGCTTAAATAGACATAGATTACCAATCAAGTATTATTAACCAAAAACAATTAATCTTGTGTTAAGATTGGAAATCAATTCGAGTCGAGTCGAGGAATGATAAATAGAGAATAAAAAGAATTGAAAAAATAAATTAGTCTCGCACTCTTGCTTTCCTCATCATACCTACACACACATTCATCAAACTGCATCGGATCAGTGAGAACTTTAGAATGGAAATATGGTTTTATCAAATCAGAGTTGCCATAAGACAAATTAAATTAGCAATATGATACTTGTTTTCCGAAATATTTCACACAATGAAATCTCCAAAAACTTAATTAATACAGAGTTTTAAGAACACCATTGTTATATTATAAATACCCCATAAGTATCCAAGCTTTTCATCCATGCCATGTTCAACATCTGCAAATACGCAGGAAAAATCTGATTTCAGCTAAATATAGTCTAGTTAAAAATTTTCAAATATTTAACAATTTCACTTACTTGATGCCGCCGCCTTTTTGTTCCATCTCTAAAAATGCATAAACGCCTAAGCGTAAAATCCAAGAACGTGCAAAACCTGGAAACAGTAAGTCATCATAAACTTTTCAGAAGTTAACGTGCATATTTTGAACTGTTTACACAGACATAATAACTCACATTGTTGATACAAAAGTTGGATGGACCGCGCTTGACCCGAATTAGGCTTAATTAGGGGTCTTGTGGACTCTGGCTCTTGCACCAAGTGTGTAACACCCCACTTGGATAAGTGGACCGTTACGTGTATTTATGGCGTGTCATCAAAGCATAAGGTAAATGTCCTAAAACATTAACTGACCATAAAGGAAATACCGAAATCAAACATCGGCAATCCAAACATAAGCCCAAAACATGAAAAGTAAAATACTGAATGAAAGGACTAAACAATGTCCAAATAAGCAGAATAATGTAAGAAATGCATAAAGTAAGAAGTCTGGATAGCTTCCATCCAATGCACATGCTCTCAGAATCCTAAGAGCGTCCTGGTGTACCTGCCGTTAGAACATGAAAGGAACTACGGCTGAGCATAACGCTCAGTGAACGGATAAAAAGCATGATAAGAATGTACTGAAAGTAATGGGATAGATAACAACTAATGAAACTATGAGACTGGTATGTAACATGTGGTAGAACTCTGTATAAAATATGAGAAACCTGGTTCATACATACTAAAACTGAATTATTAACTATTAAATCTGAAACATGCATTTACTGTATTTTAATTTGCCAGAGCTTATATAGGTCACGTGCTGTAACAACCGTGCATGAATAACTGGAGGGGTGACCTCGTCATGCTGTAGAGGGGTGACCTCTAAATAACTGTGCTGGGTGGAGGGATCAGCTCCAATGTGAAGGATGTAGAGCACACACCACATTTACCCTGATAACTTGTAACACATATAAGCCTAGGATGCATCCATACGCCCCACTAAACATACATATAAAAATGGCCAACCTGAACATGAGTGGGACGATGCAGGATATCACTCTCCTGCATGTGAGTCACGACACCGGTGCCTCTAGTGCCGTGGTTACGGTACCTCCGTAACTAGTACATAAACTGGTCGTGCTTGTATATAATGCTCAGGCAACTTATTTCGTTATCAATCATGATTTCTGATAAGCTTAAATATATACTAGGGAAAACATTTGGCTGAAGACGGGGAATCCTAATCATGCATAGAAATGAAGTCCTTACTGAAAGGACGGAAGATCCGTACCTCGTGTCCAGAAATGAAATAAGAATGAAAGCTGAAAGATCTACTCCGACTTCACGGATACTACAAAAATAATGGACGGAAATAAGTCGTCTGATTACTATTTACTGTTACTGATTTTATCTGTTCTTAGTTTGATTTATTTTATTCTTTATTTCTGTTTATGTATAATCTGGTAAATCTTATAGTCCAATGTATCTCTGACTGTTTTTTTAAATGATTATTGAATATCGTATATCTTGTATTCTTGATCAATGTATACTATACGGTATTCTGATTATGGTAATATACTGTAATCTGGTATTAAAATATTACTATAAATAGTAACTTGCCATAAATAGAACTACTAAAATCTGGAAGGTTTTCCAATTTAGTTTTTTTTTCTAAAATTTTAAATCATTAAAACAATTTACATGTTTAAAGTAAATAAAAAGGATTAAGTTTTTTTTTTATGTTACTAATTAAGTAATAACACAAACAATTAATTAAATTTATTTAATACAACTTATTTATAAAAAGATTTAGTTAAATAAAATAAATCCTTGTATTATAATATATTCCCACTGCTTTTGTTATGTTCCCACTGCCTTCATTATATTCCTACTGTTATATATAATTCCCACCGTTTTTAATTAATTCCCACTGTTTCCTATATAAGTTCCCACTGTTTCTTATAAAGTTTCCACTACTTCTTATAAAGTTTCCACTGCCAGTGTTTTCTGTCCCCACTGCTTAAACCAAACACACCCTTACAGTAATTTAATCCCAAACACCCCTGTACAAACCAAACGAACCCCCTGCTGGGTTCTTGGCTCGCTGCGTCTGATCAACAACGTCTCCACCGAGACCCTAAGGTCTCGGCTGGGTACTAGACCCTCAACAAATCGACCCCTTTTTTTTATTGATGTTCATGGCTGGCGAGAAAGAACCACCACCGAGAGTCATAAGACTCTCGGTCTGCGTGTACCCCGACCAAACACAACAATAACCCATCTTAAAATGGTCACACACGTTTTATGAATTTAACAAACCTGATTTCTTGATTGTAATCCGAATTAAGAAAGAAAGAGAAGGATGGCATGGTTTACTGTTTACGAGGATCGAGGTGTAATACCTGATGAACACCACCGAATTAACTTTTGAAAAACACCAAACCAATTTCTGCCTTGTCTTTGTTTAGGCCGGCGGCACCACACTCATAAAACCCTATTTCCTATTTTCTTTTCCCCCTTTTTTTGTGTCTGATTATCGCCCAGGGGTTTTACCCCATTTCTTTTCTTTCTCCAAAAGGGCTGGGCTACAAGCCCATTTTCTTTTCTTCATTTGTTTTAAAACATGCGGCCCAACAACATACACACACTTTTTGTCATTTTTTTTTTGAGCGTACGTGTTCGTGATTAAATCTCGATCTTATTTTAGTTTCTTGGAACGTAAATATCTTTTCCGTAATAATTATTTTCCCTAATAATTATATATATAGTTTATAATAACGTCGAGACTGCGTATTTAATATACGTAACCTTTTAAAATACGAGTTTTACAATTCTTCCCCTCTAAAAGAATAATTCGTCCCCGAATTAACGATACGACTGTACTGGTTTTACAAAGTGGATTTGTTTGAAGACCCTGCACACTAATGAATAGACACCATTAGACTTACCGTGGGCGCTTGTCCTACGACGTGAGAGTAAGTAATCGGTTTGAGTATATGTGAGGGTTAGAGTATTGTGAATATCGTACCTTTGTGGAATATCTGGGGTTCCTTTTATACCCGAGAGAGTCCTGGCTGGGCTCTCCTATGCTTGCGGCCTAAGCAAGAGATAGTGACTAAATATAGTTTGATCCTTATCGCATAAATAAGGAGAGTGTATATCTCTTTTACTTAGACGAATATAATCCTAGTTAGATTATATTCTGCTTGATCCTGTCGCAGTGCGACAAGGACACGGTTAAGGAACAACCGCGTGCGACAATGGCTTGATGGGACTCGTGGGCCTTATGCGCTGTCTGTGCATGATCCATACCCAATGGAAACGGGTAGTACCCGTGAGTTAGGTCGTTCAACCCGACTAGGGACTATACATCATCATGTCCCCCAGTCTAGTAGTCGCACGGCGTGCCACGGCTACTAGACTATATAAACAACTAAGTCTCCTGATGAAATTGTGACATGGCAATATAAGTGCTACAAAAGTTTTGCGTAAGGAATATTTCAAATATTACTGCCTGAAACCATCAATGTTATAAACCACTTGCACCTACTTACGTTGGAAACCAAGAAAAGCGCTAGCCACGTCATTCTGAACGATCCAACTTCCATCGTTAGATCAGAGGATCACCCGACACACGTCGCACGATCCTGTGGCCTCATGAAAGTACTAAATACTTTTAATGATCTATACGTCTTCATTTCTACATCCCCATCTTCCACCATTGTTAAACCTTCAAAAGAACTTATATTGAAGAAATTGTTAGGATCTTTGTAATAGTTAAATGTAATAGGTAGACTAGGAGGTATGTAGTTCCTCCTGGTCCTAGTAGTAGTAGGAGCAAGTCGTGCTCCTGGTCCTAGTCGAAGTCAAACTTTATTATTTATTTATTATTCTGTTAGGATATGCATGAGATATGTTAGGAAAGGATATGCATATCAGTTTTACACGTTTTGTTTATTGTTGTATTAGGGTTTCCTTGTAGTATAAAAGGAACCTTAGGCAGAAGGGTTATGGACACCTTCACAAAACGTAGTTCTAGTCATTATCAATATTAGAAATCCTTAGAAAAGATCAAGTCTTTATAGTTATTCTGTTCTTCTTTATTATATTTGTATTCTACATTCATATTGTGTATAGAGTCTCTCTGTGGATTGACTTGTGATTACAGAAGTCATTCACCTTTCCTGACAGGCTGCAAGATCTACATCCAGTAGACCCAACAAGTGGTATCAGAGCCTGGGAGGGTCTCTATACAAGAAGAATTAAGTTTTCTTATTACTGACAATTTTGTTTTATCATGTCTGCCTCAACTTCTACTCAAACAGGAGAAGATAGCACTCCTAAAATTGTGCAACCTCAGCAGATCGTTGCTACGGTTTCCAACACAAATGGTAAATTCCCTCATCTGAAAAAGGATGAATATGATAACTGGGCAATGAAGATGGAATGGTGGATCACCAATACTGATCAAGATCTTTGGAAGATCATTCTGAATGGGAACAGCAGGAAGCTAACTGGAAGAGACAAGAATGGTAATATTACTCTTCTTGACCCTAAATCTCATGAAGAAATCATAGCTATTCAGAAGGAGGTCAAAGCAAAAATGATTTTGCTTCAATCTCTTCCTGAAGATCACATGGGTGACTTCTACCATTTGGATGATGCCAGAGAGATCTGGAATGGCATAAAAGCAAGGTTTGGTGGGAATGAGGAGTCAAAGAAAATGCGAAGATCCATGCTGAGAGATGAATTCACAGAATTCAAAATCTCAGAAACTGAAGGATTACATCAAGGGTATGACAGGTTCTAGAAGATATTGAGCCAATTGAATCAACTTCGGTCAAAGCCTGATGATGGTGATATTAATGCAAGGTTTCTTAAAGCCTTACCCTACTCATGGAATCAGGTGGTGATCTCTCTCAAAGCCAAAGGTGGGCTTGACTATCTCAACTTTGATGATCTATTTCATAAGCTCAGAACTTTTGAACCTCGTGTGAGAGGATTTTCAAGTGACTCTTTTCCCACTCCTGCTAATTCTGCCTTTGTGAGTTCTATGGAATCCAGTCCCATGTCATATGCTAGTAGCCCAAGCAATACTGTCTCCTCTCAACATACTTTTCAGCATACTTCTGCTCCTGATCCTACTACCAAGTCTGGTAGTATGGTAGAAGCTGTTCTCCATTCTTTTATGGTTGATGTTGATGCTCAACAACAACTTGCTTTTGATGACTTCAAACAGGTCGATAAACTTGACCTGGATGAAATGGATCTTAAATGGCAGATGGCCATGCTTACTCTTAGGGTTCACAAGTTTGAGAAGAAAGCAGGTCGAAAATTCAATTACAACCCTCGGGAGCCAGCAAAATTCGACAGAAGCAAGGTTCGATGCTATAACTTCCAGCAACAAGGTCACTTTTCAAGGGAGTGCCCTAGAAAGAATGACCAGGAGAAGAGCAGGTACTCAGCCTTTAAGGTTCAGGAGATAAAAGATGACAAGAAGGCATTGGTATCTGTTGACTCTATGGTCAACTGGAATGATCATCAGGCTTTTACTCTGGAATCAGCTGAGTCCTCGACTGACGTGTTTGCAATGATTGTTGGGAATCTCTCTGATGCAGAAGAAGCAGACGAGTTTGCTCTTATGGGCATCTCACCTCAGGTACAACATTTTCCTCTTGGTTGTCATGATAAATACTCAGAATTGTTGTCCCAATTTAATGAAGTAAATGATCAAAATGATAAGTACTTTTTAGAGGTTCAAGCCTATAAGGCTTCATTAAACACGTTGGAACAACAAAAGAGGTGGCTACAAGATACTCAACGTGAGTATGAGGATAAAATCCGGATACTAAGCATCGATTTAGAAAACATAACAAATATGCTTAAATATACAGAAAAAGTAAGAGATGCCAGTATCAAAGAAAAAGAGGAGATGCAAGAACAATTAGATGCTATAATGTTGAGATTTGAAAAATGGCAAAAGGCACCTAAAAATCTTTCAAAATTAATTGATAGTAGCATGTCTGGTAGAACTAAAAGAGGCTTAGGATTTGAAAAATATATTGATTCAGAAGATGTGTTTGATTTATCTTTTTCAAGTGTCTTTGATGCCGACAAAGAGGACGAGGGAAAACCTAGTTACAATAGGTTTAAACCAGCAGCAGAAATGCATGCTGTCCCTCCTCCTCTTACTGGAACTTTTATGCCCACTTCATGGCATAATGACTTGGATGGATCACAGATGCATGAGTCCCCAAAAAGTTCTACTAATTCTAATGACTTTGTCTCGTGTACTTTTAGTGACAAAGCCAGTGACTCTGCATCTCGTGGTTCAAGTGAAGAGTCAAGACCTACAAGTTCCAAGTTGAATGATCATGCTGCTACTGGTGCTAGGAAGTGTGAAGAAAGAGTTGCTGTTAAGTCAAGTGTGTCTGGTCCTAGTTTATTGAGTCCTAGCAAGAATGATTCTCCTAGAATTGTGTGTAATAATGTTGGCAGTATGAAACAATATCATTCTAATAAAAGGTCTATTAAAACATGTTTTGTTTGTGGAAGTGCATTTCATTTAATTAAGGATTATGATTTTTATGACACACATGCTTCTGTTAATCATGCATTTCCTGCTCCTGGTCCACCAAGAGCTGCCCCATATACTTCTAGAAGACTCAATCCTAGTGCTCAATCGTTTTCTTCTTCTAGTTAGTTTATGATCATTGGAGAAACATTGGATTACAAACCGCCAATAATTATTTTCAAAATTTTAATCCAATTTATCCACATAATTTGGACCACACGTATTTTGGTTTGGGAAGTTTGGGAACTGCTGTTAAGCCCTCAGCAGGTTGTTCTTGGTCAAATAATAATACCCATATGATGCATAGGCAACCAAGGAACAACGGTGGATCTCATCAATCTTCTTGGCTCTCTACTAAAGATCCACAAGGCAGGCTCAAACCTGAAAAGGTTTGGGTCCCCTTAAAACACTAACTTTTGCATTTTTATTATCTTGTTGGTGTAGGTTACTCCATACCAAGATCCTAGTCTAGGCATTGTTGATAGTGGTTGCTCCAGGAGCATGACAGGAAATAAAAGTCTTCTCTCTAACTTTGTACCATTTCATGGAGGCAAGGTCTATTTTGGTGGGGGTGAAGGCAGTATCACTGGCAAAGGAACAATTAAGACGCCAAATCTAAATTTTGAGCAGGTCTACTATATGGAAGCACTTCAGCATTTCAACTTGATATTTGTCTCTCAGATTTGTGACAAGAAGCAGTTTGTTCTCTTCACTGATACTGATGCACTTGTGCTCTCCAAAGACTTTCAGCTTCCGGATGACTCACAAGTTCTCCTCAGAACCCCTAGAAGACACAATCTCTATAGCATCAAGCTGAATGAAGTCAATCCTACTGGTCAGCTAGCATGTCTAGTTGCTAAAGCCTCAGAAGATGAAGCCACTCAATGGCATAGAAGGATGGGGCATGTGAACTTCAAGACCATTCATAAACTTGCGAATCTGAATTTGGTCTCTGGTTTACCTCCCAAGTCGTTTATAAATGATATAAATTGTATTGCTTGCAGCAAAGGCAAACAGCACAAAGCATCCTTCAAGGCCATTACTGCTCTTAGTCTTATTACTGAACCATTGTAGCTACTACACATGGATTTATTTGGTCCTACTTTCATTAGGAGCATTGACCACAAACAATTCTGTCTGGTGGTAACTGATGGATATAGCATGTTTTCGTGGGTGTTCTTCATGGCTGCCAAGAGTGAGACCTACTCAATTCTTAGAGATTTTCTTACCCTTATTGAGAACCACTTGACCAAGAAGGTTAAAGGTATTCGTTGCGAAAATGGAATCGAGTTCAAAAATAAAGACCTCGTAGCACTTTGTAATGCTAAGGGCATCAAAAGAGATTATAGTGCAGCAAGGACTCCTCAACAGAATGGCCTGGCAGAAAGAAAGAACAGGACACTGATAGAAGCAGCAAGAACTATGCTTGCCGATTCCAAGCTTCCAACCATGTTCTGGACAGAAGCGGTTAATACTGCAAGTTATGTTTTGAATAGGGTTTCTACTAGGAAGGAATGGTGTGATGAGTTTGAACACTTGATGAAAGGCGAGTTTCAGATGAGTGCGATGGGAGAGCTTTCTTTCTTCCTTGGTCTTCAGGTCAAGCAACAATCGGATGGGATTTTCATCAGTCAAGATAAATATATTCATGAGATTCTTCAGAAGTTTGACATGGATCCTCTTAGACCAGCAGCAACTCCTTATGAAGTTGCTAAATTCAAACTTAGGAATGAGCCAGACCCCCCAGTCAATGTTCACATGTACAGGTCTATGATTGGCTCCCTCATGTATTTGACTGCATCACGTCCGGATATCATGTTTGCAGTAAGTGCTTGTTCTAGACACCAGGTGACTCCAACGGTTTCGAACTTAAATGAAGTAAAGAAGATTTTCAAGTATATCAAGGCTCAACCTAAACTAGGCTTATGGTATCCTAGAGAATCACCTTTTGTTCTAGAAGCCTATAGTGATAGTGACTATGCAGGTGCTAATAATGACAGGAAGTCTACTACTGGTGGTTGTCAATTTTGGGTCGTCGACTTATTTCATGGCAATGCAAGAAACAGACAATCGTAGCTACTTCTTCAACAGAAGCTGAATACGTTGCTGCTGCTAGTTGTTGTGGACAGGTTTTGTGGATCCAAAATCAGATGTTGGATTATGGTTTCAATTTTATGAACACCAAAATGTTTATTGACAATCAAAGCACTATTTACATTGTGAAGAATCCTGTTTTTCATCAGCGAACAAAGCATATTGAAATTCGGCATCATTTTATACGGGATGCCAATGAGAAGAAGTTGATACAGGTTCTTAAAGTTTATACGGATGATAATGTTGCTGATTTGTTGACAAAAGCCTTTGATGGTCCTCGGTTTAATCACTTGGTGGTTCACATTGGGATGGTCAATCCTTGAGGTCTAGGATTGAGGGGAGGCTAAGCCTAAGGTGAGGCTTTGTGTACATATTCTTAGGACAGACTAACGTATTGATAGATTTTAACAACATATTATATTGGTTCTGGTGGTGTGTGTTACTTCTGGTGGAGGATTTTTCTCCCTTCTGGTGGTTATGGTATTACATGACTGGCTTCTGGTCCTCATTGGTCAACTTCTAGTCATAATTGGTTGGCTTCTGGTGGTTCAAAATCCTTCTTTGTCAAGTGGTGATTGGCTTCTGGTACTGGTCTGGGACACTGTTCATTCTTTTTGTCCTTTGTTGACCATATTTTGCTTCTGGTCTAACCATTGTGTGCTTTGACTTTTGGTCAACGCTCCTAATTCTGGTATTTACATTTTTAATTAACTATGGTAAATTGGGAGTTGGGAATTATGTTAAAAGGGGCAAGTGGTTACTATGCAATTATGTCTAATTTGAAAGGGCAACCCCCCATTAATAGGGGTCAATGAACAGTTACTATTTTCCTTATTAATGGTCAACTTAACCCCCTTGACTCAATCATTCCATTCATCACACACACAAAACCGATCCTACTCTCTCAACCCTAACCAAAATCTTCCTTCATCCAATTAATCAAGATCCATGGATGCCCTAGTTTACCAACCTGCTCACAACAAAGTTGCCTATCTGGGTGATGGTCCACATCGTGAACATTTTGCTGACATTCTGGAATTCATTGAAGCTTCCAACCTCAAGTATGTGTTTACTGTATGTCCCACTATTTATGATAGTGTTATTCGTCAATTTTGGGCATCTGCTCGTCTTGTGGTTGTGGATGGTCGTCCACGTGAACTCCATGCTACCATAGATGGACGTTCATATGTGGTGACTGAGGCTTCTATTCGATCTTCCCTTCATCTTCAAGATGAGGGTGGTGTTGAGTCCATCCCCAATTCGGAGGTATTGGAGGGGATGGCTGCTATAGGTACAATCATGGGGGAAGTTTAACTTCCAGAAAAATCGGTTTTCCCTTCAATGGAAGCTTCTGGTGCATTTTCTGATTCATTGTATGAGTCCCAAGTCTGGGAGTTGGGATGCTTTCCCTACTCCTTTGGCTACTGGTCTTATTTGCTTAGCCCAGGGTAGGGTATTTAACTTCTCTCATTATCTGTTTGAGGGGATGGTTAGTAATCTATCTAATGCTGGTTCTAGAAAGAAGTTTCTTATGTATCCTAGGTTTTTACAGCAAATACTGGTTTGCATTCCTCGTGATAGGACTGAACATGTTCCGTCTAAGCTTACTGCAAAAGTGTATTATAATATGGTCCATGGGTTTACCAGGGAGTGGAGGCCCCTTACTGAGGCCATGTTGGGGCTGGCTCAGGGTCCTATGGATGAGGAGGAGGAGGCTCCTGAGTTTGTTGTAATTGATGATGACCCTATGTAGGAGGAGGCTCCTACTGGTGGTGCTTCTCATGTGGTTGAGGAGGAGCTGGTTGAGGAGGTGGTGGTTGAAAAACCATCCCCTTTCAAGGCTGGTCCTTCTTCAGTACCATAACAGTCTCCATTTGTGGAGACTCCACCTCCTAGTCCTGCTCCACACTCTGCTGATAAACCTTTTGGTGCTAGTACTCCACATGTTGACCCATCTGTTGCTTCGGGCTCCCATGACGCCTTCCCTGACCCGAGTTCTCTTGGTGGGTAGGCGGAGGAGCCTACTACACTTATGTCGTTACTTGATCTTATGCACAGGTATCATGGGCGGATTCTTTCTTTGGAAGCTGATTTGAATCAACACCGAAAACTTACTAGGGAGTTTGTTCTTCCTCTGGCTGATCGCATCAAAGCTTTGGAGACTCAGCAAAGACGACGAAAGAAGCATGTGATCCACTATGATTCTGATGACGAGGGTACGGAGCGTGTTGAGGATGGTTTGACATTGTTGGCAAAGGCTGCCTTTGCTGATAAATTGTTTGATGATTTGCCGGTTCCTCCGACATCCTCTAGTGTTCCTTCTCCTGCTGCTATTCCCACTCCTATGGATGGTGATTCTGGTCCTGCTGCTGGTTCCAATGCTGGTCCATCCCATGATTCAAAGGGGAAGGCCCCAATGACTGATGCTCCCTCACCACCTCGCAAACGTACCCGCAGACAGCTTGAAGAGGATAGGCTAGGTGAGGAGGCTGCTCAACGGATTTAAGCCGAGATTGATGAAGCTGATAGGGATGCGGAAGAGGCGCTTCAACAGCGAAGGCGTGAACAAGTTCAGCATGATGCCATGCATTGGAGTGATAGTGATTGGATGCAGGTATTGACTATTCTTACCAGGGATTATGCCCAGTTTACTGATCTTTTGGGTGACGATGTGGATGAGCATAACTGTATTCCAAGAGCCATGGTGTTGATGCGCAAGCAACAGTTGGCCCTTGCCGCACAGCTTCGTGAGAAGAGAAAGAACAGACCTTTATCAAGAACTGAGGAGCGCAAGCAGATGCAGCGCTATGTGAAGTATCAGTCCGCTGCTCATTTTAACGCTCCTTGGAATTGGGACAAGGTTCGGGCTTTATCTTTTGATGAGCTCAAGGCACTTTATGAACGTATGGTTAAGCGTCAGAGTCAACCAATTCCGTAACGATTTATCTACCATCCTCGTGTGGTGACCTCTTCTTCGCCTGCTGTTACTACTGGTCTTTCGTCTGATCCTACTCCTGGTTCTGCTGCTAGTCCATCGGTTTTTGTTTCTACTTTAGTTGGTACCACTACTTCTCCTTTGGTTGCTCCTTTGGGTTCTTCTTCAGGTCCTGCTACTACCACTACACCTGCTACCATCACCACACATGCTACCACCACCACCTTTGCTACCACAACAACTACAACTGCTACACCTGATATGCCATCCCCATCACCACCGGTTCCTGTAACTCAACCTATTCCTACTTCTAGTGAAACTCCTATTGATTCCTTGGGTGGGTAACCTAATGAGTCTACTTCTCCCGCTCCCACTGCTGCTGCTGAGGTAAAGGTAAAGGTTGAACCCACACCTACTGATCCCACACCTCGACGTTCGCTTCGCCAGAAATCAGCTCGACGTGTTAGACGTGGCAAGACGATCCCTTATGAGAAGCGTGATCTTGAAAATTTGATCGATGCAGCTTCTGACAGTGATTCTGATTTGCCTTTGGGTAATGGAAATATTACTGGTTGGACTGTTGAGCGTTCCACAACTCTTCCTGGTATGGTATCCCATAGAATTACTTTGAGTGATGGGTCTGTGCGATTAGCTTCGGGTTTGCAGGGTGTGTTGTCTTTGGCTGATCGTAAAGATCTTATGGCTTTATATGGGTTTGTGGATTCTGGCATGCCTTTTGACCCCATGGTTGTGTCTTCCTGGCCTGGTCTGCGCATATGGGCTGATCTTAAGCTGATGCTTGATGCACCTCCTCATGCTCCTGTTTCTGGTATATGGAAGGATCAGATGCAATGGGTGATTCAGCGATGGAATTTATATGCAGGATGTGATGTGCATATGTTGGAGTTGGAATCTGGCCATATGGTTTTCATGCTCACAGACGTGGATTATCCTTTGACGATTTCTTCGATGGAGGCTATGTTGGCTAGTCACTTGCAAATTTCCAATGCTCCATCAGGGAATGAATCCTCTATGGCAACTGCGTTGGTGGAAGGCATTCAGGCACGTTTGAAGGCTGATAAGAAGGCTGCTTCTGGTTTGTGATTTGGTTGGGTTGTAAGTGTTTATGTTTTGTATTTTTTTGTTCATTTGTTCTTATTATCATTCTTTTCACCAATATGTAAAGTGATTGGTGAATTTCATTCTTTATAGTTAAAAAAAATGAAAAAAAGAGAAAAAAAAAAGAAAAAAAAGAAAAAAAATACTTTTATATAATATCTGCTTATACTTTAACACATCTTGGATTTTATACTTGTGAATATGATACCATTTGCTGCTTCACACTATGGGTTCTGGTTACTGAATTGTGATTGTGCTGGTTACTGGTTTCACCTGGTGTTGGACTTGGTCCTCACAACAAATGGTCCTCAACTCACCATGTCTAATCGACAAGAAAGAGTTGATTCACCTTGAGGGTACGGCTCCTGGTGCGATTCTCAAATCCGTTGATGGTTGCCAGGTTACCCAAAACTGGATGGTTTTCACTTGCCATGGTCCTAGACTGAAAAGTGACTAATCCAAGGGGGTACGGCTCTTGGTAAAAATTTTATCAAATCCGTTGATAGCTGTAATAGCTTGCTTAAAGCTATAGGGTTTTCAACTCACCGATGCTTCATTGCTGAGAGTTGGCGAGTCCTGAGGGGTACGGCTTCTGGTAAAGACATATCAAATCCGTTGACGGATGTGATGGTTTGCCTAAAATCATCAGGGTACTCCCACTCACCATTGATTCACGTTCTAAGAGTTGGGTTGGGTTCTAGTCTCCCAGGGTGATGCTTATTCCACCAAAAAGACTGGCTAGCCCAAGAGCGAGCAGCTACTTGGTAAAGGCTCATCAAATCTGCTCATGTTGCTGAAAAGATTCAACACGATGCTGATTTGTTCCAAGCTTTGAAGAAGCTTCTAGTGTTTCATGTTGCGGCGGTTACTCTGATTCTTATCTTGCTAAGGCTGCTATTGGTTTTGCTGATTCAATCCTCGGGCTTTATTTGCACATTTTCCAGGAAACTTGAACTCAACAGGTCAAATTCAAGTTTAGGGGAGGATTGTTAGGACCTTTGTAATAGTTAAATGTAATAGGTAGACTAGGTGGTATGTAGTTCCTCCTGGTCCTAGTAGTAGTAGGAGCAAGTCGTGCTCCTGGTCCTAAATGTAATAGGTAGTCGTGCTCCTGGTCCTAGTCGAAGTCAAACTTTATTATTTATTTATTATTCTGTTAGGATATGCATGAGATATGTTAGGAAAGGATATGCATATCCGTTTTACACGTTTTGTTTATTGTTGTATTAGGGTTTCCTTGTAGTATAAAAGGAACCTTAGGCAGAAGGGTTATGGACACCTTCACAAAACGTAGTTCTAGTCATTATCAATATTAGAAATCCTTAGAAAGGATCAAGTCTTTATAGTTATTCTGTTCTTCTTTATTATATTTGTATTCTACATTCATATTGTGTATAGAGTCTCTCTGTGGATTGACTTGTGATTACAGAAGTCATTCACCGTTCCTGACAGGCAGCAAGATCTACATCCAGTAGACCCAACAGAAATCCTGTGGCCTACGCACCTATATTTGTGAAGATGGTTCAACAACTCTTTGATGTGGTATCCCATATTACTAATCGGGAGCTCTCCCAGTTTACTACGAAGTACCATATTCCTGGCAATCTACACCCTGAGGTGCCAGATCATCAATCCCATATAGGGAGCTTTCCCCTGGTAAGGTTGGTGTGTACACAAGATTTTTTGAGTTTGCCAATAATTGGATACCACTGAGCTGTTTTTTGGTTGACGTCCTTATCTTTTATAGTATCCATGTATCCCAGCTTCACTGCATTGGTGCCGCCAAAATTTCGAATTTTAGAATCAATTGCTGCCCGAAGAACATAGATCCGACAATAAACCTGTTCCGCGCCTTCTGTCGTCCCTCTTGGATTAATGGATGGATATCTTTTGCTAAACGACTCGGTCAACTCCAGTGTTATGATACAAAGATGGATTCGCTGAAGAATTGGAATAACAAATTCTTTTGGATAGATAACATGGTTTTTCCTTTTGAGTATGACTTTATTACCCAGGAAACAATGATAAAGGATGACCGACCTATCCCAGGTACGTATAGCACATAATATGCGGAAAGGATTAGCACAGATCGCATACCTATGAAAGAATATCCTGAGTCGATGTTGTACGCCCTAAGACTTAGCCATAATATTCTCATGTCTGCGGACCAGCTGCCCCAGAATATGCTGGGTCATGGTAAGACTTCTTTCTAGTAAAAAACTCTGTTTATATGCAAGAGTATATATTTGACTTTACGCATTCTGTTGTAGTGATAAGTTTCTCGCAACTGGTGAAACGAGAACACCTTTGCTCGACGATTATACGCTCCCGACCATGCACTCCGGAGGAGCTTGCCCGTGGAATGGCTGTGGGTCGACACACCATCCCTCTTGAACCATCTTCCCCCTAGAAAACACTAATGCTGGAAGAACGACTGCGCTCAACGCCACACCCATTCGTAGTGTCCCTAGCATTATAGAAACGTCGTCTTCTGAGAATGCTGAAGACTTAGGAGAGGGGAAGTCGTCCTCTAAGGACGAACCGATCATGAATTCTCATGAAGATATCATACCTATCCCTGGGTTTAAGACTATCCGCCGCGCCAATTGGAACAATTCCCAAGAGAAGCCGGTGTATGATTACCAAGCCTCGTGCCAATATTATTTCATGAGGTTTATTTGCGAAACCATGCGCATAGGTTATTTCCAAAGGTAACATTTACCCCCGCTGTTTTCTCCTGCTACCACATTCTGTCTCTATTCCATCGCAAAGAATTACTTCCCCTCTTAACCGTTGCTATGTGAATCTGTAGTGCTGGAGATAAGACATACGAGGCTACTACGAGCATTTCTCCCACTGACACCTTTATCCCCCTGGAGGTGTGCCTTGTCGTGTGATCTGAGTAAGAGGTCCGACTGCGAGGACTTCCTTTACCATCTTGTTCTTCCTGTGCGTGCTCAACATCTTGGCGAGTTTTCTGACGAGGCCTTGATGAGGGAATTATCACTGAGTGCGACACATGAGGTTGTACTAGCGTCGCACCTGAATAAGAAAATATTAGCTTTGTCTCATCGCCTGGAAAGTATGTTTGTTGACCATTCCCGACTGCTGGAAAAGAAAAACATGGAACTAGCGTGTGCAAAGGTGAAATGTAAAGCCCACATAAAATACATGAAATGAAAATACGGATTAATTAAAACTATATAATTAATTAATACACGACAAGTATCATGAACATTAAATGAATAACGACAAGTATTACGTATATTCTTTATTTAATGACAAATATTTACGTATAATAAATAATGCATGACAAGACTTAACACGAATTTAATACACGAAATTAAGTCACGAACATTAACACACGGCAATTATTAAAACTCTATAATACTAAATAAAGGATGTTGTTTGTGGCCGGCTTAAAAAGAAAAGGGGAAAGGGCCAAGGCCCGACCTGGTAACATTTTTATTATCCAAACAAATTACTCCCAAGGAATTCATTTATCAAGTTTTACAAAAAAAATTAGAAAACCTTATTCTCCCTGTGGTGTAGTCGTTGGCCAAGAACAAGAAAAAGGGGACAGAGAAAGCTTCCGATATTTAATGAATTTGGATTTGTGTTCGTGATTGTCATCCTTAGTTTGTACACTTCCGGTATCACTATCTTTATCTTTTCTTTTGCTATTGTTATTAATCATGAATACATTAATTAAAAACATGATAACACATGATTATAATAATTAAAAACAAGGATTAATCCAGGTTTTGGTTTGTTTGGACATGAAAACTGAGATTCCCCTCCACGGGGAACTGTCGGTGGGAATAATAAACCCACAGCCGCCGGTCATAGTTGCTCGGTGGCTAGGTCCTTTGGTCAGCCGCAAGCAACAGGAGCCCCACAAGAGGTGTTTGTTCAAACAGTGGCAACCTAGAGCTGGGGCTCTCGGTGGGAACGGCTAACAACTGGTGGGAACCGGCTCGGCAGTGGTAAACCCCACGGCCGGTGGCAGTCCCGGGTGGATAGTGTAATAAGTATGAAAACACTTATCCTTTTACCACTTATTTCCAATAATAACAAGACCAAAACGTGTATTTTATGTCGTAAAAGTCGGAATTATGCGTGGTTTGTGTTTTTATTGTGTTTTAGGACCAAAAGATGAAAAAGGAAGAAAACACGGGCTTTCACGGGCTTTTATCGAAGAAAACGGGAAAAGACGAAGTCAAAAGATCAAGAGTGCTTAAAGAACGGATGTCCAAGACCTATTCTGAAGATTTATCGAAGAACAAGTCTAAAGACGGAAGTTTAATGAAGTCGAAGAACTCGAGTCTAAATAAATGAAGAAATGTTAAGACGAGTTTAATTAATCCCGAGACGACATCGAGAAAGACAAATGAATTAAATCGAGTCGAGAAGAAAAAGAAAGAAGGAAGCACCACACATGCACTTCCCACTTCCCTATAAATACCCTCCTAATCACATTAGGAGGGGGTTAGCTAGTTTTTATTTTTTAAGTTTCCTTTCTAGTTTTAGAGAGAGAAAGTTCTAAACTTTCTCTCACTAAGTTTTTCATTCTTCCTTTCTTTTAAGCTTTCATCATTCTTGTATTTGGATATCATCTATCTAATTCAAGTTAAGCTTTTTGTTCTTTAATCTTCCTCTACCTTTCTTTATTTTACTTGTTCTTAATCCGAAAACTCATGGTTAATCCGAATGGTTCTCGATTCGTGTTGATTGTGGTGGTGTTTCGTGATTAAAAGGGTCAGTTTTCTTGTTCTACATAAGCTGTTGAACGAATAAGCTATAAGCTTTTCATGCTTATTGGCTTATTCGATTGTTTGGCTTATTTACTTTTTAAGTTTTTCTAAAAAGATTTATTGTTTTAAATCCATCTTATGGAAGTTTGAGTGTTTTAGGTTTCAAAAGTTTTAGAATTTGCGCTTATTTGCTCTTTCATAAGTTTGAAAATTGCTTATTGGTTGCTGCTTATTGGATTGAGCTTATTTCCCTTTGGACGCCATTTCTTTCTGATAAGGGTTTTGCTTGGTACGATCTCTTGGCCTCGATCACTAGGGTGCGATCAGTTTGTTACTTCCCTGGTACGATCCGGAACCACGATCAAAAACCACGATCACTCATTGCGATCGTGGTTGCGATCTGGTAGTACGATCGCCCTCCTATCGTACTAAGTGGGTACGATCGAGTCTCTTCCCTACTTTGATCGCATTGATTGCGATTAGTTTGTTACGATCCCCCATTGCGATCAGGTTGCGATGGTGGTTACGATGGTAAGTCACGATGGCATGTTGCGATTGAGTTACGATGGTATGTTGCGATGGAGTGGCTGCGATCTGAGTGCGATCGCAGTGCACTTATTTTAGTCTTTGTTCCATTTTCCTAAGTTTTCAAATTGTACTTTTTCCCGCCTTTTGTCTTAGTATTTGTTTAAACATCTTTTTTAATTTTGAATCATTTACATTTTAGTTTCCAACATTGCAAGCTTGTATTTTGTAGTTTAATTCTAAGATCTCCATTTTACTCAACGACAACTTTAATCACTCGCATTTAGTTCTAAAATTAGATAACTAAACCAAACCATTCTCTTGTTCACCAAAAGACAATTGAGTCGCACTCTTCACCGTTAGTCAATTCGAAAGGATTCGGACGATAAGATTTTATACTTGGGGTAAAAGCCGAGTATTAAATGGCACCGCTGCCGGCTCTTTTCGTTAAGATTAACGGTTTCTAGTGAGAGACGCATTGAATTTTGGGATCCGTTCTTTGAACGTTATTTTCCTTGCTTTAAAAATTTTCAAAAATCGTAAAAAATATAAAACTCTTCAAAAATACAAAAACATTAAAAAATCAGAAAAAGCAATTCTTTTCCAAAAGGTTTTGCACCAAAAAGATTATATAGATATTCTCTGTGTATATTTTTCTTCTGCAGGTGTATGCGTACTAGATCTTCGAACTATTCTGAGCCCGAGACTCGTGAAGATTTAGATATGGCTGGTGTTAATAACAACAATAATAACCCACCTCTACCTAATTTGAATAACAACAACAACAACAATAACAACAATGTCCTCCTACCTGATTTACGAACAATGGAGGAATTGTGTCAACCCACCATGAACGGACGCGGAGGCCCGATTGCGCCGATACACGTCACGGCTCAGGAGTTTTCGTTGAAGCATCACATGATCCAACAAGTGCAAACTAACCCATTTCGCGGAATTCCGGATGATGATGCCAACAAACACCTCGACAAATTCATTACCATCACCCAAAGCATGAAGTGCCCTGGTGTTTCTACGGATGACCTTCGCCTTCAACTTTTTCCCCACTCGCTTTCTCACCATGCCGAAAAATGGTTTGATCGTCTCCCGAAGAATTCTATTCATACGTGGAATGACATGACTCAACGCTTTTTGTCGCGCTACTTCCCCCCATCCATGGTCACAAGCCTTCGTAACCAAATCAGTGGATTCATGCAAGACAATGATGAATCGCTCTTCGATGCTTGGTAACAATACAATGATTTGATCGACCGCTGTCCAAATCACAACATGCTCCCCGTCACTCTCATTGATACCTTCTACAATGGTCTCACTTTACGTGATCGTGACACGATCAATGCCGCCGCCGGTGGTACTTTTATGAAAAGGAGACCGGAGGAGTGTAGAGAGTTGATTGAAAACATGACTACTCACCACAAGAATTGGGATTCATCCGCATCCTCAAGATCTAATCAGAGAGTCAATGTTTCTTCTACTACTTCTAATCCCGAGATATCCGAACTTACCCGACAAATCGCGAATATGTACAAGGATTTCATGTCCATGGCCACAAACCACTTTCAACAAGCTAAAGCCGTTGCTATTTCTTGTGACACATGTGGTGGTCCTCATTCTTATAATGATTGTCCTTCTACCCAAGGCAATTTTTCTTAAAATGTTAACGCAACATACGGTACTTATCCCACGGGAGGCTATCAAGCTCATCCTCAAGGAGACCGTAGCTTGCTAAGTTATCGTTCAAATAACTATCTTGCTCCCCCAGATTTCCCTCCTGCAAACCAGAACCAACAACAAAGCTATAACTGAAACAATCAATCCCAACCTCGTGCTAACAATCAATATCAATCCCAACGAAACCCATACCCAACTCAAGGAATTTCTCAAGCTTACCAAGCTCCACCTCTCAATCAACCGATGGCATTAAATCAAGACGTCGAGACGTTCATGAAGACTAATCGGGAGCTGGTGACGAATCTTCAGAGTCAAGTCATCAACTTGAAGGGCGAAATGGCGAAACAAGGGAGCGATATTCGAGCCGAGCTAAGGAATGACATGGCAAAACAGAGCAATAAGATCCGAGCCGACATCATAGATTCTTTAAGCACTCAAGCGCTTAACATTCGTGATATGATTGGTTCGCTCATCCAAGGTAATCAACCCTCTTCTTCGGGTACTCTTCCGAGTAACACCGTTGCGAACCCAAGAGGGGAGATGAAAGCAATCACTACTCGTAGTGGTAAAGGTTATACGGAACCCGAGCTTCCTACACCTCCACCCGTGATTGTGAATAAGGAAAAAGAGCAACTTTCCCCACCTCCTTTGCCTTCTACCCCCATTTCCCCACCACCCGTGGTTGTGAGTGATCCTACTCCCCTAAAGCCTTCTTCTTCATCTAATATACCTTATCCTTCAAGGTTGAGGAAAGAGAAGCAAAAGAGCAAGGATGATATTCAGGTTTCGAACTTTCTTAAAATGTTTAAACAATTGAATTTTAACATCTCCTTTGCCGAGGCTCTCGCTCACATGCCCAAATACGCTAAGATGTTTAAAGATCTTCTAAGTGACAAGGAGAAGCTTCTTGACATTGCTCAGACCCAACTTAATGAGAATTGCTCCGCCGTTCTCTTAAGGAAATTGCCTACTAAACTTGGTGATCCGGGTCGCTTCTGTGGAAACCTTGGTTTCCGGATCTTTTAAGCTACTAGGAATGATCATTGTTCATATGATTATACAATCAAAGCGGAATTAGAACAACAATCATTAACAAGGTGTTTAGGCACAATAACATGAATTAAAACACAATTGGATTGCTAACTATATTAATAATTAACAATCACTAGACGTGTATACATTGAATCCCACGTCTAGTCGACACACACTTTAGGTTTACATTGTGAATGAATTGAATAAAAAAACCTAAGACCCTTGGTTCCTTTTATAGTGTAAGGATTAGGGTTTACAAGAGATCAAATCAAATAAACAACTAAATATTCTATTTCTATAGATATATACTGAATATATTATTTAGAATATATCCAATATATTCTGTAAATAGAATTCTCCATCAAATCCATCAGCGTTGACTTTTGTTGACTGCGTTTGACTTTTGTTGACTTCTGTCAACGCCCACATTGCTCTTGTCAACTCTTGTATTACTCTTGTCAACGCTTGAGTAAATGTTCTTCGATTTTGAGTTTCTGCCACATCAACTTTTTGACTCAACAATCTTCCCCTAGTTGATAGTGGCAAAACTTCTATGTGTATCTCTTGTAAGTTGTACATGATCTTCAAATTGCTTCCCCTCAAGTGTAGCATGTATTTCTTCCCCTTTTTGTCACATCAACAAGGAAGTAAACAATGTATGCAATGTTGAAGATTCTCCATATGTAGCTCTATGTAATGATCTTGAAGAAAAATAAATAAAGTATTCTTGATGTAGAAGTAGAATAACCCAACCTTGTATTCCATGTCTTGTACTATCCATGTGACTAAGAATTTATAGAGGAGGATATAAGTAGACCTCGATCCCTTGTCAATATTCTCATCCTTTGTGAGACACTGAGCACGATAATGTAACTCCTTCAAGTGTTATGACAAGTCTTCGTCACCAACCATGTAAAGCACGAACAAGTTACCTTTAAAGTCTATGACTGGAAGTGCTAGACTTTAAGATATGATAGAACACAAACTCGCGAAAATCTTCTTCAATCATCAAACTTACCATAAGAATTATTCCCCTTAAGCTAACACCTCTTCATGACAAGTCAATATCTTCATATGTAACAGCTGTCAACGAATAACTCTTTCACAAGGCTATTCCGATTACATAATCCAATAAAATTCTTCATGAATGGTTGCTAACTTACTTAAAAATCATTAATCCCTTTCAAAAATATCCGAGCCATAAATATCATCATGATATTCTAAATTAAAACGGAGATTCCATGTACCTTCGTGTGTATAATCCTCCTTTTTGTGTGCTTAAAACGTCCAATTTTCTCAAACAGCAGTTATTCTTTTGTTAACCGAGAACCTTCTTTGTCCAATATCCTTTCTATGTGTACTATCACATATCGGACAACACCTATCAACGCTTGAGCAAGCGTTTCTCGGACAACTCATGTCAACGCCTATTTCTGTCAGCGTTCACTTATTTCTTGTCAGCGTCAAAATTCCAAACGTCAGCGTCTGTCTCATTCCTGTCAGCGTCTCATTCTGCTGACAATGTTGATAGCACTTCAATTTAATCCCACGTCTTGACCTTTTGATTCCTTATTGCGTCCAATAATAAATAAGATTTTGAACCATGTGAACACAAACTAACTAGATCGTGTGAACACAAGATTTTCCACGAATAAGAATCAACCAATTATGACGTAAAAATGGAATTGTATAAGAATACTATCTATCCTTCAAGCCCACGTCAGCAGACCTATCACCAATTTGATAAATACATCCGAATAATATGCTCTAAACCTTTGAATATATGAGAATAAATATAAATATTTCCTAAAAATCAGGGATATGTATACCAACAATATCCATAATTTAGTCAATAAATCTCGTCTAATAATTTTAGAGCATAGATGCATCATAGTTTTTGAGCTTTTATCAGAAAGTTAGCAGTCAACATAAACTCCTCGTGAATACCATCTTTTTATGTAGATAGATACTTTCCATATATGTGTACCTTAACAGCTGGCCCCCCACACAACTTTATCTCAAGTCACGATCAAACAGTAGGCATCAAAGGAGCGAATTGTGTGAATAAGCCAAACAATTAGTACCTTTTCTTTTGAACATACGAGGCACCAAGTAATAAAACAGATACCACTTTCTGTAAACGAGACATGTAATCTGCTTTGTTTCTTTCACATCGAAAATCATCTCTATCCTACTGTTTGTACACGACTGCCTATTTTTACGTCTGATTTACCATCACCTGTCCTTCGCATTTGGCAGCATTCAAACAACATCCTGGACCACTAGCAACCACAAACAATGGTACGACCTATCATCTGCCATCATATCATATGCTGCTTCAAACGTACAACTCTATGTGAATAGTTGTTCCAGACTTTATACTTCCTTTTAAAAAGGAGAACATATTATGAACGATTAGGGTTTGCAAAAATCAATAACTGTGGTGACTCTTGTTATGTCACCAACATACGATCAAACCCTAATCATAGCAGCCAAAATCTTCCTCCTTTCTTGTTATAAGCAATCTAGGGTTTTGGAATTTGAGCACCGAAACCCTAACTTAGGGTTTGTAAAATAAACCTAGCTCGATTCTTCCATCATAACAGCCATAACTTCATAATCTTTCTGCTTTTTATGGTGATCTAGGGTTTTGAGAAACCCTAGTTCATGATTTTATGTAAAAGCAAAAACATTAATACCTTTAAACAGTGAACTTCGACCTTGAATAACTTCTTCATTAAGGCTCAGATCGAAAATCCCTTCGGTGAGATCCTAGACACAAGTGCCAAGAATCTACAGTTCAAAAATCACGAAGATCCAACGGTTAACGAAGGAGAAAACGTGTTTTGAACATGGCTGTCCATAGAAAACTGCATTCATCCACTGCTGACTTTGACGCCTAATAACTTTTTCCTGAGGATAAAACTCGACAATCCCTCTGGTGGATGTTTAGATCTATGTATGTAGAACACACATATAAAATTTCGTGACGATCCAACGGTTCAATCAAAAGTTATGACCTTCTGAATACTGCTGCGCACACAAAATCGTCCAGAAAAACCCTAGACGGATTTTTCTTCTTTTCAACATTACGAACACCTTGTTGGTCCTAGCATCACGAGCCACGAGGCTCTGATACCAATTGTGGAAACCTTGGTTTCCGGATCTTTTAAGCTACTAGGAATGATCATTGTTCATATGATTATACAATCAAAGCGGAATTAGAACAACAATCATTAACAAGGTGTTTAGGCACAATAACATGAATTAAAACACAATTGGATTGCTAACTATATTAATAATTAACAATCACTAGACGTGTATACATTGAATCCCACGTCTAGTCGACACACACTTTAGGTTTACATTGTGAATGAATTGAATAAAAAAACCTAAGACCCTTGGTTCCTTTTATAGTGTAAGGATTAGGGTTTACAAGAGATCAAATCAAATAAACAACTAAATATTCTATTTCTATAGATATATACTGAATATATTATTTAGAATATATTCAATATATTCTGTAAATAGAATTCTCCATCAAATCCATCAGCGTTGACTTTTGTTGACTGCGTTTGACTTTTGTTGACTTCTGTCAACGCCCACATTGCTCTTGTTAACTCTTGTATTACTCTTGTCAACGCTTGAGTAAATGTTCTTCGATTTTGAGTTTCTGCCACATCAACTTTTTGACCCAACAGCTTCTTGATTCCTTACAACTTCCCGGGAGTAGAGAATTGCATGGCCCTAGCCGATCTAGGTGCCAGTATAAACTTAATGCCTGTAAGTGTTTGGAAGCAATTATCTCTCCCCGAGCTAGTCCCTACCAAAATGACTTTAGAATTAGCTAACCGTACGGTTGCTTATTCAGTAGGGATAGCCGAAGATGTCTTTGTTGGCGTTGACAAATTCACCTTCCCGGCGGATTTTGTTGTCGTTGACTACGAGATGGACCCCTATGTTCCATTAATCGTTGGACGTCCCTTCCTGAGGACCGGTCGCACTCTCATTGATGTAGCCGCGGGCGAAATAATTATGAGAGTTGGTGACGATAAAATTGTCTTCAACATGGGTAAGATTTCTAAGCAACCTTATTCATATGAGAGTGTTAATGCTATTGATGTTCTCGATGAGGCTTGTGAAGAACATTTTCATGATGCTTGCAAAAGTACTCTTTCTTCTCTACCCAATGTTGAGACCGTTGCCTCAATTTCTCCGGCATTGACTCCTTTTGGAGAAAGTGACTTGGATGATTTCGAAGCTAGCGTGGGTCCTCTCGATATTAAGTATGATAATTCGTCCACAGATTGGGATGAAGACATTCGTACTATTGAGAGACTTCTCAATGAAGACCCGGTTTCTCCTCCTTCTCCTAAAGAGGTGACTAATGATGATCCATCGTTAGTTTCACCATCTATTGAGGATCCCCCCACTCTTGAGCTTAAGGACCTACCTCCTCATCTTGAGTACGTTTTCCTTGAAGACAACGAGAAGTTACCGGTCATCATCGCGAAGGACCTGAAAGAAGAAGACAAACCCCGACTTATCGCCGTGTTGAAGAAGCATAAAAAAGTTATCGCTTGGAAAATCTCCGACATTCGCGGAATTGATCCTCACTTTTGCACACATAAAATTCTCATGGAGGACGACTTTAAGCCCACAATTCAAAGCCAACAAAGGGTGAATCCTAAAATCCATGAAGTCATCAAAAAAGAGGTTATCAAACTTCTTGATGCGGGTATGATTTACCCTATTTCGGATTCACCATGGGTTAGTCCAGTCTATTGTGTGCCTAAGAAAGGCGGAATAACCGTTGTGCCCAATGCAAACAACGAGTTGATTCCTACCCGTCTCGTTACTGGGTGGAGAGTTTGTATAGACTACCGCAAACTCAATGATGCCACGAGAAAGGATCATTTCCCTCTACCTTTTATGGACCAAATGCTTGAACGTTTAGCGGGTAATGAATATTACTGCTTTCTTGATGGTTTCTCGGGTTATTTTCAAATACCCATCGATCCCCAAGATCAAGAGAAGACAACATTCACTTGTCCCTATGGCACATTTGCTTACAAAAGAATGCCTTTTGGCTTATGCAATGCCCCCGGGACTTTCCAAAGGTGCATGTTAGCTATCTTCCATGACATGGTTGAGCAAACCATGGAAGTCTTCATGGATGATTTCTCGGTCTTTGGGGATTCCTTCCCTTCTTGCCTGGCCAATTTGGAACGTATGCTTAAGCGGTGCGAAGACACTCGCCTTGTTCTGAATTGGGAAAAATGCCATTTTATGGTAAAAGAAGGCATTGTGCTAGGACACAAAATCTCTAAATCCGGTCTTGAAGTTGACCGTGCTAAAGTAGATGTCATAGCCAAATTACCTCCACCTTCAACCGTAAAGGGTGTGAGAAGCTTTCTGGGTCATGCGGGCTTCTATTCATTCAGGATTTCTCTAAAATCGCTCGCCCGAGACCCGCCTCTTGGAAAAAGATACTCCTTTTATCTTTTCTAAAGAGTTTCTCGAAGCCTTCAATCTTCTGAAGGATAAGCTAACTAAGGCACCGGTCTTGGTTACCCCTAGTTGGGAGCTGCCTTTTGAATTGATGTGCGATGCTAGCGACTTTGCTATTGGTGCGGTTTTGGGCCAACGAGTGAATAAACACTTCCAACCAATCCACTATGCTAGCAAAACAATGACGGGGGCTCAATTGCATTATACGACAACCGAAAAAGAGCTTTTAGCTGTTGTCTATGCTTTTAAAAAATTCCGCCCCTATCTTGTTTTATCCACCACCATCGTATACACGGACCATTCCGCGTTGAAGTACTTGATGACTAAGCACGACTCTAAGCCAAGGCTTCTTCGCTGGGTTTTACTCCTTCAAGAATTCAACATTCAAATTCGTGACAAGAAGGGTGTTGAAAACCTAGCCGCGGATCATCTGAGTCGACTTGAGGATCCATATCAAGGGGATCATCCGAACAAAGAGATCAATGACTCTTTCCCCCTTGAGACCTTAATGTCTATAAATCTCAATCTTGATGACACCCCGTGGTTTGCCGACATTGCAAACTACTTAGCGGGTGGTATTCTCATCAAAGGGTTAACATCCCAACAAAAGAAGAAGTTCTTGAATGATGTTAAGACTTACTTTTGGGATGACCCTTTTCTATTCAAACAATGTGCTGATCTGATCATTCGTCGATGTGTCGACAGACCGGCAGCTTTTGACATTCTCCAGGCTTGCCACAAAGGACCCACTGGTGGTCACTTTGGTCCCAACTACACCGCTAAGAAAGTGTTTGACTCTGGATTCTATTGGCCCACCATTTATCGTGACGCTCACGAAATGGTTAAGAATTGTGATGCTTGCCAACGCCAAGGCAAGATCACACATAAAGATGAGATGCCTCAAAATTTCATACAAGAATGTGAAATCTTTGACGTATGGGGCATCGACTTTATGGGGCCATTTCCATCCTCCAAAGGAAACAAGTACATCCTCGTAGCCGTTGACTACGTTTCTAAATGGGTTGAAGCTAAGGCTCTCCCAACGAACGATGCGAGGGTGGTTGTGAACTTTTTAAAGCAGCTGTTTGCTCGATTCGGCGTTCCTCGTGCTATCATCAGTGACCGCGGGACTCATTTTTGCAATGATCAATTTGCAAGAGTCATGGCTAAGTATGGTGTCAATCACCGTCTTTCCACCACCTATCATCCCCAAACCAATGGGCAAGCCGAGATATCCAACCGTGGCTTGAAGCGAATTTTGGAGCGTACTGTGGGAGAGCATCGCGCCGCGTGGGCCGATAAGTTAGATGATGCTCTGTGGGCTTTCCGTATTGCTTATAAGACCCCGATCGGTTGTACACCTTATCGTCTTGTGTACGGGAAATCCTGCCACCTCCCCATCGAGCTGGAACATAAGGCGCACTGGGCCTTGAAGTGGGCTAACTTCGACATCAACAAAGCCGGTGATCATCGCAAGATTCAACTCAACGAGCTCAACGAACTGAGGAATGAAGCTTATGAGAACTCGCTGATCTACAAGGAGAAGACCAAGATCATTCATGACGCAAAAATCAAGAACCGAGAGTTCCACGTTGGTGATCAAGTCTTACTTTTTAACTCTCGGTTGAAGATCTTCTCTGGCAAGTTGAAGAGCCGCTGGTCTGGTCCATTCACCGTCGCCAAAGTCTTTCCATATGGGACCATTGAGCTTTCTCAGTCAAATGGACCCAATTTCAAGGTGAATGGCCAGCGTTTGAAGCTGTACTTTGGTGAGGAAATCTCTCACGAGATGATTCCATCCCTCACCACGTTCCCCATGAACTAAATTTGGGTCGAGTCAGGCTCGTGACTCGGTGAACAAAAACAAGCGCTTCTCGGGAGGCAACCCGTGATCTATCCTTTACTGCTTTCATAATAAGTGTAGGGGGAGCCCCGTATGTCTTTGTTGTCTTGTTTCTTGTGCTGTGCAGGGATTAAAGCTTCAAAGATCCACCTTGATGACTTTTGGCGAACCGTGATACCGTGTTTCCATCTTCCCGGTTCTATCCTAAACTCTTGTGATTCAATATTTCATATTTTATATGTTCACATTGAATTCACTTTTGTTATCCTTTCCTTAACAAGATTTAAACAAAGTGCACAATGTCCTAAGTGTAGGGGAGTTTACTCCCACATGCTTAAACACTGAGGACAATGTTTATCTCAAGTGTAGGGGGACTTCTATCGAAGTAAGTGGTCTTTTCCATGAATTTGCCCTCATTTTAACCGGAAAATTCGATTTTTCGACATTTTTCAAAATTTTTAATCTATTTTGGCCTAGTTGTATAGTTGTATTTTCCTTTGTTATGTTTATTTTCTTTCCATTGCTAGAATAAATTTTAATAAAGTGGTTTTAATTTTTTCCTAGTCATGAATATTTTGACTCAACCCGAGTTTACTTATCTAAGTTTACTCTAGCTAGTATCTTTAACGTGTTTAAGTCAAGTTTTGCTAGGCTTTTATATAGGGAGATATAAAACGCGAAATTCTTAACTCTCACGGGTTAAGAACAAGAACTTTTCGCAAGTTCATATAATTGATCCTAGAGAGTCGTTTATTAAGGGAACTTTAAAATGCGATTTCTAAACTTGAAAGAGTTTAAGAATTTGCAAGATCCTATAGGCGACTCGAAAACCCAAAACTTTGATTTAATAGGCTAAGCATCCACTAGTCTCATTCCTTGAGATTTTAAACTGTGGAGAACGAGAGATGATAGAGTCAATTATAAGTTTGGTATTCTTTCGTGAATTTATGTGAGTTAATTATAAGCCTATTCTCCCATCGCTTGTTAATAAATTTATCTGCAATAAATAAGGTTGTACGATTTGAAAAGTTACTTAGCTTCTAGCCCAAGATCGTTTAAAAGTTGCTCGGTACGGATTAGAGTTCATAGCCAAGGCATAACTTATTGAAGCGGGATGCGAAGATTGGCGAGTCCGAAAAGGCCCTAACAACGCATGAGGGCTACATTTTGTTGCTAAAGATCCAAAAGTGATGTGAAGAATCATTTATCGAAAATCAATATGAAGGATCGAGACACACGACGAAAAGCAAAAACTCCCCAAAAGATCATGGAGAAGTCTATCCAAAAAGGCCCTAACAAGGTATGAGGATAAATAGATCTAAGTCCTAAAAGGAGGCGGATCATTGTATATCAAAGTCCAAAGTAATGATTGGAGAAAAATAAAGAAGTCGTGGTCCATTTATGAAGAATCTCTCAAAACTTCAAGTGAAGAAATTCCTATTATGAAGAGAAGACCATAATTTCAAGAACGTCTCTCAAAGATTCGAAGTATGAAGTCGCTGCCAAATATCGGTCCGAGAAAGGTCTCAAATCGTGAAGCGAGTTATGCCAAGATATGAACTTTATGAGGTCCCAAGAAGCAGTTTTAAAAGATTTTGTCCTTTAGCTAACTATTGATTAAATCGTTCACTTTATTTTCGGCCTAAATAAATAGCGAAATAAGTCGAACAATGCATCCTCGTGATCATTCAAGACAAATATAAAATATAAGAGATACACCTAGGAATAAGGGAGTCTAAGTGAATAATTGGCCCACATGTGTTCGTGTTAGTTTACTTACTTATAATAACAATGATCTCGTTTTTAAGCTTGGTATGGGGAACGTGAAACTTGAGGATGATAAACGTTCATGGCAGCCAAAAACAAATGTAAGTCTTTTATTTCTTTACTTGTTTTTATCTTTTTACTTTTCTTAAATGTTTAGTATTTAATAAAGGCCAAGGTGGGTTATTCATGATGAAAAATGTAGACCGTGCTTTAAAATTAATGCATTGCATGAGGGCATTGCAATGGTCAAGTGTAGGGGATTTAATAAGTATGAAAACACTTATCCTTTTACCACTTATTTCCAATAATAACAAGACCAAAACGTGTATTTTATGTCGTAAAAGTCAGAATTATGCGTGGTTTGTGTTTTTATTGTGTTTTAGGACCAAAAGATGAAAAAGGAAGAAAACACGGGCTTTCACGGGCTTTTATCGAAGAAAACGGGAAAAGACGAAGTCAAAAGATCAAGAGTGCTTAAAGAACGGATGTCCAAGACCTATTCTGAAGATTTATCGAAGTACAAGTCTAAAGACGGAAGTTTAATGAAGTCGAAGAACTCGAGTCTAAATAAATGAAGAAATGATAAGACGAGTTTAATTAATCCCGAGACGACATCGAGAAATACAAATGAATTAAATCGAGTCGAGAAGTAAAAGAAAGAAGGAAGCACCACACATGCACTTCCCACTTCCCTATAAATACCCTCCTAATCACATTAGGAGGGGGTTAGCTAGTTTTTATTTTTTAAGTTTCCTTTCTAGTTTTAGAGAGAGAAAGTTCTAAACTTTCTCTCACTAAGTTTTTCATTCTTCCTTTCTTTTAAGCTTTCATCATTCTTGTATTTGGATATCATCTATCTAATTCAAGTTAAGCTTTTTGTTCTTTAATCTTCCTCTACCTTTCTTTATTTTACTTGTTCTTAATCCGAAAACTCATGGTTAATCCGAATGGTTCTCGATTCGTGTTGATTGTGGTGGTGTTTCGTGATTAAAAGGGTCAGTTTTCTTGTTCTACATAAGCTGTTGAACGAATAAGCTATAAGCTTTTCATGCTTATTGGCTTATTCGATTGTTTGGCTTATTTACTTTTTAAGTTTTTCTAAAAAGATTTATTGTTTTAAATCCATCTTATGGAAGTTTGAGTGTTTTAGGTTTCAAAAGTTTTAGGATTTGCGCTTATTTACTCTTTCATAAGTTTGAAAATTGCTTATTGGTTGCTGCTTATTGGATTGAGCTTATTTCCCTTTGGACGCCATTTCTTTCTGATAAGGGTTTTGCTTGGTACGATCTCTTGGCCTCGATCGCTAGGGTGCGATCAGTTTGTTACTTCCCTGGTACGATCCGGAACCACGATCCAAAACCACGATCACTCATTGCGATCGTGGTTGCGATCTGGTAGTACGATCGCCCTCCTATCGTACTAAGTGGGTACGATCGAGTCTCTTCCCTGCTTTGATCGCATTGATTGCGATTGGTTTGTTACGATCCCACATTGCGATCAGGTTGCGATGGTGGGTACGATGGTAAGTCACGATGGCATGTTGCGATTGAGTTACGATGGTATGTTGCGATGGAGTGGCTGCGATCTGAGTGCGATCGCAGTGCACTTATTTTAGTCTTTGTTCCATTTTCCTAAGTTTTCAAATTGTACTTTTTCCCGCCTTTTGTCTTAGTATTTGTTTAAACATCTTTTTTAATTTTGAATTATTTACATTTTAGTTTCCAACATTGCAAGCTTTTATTTTGTAGTTTAATTCTAAGATCTCCATTTTACTCAACGACAACTTTAATCACTCGCATTTAGTTCTAATATTAGATAACTAAACCAAACCATTCTCTTGTTCACCAAAAGACAATTGAGTCGCACTCTTCACCATTAGTCAATTCGAAAGGATTCAGATGATAAGATTTTATACTTGGGGTAAAAGCTTAGTATTAAAATGGCGCCGCTGCCGGGGTAAAATATTTTCACAGTGGCAAGGCCATGCCGCCGAATGGGCTCGGGCGGTGTTTGTTCGTTTGGTTATTCGTGTAACCGAGTCACTAGGACTCGGTAGGCTATGTTTGTGGGGCTCGGCCAACCGAACACCAAAGGGGGTGTTTGGTTATTTTTGTGGCTAAATAAATTATTAACTTATAATAATTATTTGATTTAATTATTCATGAAATTAAACATGGCACCATTTAATAAATTAATTAAAGACTTAGCTTATTTTAATTAATTACATTTTAACCAAGGTATAATTAGATTATTATATCAATTATCAAGTTATGGTAAAGTTTATTTAAAATAAGATCATGCCTTATTATTAATTAATAATCATTTGAAATCATGTAATATTATTAATTAATAATTATTTATAAGATTATTCTATGTTAAAGTATTTATAAAAATAAGCTTTACTCTTATATCATTTAATAAATCATGACTTATAAATATGTTCATTAAACCTCACCTTATACTATATGCTTATTAAACAAGCTTATTACTATTTATGGAAACTTACTATTTATGGAAACTTTCTATTTTTGAAAACTTACTATTTATGGAAACTTACTATTTTTGGAAACTTACTATTTATGGAAACTTACTATTTTTGAAAAGTTGCTATATATGGAAACCTGCTATTTTTGGAAAGTTACTATATATAGAACCTACTATTTTTAGAAAGTTACTCATTATGGAAACATCAAGTATAGTAATACATGAAACATGAAATACATTAATAAAGAACACATGAAACGTATAATATTAAGAAATACATGATAAAACATGAAACAGTAAAATATGTCAAGAGCAAGTAAAACAAGTCAAGAACAAGTAGAACAAGTCAGGAACAAGTAAGTTAAACTAAGAATCAATAAGTTATACATGAACATACAACTCATACACGTCCTTTATTATGTATCACTCGTGAAGTCAGAGTAGTTCTTTCCGCCTTTCATCTTCATTCGTTACTGGACATAAGGTACCCATATTCCGTCCTTCAGTGAGGACATTCTCTTCTATGCATGATTAGGACTCCCCGTTTTCTGCCATCTGTTTTTCCCCGTTTTCAGTTCATAAAATGTTATCATTGTTTGCCATGTTAAATTGCCTGAGCTATATGCATGCATGACCATGACCACCTATTTATGGAGGTACTATAACCATGACACTTGAGGCACCGGTGTCATGACTCTTCCACGACGAGAGTGATTTCTCGCGGCGTTCCTTCAGTTGCTTTGGCCATTATTGTTATTATTATCATGTGGGGCGTATGGGTGCATCCTAGTACATGTTTTGCAGGTTTACAAGGTGATTGTGGTGTGTGCTCTACATTCATCACATTGGAGTTGATCCCTCCACCAGACTTATATTATTATAGGTAACCCCTCTAACTGCATGACGAGGTAACCCCTCTAAGTATTCATGCACGTTGATACTTGTTGTGGCCTATATGAGCTCATTGGCTTTTTAATTATATCGCATGCATGAAACTTAAGACTTTTTAGTTATAAACCAGTTTATGAAACATGTTCCAGGCTTTTTAGTACTTACACATATTCCGCTGCATTTCATATCTTTTGCTTATATTTCAGTTATTCTATTTCATGTCATTATATCCGTTCACTGTGCGTATTGCTCAGCCTTATTTTCTTTCCATGTCCCATACGGCAGGTACCCAAAGACAGACATAAGCTATTATTTCGTAATGGTCTACTTATCAAAGTGGGTCGTTACAATTATGGTATCAGAGCCCAAGGTTTCGACCTGTAGACTCTAAAACTTGACCTGTGACTAGTGAGTAGTCACCAGGATCCTCCTAAACTGACAGTTGATTTTATTTCATCTATCATTGCTTTTTCTAGTTAAGTTTTGACTAGTGTGAATTGAACCATAGTCGTTCATACTTAGCCACATGTTTTCTTTTGAATTTTTTTTACTAGTGTGGATTGAACCATAGTCGTTCACACTTAGTCACATGTGTTCTTTAGAATTTAGACTGGTATGGGTTGAACCATAGTCGTCCATACTCAGTCACATGTATTTCTTTCGAATTTTGTGGGTTGAACCATAGTCGTCCACACTAGTTATTATCATATTTTATTGTAATGCTGTCATACTTCTTCCATATTCTCTCATTAATATCTTATGTTTCTAACGATTAATCATTTAATTCATTTGAAACTGTCAGATGGTTAACATACGCACATATGCGGAACTCGCTGCAGCTGTCAATGCAGCTTTGCAGACTATGCTCCCCCAGATCCGTGAGCAAATTCATGCAGAATTTCGGGCTGGACCAAATCATGCAAATCCTCCTCCTCCTCCACCAGTCACACTTCACATATGGCTATAAAGTTTCAACAAGCAGAAGGCTCGATCATTCGATAAGGCAGATACTCCGTCAGATACTGAGAATTGGATATCTCATGTGGAGAAGATATTCGACGCTACGGGTTGCGATGGGATCTACAAGGCAAGCTTGGCAGCCTACAAGTTTGAGGGTGATGCTCTATTATGGTGGAAGGCTTACAAGCAGGCCAATGGAGGTGAGACATGGCTTGCCACAAGAACATGGATTTAGTTCAAGGAGGTGTTCTACACTAAGTTCTTTCCTCTAGTTGAGCAAGAACGCCTCAAAAGGGATTATCACTTAGCACGTCAGAGGGTAGGTGAGACCAGTACTGAGTTTATGCAGCACTTTCTATGACAGACTATTTTTCTCGGAGCAGCTGTTGGGACTGCCAGGGAACAAGCCAAGAACTTTCGATGGGGCCTTCGAAAGTCAACTCTGAACCGTCTCTTATGCGCGACATTTACTATTGTTGCCCAAGTTGCTGACGCGACTCGCAGCTTGGAAATTCTGCAGGAGTGGGATGAGTATGAGGAGTTGGATCAACCAGTAAAGAGGTATACTTCAGTCATCAAGCGTTACCATCTCATTCATACCAGTAATTTCAATTATGTATCATGCTCTATTCAACTTTATCTTTCAGGCAGAAGGGTGGAGACCGGTACCAACCGGCAACTCAGCAGAATAACTACAGGAACCACGGCCAGACTAACGACCGTAATGGGTCCGACAAGCGTGGCGGTAGTGATAACTACCGTAACAATGCCAACAACTCCAACAACAACAAGTCCCTTAAATTAAACTCTTCAATGTTAAGCTGTTGTATGACACAAATTTCTAACATTTCAACATGATAACAGGAACTCCGGTAACGGGCGTGACCAGGACAACAAGGGCGCCCAACCGTTCAACTCAATCTGGTATTATAACTTAAACTTTCATTGTAGTTATGTTTTTGTCTCAATAATCATGTCTTATATATTCTAAATCAGGCTCTCAGCTAGCGAGGGTACCCACTGGAGGGTATACCCATCCCATCTGCACCACTTGTTGACGAAGGCACCTTGGACCATGTCGTCATGCTTTAGGTGTCTGCTTCAAATGTGGACAACCTGGTCATCTCAGGAAGGACTGCAAGAAGGGGGAAACCGTTGGTACATCGGGACATGCCCCTCAAAAACCAGCAACATCCGTCTGTGTGTTTACCACTACTAGGGATCAGGCCAACAAGTCTTCAGGTACCATTACTGGCATACTATTTATGTTTGGACATGCTGCCTACGTTTTGTTCGATACGGGGGCGACCCATTCAGTAATTTCCACTACTTTTGCTGCTCGTATAATAAGACACCTACGCTACTTGATAACGTGTTAATATATCCATGCCTATAAGAGACTCTGTTCTCATTACCCATGTGTATAGAGATCTTCCCTTATAGTTTGATGACAAGATTCGTCCTGTTGATGCACTTCTTTTGGACATGTGCGAATTTGATATGATTTTAGGCATGGACTTGTTAGCGGCACACCACGCCACGATTGATTGCCATACATAGCGAGTCATATTCGTCGATGTTCAAGCTCCAGAATACATTTATAATGGTTTTATACCAGGAAAGTCTGTACAAATCATTTATGCCTTACAAGCACGTGCGTTGTTATCTCATGGCTGCGAAGGTTTCTTAGTTACCATTCATGACACGACTGTTGAGGTTCGTTCTATTCATGATCAGCCGATTGTTTCAAAATTCCCAAATGTATTTCCAGAAGAACTCCTGGGTATACCACCTATCCGTGAAGTGGATTTTGCCATTGAGCTTATTCCAGGAGCTGAACCTATCTCCAAGGCTCTTTATCGTATGGCTCCCATTGAGCTCAAGGAGTTGAAAGATCAGCTGCCGGAGTTACTGGAGCGAGGTTTTATTCGCCCGAGTGTATCAACATGGGGTGCACCGATGTTGTTCGTTAAGAATAAGGACAGTAGTATGAGACCGTGTATCGACTACCGCGAGCTGAACAAGATCCCAATCCGAACCGTTATCCCCTCCCACGTATCGATGATTTGGTTGACCAACTGTAGGGTGCTAAGCACTTTTCTAAGATTGATCTACGATTAGGCTACCATCAACTACGAGTGAAGGAGCATGATATTTCTAAGACTGCTTTTCGCACACGTTATAGTCACTATGAGTTCGTTGTTATGCCTTTCGGGCTCACGAACGCCCCCGCCGTATTCATGGATTTGATGAACCGAGTTTTCCATGAGTTCTTGGACAAATTCGTCATTGTATTCATCGATGACATTATGATCTTCTCAAAATCTAAGGAAGAACTGAAGGATCATCTTCGCACGGTACTGCAGATTATTCACCAAAAGCAACTGTATGATAAGTTTTCCAAGTGTGAGTTCTGGTTAAGTAAGGTGGCATTTCTGGGCCACATCGTTTTAGCAAGGAAGGGATTACCATGGATCCTGCGAATGTTGAGACTATCACTAAACGGACAAGACCGATGTCTGCAACAGAGGTTCGTAGTTTTCTAGGACTAGCTGGCTATTACCGCAGGTTAGTGGGAAATTTCTCACGGTTAGCCTTACCTTTGACTTAGCTGATGCGTAAGGGATAGAAATTCGTCTGGAATGATGAGCGGGAGAAGAGCTTTGAAGAACTTAAGCAATGTTTGGTTTCTACACCTATTCTTACTCTCCCATCTGGCACAGGTGGATTTCAGATTTACAGCGATGCTTCGGGTAAAGGACTTGGCTGTGTACTCATGCAACATGGGAAGGTGATTGTCTATGCATCACGACAGATTAAGCCTTATGAAGAAAATCATCTCACTCTTGATCTAAAATTAGCAGCAGTTGTATTTGCACTCAAGATCCGGAGGCATTATCTTTATGGTGAGTCATGTGACATTTTCACTGACCATAAGAGCATCAAATATATTTTCACTCAGCGAGAATTAAGCATGAGACATAGACGATGGTTGGAATTACTGGAGGATTATGACATCAACATTCAGTACCATCCTGGTAAAGCTAATATGGTGGTTGATGCTTTAAGCAGGAAATCAGGCATGATTGCTGGCATTAAGGTGGAGGAAGAAGTTATTCATGATCTGGGACGTTTAGATATTGAGCTTTTTTGTACGTGGACAACATGGTTACTGGGCTAATCTGAGAGTTGAGCTAGACTTAATTTCTCGGATCAAGGCATCTCAGAAGGACGACGGTGAGATATGGGCGATTCTTTAGAACATTGATCAGTAGACTGAGTTCCGTATATTTGATTTAATTATTCATGAAATTAAACATGAAACCATTTAATAAATTAATTAAAGACTTAACTTATTTTAGTTAACTACATTTTAACCATGGTATAATTAAATTCATTATAACCTTTAATTTAATTATTCATTTACCAAGTTATGTTAAAGTTTATTTAAAATAAGATCATGCCTTATTATTAATTAATAATCATTTGAAATCAAGTAATATTATTAATTAATAATTATTTATAAGATTATTCTATGTTAAAGTATTTATAAAAATAAGCTTTACTCTTATATCATTTAATAAATCATGACTTATAAATATGTTCATTAAGCCTCGGCTTATACTATATGATTATTAAACAAGCTTATTACCATTTATGGAAACTTACTATTTATGGAAACTTTTTATTTTTGGAAACTTACTATTTATGGAAACTTACTATTTACAGAAACTTACTATTTATGGAAACTTACTATTTTTGGAAAGTTGCTATATATGGAAACCTGTTATTTTTTGAAAATTACTATATATAGAACCTGCTGTTTTTAGAAAGTTACTCATTATGGAAACATCAAGTATAATAATACATGAAACGTGAAATACATTAATCAAGAACACATGAAATGTTAATACTAAGAAATACATGTTAAAACATGAAACAGTAAAACAAGTCAATAACAAGTAAAACAAGTCAAGAATAAGTAGAACAAGTCAAGAACAAGTAAATTAAACTAAGAATCAGTAAGTTATACATGAACATACAACTCATACGCGTCCTTTATTGTGTAGCACTCGTGAAGTCGGAGTAGTACTTTTCACCTTTCATCTTCATTCGTTACTGGACATAAGGTACGGATATTCCGTCCTTCAGTAAGGACATTCTCTTCTATGCATGATTAGGATTCCTCGTTTGTTGCCATCTGTTTTCCCCAGTTTTGAGTTCATAAAATGTTTTCACTGTTGCCATGATATCATTTTAAATTGCCCGAGCTATATACATGCATGACCATGACCGCCTACTTATGGAGGTACCATAACCATGACACTTGAGGCACCAGTGTCATGACTCTTCCGCGACGAGAGTGATTTCTCGCGACGTCCCTTCAGTTGCTTTGACCATTATTATTATTATTATCATGTGGGGCGTATGGGTGCATCCTAGTACATATTTTGCAGGTTTACAATGTGATTGTCGTGTGTGTTCTACATCCATCACATTGGAGTTGATCCCTCCACCCAGACTTATATTATTAGAGGTCACCCCTCTAATTGCATGACGAGGTCAACCCTCTAAGTATTCATGCACGTTGATACTTGTTGTGACATATATGAGCTCATTGGCATTTAAATTATATTGCATGCATAAAACTTAAGATTTTTCAGTTATAAACCTGTTTATAAAACATGTTTTAGGTTTTTCCAGGACTTACACATATTCCGCTGCATTTCATATCTTTTGCTTATATTTTAGTTGTTCTATTTCATGTCATTATATCCGTTCACTGAGCATATTGCTCAGCCGTATTTTCTTTCCATGACCCATACTGCAGGTACCCAAAGACAGACCTAAGCTATTGAGAGTACGTGCATAGGATGAAGGCTACCTTAGACTTCTTTTCCTTTTTCATTTTACTAGTTATGCTTGGTTGGACAATGTTTAGTCCATTTCTACATTCTTTACATTATGCATGTGTGAGCTTATGTTTGGGGGTCGATGTTTGATTTGGGCTTTCCTTTATGGTCATCTATGTTTTTAAGACATATTACCTTGCATGCTTTGATGACACGCCATAATTATTTCGTAACGGTATACTTATCAAAGTAGGTCGTTACATGAAATCAGTTTCTTTTAAGGGTATTACTAGTTTAAACAAAGGTTCCATCCAACGTCTTGAGGATGAGAAAACTTCTTTGCTAGAATCCTTAGCCCGTGAACGCAGCAAGCGGAAAAAACAAGAGGCTGATAATCAATGGGCTATGGCGCAGCTAGAGGATTGCAGAGTGATGTGTCGTGATGTGTATAGTGATTTATTTGATATTACGTTATAGGGTAAATTAGAAAATTACCTTTAGGAAAAAGTAATAGACTAATATTACCAATGACGAATTCAATTAAACACGTGAGTGAATCAAGTTCGTTGTACACGAAGATCTTATGAATTTGAGACGTTTTGTTTTGATTTGGACAATCGATTTGAATTGGTTTTCGGTTTTTAAACTACAACTAAAATCTACCAATTATAAACTATTTAAAATAAGCCTAAGTGCATGAATCGTAAACCCCGCTAATTTTAAATCTAAAAACAATTACATACTTCAAAATTAACACTATTTAAAAAATAAACTAATTAATAATCTATTAAAAATAAATCTATTTAATGACTTTTAATCTATTTTAAAATTTAATTAAACTTTTTAAAACTAATTTACTTAATAAAAAAAATACTTTAAACAAATCTATTAAAAACTATATTATTTAATTATAAAAATCTAATTATAAAAATTAACTAATTAAACTTTTAAATAAAAACATTTTTTTATTATTTTTATTTTTATATATTTTTTTTGTATATTTGATTTGATCTATTTTTATTTAATTAAAATAAAATACTTTAATTAAAACATTTTTTTAAAAAAAATAATTAAAAAACGAGAGTAAAAAGAAACAAAACTACTTATATAAAATCTGCCAAATGAACATCTACAATATTAACTAGATATAATATACTAATAATCAAATGAGCCTATAGCTTAGATGGATATCACGCAAGACCCCTACCCTTGAGGTCAAGGGTTCGAACCCTGCTTGAGCAGGTTGTAAGATTTATATTCTTTTTTGACAGTTTAACAAAAAGAGTCTTAGGAAAGACTTTTTGGAGCTTATTTATAAGCTGATAGTACTCAGCTTTTGAGCTTATCAGTCAATGGAACTGATAAGCAGATTGCTTGAACAAAGATTAACAGAAAGCAGTAAAAAAATTACTCAATATCAGATACTCAAAAACAGAACAACACAAATTAAGCTTGCGAGTTAAAGTCAAGAAATCAGTTTCACAACTTGGATCCAACATAAATTAGACGACCTCAAACTTCACAGACTTAGAACAACATAAATTAGATCCAAATTTATCCTTAGAGTTGAAAATCATAACAGGACATTCACACAATCATTTAACTGATCTAAATTAAAATCATAACATTACTCAGAAAACAAAAATCTACATCAGCTCCATTCTGAGGTTCAATAATAACAAATTTGAAAAAAAAAACACATTCAGCAGGATAACTGATTTTAACATAACCAGTTAATCAGCATCACTCAAAATTAAAACTCTCATAATCAAAAGACTATCTGACAGTTACAGATTCATGTAAACAGAAAATAAAACATATTTAAAAAATAAACACCACAAGCACATAGGTTATTATCACTATAACATGAGCAGGTTTACGTAACCAAACTAGGACAGTTTAGATCAACAAAGCCTTTTTCTGGGTTCTTTCATAACATAAAGTCATCTAAACAACAGCTTTTAGCTTGCTTCTTGATTGTGGCGATCCCCTTCTTCTGTTCTTGACTCGTACCTGACAGCAATTCCTCAATCCTAACGAAGTAGTTCCTCCGGAATCCAATGAACAACAACGATTAAAAATTACTTAAACTTCTTATTGCAAACAGCAAATGAACCAAGCCTTTAATTATTCATACAGTTATTATAAGATTTAACTAATTCTAGCAGTGAAAACATACATCATCAAACTTAAACAAATAAAAAAACAAGGAACTAAAAAGAGAATACACCTTGTGGGAAATCCTTTGAGCAGTAAGTTGTGCTGAACAACCTATGAATCGGAGCCACCACCATTCACCATTACCACCATTTAATCGACATACGAACCACCATCACCATATACATACGAACCAGCACCAACAAATTCCATCTCGAACAGATTTTTTTAGACTTATCCAATGGGGATAAGTATGAATCCAAACTTAACTTTTAACATTAAAATATAAGCTATTAATTAGCTTAATCTTAACATCTCAAACATTATCTTTGTGAAACAATGAATAGGTTTAATTCATATATAAATTTAAAGCAGTAAAAGAAATTAAAATAAGACACAAATGAAGATTAAAACAATTAAACTTTCATTAATTTTCAGAAAATATTACAAAGCTTAAAAAGGAAATACAAGATTTAAATCCTACCACTATTTCTACAGCATAATTTTAAAGTAAAGAAAGGATGGATAATACAAGATAAATTGGGGGTTTATATAGCCTCCCCAGGCTGTTGATGAAGGGTATCTTCGAATATTCCATGGGATATTCCTCTTTGATTTCAGCCTTTGGATCTTTTCTTTCTCTTTCTTTCTTTGATCGGACGGTTGATATGACTTAATCTAGCACACGGATTGCCAACGTGACATCCGTGTGCTAGTTGTGTTTCTTTCTAGGCTTGTGATTGGAGTATTATGGAATTTGAGGTGTTCAATCAAATCATCTTCTGCCACGTATAAAGCCCTTCTCCATGCTTTCTCTTCCTATAACCATGGGGCTTTTATTTCTTTTTAAGTGAATTAATCGAAATAATAAAAAGCCCCATGTTATTTTAACTTCTTACCCATCTAGGGTTTTTTTGGGACAGTGAAAATTCGTAGGTTATTTGGGGAAGAAAGAGTATTGGAGAAGAAAATGGTCACATAGGTTGTAAAGAATGAAATTAATTATTTGTGGTGTGGGTGAGAATAAAAACGTGTGGGAATGAGTGGATGAGAGGTAACGTTTTATTTATTGTGAAAAGTGAAGTAAGTGGGGATCGGTGTGTAAATGAGTGGAATATATTTATAAAGTGGATGAGTAAACGTGTTTTTACTCCAAACCCTAACAGGCCCATATCTCAATTCTTTTCATTCGTTTGTTTCTTTCTATATTGGGCTTGAGCCCAATATTAAACACTCAATCCGTGTGAACCTTTGGGCCTAATGGGTTAATGATAATCAAGAAAAATGAATTCCACTTCTTTAAACGGGCTTTTAAGCCCATTTCTCAAATGTGGGTCCCACTTGGCCCGTTTTCTTGCAATATTATCAAATCCACTCAAGTTGAGCTCGATTTTGGCTTCTTCAATCTTTATCATCAAACTCGTGCCGGTTTTTTCCGATTTTCGCGAACTTGGTACCTACACACATCCAAACAAGAAACAAGCATATACAAGGCATATTTGATACATTTCATGCATAATTTCATTGTTTTAAGCTACAAATGATATGAGTAAATACACTCATATCAAATTCCCCCATGCTAAGAAATTGCCGTGTCCTCACGCAATGATAAAATAAAACTATAACTACACCATTATTCAACTTATGACATTTTATTTTGTAAAGACATAATGTATTGCTTTCATTATTGAAAAATAACTTTATGGATCATAAAACTCAAATAGATTCATCGTCCTCGACTTTTCACTTTTTCATGCCAAGTGCAAAAACAAGATCATTGTTATTATAAGTTGGTAGACTAACACGAACTCATGTGGGCCAATTATTCACTTAGACTCCCTTATTCCTAGGTGTATCTCTTATATTTTATTGTTGTCTTGAATGATCACGAGGATGCATTGTTGACTTATTTCGATAATTTATTAGGCCGAAAATAAAGTGAACGATTTAATCAATAGTTAGCTAAAGGACAAAATCTGTTAAAACTGCTTCTCGGGCCCTCATAAAGTTCATATCTTGGCATAACTTGTTTCGCGATTTGAGACCTTTCTCGGACCGATATTTGGCAGTGACTTTATACTTCAAACCTTGAGAGACGTTCATGAAATAATGTTCTTCTCTTCATATAGGAATTTCTTCACTTGAAGTTTTGAGAGATTCATACTTGGACCACGACTTCATCATTTTTCTCCAATCTTTATTTGGGATTTTGATATACAACGATCCGCCTCCTTTTTGGACTTGGCTTCATTTATCCTCATACCTTGTTATGGTCTTTTTGGATAGACTTCTCCATGACTTTTGGGGAGTATTTGCTTTTCGTCGTGTGTCTCGATCCTTCATATTGATTTTTGATAAATGATTCTTCACATCACTTGAGATCTTTAGCAATAAAACATAGCCCTCATGTCTTGTTAGGACCTTTTTGGACTCGCTAATCTTCGCATCCCGCTTCAATAAGTTATGCCTTGGCTATGAACTCTAATCCATACTGAGCAACTTTTAAACAATCTTGGGCTAGAAGCTAAGTAACTTTTCAAATCGTTCAACCTTATTTATTGCAAATAAATTTATTAACAAGCGATGGGAGAATAGGCTTATAATTAACTCACATAAATTCCCGAAAGAATACCAAACTTATAATTGGCTCTATCATCTCTTGTTCTCCATATTGTAAAATTCCAAAAATGTGAAATCAATGGATACTTAGCCTATTAAATCAAAGTTTTGGGTTTTCAAGTCATCTATAGGATCTTGCATCTTCTTATACTTTTGCAAGTTTTAGAATTTGCGTTTTAAAGTTCCCTTGATAGACGACTTTCTAGGATCAATTATAGGAGCTTGCGAAAAGTTCTTGTTCTTAACTCGTATGAATTAAGACTTTCGCGTTTTAAAGCTCCCTACATAATAGCCTAGCAAAACTTAATTCAAATACGTTAAGGAAAAGCTAAGGTTAAAAACCGAGTCGAGTCAAAAACTATTCTTATTTTCACCAACGGAAAGCCTACATTCGTGTCAAAAGCACTTATTTCCTTTATTAAAACTTAAAAATAACACTAAAAATTTAAAATTTTATTGAAAAATGAGAAAACAACACGTTTAGACACGACAAAAGCAATTGCAAGCGATTATATCGATTGACTCCCCCATGCTAAAACCAAACATTGTCCTAAATGTTTCTTAGCTCAAGAGTAACACCCCTTTGCTAAAACACGAAGAGTCTAATGCAAATTCCTAGCATGGAAAGAGCACGCAAATCTATAAGCCGTTTATTAGTTATGCCTCAAGATAAAACGTTAGTCGATAAAAATCAAGGGATAGAAAGTGTTCCCCTTTATGGCATTCAAATCTAGGAAGATCAAGTGGACCGGCAAAAACCGAACACGAGAGTCTTCAAATATTAGGGTCATACCTAAGATCACAACACAGCAAATCACGAGCACGAGCTTGAAAGATCAAGCCTTATTAGTGTTAGAAAATAGAAAGAAGATAGAATATACTCGTTTTTGTTCACCGAGTCATGAGCTCGACTCGACCCCCGCATTCATTTGTCCTTAGGGAAAATGGTGAAAACCGGCATAATGGAATAGAATCCAACATGAAGCACGATGCCGGGGTCAAAGATCTCATCCTCGTTGTCGGATGACAAACGAAAGGATAAAACTCCAACACGATTCTCTAAAAAGAGATGGTAGTCACAACTAATGGTATGGATAAAGCATGCTCCCCGAGATAGACTCGCACCAAGGTGATTAAAAAGTCTTTCAATTATTGCATCGGTGAAAGGCCGAGATTTCCCTAAATAAACGATTCTGGGGTCGAATACCTCGTCCTCGGTGGAGAAAGGAATAGACAACCAGGTGTCGTCCCCCATGCTAATCCATGATCATAGAAAGCAAATGGTAATGGTGGAATAAAAGTTTCATCCAAAGTGGAATCAACATTCTTTGCTTTAACGACCATTCACCCTTAGGAATGTGATCAATAGGGTCATGGTACTCAATATGAGACACATGAAAAACCCGCACATTAAGGTCAAAGTGGGTAGGAGGAGGACTTGGGACGACATCATCATCAAGTAAATTTTCTAAAAAGAGAGCGTCCCCCTCCGGGTCGATATCATCAACACCCGGAGGTATCGAATCATTAGAAGCAAGAAAAGTGTCAATCTCCTCCATAAGCGGATCACTATCCTCAACGGGAATAGGAGATGGAGAGAAAGACTTGGGATTAGGCTTAGAATTCAAAGCCTCGATCCTAGAAATAAGAAGATAGACGTTGGATAATTTCTCACGAAGAACCACGTCTTCCACATCTAAATGAGTAAGTTCATCGGTGAACTTCTCAAGGATCGGAATAGTCAAATCAACCTCATTTCCCGGTGGAAATGGGTCTAAAGGAGCAAGTTCAAAAGTGAACCTCTCATAAAACGGATCACTATCATCCTCATTTCCCGGCGGAAATGGGTGAAGAAGAGTAGGTTCATCGGTGAACCCCTCAAAATCCGAGTCGTGAATATCATCTTTATAAGAAAGTTCATCGGAGAACTCCTCATTAGAAAATTCACTAGAAGTAGAATCATCCTCAAAATCTTCATTTCCATCACAATTTTCATCATTAGTATTGGAGAAAATATCAAAGTGAATGGAAGAAGTCGAGTCATCACAATGTGGCAAATCACACATCTCATTGGAAATACCGTCAAACTCTCTAGGGTTTTGGACAAGAATAGTGCTAATATGCTCGTCCCCCTTGATTAGACAATTTTCGGGTTCTACGATGGAAGAATCATGAATAGGAGTGGTGATGTCATGAGAAATTTCCTCATCATCTAGGATGGGAGAATCCTCGGGCTCAATAGCCGGCAAGATACGAATAGGAAACACGATAGCACTAGACGAAGGATGAAGAGCCATAAGATCTCACAACGAAATAGTACTATCCTCATCATCATCCAAAAGAAGAGAACGCTTGATTTCACGATTAGCAAGATATTTTTCTTCCTCTTGAATTTTTTCTTTCTTTCGAATCTCAATGCTTAATCCATTATAATCTTGCGAAAGTTGTCTAATCTTAAGCTCACAATCTCGTCTAAATCCTTCATCAATTATTTCTCCATGAAATCGACGACTTCCTAATTCATTAGTAATGTCATTAATCTCTTGATTAATTTGTCTCTTTTCAAGCAACAAATCTTCAATACTTTTTTCAACATCTTCAACATTTCTTTGGCACATTGTTTCAAGTCGTTCAATTTCGAAAGAATATTGTAGAGATTGGTCAAAACCAGAAGGAATCGAATTATAGCAAGGATTAGGCTCATAAAAATTTTGATCTCTCGGTTGACAACAAAAACTCTCGTGAGGACCTCCACATTACTCACAACAAAGATATTGTTGTGATAAACTCGGTAAATCTTGTGGATAACAATTATCATTGAAGTTTTGATTGTAGCTCGGTTCTTGCTCGTAATTAAGCGAGAATCGATGCGAACAATCATCACCAAAATGAGAATTATTTCCACAAAACTCAAACGAGGGTGTCTCGTATGTGGGGTGTGGAGGTGGATTGAAATCAAGAGAATTATTCAAAAAATTCGGATTTCCAAATGAAGTAATATCACAACAAGGACAAAATCCAACACGTATATCGTGACGTAAGTCATTTCCACAACGCTCACACGTGCACCACCGACATGGTAAAAAACCATATAACGGTTCTCCACACCCAACACAATCGACGAAGGAATTCATGGAAGAATTAAAATTTAGAGGGCGAGGAGAAAAAGAATTAAACATGATAGAGGATTAAGAAGATTATTTTCGGTATTTTATTTGGTATTGCTCAATCAATAATGATCGATAAAAAACAAGGAATAAGGATAACTACTATGGAAGTAAATTACCCTCGGTCGACTTTGAAACAATAGGTGAAAACCTAAACGTCTCGAGGTTCAATAAGTAAACAACAAAAAATAAGATTTATTACTACTTGAGTCGGCAAACCAATAATAGGTTGTCCCTCTCAATATACGCACAAGCAAGCGGGGAAACGAGGTGGCACAAAGCACTTAAAAACCTTTTTCCTTAGACGGCCTTTTATAGCACATCGCCTTATACCCACCTTATAGTTTGTATAAATCGAGTTCAAACTTCTTATTAGTATTTATCTATTTTGCCTTTATTTTTGTTTTGGATTCGAATACAATAGCTAGGTGATGAAATCCCAACTAAGGCTTATTTGAAAGATATGTAAAATTATTGTGCTACGTAATACAATATATTATTCACAAAAAACGAGAAAAACGATACATACTATATAATAGAAAAAATAACAAAACTTTCCGAGGACGGAAAGGGTCTTCAAATCAACGATCAACAAATCTCCACAAAAGCGAATCGTACACAAGATCCCCGGCAGCGGCGCCAAAATTTTTGATGTGTCGTGATGTGTATAGTGATTTATTTGATATTACGTTATAGGGTAAATTAGAAAATTACCTTTAGGAGAAAGTAATAGACTAATATTACCAATGACGAATTCAATTAAACACGTGAGTGAATCAAGTTCGTTGTACACGAAGATCTTATGAATTTGAGACGTTTTGTTTTGATTTGGACAATCGATTTGAATTGGTTATCGGTTTTTAAACTACAATTAAAATCTACCAATTTTAAACTATTTAAAATAAGCCTAAGTGCATGAATCGTAAACCCCGCTAATTTTAAATCTAAAAACAATTACATACTTAAAAATTAACACTATTTAAAAAAAATAAACTAATTAATAATCTATTAAAAATAAATCTATTTAATGACTTTTAATCTATTTTAAAATTTAATTAAACTTTTTAAAACTAATTTACTTAATAAAAAAAATACTTTAAACAAATCTATTAAAAACTATATTATTTAATTATAAAAATTAACTAATTAAACTTTTAAATAAAAACATTTTTTTATTATTTTTATTTTTATATATATTTTTTTGTATATTTGATTTGATCTATTTTTATTTAACTAAAATAAAATACTTTAATTAAAACATTTTTAAAAAAAATTAATTAAAAACGAGAGTAAAAAGAAACAAAAACTACTTATATAAAATCTGCCAAGTGAACATCTACAATATTAACTAGATATAATATACTAATAATCAAATGAGCCTATAGCTCAGATGGATATCACGCAAGACCCCTACCCTTGAGGTCAAGGGTTCGAACCCTGCTTGAGCAGGTTGTGAGATTTATATTCTTTTTTGACAGTTTAACAAAAAGAGTCTTAGGAAAGACTTTTTGGAGCTTATTTATAAGCTGATAGTACTCAGCTTTTGAGCTTATCAGTCAATGGAACTGATAAGCAGATTGCTTGAACAAAGATTAACAGAAAGCAGTAAAAACAATTACTCAATATCAGATACTCAAAAACAGAACAACACAAATTAAACTTGCGAGTTAAAGTCAAGAAATCAGTTTCACAACTTGGATCCAACATAAATTAGACGACCTCAAACTTCACAGACTTAGAAAAACATAAATTAGATCCAAATTTATCCTTAGAGTCGAAAATCATAACAGGACATTCACACAATCATTTAACTGATCTAAATTAAAATCATAACATTACTCAGAAAACAAAAATCTACATCAGCTCCATTCTGAGGTTCAATAATAACAAATTTGAAAAAAAAACACATTCAGCATGATAACTGATTTTAACATACCCAGTTAATCAGCATCACTCAAAATTAAAACTATCATAATCAAAAGAATATCTGACAGTTATAGATTCATGTAAACAGAAAATAAAACATATTTAAAAAATAAACACCACAAGCACATAGGTTATTATCACTATAACATGAGCAGGTTTACGTAACCAAACTAGGACAATTTAGAGCAACAAAGCCTTAAAATTACTTAAACTTCTTATTGCAAACAGCAAATGAACCAAGCCTTTAATTATTCATACAGTTATTATAAGATTTAACCAATTCTAGCAGTGAAAACATACATCATCAAACTTAAGCAAATAAAAAAAACAAGGAACTAAAAAGAGAATACACCTTGTGGGAAATCCTTTGAGCAGTAAGTTGTGCTGAACAACCTATGAATCGGAGCCACCACCATTCACCATTACCACCATTTAATCGACATACGAACCACCATCACCATATACATACGAACCAGCACCAACAAATTCCATCTCGAACAGATTTTTTAGACTTATCCAATGGGGATAAGTATGAATCCAAACTTAACTTTTAACATTAAAATATAAGCTATTAATTAGCTTAATCTTAACATCTTAAACATTATCTTTGTGAAACAGTGAATAGGTTTAATTCATATATAAATTTAAAGCAGTAAAAGAAATTAAAATAAGACACGAATGAAGATTAAAACAATTAAACTTTCATTAATTTTCAGAAAATATTACAAAGCTTAAAAAGGAAATACAAGATTTAAATCCTACCACTATTTCTACAGCATAATTTTAAAGTAAAGAAAGGATGGATAATACAAGATAAATTGGGAGTTTATATAGCCTCCCCAGGCTGTTGATGAAGGGTATCTTCGAATATTCCATGGGATATTCCTCTTTGATTTCAGCCTTTGGATCTTTTCTTTCTCTTTCTTTCTTTGATCAGACGGTTGATATGACTTAATCTAGCACACGGATTGCCAACATGGCATCCGTGTGCTAGTTGTGTTTCTTTCTAGGCTTGTGATTGGAGGATTATGGAATTTGAGGTGTTCAATCAAATCATCTTCTGCCACGTATCAAGCCCTTCTCCATGCTTTCTCTTCCTATAACCATGGGGCTTTTATTTCTTTTTAAGTGAATTAATCGAAATAATAAAAAGCCCCATGTTATTTTAACTTCTTACCCATCTAGGGTTTTTTTGGGACAGTGAAAATTCGCAGGTTATTTGGGGAAGAAAGAGTATTGGAGAAGAAAATGGTCACATAGGTTGTAACGAATGAAATTAATTATTTGTGGTGTGGGAGAGAATAAAAACGTGTGGGAATGAGTGGATGAGAGGTAACGTTTTATTTATTGTGAAAAGTGAAGTAAGTGGGGATCGGTGTGTAAATGAGTGGAATATATTTATAAAGTGAATGAGTACACGTGTTTTTACTCCAAACCCTAACAGGCCCATATCTCAATTCTTTTCATTCGTTTGTTTCTTTCTATGTTGGGCTTGAGCCCAATATTAAACACTCAATCCGTGTGAACCTTTGGGCCTAATGGGTTAATGATAATCAAGAAAAATGAATTCCACTTCTTTAAACGGGCTTTTAAGCCATTTCTCAAATGTGGGTCCCACTTGGCCCGTTTTCTTGCAATATTATCAAATCCACTCAAGTTGAGCTCGATTTTGGCTTCTTCAATCTTTGTCATCAAGCTCGTGCCGGTTTTTGCCAATTTTCGCAAACTTGGTACCTACACACATCCAAACAAGAAACAAGCATATACAAGGCATATTTGAAACATTTCATGCATAATTTCATTGTTTTAAGCTACAAATGATATGAGTAAATACACTCATATCACAGAGATAAGTTCGCTGCCAATTGTGATGATTTTGTTGCTAAGTGCCAACATAATTTGACTGAGAGCAGCGAGGTGTTGAGGCGTATGAGTACAGACTTTGATGAAGAACAATATCCTCACCTCGCAGTTGTACGTGTAAAGAAGCACTGGTTGGTACGATATGGTCTTCCTTTGGCTGCTAAAGGTGCTTTGGAATCTCCCAATATTTGTGCGGCTGCCTGGGATGTTTTGGAAGCTGCCAAGGTCGAAGGTTAGAGCCTTTCCATGAAGCGTGCTTTAGAGGAAGGCTTACTGGTTAGGCCGTTGGATGAGGTACCTTTATAGGATCCTCAAGCGCAGGACAAGCTTAACGTTGCCCGTTTGGCTTTGAAAGAATGCGCTCTGGCTACTATAGATGTTGTCGAGAAGGACCAAGACGATCCTATTAGCGTGGTCATGACGGGACTTACTTTTGAGAGACACCTTAAGGAGGGCGCGGAAGACGAACCCGAATATCATGTTAAACCCGATGTTTCTCAACTAAGGGTACCCATCCATTCTTCTGATGCTGCCGAAGTCAACATGGTTTCATTGAAGAAAGTATTAAAGCGTCGCGCAAAATGTGTTGCTAGGAAAATGTCACACCCTACCATGGCGGAACACAGGGCGTGAACTATGGATATCATCATAACAAACGGTGTCTCTATAGAGAAAACAAAATGCAATAGAAATGTCATTAATGGCGACCCAATGTCATGACAATATCTCAAACCAAATGCAGGAGTCTAGGTAAGTAGGTAACAAGTCCTACCTCTTATCCAAGACAAACAAATAACAAACAATCAAACACATAGGTATCATACAGTTCACTTAATCAAATGACAAATGAAAATCTAAGAGGAAAGGGGTTCATCCATATGCAATCCTAGGCAACTCCAGTCCTAACCACTTTTATTCTCTATATTTACCACATTCTCACCTGAAAGAGACATTAAAACACGTCAACATAATGTTGGTGAGAGTCATAGGTTTAGACTCCAACCCAATCACAAAATTAGCTTTTAGCTGTAAAACATAAACATTAAACAAATACACATTTGGATAAAGTGTTACATAATGCATTAACAAACTAGTACTCAAGATTAAACATTCCAAAGAAATCCAAGGCTCCCAGCCTTACCAATGACCATTGGTTCCATAGACTCCCCTACATCTATGAACCATCTAAAGGCTCCGCCTTGTCATTTTCCTTTGGTTCCATAGACGCCCATACATCTATGTCCATCCCAAGGCCCCGCCTTGTCAACATTCCTTGATACGATAGACGGCCATACATCTATGTACCAAGCCAACACATAAAACAATCAAGACTCACATATCAGTTAAACACATAAGTACACACGCATGTCCTTCACACACCATTAAAATATTCATAGCAATAAGTTACAAAACCATAACAAGTGTCTCTTCCATCCCATTTGGAAGTCAAAACATTTATAACTCATATATATGGGACTATGAAACTCACCTAAACAATCTTCTCCAATTTCGGCACACTAGCAAAATCTAGACACAACAATACATACAATTAAGACATGAACCAATAATAACCCATAATGGCTCATCAATCTACGATGGATGTCTAACCCTCTTATGCATTCTATATTAAAGGATATGAGCTGTATGATTAGTCATTAGTCAATCAATTGTTAATCATTATCTGTATATTTATTATTGTAGCTGTATCCTAGTTGTAATTGGGCCCAAGCCTAAATGTATTGTGTATATATATCATTCATATGATGAGGTAATGGACACACAATCATTCAACACTATTCTTACCTTCCTATTCTTACTTTCCTTTATGGTAATCAGATCCTTCTAAACCTCATTACATTCCACCGTCCTTTTTTTCCCTTCCAAGACATAGTTCTTATTCTTTTCCATTCTACTATCAAATCTCCTATATAAAAAAAACAATACGAGTAGCCACCATCATTATCATTTGAAGTCAGTGAACTCCCACCGTCACATTCTACACTATTAACCAATCAATCTCCTTTATTTAGATGAGTGCATATGGAAGTACAGTGGTTAATTGGTTATTTGGTTTTATATGAATAGTTTAATTGACAGCTAAAAACAAAAGGGGTTCTATTTTACCGAAGTGTTGGGTTATCAGTTATTGAATATTGAAAAGGGTGCATTAGAAATTTTTCGGTCCCAATATATACCGAACAAGTGTTTTGTCGATTACTTCGTTTCGATTATTTTGCAACAAAAAAAAGTTATTATGGGTTCCGTTGATCAGCAGTGGTATATGGATACTGGAGCAACTTCTCATCTATCATCTCACACTGGTAATCTTCAAACCTCTTTCCTTAATCGTAATTTTCATTCAGTTATCGTTGGAAATGGACATCTATACCTGTCACCCATTCTGGCCATTCACAAATCCATAATCCATATCTTCCTCTCCACCTTAGAAATGTTCTTGTCACGCCAAATATAATTAAAAACCTTGTTTCGGTAAGAAAATTTACTACCGATAATAAATGCTACATTGATTTTGATCCCTATGGTTTCACCATACGAGATTATCACACCCGTCAAACCCTTCTTTGTTGTGACAGCACGGGTGATTTGTACCCTTTACCCGTTTCCATCTCAGCCTTTGCCCTACTTACTAATAACCATTCCCTTTGGAATCAACGTCTTGGTCACCCCGGTGACTCGGTTATTCAAACATTATCATCCCGTGGTCTTGTGTCTTACAATAAACAAAACACGCACCACTTGTGTCGTGCTTGCCAGTTAGGGAAACAAACCAAACTTCCATTTCAACGATCTAACTCTATTGTCACATCTCCCTTTGACATTATTCACTCAGACCTTTGGACATCTCCTGTCTATAGCATAAGTGGATACAAATATTATGTCCTTTTCTTAGATCACTATTCACATTTTTTGTGGGTCTACCCCCTTCATAGAAAATCTGATGCGCAATCAAAACTCCTATACTTTCGTGCATTTGTACAAACTCAATTCAACCGTGAAATAAAAGCTTTTCAATGTGATCATGGTGGAGAATTTGACAACAAATCCCTTCATGAATTATTTTCCACAAATGGCATTCAATTCTGTTTCTCGTACCCACGTACATCTCAACAAAATGGCAAATCTGAACGCATGAATCGTACCATCAATAACGTTGTACGTTCTCTCCTGTTTCAAGCCCGTCTTCTTCCCGAGTATTGGGTCCACTTCCACCTATTTACTTAATATACTCCCATCCACCTCAATCAATAATGACATCCCTTACACGAAACTATTTAATAAACCAACCTCATACACTCACCTTCGTACATTTGGATGTCTTTGTTACCCTTACGCATTTCCGCCACATAAACTTGCCCCTCGTACCATACCATGTATCATTCTCGGGTACCCATCTAATCATCGCGGTTATTGGTGCCTTGACCTAAACACCAACAAAATCATCATTTCTCATGTCTCATTTGATGAATTTGCTTTTCCCTTCGGTTCCATGACTCCAACTCAACCCCCCCTCATATCAATTCCTAGATGATAATCTCGACACCTCTCCCATTGCACGTCGCCTACTTACCACACCTACTTCTCATCAATAAACATTACCACAAACCGCACCATAAACCGCATCACAAACAACACCAATACCCATACCTATAACACCACCACCACTAAACACTCCACAAGCACCCTCAACGCCGCCACCAACACCAACACCATCGGCACCCTCACCACCACCACCACCACCCACCTCGCAACATCCTATGGTCATACATTCTAAAGTCAGAATTGTAAAATCTAACCCCAAATACAACTTTCATGTTACCACTTCTCCCCCTATTCCTAAGTCTCCTTTCCATGCCTTACGGGACCTAAATTGGAAACAGGCAATGCATGACGAATATAAAGTTCTCATCGACAATCACACTTGGGTACTTGTTCCTCGGCCACCAAATGTCAACATTGTCCGCTCCATGTGGTTATACAAAAACAAATATAATGCAGACAGGTCCTTGAGTCGGTACAAAGCTCGACTAGTTGCAAATGATCGAAGTCAACAACAAGGTATCGACTGCGATGAGGCATTTAGCCCTGTTGTCAAACCTGCTACTATACGGACTGTTCTCAGCCTTTCGGTTTCATGCCAGTGGCCTATTCATCAGTTAGACGTGAAGAACACATTTCTTCATGGTCATCTTATAGAGACAGTTTACATGCATCAGCCACCTGGATTTACTAACTCAGCACATCCTGATTTTGTTTGCCTTCTGAAAAAGTTGCTTTATGGCCTGAAGCAGGCCCGCGTGCTTGGTTTCAGCGATTTGCCAACTATGCCATTCGAGTCGGTTTTCATCACAGCAAAACCGACTCGTCTCTATTCATCTTTCACAAGGGACCAGGCACAGCCTACTTGCTATTATATGTGGATGATATCATTCTTACAGCTTCTTCTACTACACTCATGCAACGTATCATCTTTTCGCTACATGGGGAATTTGCTATGACAGACCTTAGCCCACTTAATTATTTTCTCGGTGTCTCTGCCACACGTACTACATCAGGCATATTCTTGTCTCAAAAGAAATACGCTACAGATATTCTTGAGCGAGCACACATGGTCAATTGTAATCCTTGCAGGACTCGAGTTAACACCGAGAAGAAGCTTGGACCTGAAGGATCACTCGTCACTGATCCTACTTTATATCGTAGCCTTGCCGGAGCACTTCAGTACCTCACCTTTACCCGACCCGATTTGTCGTATGCAGTTCAACAATTATGTCTTTACATGCATGATCTTCGAGAACCACACCTTAATGCTATGAAGCGTGTTCTATGATATCTTCGAGGAACAACTGATCTTGGATTACAGTTATTTCAGTCTACTACATCACAACTTATTGCTTACTCTGATGCTGATTGGGCAGGTTGTCCAGCTACACGTCGGTCTACCTCTGATTATTGTGTGTTTCTCGGTGACAACCTTTTGACATGGTCTTCTAAACGCCAGGACACGTTGTCTCGGTCTAGTGCCGAGGTTGAGTACCGCGGGGTTGCAAATGCTGTAGCAGAGACATCTTGTATTCGAAACCTCCTTCGTGAGCTGCATACCCCTCTTTCCATAGCGACCTTGGTCTACTGTGATAATGTCAGCGCTGTATATATGTCTGCAAACCCGGTGCGACATCAACACACAAAGCATATAGAGATTGACATTCATTTTGTTCGTGATAAAGTAGCAACAGGTCATGTTCGGGTTCTTCATGTTCCTTCATGATTTCAGTATGCAGATATTTTCACAAAAGGACTCCCGTACCCGTTGTTTGCTGATTTCAGATCCAGTTTGAGCGTCCGAGAAACTCCCGCTCCAACTGTGAGGGCGTATTAAAGGATATAAGTTGTATGATTAGTCATTAGTCAATCAATTGTTAATCATTATCCGTATATTTATTATTGTAGCTGTATCCTAGTTGTTATTGGGCTCAAGCCTAAATGTATTATGTATATATATCATTCATATGATGAGGTAATGGACAAACAATCATTCATCACTATTCTTACCTTCCTATTCTTACTTTCCTTTATTCTAGACCTATTCTAAGGTTATAAGTATCCCATTACACCCTTCTATAAACCCCATAACTTTGTTAAGTTCATAACTTATCTTGTTCTCATTTTACTTAAAACATTCTCGTTTTTCATGCTCCTAACTATGGAACAAACTCCCCCTTAACCAAACCCATATCTTCTGTAAAGAAAACTCTATAATCTTACATGTGTTAGCTTCATCTCAAAATTTATCCCAACCTTAAAGATATTGTTAAGGCTCAGATATATAATAAATATATATATATATATATATATATATATATATATATATATATATATATATATATATATATGTATATATATATATATATATGTGTGTGTGTGTAGATACATATATATATATATATATATATATATATATATATATATATATATATATATATATATATATATATATATATATATATATATATATATATATATATATATATATATATATATATATATATATATATATATATATATATATATATATATATATATATATATATATATATATATATATATATATATATATATATATATATATATATATATATATATTTATATATATATATATATATATATATATATATATATATATATATATATATCCTTACATTATATATAAGAGGAGGGATATGCCACATAAGCAGCTATTAATCCACGTGTCATTATCATTTGGGTCGTTATCATCATTCGGGACCCGATATATTCATATTGAACCGAAATTAACCAGTAACCCCTAATCGATCATCATTATCTTTGTATTCGTTTAGATAACCCTAATCAGTAAACCCTAATAGATCCCACACCAATGGGATCAATAAATCAATCATCAACCCCTTGCATCTAATCACTATCTCATCATATCAATTAAAGCAATTATCCAGATTCGTACCAATTCTATCAAGACTCAACTAATCATACAAGGAACTGCTCAAACTTGATTGCACATGAAAGTTCTTGGAAGGCTATAAACATATGCTTTGTTAGAATGTTACACGTAATAAGTAATCGCTATAATACGCAAGGTTAACCTAATGTTATTCTTTATGATTGCCAAGAATCTTACATGTAATTAGAAATCACTATGATAAGCAAGGTTAACCCTATGTTATTGTTTACGTACTATAATGCTTCTATTTATTTAACATTTTTTAATTTTCTTAATGTATCAAATCCATATTTTTTACGTTTATTTAGGTTAAACAATATATGATATTCTTTATGATTATGTATGTACTCTATTATTTTCATGTCTTTGCCAAGTAAACATACTAATCAAACAGCATATGTGATTGTTTTCGAGTGACTGCTTAAACAAAGTCATGACAACAGGACTGTAAGACCAATAATGTTGATGGCGATGTGGTCTGATTTCGCAGTTAACAGGTTAAGGTTGAAGAGGAATTGATAGAAGAAATAGCAACAACAAAATGAGATATAAATACCATTTGTGATCAAGAACTAGAACTACACAGGTAGTGTTGAAAACCTTAAGTTTTAATTAATGCATTTATTGATTCACATACCTTTTTTAATTATCTGTAAATTTAATTAAATTACATTGCTATTTTGTGATAGTGAAAATGAAACACCATAGATGAGTAACTCAGTTGTAGAAGGAAAGTTTTCTTAATGATTAGACTTTATTAACGACTGTTTTATTTATTTTTTCTTTCAGCTTGCTAATACATTGATTGTGTATTCATGTCAGACATTCCTATGCGGTTTGTTCAGGATTCCGCCTTCTAATAGTGTCGCTCCGCAATCTTCTATGAATAGTTTGCTAATCTTAAACATTAGGTTACCACATGTTCATTACTTTGATTTAAAAATTCAGCACAAACTGTGTAATTGGAATAAAAAAAGTCATTACAAACTTATCGGAATGTGAATATGCAATTCTCAAGGGCCGACACATCTTTATAGGTAACATGACTAAGCTGTATATAGAGTTGTCGTAGGCAATAAATATCATTGAATAGCCGCTTCTGTAAGTTCAACTATTGCTTATTGTGGATGTTGAGAAGCTGTAACATAATTGGGAGAAAACCTGCCTAGGCCATGTATATATAGAGGAAAACTAATGAACAACTCTTTCTGCATACATAAAAAGTTCTGCACACATAGGTATGCTGATTTGCGTGATATTCTTGAACTTCGCTGGGCACTTGCTGGCCAGGTTCCTGTTCTTGCTCCTCCTCAGGTACGCTGATTGCTTTTTATGCACACAATGTACTTGAATCTGGCTTATCCATGATATCTTCTCTATTTCTTGATGATCATTCATAAATGTGATATTCTAATACTCACTTACAGTATCCTCCCTATTGGGGGTAAAGAGTAATCAAATTCACAGTTGTCAAGGGTGTCTCTAAAGAATATGTTAAATCTTAGTTTATACACTAATTCAAGTCCATGGTACCTAATGGTGATCAAACAAAGATCTGTTATTACATCTACTGTGATTGTTGAATTCAGGTACAATGGACTTGATGCATTTCACTATTTCAGTGTCTTACTCATCAATATATGCTTCTAGATCTGAATGAACGAACCACACCATATTTATAGATCTGTGAGCTCGGAATTGGAAAGAGCGCCTGAGATATCTCAGGGGGTTGGTGGTTCAAAGCCACCCGGATCTGTCACCTGATAAAGGTGTCTATTGGAGTCAAAGAAAGTCAAGTTTTGATACAGACCAGCAGATTGGACTAATCAAACTTAGCAACTCAATGATTCATGTTATCTTAATACTATAGTAAGGTGGGTGAAATGTTGAGTTTGATCTGCTGACGTGATGTATAGTTCTTTCATTATTCAACTTATTGTATCGGTTATGTTATGCAGATTAGTTGTCGTGCTGCAAGCGTTATTTAACATGTAAGGAACGATGATATCCAATTCAAGAAAAAAGGTATCCAAGCTCATGCTCTACACGCTTAAAAGATTGAAAATTTATGTTTAGATATTTGATCCTATCAAATTCTTATTGTTTTTCATAATGGTTAAGAATAAATGATGAAGGTATAAACTTGAATGACATAAACAACATGCTTTAAATCAACGCCAAAACCAATGCCAAAAAAATAAGTAGATTATCATACTATAATTTGTACATAAGACATTTAATGAATGAGTTGTATGTGATATCTAAAACAGAGCAAACGCTACTTAATTATTTAGCTTTGATCAAGCAGTTACGTGCCTTTTTAAGTTGCTGTAACATATCACAAAATGTGTGTACGCATGAAATCTATAATTGCATTAGCTGAATATGTAATACTCCAAGTAGTTTCTAATGTTATACTTCAACCTTTCTTCTTTCCAAAATCCCAAATTGATTAAAAAGGGTAACTTTGCACACTCACAAGCTTATGAAGGAATCTTTTTAGTTAGACATATCTTTCTTTTTGAATATAGATCAGGTGAAACAAGTCTATATCTGCTTGCAAAAACTGCAGCTTGATAGTATCATTCTTTCTAAACCAACATATGGCGACGAGCATTGCTTTAGGATTATTACCAACTTTCTGGAGCGATCGTTTGAGTGAGTATCAAAAAATACTATAGACCGATCGTTTTGTGGATTTTATTTTCTAGAAATTTTGTGGGTCTAGCATTTCTCTTAGAAATATACTATCAAGAATTATGCTTGCGCGACACACCCAACACTTCCTCTCTCCTTTCCAACTCGACCTCAAGAGTGATCGTCTTACTGGTGAGAGTCTTAACGAAAATTTGAATCTGTATGAAACAATTTGCAGGTGGTTTTTATGGCATACTTGCAGTGAATGGCTTTTAAATAATGGTGGTAAGTTCAAGAATCTGTAACTTATATATAATGTTTTTTATTGGAGGATTGAATGGATTTTGTTGAATGATTTTGAAATGTTTAATAACTATTTAAGGACATAATAACTGCTAACTTTAATCAAAGATGACCTACGCAGCAGACCTTTCGAAACCTGCTCTGAGCTAAGACAACGGAAATCCAAAAGACCGTAAAGTTTTGACCAGCTACCTGAAAAAATAACGAATGATGATGTTTCACGTAAGCATAAGAAGACCACAAATAACATCACTGAGGTGAAGTTGGTGGTATGTTATCTTAAATACATATCACCAAAACAATTTATGAATCAACTTAGAAGGTTTTATGCGTAATAAAAGTGGACTTTGGGTGACCTTCAGCTTAACGTAGCAGTGCCATGCTCTTTGGAGTATATTCTAGCTGAACTCTTAACTTAAATGTAGGTAAAAAAACTATAGATACTAAACAACTTCTCACTAAAGTGATGTAAACTGAAGCCTGACACAACTTGTGTGGTTTTTTTATATCTTTCCGCGTGGGTATTCCGTCCTTCCCTACAACACCTAAAATGAAAAAACATGTGCTCACTTCACCTGGAAAGAGATTTCATAACTCTACGAGTAAAGAACCAAATAAGATTTTGGAACTGTATAGGAGCTATTTCGAAAAGGGTTTTGGACTGCTTGCGGAAAGGTACATTAGGTATCAACTTATTCGAACTTGATGTCAATTTTTTCATGAAAAAATATTTATATTCTTTATAGATGTTAAAACGATCAAATGAGTGAATTATCAGTTTATGGTGTATGTTTACATTATAATAAATAGTTTAGAAGTAGGTGCAACAAGAAAAAAAGGAATGTTGTATGGTCCGTTTGGTCGCGGGTTTTAGGATTGAGGAACGGGTTCTATGCTATAAAAGATGTATTTGAGAGTAAGAGATGTGAAGATTTGCTGAAAAATAGCTCTTTCCTTTATGCATTATTCTCTCCATCATCAGAAGGTATGTAAGTTGACCTGTGTTAATAGGTCTGTAATTCTGTATCTCATAATTTTGAGAGTGTGTATTTTTTTGCTGATAAACATGATACTAAGCCTACATTATATCGGTGGGTCTTGGACATGGAAGAACCGATGCATCTCAAGTAAGGATGTGACGTTCATCCATAAAAAAATTAGGTAACATTCTAGAAATTTCCGTTGTGTACAATGCACTTTAAGCTGCATTGTTAGTGAATACCACATTGAGGAGCTTTCTCTATTAGCTTCTACTTGACCACCTCATTATATTGGCCCGAGACAACTCATGTACGAAGGATCCCCAAAATATGTGAGTGTCCATTTGGAACGTATGGGTCAGAAACTTCCTAAAGGGGATAACCCAATTGAGTTTCTAATTGATTGTGCCTCTCTTCTTTCGTACAGCTTGACAAAATTAGAAATCTATGATGAATGTTGTGGAGGCTTTGAGTTTTTTTAGGTTTCTTTGACCATTTCATAGTTAGAAATCTGTAATGCTTAGAGCAACACAAGCTTCACAAGAGGTATTAAATTGGAGTGTTTCACAATCTATCTACCTTTTTGTTATTGGAGCTGTGATCCCTCTGGTTCACAAACTTAATGCCATTCTATGCTTTTTATCATAATCCTTGGTGAAAATATAAGAAGATTTGTTTCAATAAATCATCTTATATGTATTTGGAATAAAGAATTGGCATTTCTACTCAAATTAAAAATTATGAAACCTGATCGAAACACCGCCTTTTAGCTTGCATTATGTGTACTAGAAAGTAAATATTGGCATTTATAAACAAAAAAAATAGTGTCATACGACACTAATTAGCCAAAAAAGAATTTCATAGGAGCTGCGTCGGCCAGGTATGGTGGTGTTAGTCAATCATAAATACATGCTAAGGCAATGGTCTTACATAGCAAATGGAGCTTGATATGAGCTAATGAACTTTTTATTTATGAAGCTTTTTATTATGTTGTTTGTAGATCATAATGCTTTGTATGATGCGTATCAAACATAAGTTAGTTATTAATAGTTTTAACTAATGACATAGTTTGGTTTAATGTAGGCTTGTCTTGAGTTCAACTGAGGCAAATACTCTGTTCATTGGAGACGTACAAGGTAGATATATGGAGTGATGATGATCCTATTCATTTTGCTTGGTGTCCCACAATTTTTGGTTGGTCAGTTTAATTTCTTCATCAAATCACTAAAACATGCATTGATTAAGTTATCAGTTTGATCTTGAAAGTACCATTCACCTCAAATGCAGAAACTGAACAAGGAATGCTCAAGCCATCATTAGAAGAGGAATCCTTGGCCTAAGGTATGTGATAATGTGAAAGACCTTGTCAATTAGTGATACTTGGGTTTTTGCATGGGTTCTCTAAATTCTCTCGATATCCTCTCGAATTGATCTTGGTTCTAAGTGGAATGATTGTTCTTGGTTACTAAAAAGGGGATTGGTTTTCTAATCTACCAAATGTTTAATGCTCTAAAATGTAAACTTAAATTTAAAAGCAATTAAATTAATAACAATTGATAAAACTAGAATTAAAATTAAACTTGAAATATAAAATGAAGAAACAATGAGAAACAGTAAGACAGACTTAAAAATGCTCAAAAAGAAACAGTAAGTAAGTCTAAAAGAAATTTGATTCGGAAGTATACCTTGATCCGGAAGTTCACTCGGAAGTTGGTTCGGAAATATTGACTCGGAAGTTCATCCGGAACTTTTAAGGAAAATTGATTCGGAACTTTGAAAAATCCTTCACTCGGAACTTTACTCGGAACCTTTACTCGGAAGTTAGTTCGGAAGTTCACCCGGAACTTTATCCGGAACTTTCACCCGGAAGTTGATTCGGAAGTTTTGGAAATAAAACTTATTCGGAACTTTTGGAACTCATTCGGAAGATTTTGTTCATCCGGAACTTTCAGTTCATTCGGAAGATTTGGTTCATCCGGAACTTTCAGTTCATTCAGAAGATTTTGTTCATCCGGAACCTGGGAATACTCAAGAACAGTAACTATGCAGAAAAACAGGGAGATACGTTTTAATCCAAAATCAAGCTAAATAAGCAAAAAGTTTTACCAAATTAACTACAAATCATCTACCAACTACAAGGATCAAATCCCAATTACAAAAACACAAATTCAACAACTTTTTAAAATCAAAACTCAACCAAATAAGAACTTTAAGAACTTGAAATGAAAAGATGATGAATAACAAGATTAGTGAAAATATTAAATAAGAACTTGTATTGATGATTAAGATTCAGTAAAACAAAAGGAAAGGATCGAGATTAAAAGATTGGAAAACAAGAATCAAAATCACCAAACACCCTAGTGGTGTTGGTGATGTCTACGAACCGAAAGGGAGAAAAAGAAGGAGGAAAAGAAAAACTAAAAAAACTGGATGAAAAGTGTGAGGGGAACCCTTTATATAGGTGTTCCCTTTGGTTGGTGAGTGGGCTTTCTCCCGTTCTTCTTGTCTTCTCGTCTTTTCAGAAAAGTTGACGTTTTCGATTCTTATTCGGGATTTGTCGTCGATTAAATTCAACTCGTCTTTTAATTTCTTCGTTTAATAGACTTGAGTTTCTTCGACTTAAATAAATCTTCCATCTTTGGTCCTTTTCTTCGATAAATCTTCGAATAGGCCCAGTGACTTCAAATCTTTTGCATCTCTTGGACAATAGACTTCATCTTGAGTCTTTTTCTTCGGTAAAACCCGTGCAATCCCACGTTTTCTTCAATATTCATCCGGTTGGTTCTGAAAACATAATAAACACAAAAACCACGCATAATTCCAAACAAATGATATTAAATACGCGTTTTGGTCTCGTTTTAGCCAGAATTAAGTGGTAAAAGGATGGGTGTTTACACACCTATCAAATCCCCTACACTTAACCATTGCCATGCCCTCATGCAATGCTTAGTGATAAAGCAATTTTACACTTTTCTCGTAATTAATCAACCTTGGCCTTATTCAAATACTACTAAACAAAAGTTAAAGTACTAAAAGAAATTAAAACTTTAAAGGGAACAAAAGGATAGAAAATAACTTGCAAGGAGATCAAGGACTTACATTAGGGCTTTGGTGTTGCGAAGATTTATCACCCTCAAGTTTCACGTTCCCCAAACTAAGCTTAAAAACGAGATCATTGTTATTATAAGTTAGCAAATCAAACAATTACACACATGGCTTAATTATATGCTTAAACTCCCTTATTCCTAGGTGTATCTCTTATATTTTATTTTTGTCTTAGAATGATCATGAAGATGCATTTTTGGACTTATTTCGATAGTTTATTTAGGCTGAAAGCAAAGTAGGACGATTTGACAATAGTTACCTAAAGGACAAAATCTCTTAAAACTACTTCTCGGGATATCAAAAAGTTCATATCTTGGCATAACTCGGTTCACGATTTGAGACCTTTCTCGGGCCGATATTTGGCATGTACTTCATACTTCATATCTTGAGAGACGTGCTTGATATAATGGTCTTCTCATCGTTAATAGAGTTTCTTCACTTGGAGACTTTTGAGGGGTTCTCCAACTTTGTTGACCACGACTTCATGATTATTTCTTCAATCTCTATTTGGGATTTTGAGATACAACGATCCGCCTCCTTTTCAGACTTGGATCTATTTATCCTCATACCTTGTTAGGGTCTTTTCGGATAGACTTATCCATCATCTTTATGGGAGTTGATTGCTTTTCGTCGTGAGTCTTGATCCTTCATATTGACTTTGGGAATAATGCTTTTCACATCACCTTGGATCTTTAGCAATAAAATGGAATCCTCATGCCTTTTTAGGGCCTTTTCGGACTCGCCAATCTTCGCGCCCCGCTTCATAAGTTATGCCTTGGCTATGAACTCTTATCATTACCGAGCAACTTTTAAACGATCTTGGGCTAGAAGCTAAGTAACTTTTCAAATCGTACGACCTTACTTATTGCAGATAAATTATTAGCAAGTGATGGGAGAATAGGCAAATAATTACACCAAGTGAGCTTGTGCAAGAATACCGACTTATAATTGACTCTATCATTTCTCGTCCTCCACAATTTAAAATCTCAAGTAATGAGACTCGTGGATACTTAGTCTAATAAACCAAATAAAGTCTACATGGTTAAGGATACTAGCTAGAATAAACTTGGATAAGTTTATTCGGGTTGAGTCAAAATAAACGCAACGGGCCTAATATGTCAAAGACTTCTAAACTAGCTACACCACTTTATTAAAATTTGACTTTATTGTGGGATATATACATACGAAAGCAACGATAAAAATTTAAAAATTACGACTAAATGGCCAAAGTTAATTAAAAATTTGAAAAATGTTGAAAAATAAGATTTTCCGGTTAAATGAAGGCATTTTCATGGAAAAGTCCACTTAAAACTTCGATAGAAGTCCCCCCTACACTTAAGATAAACATTGTCCTCAATGTTTAAGCATGTGGGAAAAGTCTCCCCTACACTTATGACATTGTGCACGTTGATTAACTCAAGTTAAGGAAGAGACGACTAAAGTGATCAATTTCAAATGTGAGAATGAAGAAAATTGAATCACGATAGTTGAGAGATAGAACCGGATTTCGGATAACACGGGAGCACGGTTCTTCAAAGATTCCAAGAGTGCATTCATCCTTGTAATCACATCACCACACAAATACAAACACCTATAGAAGTCCCCCTACACTTAGGAGGTTAAACGGAAAAGGATAGATACTCGGGCTGCCTCCCGAGGAGCGCTTGTTTTTTATAACCGAGTCACGAGCCTGACTCGACCCAAAATTAGTTCATGAGGAATGTGGTGAGGGATGGAATCATCTCCTGAGAGGTGTCCTCACCAAAGTACAACTTCACTCGTTGGCCATTCACCTTGAAATTAGGTCCATTAGGTTGAGCGAGCTTGAGAGTACCATATGGAAAAATTTGGGCAATGGTGAATGGGCCGGACCAACGAGATTTCAGCTTGCCCAAAAAGATTTTCAACCGAGAGTTAAAAAGTAAGACTTTGTCTCCAACATGGAACTCTCGGTTCTTGATCTTAGAGTCGTGAATGAGCTTAGTCCTTTCCTTATAGATCAAAGAATTTTCATAAGCCTCATTCTGGAGTTCATTGAGCTCATTGAGTTGGATCTTGCGTAGGTCACCGGCTTTGTTGATATCAAAATTAGTCCACTTCAAGGCCCAGTAAGCCTTGTGCTTCAACTCAATGGGGAGGTGGCATGCTTTCCCGTACACGAGACGATATGGTGTACAACCAATCGGAGTCTTGTATGCGGTACGAAAAGCCCACAAAGCATCATCAGGTTTACCAGCCCATGAGGCACGATGCTCTCCCACGGTCCTTTAAAGAATCCGCTTTAATCCTCGGTTGGATATCTCAGCCTGGCCATTAGTTTGTGGGTGGTAGGCTGTGGAAATACGATGATTTACACCATACTTAGCCATGACTCTAGCAAATTGGTCATTGCAAAAATGAGTCCCACGATCACTAATAATGGCACGAGGCACACCGAATCTAGCGAATAGAGATTTCAAAAAGTTACAAACCACCCTTGCGTCATTAGTGGGTAAAGCTTTGGCTTCAACCCATTTGGAGACGTAGTCAACGGCTACAAGGATGTATTTGTTTCCTTTAGAAGAAGGGAATGGCCCCATAAAGTCGATACCCCAAACATCAAAGATTTCACATTCTTGAATGAAATTCTGAGGCATCTCGTCTTTATGTGTGATCTTGCCTTGTTTTTGGCAAACATCACAGCGTTTAACCATATTATGAGCGTCACGATATATGGAGGGCCAATAAAATCCCGAGTCAAACACTTTTTTGGCGGTGTAGTTGGGACCAAAGTGACCACCGGTGGGTCTTTTGTGGCAAGCGTCAAGGATTTCTAAAGCTGCGGTCCATCAACACATCGGCGAATAATCAAATCGGCATATTGTTTGAATAGGTAAGGGTCATCCCAAAAGTAAGTCTTAATGTCGTTGAAGAACTTTTTCTTTTGTTGGGACGCCAGCCCTTCCTTGAGAATTCCACCCGCTAAGTAGTTTGCAATGTCCGCAAACCACGGGGTTTCATCAGAATTCGAATTGATAGACATTAAGGTCTCCAAGGGAAAAGAATCATTGATTTCTTTGTTCGGATGATCCCCCTGGTAAGGATCCTCAAGTCTACTGAGATGATCCGCGGCTAGGTTTTCAGCTCCTTTTTTATCGCGAATTTCGATTTTAAATTCTTGGAGTAGCAAAACCCAGCGAAGAAGTCTTGGTTTGGAATCTTGCTTTGTCAACAAGTACTTCAGCGCGGAATGATCGGTGTAAACGATTGTGGTGGAAAGGACAAGATAGGGGCGAAATTTTTCAAAGGCATAGACAACAGCTAAAAGCTCTTTTTCGGTTGTCGTGTAATGCAATTGAGCCCCCGTCATTGTCTTGCTAGCGTAATGGATCGGTTGGAAGTGTTTGTTCACTCTTTGTCCTAGAACCGCTCCAATAGCAAAATCACAAGCATCGCACATCAACTCAAAGGGAAGCTCCCAATTAGGGGTAACCAAGACGGGTGCCTTAGTTAGCATATCCTTAAGCGAGTTGAAGGCTTCAAGACACTCTTTGGAAAAGATAAAAGGAGTATCTTTTTCCAAGAGGTGGGTCATCGGGCGAGCGATTTGAGAAAAATCTTTGATGAATCGACGGTAGAAGCCCGCATGACCCAGAAAACTTCTCACACCCTTCACGGTTGAAGGTGGAGGAAACTTAGCGATAACATCGACTTTAGCACGGTCTACTTCAAGACTGGCTTTCGAGATCTTGTGTCCTAGCACGATGCCTTCTTTTACCATGAAATGGCATTTTTCCCAATTCAGAACAAGGCGAGTGTCTTCGCACCGCTTTAGCATACGTTCCAAATTGGCAAGGCGAGAAGAGAAGGAATCCCCGAAGACCGAGAAATCATCCATGAAGACTTCCATGGTTTGTTCAACCATGTCATGGAAGATAGCTAACATGCACCTTTGGAAAGTCCCGGGGGCATTGCATAAGCCAAAAGGCATTCTTTTGTAAGCAAATGTGCCATAGGGACAAGTGAATGTTGTCTTCTCTTGATCTTGGGGATCGATGGGTATTTGGAAATAACCCGAGAAACCATCAAGAAAGCAGTAATATTCATTACCCGCTAAACGTTCAAGCATTTGGTCCATAAAAGGTAGAGGGAAATGATCCTTTCTCGTGGCATCATTGAGTTTGCGGTAGTCTATACAAACTCTCCACCCAGTAACGAGACGAGTGGAAATCAACTCGTTGTGTTCATTGGGAACAACAGTTATTCCGCCCTTCTTGGGCACAGAATGGACTGGACTAACCCATGGTGAATCCGAAATAGGGTAAATCATACCCGCATCAAGAAGTTTGATAACCTCTGTTTTGATGACTTCATGGATTTTTGGATTCACCCTTCGTTGGCTTTGAATTGTGGGCTTAAAGTCCTCCTCCATGAGAATTTTGTGTGTGCAGAAGTGAGGATCAATTCCGCGAATATCAGAAATTTTCCAAGCAATCGCCTTCTTATGATCTTTAAGCACGGCGATGAGGCGAGTTTTCTCTTCATCTTTCATGTCCTTCGCAATGATGACGGGCGACTTCTTCTCTTCTTCAAGGAACACGTACTCGAGATGAGGCGGCAACTCCTTAAGTTCGAAATCCGGAGGATTTTCGATGGGAGGCGTTTTCAAAGTCGGAGTATTGATAGCAATAACCGTGGGAGATGGAGGAGAAGGAGTGTCTTCATTGAGAAGGTTTTCAAAGAAATGCATCTCGTCATCCCCATCAGTGGGAGAATCATCATTAGCTAAGTTCACATCTCCCATGGTGGCTTCAAGATTGTTCCAAAACAAATCACTTTCTCCAAATAGAGACAGTGATGAATCAATAGAGGAAACGGTTTCAACATTGGGAAGAGAGGTAGGAATACTTTTGCAAGCATTTTGGAAGTGTTCTTCACAAGCCTCATCAAGAACGTCAATACAATTAACACTCTCGTTGGAATAAGGTTGTTTAGACAACTTTCCCATGTTGAAGACGATTTTATCATCTCCCACTCTCATGATAAGCTCACCGGCTTCAACATCGATGAGAGTGCGACCGGTCCTCAGGAATGGACGACCCACGATCAAGGGCACACGAGGGTCCATCTCGTAGTCGACGACGACGAAATCGGCAGGAAAAGTGAATTTGTCGACTCCTACAAAGACGTCTTCGGCTATCCCCACTGGATAAGCAACCGTACGGTTAGCTAATTCCAAAGTCATTTTGGTGGGGACTAGCTCAGGGAGAGATAATTGCTTCCAAACGCTTAGAGGCATGAGATTAATACTGGCACCTAGATCGGCTAAGGCCATGCAATTCTCTACTCCCGGGAAATTGCAAGGGATTAAGAAACGACCCGGATCACCAAGCTTGGTTGGCAATTTCCTTAAGAGCACTGCAGAGAAATTCTCATTAAGTTGGGTGTTGGCAATATCAAGAAGCTTTTCCTTGTCACTCAGAAGATATTTAAACATTTTCGCGTACTGAGGCATGTGAGCGAGAGCCTCAGCGAAGGAGATATTGAAATTCAGTTGTTTAAACATTTTAAGAAAGTTAGAAACCTAAATATCGTCCTTGCTTTTGAGCTTCTCTTTCCTCAACCTAGATGGATAAGGTATATTGGAAGAAGAGGAAGGCTTCGGGAGAATAGGATCACTCACATCCTTGGGTGGAGGAGGGGTAGAAGTAAGAGGTGGAGAAAGTGAGGATAGAGAAGGATGAGGAATAGGAGCAGGTGACTCATTCTCCTTAGTCACAATCACCGGTGGAGGTATAGGAAGCTCGGGTTCCTTGGTACCTTTGCCACTGCGAATAGTGATTGCTTTCATCTCCCCTCTTAGATTCGCAATGGTGTTACTCGGAAGAGTACCCTAAGAAGAGGGTTGATTACCTTGGAAGAAACTAGCCATCATGTTTTTTAAGTCATTTGTTTGACTATCCAAAGTATTTCTCATGTCGGCTCTCAAATCGTTCCCTTGTTTGACCAGGTCTGCTTTCAAATTGAGCACTTCCCGCTGAAGATTTCCCACGATCACATTGTTGGTCCTCATGTAGGTTTCCACTTCTTGGTGTAAAGCGGTGGGTTGGTTGGGAGGAACAGTATATGCGGGTGGTTGATAAGCGGGTTGCTGGTAAACTTGGTTATTTCTTTGAGGTGGTTGTTGCTGTTTGTGAGGAGGTATGTATGGTGTACGAGGTGGTTGTTGTTGTTGAGGAGGTCGATTGAGGTTTTGTTGTTGGTTTGGGTTGTTTGGAGGAAAACCGGGTGGTGAGAGATAGTTGTTAGAACGGTAGCTAAGCAAGTTGCGGTCACCTTGAGGTCTAGCTTGATAAGCAGGTTGAGGATAGGTGCCGTATGCTGCATTCACATTCTCAGAAGGGTAGTCTTGGGTGGCAGTACAAGTGGTGTAAGAGTGAGGACCCCCGCATATCTCGCATGGTTGGCTAACAGCATTGACTTGAGCGTCTTTAGCGTTTCTAGCATTGATGCTGTTGGTGTTGCTGGCGGTTTGGGTAGCAAGTGATTCAAGAAGCGTAGTGATTCTGTCAAGTCGCTTATCGCTGTCACTAGTACTAGCACTAGCGACATTGGTCCGAACACTCTTGGTTTGCACACGAGACTTATTCTCAATGATATCCCAAGCAGCATTGGAAGTCTTAGCCAAAAGATTACCCCCCGAGGCACTGTTTAGTGAATCTTGGTCATTCATGCTTAAACCATTATAAAAAGTGTTAATTTGGTGCACTTTGGTAAAACCATGTTGTGGGCATTTTCTTAAAAGATCTTTAAAACGATCCCAAGATTCACTAAACGACTCATCGTACTTTTGTTCAAAATTTATGATTTCATTCCGCAAAGCGGTAGTACGAGAGGGTGGGAAAAAGTAATTGATAAAGTTGGTTTCCAAATCCGTCCACGAAAGGATACTCTGTGGCGGTTCCTTAGCAAGCCAATGCCGGGCTTGTCCCTCTAAAGAAAAGGGAAAGAGTTGTAAACGAATAACCTCTTGTGGAACACCATTGAACTTGACCGTATTAGTGAGTTGTAAGAATCTCTTGATGTGGTCATGTGGATCATCAATGGTACGCCCCAAAAATGGTTGAGCAGAGACCATCTGGATAAAGCCTGATTTGAGCTCAAAATTGTTGGCTGCAATCGCTGGTATAACAACTGGATCAGTGTTTCCATCTACATGAGCTTGCAGCAGTTCAATCATCGGGCGATTATCCGGTAGAGGCTCATTGTTGTTGTTGTTATTCATGTTGTTGAAAGGTGGGTTGTTGTTGTTATTATTGTTGTTTTGAGGTGGTATGTTGTTGTTGTTTTGTACACCGGCCACGTCTAAGTTATCGAGAGGCTCGGGCTCTTGATAAGACGTTGATCGAGTGCGCATACACCTGCAAAAGAACTAACAAGAGAAAAACAAAGCAAAAATATTTTTGGTTTTTTTATGTTTTTTACTTTTTAGGATTTTTGAAAATTTTATATTTTCTAGTGTTTTTGAAAATTTTTTATGAAAAAGTAACGTTCACGGGGAACGGATCCCAAAATCCAAGTTCTCACAAAAAACTGTTGATCTTAACGAGAAGAGCCAGCAGCGGCGCCATTTGATACTTGGGTTTTTGCATGGGTTCTCTAAATTCTCTCGATATCCTATCGAATTGATCTTGGTTCTAAGTGGAATGATTGTTCTTGGTTACTAAAAAGGGGATTGGTTTTCTAATCTACCAAATGTTTAATGCTCTAAAATGTAAACTTAAATTTAAAAGCAATTAAATTAATAACAATTGATAAAACTAGAATTAAAATTAAACTTAAAATATAAAATGAAGAAACAATGAGAAACAGTAAGGCAGACTTAAAAATTCTCAAAAAGAAACAGTAAGTAAGTCTAAAAGAAATTTGATTCGGAAGTATACCTTGATCCGGAAGTTCACTCGGAAGTTGGTTCGGAAATATTGACTCGGAAGTTCATCCGGAACTTTTAAGGAAAATTGATTCGGAACTTTGAAAAATCCTTCACTCGGAACTTTACTCGGAACCTTTACTCGGAAATTAGTTCGGAAGTTCACCCGGAACTTTATCCGGAACTTTCACCCGGAAGTTGATTCGGAAGTTTTGGAAATAAAACTTATTCGGAACTTTTGGAACTCATTCGGAAGATTTTGTTCATCCGGAACTTTCAGTTCATTCGGAAGATTTGGTTCATCCGGAACTTTCAGTTCATTCGGAATATTTTGTTCATCCGGAACCTGGGAATACTCAAGAACAGTAACTATGCAGAAAAACAGGGAGATACGTTTTAATCCAAAATCAAGCTAAATAAGCAAAAAGTTTTTACCAAATTAACCACAAATCATCTACCAACTACAAGGATCAAATCCCAATTACGAAAACACAAATTCAACAACTTTTTAAAATCAAAACTCAACTAAATAAGAACTTTAAGAACTTGAAATGAAAAGATGATGAATAACAAGATTAAAGATTAAATAAGAACTTGTATTGATGATTAAGATTCAGTAAAACAAAAGGAAAGGATCGAGATTACAAGATTGAAAACAAGAATCAAAATCACCAAACACCCTAGTGGTGTTGGTGATGTCTACGAACCGAAAGAGAGAAAAAGAAGGAGGAAAAGAAAAACTAAAAAAACTGGATGAAAAGTGTGAGGGGAACCCTTTATATAGGTGTTCCCTTTGGTTGGTGAGTGGGCTTTCTCCCGTTCTTCTTGTCTTCTCGTCTTTTCAGAAAAGTTGACGTTTTCGATTCTGATTCGGGATTTGTCGTCGATTAAATTCAACTCGTCTTTTAATTTCTTCGTTTAATAGACTTGAGTTTCTTCGACTTAAATAAATCTTACATCTTTGGTCCTTTTCTTCGATAAATCTTCGAATAGGCCCAGTGACTTCAAATCTTTTGCATCTCTTGGACAATAGACTTCATCTTGAGTCTTTTTCTTCGGTAAAACCCGTGCAATCCCACGTTTTCTTCAATATTCATCCGGTTGGTTCTGAAAACATAATAAACACAAAAACCACGCATAATTCCAAACAAATGATATTAAATACGCGTTTTGGTCTCGTTTTAGCCAGAATTAAGTGGTAAAAGGATGGGTGTTTACACACCTATCAATTAGATGCTTAATCCTGACCCTATTACACACCTAACTAATCAAGAAGTATTAGCTAAAATCTTGAATATTTTTTGGGATATGGGAAAATCCAGGATTTTGTTATAAGCACCTCTTTTATTGTTCTTAAAACCTTTTTCTTCCGTTTAATCAATCGTTTTTTGATCAACCTTTTTCTTATGAATGTTTTTATGTTTTTAATTCTTCTTAGATATGTAAATATTTGCTTCTGTTAACAGGTTAAAGCTGATGAATGAGAATGAGCAACGGAAGTCTATATTCTATAATTGGGGATCAACGTGAGGTTCAAGCACAAATATAAGTGGCATACATTTAATTACATGAAACATGTTTTCAGATATTTATAATGTCACTTTACAAATGCTTTCACACATACAAGAACATCGGTCGTGTGGAAAAAATTAGAGGAGTTAACAAACACCTTGTCTATAAAAGTTATGAACATGATTTGGATTGTATTCCAACATGTCTTTATGCAACTTTAACACACCTATTTAATAGGTTTTTTGTGCATTTCTTGCAGGTTGGTACGGTGGGAGGCAGGACTCGACTAGCATAGCAGCCGACTAGCTTGAACTTACTTGGAGTGAACAGTGATGGCAATAAGTGGTTTTTTCACACCGTCGTGAGAAAATAACATGGCTGCCAGTTTCAGAGATTATAACAGGTTATATTATTTCAAACTGGGTGGGTTGGTATTAGGTCAACACAGGTTAGGCGTCGAAACATGTGTATATCAAAACGGGTCACTTAGAATTATGGGTCAGCCGGGTTTTCATGGTTTTTGTGATAAAAACAAGCTTATGTTACATAAGCCCAACACCAAATAAGCCATAAGCCGCTATACAAGCCAAAAAAGATACCCCCTAAGCTTCTTGGCTGCTTTTTTTTCAATAGCTATTGTCTTTTTTTTCCGACCAAGTATTGGTTTGAGGAACTTTAGATGAATATGTTTTAGAACATGGTTTCTAAGTGAAGAAAGTTAAAGAGTACGTTGGTTCCAGCATGATGTTGCAATGTCCTGAATTTTTAGATACACACTATGTAAACATACTAAATCATGTTTAGCATGGTCTTTGCAAGTGGTTTTAATGATGTAATTAAAGTATTTGTTAAAAGAATTGCACCAGACGAGGCAAATGATGGTATTGTGTCATGTGGTGGTTTATGTTCTGGGATAAATCCTATGATCTGCTATGTGTTCATGTGTCGTCAGACAAATTAGTTATATTCATTGTTTACAATGTTGTTTTTGTCCCCATTGTGATCTGCTATGTGTACAAGTCTCTGTGTAAGTGAAATATTTTCAGCCAAATTGTGATATATACATACACAACATTCATTTATTTCGTTTAGATTTCCTGTTTAATCATTTGTATTTTGTAGAGTTCTTTCTACAAGAATGAACCTTGAGCTGTTGAAGATCATGGGGATAAAGATAATGAAATTCCGTGACTTGCCGATGCTTTGTATTTTTATGTTGTTTCAGGTTTCATTGTTTTCTATCTCTGTTACTTGCCTTTCATGACAATCAGTGAAGGTAACACAACAAATCATGTGGCAGCTAAAGCAGGACATCTTAGGGTTTTTTAAATTATTGTCATATTATCATCTTGGGGGTTTCTTATAAAAAGTGAAAAATCTAGCATACTTACTACGAATATAATAACATTTTTGAACAAATATTATGTTCTTTTTATTTTAGATTTGAGGATAACATCTAAAAGATGTCACCGAAAGCCTATATGTTGCACCAGAACTTTTATGAACCCAAAATTGACAAGAGGACTGCAGGGGTTATCCTATACATCTTATTATGCGGTGTCCCACCGTTCTGGGCATGTATTATTTGTCTACTTTTTATGTTGTGTTTAAAACTACAAATAGGTGCCCTGTACATTAATAAATAAATGTGTCTAAGAAGTAAGAACCATACTATTAGCGTATTGTTGTTTTCCGTACACTACTACAATCAATAATTGTTGGAACTTATGTCATGGTTGTGTAGAGGAAATCAATTTACTAAGTTTCCCTTGGTGTTTACTTTTATTAACAATACTTATTTATTTGTTGTGCATCACATATTTATTTGTTGTGTGCATTGATTTGATAAATATTACTAATGTAAAGTAGTTGATAACTGTTACCGTATAAATTTTTTTTTTTATATTATCTGAATCCATTCAAGTAGAAGGGTATTTTTATGGGTTTAATGCATTTAAAAAAAAATTCTTAATATATTTTGAAGAATATTTTTTGGAAAAAAAGTTTAAAGTTTTTCGAAAATGTTAATCCTATTATTTTTCGAAATTTTTTTCTCCAGAAAAGTTTAAAATTAAAAAGCTTAAATTGTTTTTCTCCAAAAAAAAAATTCGAAAAAGTATTTTATCAAAAAAAACATGTTGTCAAATATAATTTTTTTTAAAAACAACAAATTATCGAAAGAAAAGGACTAATAATGTACATTGGAAAAAAGATAAACCATGCCACGTATGTTAGCGAATTTAATAAAATTAGCTGGTTTAGCCGGTTGTATGTAAAAACGTGATCATATGAGCACGGAAAGTTATAGTTCACGTACTATTTGGATTTTGATTTGGCACACGTACCATATGAATATATTTGAAAAAATATATATAGTTATTTAATGTCTTAAAACTTATTTTTATTAGTTGTTATAATTCATTTGTGACAATACTTTCGTTTGATCTAATTTTTTAAATTTAGATGAAGTAAAAGGTTGTACGCTAACATGCGACCTTAAAGATTTTTTATTGTACTAATAAAATAGTAAATACACAAAACGGTTTTTACTCACTTTGAAGATTTTTATTATAATAAAATAAATATACAAAACGGGTTGTACAAAGAAATTGTAGTTCCCATTTGAAATAATTATGTACTTTTTGTTATTACAGATAATATGAGTGGTGATATATGGACCTAATAAGAAGGCTTATAAACAGACTTAAACCTACGTGTCGGGTTGTGATTGGTGAAATGCAGGGGGTTCACTATCTCAAATTTTCTCTTTTTTCATCTCAGCCTTTTATTGTGACACTTGTCTCAATCATGTGATTAGACCTCTTTTTAGGTATACAAATTAGGTCTATGTATCATTTTTCAATATATTAACTTTCTATTCTTTTATTGGATGAAAGTTTACTTTTCGTTCTTAATGAACTAAATAAATACTTTTATGTTTTTAATTGATGTACTTTTACAAATGTTTTGGTAAATAACATTCACGAGCTATGCAACTATCTATATGTTTTTAATTGATGTACTTTTATTAAATTTTTTGTAAATAATATTCACGAGCTATGAAACTATATGTCGTTGTCTCAAAGGGATAGAGAAGGAAGAGTTTATTGTTTGTTATGACAAAGATGGTAAATACACAATAAACGACCAACGTTGTGTATAAAAAAGCTTTATTTTGCATTCGAACTAAAACATATACGAAGTTCTTTGTTATTCTGGATAATTTATTAACATTTTTTTCACATCAGACGAACAATCATTTACTTTCGTTATTAACGTACTTAATAAATATGTTAGATCTTTATAAATGTTAACGCGGATTAACCGTTACTTAATTCATGTCTTTGACACTCAAAAAATGCTAAACAACAATCAGAAAGTCATGCTCGTCAATTGAACTGTAAAAAAAATATTTATTAATTAAAAAAAGTTAAACGACAATCATAAGTCATACCCGTCCATCGGACGGGTTTTGCAACTAATATATATATATATATATATAT